>OX345713.1:622678-1240357 GCA_947044815.1 Apomyelois bistriatella
AGGATGGCTGCGGCGGAGGGGGGAGGGACCATGATGTTAAGTTGACGCCGGGACGAGGCCAGAAGGTGAACATGTTGTGGGGCGCCGCTGGGGAATTTAAAAGATTTAATTACCATATATACAAGGTGAACACAAATCAACTGCAAATATTTTAAGGGCAGATTCAGACCACTAAACTGAACAACTTTCCTAAAAAAAATTATGTTGAAATACGAAAATTTTTTTTTGACCTCCCATAAAAATTGAGAATCAGCTGATCTAGTTTAGTAGGAAGAGTGAAAAATAAAATTTCGTATTTCGATATAAGTTTATTTGGCAAAGTTGTTTAGTATAGTGGTCTGTATCTGCCCTCAAAATATTTGCAGTTGATTTGTGTCCACATTATACGAGTATATATATATATTACTAGCTTTCGCCCGCATGAATTTCCTTCGGGGACAGTGCTTTTTCCCGGGATGAAAGGTACCCTATTTCCTTCTCAACACTCCTAGTTATATGTATGCGAAATTTCAGGAAGATTGATTCAGTAGATAGGGCGTGAGAGGTAACAAACAAACAAATATACAAACTCACTTTCGCAATTATAATATTACTAGCTGTTCCCCGCGGTTTTACTCGCCATTAGTGTGTATGTGGTACTAAAGCCTATAACCTTCCCCAAGAATCAGGCTTTCATATACAAAAAGAATTTTGCAAATCCGACCAGTAGTTTTCAAGTTATAAGCGTTCAAACAAACTTCAGCTTTATTATATTAGTATAGATAGTTGGACTAATAAACAAAAATATTTTATTGTAACTGGTTACAAAAAGTTACAAAAATGGAAAAAATAATTCTCCTTTCGTAACCAGTTACCAAACAGCGAAAGAAAAATCTCTTGTAACTGGTTACGTAAATTCAGTTACCAAAGTGGACGAAGGGATGAAAACCCTGTATAACTTACGTGTGACAGTAAAGGTGTAAGTACACAGTTCTCCCTGACACCTCCTGGCGGCAGTCAGGCCGACTGGAGGGGAAAATGGAGATGGCCCTGACGTGTAGATGAATAGGGCTTGTCTCCTGAAACGAATTATATAAGGTGGACTCAAATCAACTCCAAATATTTTAAGGTTAGATTCGGACCACTATACCGAACAACTTTTCCAAATCAATCAATCAATTTATTTGTCAAACATAGATACAATGATACAAATCTGTAGTAGTGAAGTACATAAATATATCAATGTAAAAAGAAAATAAAATAATAAAAAAGAAAATGTCAAATTAAATCATAAAATAAATCAAAAAAAAATAATAATAATAGTCTATAGCTTATCATCTATAAAGAAATCGTTCACAGAATAGTAACACTTATCTATTAATATTGAAAGAAGTCCTCTTTTAAACATTTTAAGATTCAAATCTTTTAAATAATTAGGTAGTTTATTGTATATTTTTACTGCCATATCTAGAATGCTTTCCCTGACTAGAGCAAGTCTATATTGTTGTGTGCATAAAGTATGTCTATATTGTGGTCTCACGGGATTTCTTGTCACTTCCGATAACTTCACAAACAATTCTGTGTTCATTTTTACAACTAAAGCCATTTCAAAAATGTACAATGAAGGGAATGTTAGTAATTTAAGCTTTTTAAATAATGGTTCACAACTGTCTCTTGTACTCAGACCGCACATTGACCGTATACATCGTTTCTGTGCTTTGAAAACGTTTTCTTTTTCGGTGCAGTACTTAAACAGGTCAGCTGATTCTCAATTTGTATGGGAGGTCAAAAATTTTTTTTCGTATTTCGTAAGTTTATTTGGAAAAGTTGTTCAGTTTAGTGGTATGAATCTGCCCTTAAAATATTTGCAGTTGATTTGAGTCCACCTTGTATAATTATAAATTCATCGACCGAGCGTGTTTCCCCGGTTGCATCTTCAGCTTACGCATCAAAGGCCAGGGTACGCTATTAATCATGGTCCTGATTTAGCGGAACTGGTTATTACAACGTAACCCTATTTACAGGGAAACCAGACCCACAGGAACATGACCCGAATGATCGTGTTGTATGGACGGCTAAAAATAATCATTGTCACACATTGCCTTAAGAGCATCAGCCAACTAGCGCCACCAATCATTTTATTTCTTTTACTCTAAAATCGGGTCAAATTGAAAAAATCTAAGACAACACTTCGCTAGTATGTAACTTATAGTATTTTTGGTATTACTTTTCATTATTTTTTCCTTTGGTTAATTCAGAAAAAAACCTCAGTGGCCACTTTTTACCTTTGTATTGAGAATAAAATAATGATCTAAATCTCTAAAAGATCTAAGCATACATAGGGACAGACAGGGAAGCTACTTTGTCTTATACTATGTAATGATAGTTTTTATACTCACAAATATCTCGCAAACGACGTCCTATACAAAGGCAGATTACAATAAACATATCTATCGCAGTCTTGATCAAAATCCGTCCGAACATTGAAATTATACCCCTTTTCCTTCAAAATAGGTATCACCCTCTCAGTCGAGTATGGGTCGTGTTTCGTTACTAAAACGCCCGTCGTCCTTTCTGTTATTTGACGGTTTATATCGTAGGACGTGATTTCCGTGTGGAACCAGTAATGGCGCTGGGTTGATGGGCCCTCGTCGTTGTAAGGGCTAGAAATTAAAAAGACAAAAATTCTTTATTGTACCATAAAAATCTATTTAATAAAATAGTAAAAATAATTTGGCTGTAAATTTTGTAATTTTGAGTGTGAAAATATAAAATATAAATAAAAATTAAACTTATATAAAATTAACTACCTATGTTCACGAAATAAATAAAATTGAATGTTGAATTTGAAAAGCATATTGATTTGTAAAAGAGCCATCTTGCGGACATTGACATAAGCAATAAAACAATAAAGCAAACTTTCCCCATTTTTGCCCCCATTTTCCCCCAATCAAGAAAAGCTCTCGACAATAAAATTATAAAAAAATTAACTTATGCAATAAGTACGAACGCTCGGCCGAGCTTCACGGTAGGCAGAGTACATGGTGGTGGGGGGGGGGGGGGAGTAGGTTTTTTTCGTTACGGAATTTCTGGATTCGGTCTCCACGCTCAAGGCCGGCGATAGAAGCTATGCAATAGCTTAAAAATTGAATTTTTTGTCTGTCTGTCTGTATGTATGATCACGCTTATCTCCGAAAGTACTGAACCGATTTGCTTAAAACTTTCACCAATTGTTTTAACTCAGTAAAATATCTAAAGTAGTTTCATCAAAATCGGTTCATTAAAAAAGTTATTCTCATTTGAATGAACTCAAGTGTCCAATTTACATTACTTAGGTAGGTTTTTGGTAGGCTGTCCAGAGCGAAAAACCTAATATATGAAGACGTGTACATTGAAACACCTCCATTAGCGGCCAGTATTTTTTTTTAATTACATTGTTGAAAATTTTCTTTTATTTAACAGTGCCGAAGGACACATTCTTGTACACTGTAATTTATTTTATAAAACTAGGTTAATTCAAAATTACTCATTAGGCTGTAAATAGGCTAGATTGTAATAATATTAATGTATCCAAATTATGTAGCTACGTTTATAACAAAATATATATATATTTATTATAGACTACTAACCTGAACGGAATAAACATTAAAACGACGCAGGCGACAGACACAATCCCAATCGGGATCCATAGGCGAGTTCGGGAGAACAGGAGTTCGATTCCCGACTGGAACAAAATATATTTTAAGGCATTTTCAGGGTCAGCAACGTGCCGGTGTTGTACAAATGCTACGGTAACCCCTTTCCATCAGTTCTTGTTTACTTAATCCCAATAAATATTTGGAATGCGAATATGAGAAAAATAACTAACTTATTTAAAACAATAAATAACAATTTTATTAAGATACTTATGCTACTCTCTTTAATCTTAGCGCTTTCCCGGCAATTTGCAATTTGTAACTATATGGTACTATAATTTAATAATTTATTTAGTCTTTCCAACTTTTTTGAAATATTGAGTCAGGTAGCATAAGATTGAGTAAGATAGCAAGTAGATTGAGTCGGATAGCAGAACAGACGCCCGAAACGTTACTCAATTTTGTTGAGTAGCGTTTGAGTATTCGGGCGAGAGACGTAGCAGAATATTAAATTAGGCCGCAGTATATTGAGTCAGGTTGCAGTAGATTGTTGAGTGGGATAGCAGATTGAGTCGTATAGCAGAAATTGAGTCATGTAGAAGCATATTAAGTTGTATAGCAATATATTTCACATGTAAAAATATGACAAAATAGGCTTATCTTTAATTAAGTATATAAGATGGACTCAAATCAACTGCAAATATTTTAAGGGAAGATTCAGACTACTGAACTGAACAACTTTTCCGAATAAACTAATATCGAAATACGAAAAAAAAAATGTCTTCCCATACAAATTGAGAATCAGCTGATCTGGTTAAGTATGGAGAGTGAAAAAAATTATTTCATATTTTGACATAAGTTTATTTAGAAAAGTTGTTCAGTATACTGCCGTGCTAAGCTCAAAAGCGTTATCTCAGTGAAGGCGAGTTTTGAGAAAATTGAAGTTTTGTAAATATAGTTTTCTTTTACTTTACAGAATGATATTTTTGGTTTTTAAATGGGAATCTTATATAATATTGGGTATATTATTATTTTTTATAGTCGAAATATCAAAAATTCATGTGTTTATACCTTTTTCATGAGATACCGCCATCCTGCTTAGTCTCTTTTGAATTTAAATTTGAGTTACCGCTATTTTGTTAACTCTTCCCATATATGTCTCCATACAAATAAATATGAATTTGTCATCAAATGAAAAACATATTATATAATAAAGAAAAAAAGAACAAACCATATTGTTAAAGTCTTTTATTATATACGTTTACTATAACATATTTTTTTGAAGAAGAACTGTTTTCTATGGAATCTACGAAACTTTATTTCTATAAAAATTTTCAAAACCAAAACTGACTTCAGCACCAAAGAACACAACCGATTTTGGTGAAATTTTCTATTAACAAAATTAAGAAAACAATCGTCACTACTAGGGAAAAAGTCAGGATCGATACTTTAAATATTATGTCTTAATTTTTTTGAACCCTTGAATTTTTCTCTCAATAATTTATTTTTCTGTGCCAATACCATCATCATTTTCGTATTTCGTTGAGACAGTTTTTCTGTAAAAAAATACATTTAATGTGTAAGGATTATATTATAATGACTTATCAACAATTTTTACGTAGTTTTATAATTTCTAAATACAAATTATTCGATAAACGAGGTCTATATAATGAATTAATTACATCCATCTACGTAATGTTAAGAAGGTACTAATAAAAGTTATTATTATCAACAACGCGATGACAGCACCCGCGCTGTTGGCCTTATGGTATAGCAAATAAAGTTCAATTTTGCGGTGATAAACGAGTGCGCCGCAAGAAAGTTTTCACTTCTTTTATTTTAACCTATCCTTTTGGTACTCATTTATGGGTTTCATTCCAGGGCTTGTTTTTCTCAAAAACAATGTATAACGTATTCAAAAATATACATGCGTAATGCAGAATACATCGACGTTAAATCATGTACCTAGGTAGGTATCTATCAGGCGGCACAAAAATTTCGACACAACTGAACTTTCTTTACATTTATGAAAAAAAACATGCAAAATTATACTTTTATATGACTTACCTGAATGACAAATACGAAATAAAACCACTTAACACTTTAATTCACTTCGGTTTTTATTAATTTGTATATTAATAACAAAATCTGACCTCTTTCTAACAAAAAAAAAACGCGTTATGACACGATCATCAACGGTAAGGGTAATGCACTGTAAAACGTATTAGAAATCGACCGTAACATTTAAACTATAAGAATCAATTCTATTTGCAGATGCAGCTGTATCTCAATGAGCTAAAATAATTTGCGATCTATTAATTCACTAATATACTAAGCGTCATAGCGGTATCTCAGAATTTACCTCACCCATCTCATACTTGCCGCTTATCGGTTTAGAAACATTGCAATAAATCTCCGTGGATTTTTTAAGGGTTTTGGCGGTATTCAAATATTCGGCTATTCGCCTTCGGTTTATTAATATACCGCTAATTTTCTTAGGGATTTCTAATAAAATTGAGATAGAGAAAATTCTTAAGGGTTTTTTTATATGTTTAAAAAAAGATACCGCCATTTGGCGTAGTTATTTGGATGCGTATTTCTTTAAGCTATCCGATGCCGTAAAAATCAAATTTTCGATTTTTTTTGAGATACCGCTTTTGCGCTTAGCACGGCAGTATAGTGGTCTGAATACCTTTAAAATATTTGCAGTTGATTTAAGTCCACCTTATATAAAAAAATCTACTAAATCTACTAAAATAAATATAAAGTTTACTCACCACGGTACTACAAAGCAGTATGGCGCACGCCAAATTAACTGATGCGACGAGTAAATCGGGGCTGTCTATAGCCGACCGACCCATCACAGGCAACAACATAGCATTAAGACGAAGTACCGCCGCCAACACGAACATCACTGTCGGTATCGAGAGAGATATTTCTAGAAGCAGGTGTTGCCAGGCTAAAATTTAAAAAAAAAAAAACTTTTTTTCTTGACAGTTATAGTAACAAAATGCCAATTTTGACATAATAACGACAAAATCCATCTACAAATTATATTCTAGTTAAATTTAATTTTCGATGATCATAATGCTCAATTTTGTCGTTTTTTTTTGTTTAAATGACTTAAAAGCGTTATTCCGGGGTTTGCTGAATTTATTTATATAAAACTGAAATCTTAATAATAGCTATCGATAGCCGAGCGACCCATCACAGGCAACAATACAGCATTTAGACGATACTTTTTTCTTTATTTCTCCTTTTTTTATTTGTCAACAATTATAAAGAGTTAGTTTGTTTGAACATTGTCGGATTTAAAAAAAAAATATTCTGCATATGATAGCCCGATTCTTGGGGAATGTTGACATTATTTTAGGGTATAGTTTTACTAAACTAATCAACTCACCAGCAAGTCTAACATATCTGACGACAGTGAGACTGATAAACGCAGCGATGCTCATTATAAACACGGGTACCATGAGCACGTATCGCACCGGTGTTAGAGCGGGAACACACGACAGTATGAGCAGACCGACCGACAGCAGGAGTCGGGAGGCAGACATAGCTTGCAGAGAGCGGATGCTGCGGTTTAGACCGGTCTGGGAAAGAAAAAAACTTATAAATTAATAGGATCAAAAATTATGAAAAGTATACATCTTTATATCACAAAAATTAATAACTACTTAAATATTAATAATGTACTTGCATTAATTCATTACATAAGTACATACAATATACGCATAATATTCCGTCAAAAATTCCGCCCCTGACCGTACCCGGGCCAAAGGTACCCATTACACTCGCCCAATTTCCTCTTTGGATATGGCGATGGATTTCCTTTGAACCAAATACCATTAATATATTTTATAGATTCAGGTGTTACTTTGCGGAAGTCAAAGATACATGTTTTTGCAAAATTGTGTATTGTGCGTGCTTCCGCCACCAGTGCAAACCAAAGGTGAAACATGAGTCGCAAGGAATGTGTGTGCAAACTAATGGTGGCGGGCATGCTGAGAATAACAGTAGTGGGTGGGCGCCGGCCGGCAATAGTTTTCATGAACTCACTGGTAGCGGAAGCACGCGAAGTAATGTTAGTACTTATAAATTAATGTTTTTAATAACAGAAATATTTTTGTCGACAGATATATTTTTTTATTTAACTTAACCGAAGTTTCTGAAAGTCCATGCTAAATGCACTATTCAAAAATGACGCTTTGTGTTGTATTAATTACTAAATCACACAAAAAATATTAATAGTAAAAAACAAAGTCGCTTTCTCTATCCCTATGTATGCCTAAATCTTTAAAACTACGCAACGGATTTTGATGCGGTTTTTTAATAGATATAATGATTCAAGAGGAAGGTTTTTATGCCCATGCGAAGCCGGGACTGGTCGCTAGTTCCACAAAAAATAAAATAGGTTGGTCATTAATGTCGAGCAAGAATAAGAGCGGACCTAAATGTCTCCCCTGCGGCACACCTAACCCGCTTCCGCGATATTCGGATCAGAATATTATTTTCTTATTATTTTCAATTTTCACTATCTCAACACATTGATTTATTTTTATCATCTTAATAACATTTCATCAGTTTTCTGCTGGGCCTAATTAACTAACTAACTAACTCTGCATGATTTACACAATCAAAGGCATTAAACATATCTAAAAACAGAAAAGTGATGAGTGTTTTGGAACAACACTGCCACAAACCCACACACATCCTGAAAAAAGAAAAATGGGCGAGTCTCGCTCATTTCGCTCGCTCGCTCAACAAATTCAACTCACCCGTTTAGCGCGCCATCTGTCGTAGAGATGCGACACTCCGACTGCGGTGATGACGTAAGGCATCCAGTACGTAGGCACTACCAGCCACGGCTGAGTTAGATATCTATACAAACAAACAGACACAATTTAAATATTTTTAGGGTTCCGTATATAAAGTACTAGTTTTCACCCGCGGCTTATTTGTTTGTTTGTTACCTCTTCACGCCCTATCTACTGAACCAATTTTCCTGAAATTTCGCATACACATAGCTAGGAGTATTGAGAATGACATAGGGTATCTTTCATCCCGGGAAAAAAATACTGTTCTAAAAATTTATGTGGGCGAAGGCTAGTCACTACATAGTATAAAACAAAGTCGCTTTCTCTGTCCCTATGTCCCTTTGTATGCTTAAATCTTTAAAACTACGCAACGGATTTTGATGCGGTTTTTTTAATAGACGACTGATTCAAGAGGAAGGTTTTTATGCCCATGCGAAGCCGCGGGCGAAAGCTAGTAAATAATAATAATATTGTAAATATAATCATAGATGCGTTAAATAAATAATGAAAATCTGAATATAATAAATCTTTTATTATAATGTGAAAAAGATAAGTACATATAAATGATTACAGACTTTTGGATTACTTACCTCATTTGAATAGTGGTAGCAGCCATCAAAGGAACAAATATAAATGTGATCACGACGCCACACAAAATGGCGGCCACGCGACCCAAAGCTGTCAATAGAAGCTCGTTGATCGTAGACCATCCTGGCGATGAGAAACGTTACTTTACAAATTTATTTATTCACTAACTGTTCCCCGCGGCTCCGCCCCGCGTGGGACTCGGTTATATCGCGCCCAAAAGTAGCCTATGTTTGACCTCAGGTCGTTAACTACATCCCTACCAAATTTCATCACAATCGGTCCAGCAGTTTAGCCGTGAAGAGGTGACAGACAGACAGACGGACAGACTTTCGCATTTATAATATTAGTATGGATTTTACAATTTTTTTATAATTAAACTAGCGACCCGCCCCAAATATATTTCGGCTTCGTGGGTCAAATACTGTAAGAAATAAACATTTTTTGCATTGAAATTGACATGAGTCAAGTAGCCTATTCTGCTTTACATTTTCTATTTTGTACAATAAGGGTTAAATAAATGAATAAATAAAAATACAGATCAAACTGAGAATCTTCTGTTTAGAAGTCGGTTAAAAATAAATAAAATAAATATCCTAAAATATTAACCGCTTACTCAAACGCTCCATACGCTCAATGAAGTTGCCAAAAAGGTCAATCTATTTAGTAGCTCTTTGATTGAATACACAAGGGCGACTCTGTTTGATGTTATGGTAGGGAACGATAGGACAAGTAAGTACTATAATATCTAATTATTGACCTCACTATTGTATTAGGGAAACCTGTGATGATAGTGTAAGAAATGCATGAATGAATCCATACTAATATTATAAATGCGAAAGTCTGTCTGTCTGTCTGTCACCTCTTCACGGCTAAACCGCTGGACCGATTGTGATGAAATTTGGTAGGGATGTAGTTAACGACCTGGGCGTCGATTCTGCTAACGCTAAGTCATAATCGTGTCAAAATAGTGTTTCAATTGTAGTGCTTTTTTATACACTAGCTACAAGTAATGTAATTTTTTTTTATATCACTGCTGATGGTCACAACCCACACTACATTCACATCACATCATACTTTCATAATTCTTGTAAATAGTTTGTAAAAAGCACTTCAATTGAAACACTATTTTGACACGATTTTGACTTAACGTTAGCAGAATCGACACCCTGAGGTCAAACATAGGCTAATTTTGGGCGCGATATAACCGAGTCCCACGCGGGGCGGAGCCGCGGGGAAGAGCTGGTAAATAAATTAATAAATAAATGTAATACTCACTCGGTCCAACCAACCACACGTAATACCCGACACTGAGCACCCCGAGTACAGCCACCAGCACATCCACCGCGTACGCCGCCTTCAGCGGGTACCACAACATAAACGTGTTCAGGAAGTCGAAATATACCGTCGTTTGTGGAGGGATCTATGACAAATACAGAGTATTTATATTATCTACATATATTCATATATATATAAGTGATGTTGAAATAAAATAAAAAAAATAAAAATAAAAATATAATATACATATATACATAATAACAAAACTAATATTTTGCCTGTGCATTTTGAATTTTTGACTGAAATTGATAAAGGGCCACTTAAAAATAATGATAGAAATAAAAAAAAAAAAAAAAATTTTGTGTCTTTTTTTTATATATAAATAAATAATAAATAATAATAAATAAATAAATATATATGCATAAATCACACAGAATGAGTTAGCCACAAAGTAAGTACGAGACTTGTGTTATGGGACACTAACTCAACGGTACATATTCTATAACAAAGTAGCTGGGCGACCGAGCTTCGCTCGTTTTATGCAGAAAATCTTTTTGCGTGAAAATATGGGTAAAGTGAACTTTCACAGACATGGAACCTATATAGCTCGATTATCTTTTTGACAGTAAGAACCAAATAATTTCGAATCGCGCGCGATTTTTTTTTAATTCTACGGTAAGAACTTATGTTTAAAATTTCAAAGAAATTGTTAGAGCCGTTTTCGAAAACGCGAATAAAAATAAATTTATTTAGATATTTATCGTTTAGGCGCATAATGTCAAAAGCGCAAAATGGTAACCGCTCGCAAAACAAAAGAGCAAAACGGTAAAGGAGCAAAATGACAAAACAGCAAAATGGTAAAAGAGCAAAATGGTAAAAGAGCAAAATTGTAAGAGCGCAGAATGGTAAAGATTTCAGTGCTATAGTATATGTATTCATTTTGCGCTATTACCATTTTGCGAGCGGTTACCATTATGCGCCTAAACGAAGTATAAGATGTACGCACCTTATTCCCCATGTCGTCGTTATCAGCCAAATCGCTAACAAGGTTAAGCACCATATCGCCCGCACACTGCAGCACGCCCGATTTAACCAAATCCGGGTGATCGTACCGAGTGTGGTACACGTGACCGAATTTCGTGAAAGCTATGTCTATGCCTATTTAAAAGAAAAAAAAAATAGTTACATATTAATAAGTGGGATAAAGATATATAAATAGAGTAGGGAAAAGAGAAGCATTTTAAAAGTAATTGAGAACAGACGAGAAAACATTTTGGGACACTTGATACGACACGATGATTTGATGAAGAACATCATAGAAGGAAAGATAGAAGGAAGAAGGGGTCCAGGTAGACAGAGGCATAGTTATATGAAACAAATAAAAGAGAAAACAAACGTCGTGCCGTATCAAGAAATAAAGGAACTTGCTAAAGATAGACAAAAATGGAAGGAACTCTATCGACAAGAGCATAGCTCTTAAATTTATGACGATGATTAATAAGTAACAATAAGTAACCAAGGCTCTGGAATGAAGACCACGTACTGACAAGCGTGGGACATGAGTGGTGAAAATCATAACCCTCCTCCTGACGCAGTCGAGTAAAATGTTATATACCTCTAGCATATGCTATCGGGGCCTGATTTGAGAATGATTGTTTTTTTTTGTTTATTTTAGATTCACATCTAAAAAAAAAATATTTTACTTCCTCTTGCTCGGAAATAGCTTCATTATAAAAAAAAAAAATACGTCAATAAACTCATTGCTTGCCTGAGACAATAAGGTAATTAAAAAAATTTTTTGTTAACGCCATTTAAAAATGTTATACGATATTTCGTCTCAAGATAATTTCAGAGGAAGTAAAGTACCATACATGCCTCGGCCGAAATTGCAATTTACGTACTCGTATTTTTAAAAGCCCTCGGCCGCGCTTCGGCCTTGCAATATAACTCGGCCGTAAATGGCTTCATTTCTGGCCTCGATAGTAATATACTACTATCTTATATCTTAAAAACTAGTCAAAAACTCACCATTAAGTCCGCCGTAATATCTCCAGATCCTGAAGTCCGTGTCAGACGGAATGATCCCGGATGTGAAGAGGAATTCTCCCACTGATTGTGCGTTTGGTCGACTCGTGCGGCGCTTGTATGCCGACAACGTACGCGGGTCGGTTACCTAAATATAAATATATATTTAACTAGCTGTTCCCCGCGGCTCCGCCCCGCGTGGGACTCGGTTATATCGCGCCCAAAAGTAGCCTACCAAATTTCATCACAATCGGTCCAGCAGTTTAGCCGTGAAGAGGTGACAGACAGACAGACAGACAGACAGACAGACAGACAGACAGACAGACAGACAGACAGACAGACAGACAGATAGACAGACAGACAGACAGACAGACTTTCGCATTTATAATATTAGTATGGATAATCCAACGCGTCGTCGCTAAACGGCTGGACCGATTGTGATGAAATTTGGTAGGGATGTAGTTAACGACCTGAGGTCAAACATAGGCTACTTTTGGGCGCGATATAACCGAGTCCCACGCGGGGCGGAGCCGCGGGGAACAGCTAGTAAACAATAAATAAACTAATAACATAAAAATAATACTTTTAAAATACAAGTTTAGTATGATATTACCTGAAAAACCGCTGGTTTCCCATTCATCCCCGCCGCGTCCAAGTTAACCACAACTGACACCCCCCGGAACCAGGGGTGCGATATGAACCCGTGACTTGCCTGGACAATATCAGTTCAATTTAATAAATATCCTCAAATCCCCTCTGTAGTCCAGTGGTTAAGGCGTTTGCCTGTAGACCCGGGGGTCATGGGTTTGATTCCCACGGGAGGCATACTTTGATAGTTGTTTCCAGTTTGGTTAGGACATTGCAGGCTTGAATCACCTGATTGTCTGATAATAAAGATGATTCCGTGCTTCGGAAGGTTAGCCGTTGGTCCCGGTTGTTATCGGTAGATGGCAGTCGTTACGCTATGCCAGATGCCTTTAGGCAGCCTGAGAAATCTGACAGTGTTGGCCACTAACACACCCGGGTCATGTTCCTGTTGGTCTGGTTTGTCTGTATAAAAAACAAAAAAATAGACTACTTGACTCTTTGGTGCGACAAATGTTTGTTTCTTATATTATTTGACCCACGAAACCGAAATATATCGATCTCCGTTAAGAAAGATGCAAGATGGCATTATGATTTCAATTTCAAATTACTTAAAATTCGGAACTGTCAAAACGGGCCGGCCATCATCCGCCATGACATTTTTGCTGTAAACAGACGTATTTTTGACTTCTGTCATTAGTTCAATGGGTAATTCGAATGATTTTCATTCGATAAGACTGAAATCGCATGATTTTCATGCGACTCTGTGGTTCTTAGCGAGAATCAGGTTTCAAAAATAGCACCTTACACAATAATTACGTCACAAAACTGCAAAAATGGCCGACGGTGTTTTTGATAGGATTTTAAAAGTGAACCTTTGAAATTAAGTTTTGCTGCCTATGAAAGTTCAGAAAAATGTTTTTATCTAAACATATAGAAAATAATTATTTTAAACAAAAACAAAATACAAGTCAATTAGTCAACTAGCCTATTGTTTCTTTGAGAAAGAAAAGTAGTTGATCAGTTTCATTGGTCAATTAAGTTGATCAGAATGGAATAATTTTTCCAAAATTATAATATGTGATCAACCAGTTGTTTACATTGAAAAAAAAAACCCTTTATCGAGTTCCATTCTACACAACCAGTTAGTCGGTTTAGTTGGTCAGACGGCAGTCTCTCCATTGTAATAACCAGTTCCGCCAAATCATGGACCATGATAGCGTACCCTGAGTTCAGAAGCGTGAGCTGAAGATGCAACCGGGAAACACGCTCGGACGAAGAAGAAATTACTGAATGAATTACCTGCAAAGGATTTTCTTCAGCACCGTTGAATAAGAAAATAATGTTATGTTTGAATCTCTCGGATCTCCGAGACAACTTGCTCAATGTTTCTGCCATGGCCGCACAAAACACCACATTGTCGGATGCACCTTGAATTAAAAGGAAAACTGGTCAAGCGCGAGTCGGTTTTACGTATACAAGCGTTTCATCATAATTTATTTATTTATTGTCTACTAGCGACTCGCCCCTACTTCGCAAGGTTGCATATTATATAGATTTTACTTACATAAAAACCTTTCTTTTGAATCACTCTATTTATTTAAAAAACTGCATCAAAATCCGTTGCGTAGTTTCGAAGATTTAAGCATACATAGGGACAGACAACGGAAAGCGACTTTGTTTTATACTATGTAAAGATAAAAGATATATCACTATATTGAAAGACATCCAACATCATTCTATTTGACGACCTTCGTGGCGTAATGGTTAACCTGTCCGCTACTCAGGAGGTCCCGAGTTTGATCCCCGGTCAGGTAAAGATGAAAAATGACTCTTTTTCTGATTAGTCTGGGTCTTGGATGTTTATCTATATATGTATTTGTTATGTATCTTTAAAACTAGGCAACGGATTTAAATGCGGTTTTTTAAATAGATAGTGATTCAAGAGGAAGGTTTCTATGCCCATGCGAAGCTGGGGTGGGTCGCTAGTTTGTTATAAAATATAGTACCGTTGAGTTATTATCCCATAACACAACGTCTCGAACTTAGTTTGGGGCTAACTCAATCTTATAGATAGATTATATATATATATATATAGGGACAAATCATACAGATTGAGTTAGCTCCAAAGTAAGTTCGAGACTTTGTGTTATGGGATAACAACTCAACGATATATTATACATATACATATATATTCATATACTAATGACAGTTGACCTTCTTAACCAAAACATAAGGCACATAATTCTAATGACAGTCCTGCTTTGTATTAAAAGAATAAGTAAAATACACCTTCTTACCCAGACCATAAGGCTCAGAATTGCAATGGCAATTGATAAGAAGTATCTACAATCTAATCCTTCTTACCCACGACAGATGGCACACAATTGTAAACATAGTCCTGAATAGCATACAAAATTAACTATAATGAACCTTATTACCTAGGGCAAATGGCACATAAACATAACGTCTGTTAACCAGTATAGACAGCCTAAATTACATTACTGCGAATAAAAGATACATGTATCATAAAATAACAATCCTTCTTAACTAAAGCATAAGGCACAGAATCCCAATGACAGTTCGGCTAAATAGTATTAATATATTAAGTAGAATAGACCTTCTTACCTAGGGCAAAAGGCACAGAATCGTAATGGCAGTTGACAAGTATAGACGAGCCTATACTTCCATTGCTGTGGAATCCGCTGCCTTCGAGCACCGCCACGATGTTTGACAAGTTCTGATAGTAATTCACGAAAGGGAATGACGTGTTGAGCCAAAATACACCTAAAATTAAAACAGTAAGAATTAAAAAATAAAACAATAGTTAAAATGTTCTTTATTGCCAATCAATTTTTCTATACATTACATAGGTAAATATCGATAAAAGTATTATTACAAAGGAATAAATATGTATTGGCAAAGAAATGCCTCAGCTTCTGTTACCCTGACCATGTTCCTGAGTAACGCTGTTTTTCAGGCACCCCTACTTTCTTTATTTTATTAATTAAAAAAAAACCATAGTATATACACCCGAAAACGCTACTCAATTTTGAGAGCTGCTCAAGTATCATGCTGTCGCGCTGAACGTCAGCGATATGACAGTGACAGCATGATACATGAACAGCCCTCAAAATTGAGCAGCGTTTGAGTATTCGGACAATACATATCATCACGCCTGTCTCCCCCGCAGGGGTTAGCATTCTTACATACCTCCACACTCATCACTCTCGTCATATACGAGTATGATAGGAAGATCAAGATAAACACACTTTATTAATTTGTATAAACGACTTATCATCATTAAGTATTATATCGGTCGGTTACGAGGCTAATTGACCATGCATTCCCTGGTGATCCAGTTCTTCGGACCCACCTCTCGGCCTTTAACGTGGTTCTTTAAACGACTACCAGATGGCAGCCGGGACCAACAGCTTAACGTGCCTTCCGAAGCGCACGGAATTATCTTTATTATCAGACAAGCAGGTTATTCAAGCTTGCATTGTCCTAACCAATTTACAACAACTTAGCAAAATCCCGTTGAACTTGGACCCTCCAGATGATCAGGCAAAAGCCTTAACCACTGGACCACAAAGGCAGTAGACCAGAACAGCTAGAAAAACTACAGTCTTCATTTCAATACCTGTAGAGAACTGCCAATCAGTCCTGACAGGCTGTCTGGCTGAAGCAGCAATACCGTCGACAATATCCTTCATATCCTGGGTCTTTTGAAGGTGGTACCGGGTGCCGGCGACCCTGGGCTCGTCACCTATGATCCGGTCAAAGTATCGCCATGCCGATTCCTCGCTGAATGTGGTCGAATCCTGAAGGTTCATTTGAGATCATCAATATAACGTGTAGGTTTCAATTTACCATATAATTATATCCTCGTATGGAGTTCTACAAAACCGTTTTTCGACCTCTGACGTGGTTCCTTTAACGATTGCCATATAGTACCCGGGACTAAAGGCTTGATGTGCATTTCGAATAATGGGGATATTTGGCGTATCCGGGAATTCGACACGTTCCCGGGAAATTCGGAAATATTTCCGGAAACATTCTCGAAGTTTCCAAAGTTCTTTGGTAACATTTCCTTAAACTTACAAAGGGGAGATTTCATAGTGGGTTCGATTCCCACGGGAACATGCTTTGTTTAGTTGTTTCCAGTTAGGTTAAAACATTGCATTGCTTAAAAACAAAGTCGCTTTCTCTGTCCCTATTACTGTATGTTGTATGCTTAAATCTTTAATACTACGCAACGGATTTTGATGCGGTTTTTTTAATAGATTAGAGTGATGCAAGAGGAAGGATTTTATGCCCATGCGAAGCCGGGGCGGGTCGCTAGTAGAGCATAAAAAAACAAAAGAATCTTACCTCTCTTGCCACGTCAGCCTCCTTGATAACACTGGGCATCTCATCTTCAACCAACTGCGTCAGGTAACCCAGCAGTAAGTACACTCCCAAGACCAATATTATCAAAGTACTTGAAACCTGTGGGATTCGACAAAATTAATAATATATTTTTTTTATATTTAAATATCTTACCTGAATTAAAATGATTTATTTGCAGAATACATTAAGCAATACAAAATATGTAACATCGATATCTAGATTTAAAGTAAATAATTTTTATTTATTGTCTAAAATAAAATTAAAAGCAAATTTTAATCCAGGGGAGCCCCCAGCCCTCACACTCGGAATCTGCTATATGTATTTGTTTTAAAATATAGTATCGTTGAGTTATGCCCGAATACTCAAACGCTACTCAATTTTGAGAGCAGTTCAAGTATCATGCTGTCACTGTCATATCGTTGACGTTCAGCGCGACAGCATTAAACTCGAGCAGCTTTCAAAATTGAGTAGGTAGCGTTTGAGTATTCTGGCCTTAGTCTTCTATTAAAAGCAGATTATAATGTTAACATTAAAGTACAGTCGCCTACAAAAATTCATATAGATTGAAAAATTTAACTTTCAGAGCACAAAGCGTAAGCTTTTACTCATAGAGCAGTATAAAAACAAATTTGGTACTTCAGTTAGTCCTTCTCCTTTGAAGACCTTTGCCCAGCAGCGGGACAACAAAGGTTAATAAATAATAACCAAGTAAATTAATTCATTATTTAAAAAATAATTCGACATTAAAAAAATGCAACAAGTGGCACGGTGACAAAATGTTTGAGGTTATGAACTTATGCAGGTTACTGTACATAATGCCACACTTTTAAATATATACCATTAAAAAAATAACGTGCAACAAACACAATCAGAATATGATTTTTTTAAAGCAATATCCCATTTGAGTTCAACGTCAGTGTCACGACCACAATAAATTGCAAACTACCGTCGTTAGAGTCTGTAGTTAGGATTTTGTATGCAAATTAATTTACCTTACTATCCGCCAGGGGCGTTTTACGGATTTCTTGACAAAATCCTGACTACAAACAATAAGAGACAAGCAAATACAATATATTAATATAAAAACATAAAATCCCTAAAAATCTATGTGTCTTTTTTTATAAAAAAATATAAATGAAAAAAAAAACTAAAGCAGCGGTGTAGGTAATGAAAATGAAAAATTATAAGATTTGGATGGATGATTAAGTAGGACATTAACATCATTGTAATGAAGTTGAAAAACTCAAAATAAATGAATAAAAATTTAATATATACGCACAAATCACACAATGAAGTTATTACATAAAAAAACATTGCTTAATAAATTGTATAAATAGCACGCACATCTATTTATTATCAAATCTTGTTAAATGTGTAAATATTCAAATATGTAAGGATAATTCACATCGATTTTGCGAAAAAAAATTTTTTGATTAGAAATTTGCAAAAATTATTCCAGTTATTATATATACAGTAACTGTTGGATAACGTAGTATAAATAATCCACACCACACGTTACGAGATGATAAGATAATCATAAGTTATCTTTGCTGTAACTAAATAATATCTTTTGGAAGTTTTATTGCAATTTTATGGCTTATTTCCTAGTATGCCTAATATCTAATAGAACTTGCCTAAACTATTTTCGTTTTTTTTTTGAAAATTAAAAAAAAAACAACCGTTAGAATATTGATTCAATTAAGTTATTACTATTTATCCTTATTTCTTATTATTAAAAAGAGTAGAAATGAAATAAGCCAATTATTTACAGAATAGCGCCTGAAATTGATATATAATTACGTAATTTTTTTTTTTTATTATATATAAATAAAAAATCCTCTAAATAGTATAAAATATATTACTAATAATTAACAAACGAAAATGCAATTTTATGCCCAATATTTGCATTTAATTAGCTTTATTTTTTTCCCAAAAAGCAGAATTTTAACAAATACCTACCAATAAAAGTCTCCGGAATACCAAGACAACACGATAAAACAACATATATCCCGATTTACTTTTAAAACCCTTTTACTCACAGATTTAACGGGCTCATATAAATGCGTCCCTTTCCTTGTGATTCCATAAACAACCTAAAATAATTAACAAAAATTGCATTTAAAATAAAATCACACTGAAAAAAAATACCATATTTCTAAAATTTTTTGTAGACACAATAGTTTAAAAACAAAAAAATAACTAAAATATATGTATATATGCAAAGCTATTTAAATTGAAATAGTTTAATTATGAAAATTATATATAATAGTCGAAATATAGTTGGAAATAATAAAATGATAACAGAAGAAATTTATATAGTGTTAGCTTACTATCACGAAATAAGAAACATGGAATGATTTTAATAGACATGAAAAAATAATATTTTGACTGTATAAAACAATTTGCTTCTTGAACAAATCATTATTATTTAAAAAAAGAAATGTAATTTAATAACAATCTAAACAGTAAATTATAACTGTAATATTAAATAAACGATATAAATAACTTTAAAAACTTCCACTAGTGCTGATTTATGGTTCACTAGTGCTTATTAGTGAACGTAGTCGAATTTAATTATTTAATTATGTAAATTAAATATTTTTATATATAAACTAGCCGGAAACAAAATATTTTTATTGTATTTTACTCGTTAAACATAGAAAAAAAAATGATTTTTTTTATTCAGTCAAAATATTAATCTGATAATCTATGATATTAGATAATGATGATGTCAGTGAGATAAAATGAGAATAACCCGCTGCCAGGGTTTTTCCTCCTTCTCTTTGAACTGGTACGTGATAATCCCGGTATATTCCCGTTCGCCATCCTGGAAGGAAACGGAGATAAATACTGGTTTAGAGATAGAAAGTGCCAATTGAACACATAAAAGTGAATTTGAAATACAGATAGATAAAGAACTCAAAAGCTATGCATTAAAAATTTGTTGATATTTTTTTTCTGTTTTCTACGATTTATTACACTATAATTTTTTAAGTTTTATAGCAACTACAAAAAATGTTTTATTATTGTTTATTTTTTTTTGACGTTTTTAGGTTAATTTTAATTTTTTTTACGCCGCGAGTGCATGGGTGAGCGATAATTAGTATCTGATAAAAATATTGTACTAATTTTAACGTGCCTTTGTCTGTATTACTTAAGGTATTACCTACTGTAGCGTCTAAACCTACATAATCTAGATAATATCGATCAATTTTGTTTTAGCTTTAATTTTTGGAGATCTTTTCAGCCGTTTTAGAATAATAAGTTAATTTCTTAATCGGCTACAAGATTTCACAAACTTTCATGAATTCAAATAATAACAAGTTTGGTGTTTATTTTTTCGGTGGTATTTGAGAAGTAGCAACTTTGATAGATGCTGCATGAGAAAGTGCGTGATACTCAACTCCTCAGCAGTTTTACAGCAGAATGAGCGTGTTTGTTTGAGATAAAAAGAAAAGTCTTCATAATATATTAGGTATAGGTAATGATTAATAAACGTCACATGGAGAGTTTTGTAATCAATCAATCAATATCATTTATTTGCATAAAAAACTGTAGGTGGTACAATTTACTGGAAAATATTCCCTTATACATTTTTTGTATGTCTATTTGCCCAACGCCTTTATTTTTTGATGAAATGGAAAAGGGACAGGATGAATGATGATGGTAAAAATGAGGTGAAATAAGAGGTTAGGAGAGGATGATTTGCATGTTTACGAAGGAACATCCAAATAGGCAAACGGTATAAGATAGAGGTGGAGTAAGAGGTACAATGAGGGGTGATAATCTTTTTAATGGCAATTAAACAACTGCCAAAGATGGAACATTTAATAGGGTATTTGTTTAAAAGGTTAGGTAAACTGTACGAATAATAGAATTAGGAAATGGCTCGCGGAGGCAGTTTTTTTTATCTATCTATGGAAATAAAGGATGAGTATGTGGCGGAATGGGGGATGAATAATTATCGATGCGCAAAAGATGATAATAACTTTTAATGATCAATAACTTTAGCAATACCATTAATCTTGTGACACTACCTAAGATGGTTCCTTTAGGGACTCTACCTGTGCTGTAAATCTCTTTTTCTTCCTCTCTTTCAACCCCTCTTGGTCATTCATCACTGTAACTTATCACTTTCAAATGTTCATATATACACAATGTCAATCAACTATACGTATATCTTGTCTGTCTACCCCCGCGGGAGACAGGCGTTATGATATGTATGTAATGTAACTAGTACGTAGGTTTTGAAAGGACTATTTCTTTTTTTATTTAAATTAGTGAAATAAGAAGAGATATTTCACAAATTTATTACTACACTTCCACTAACACTGATTCACATTTAAAAAAAAATTCAATTAAGTATCACAAATTAAAAATGTTTTTTTTTTTCTTTTTTACAATATTTTTTTAATTATAATTTTTTTTTAATATAAACTTAGATTGCATATGACTTAAATTTATGCCACGATTTTAGATTATATATTTTTTGACCTCTAAAATAATGTTTGTACAATAATTGCAGAATTATGACTGACTACCAATCCTCTCCTTCCTATTATTGATATTATCAGATACACTAAGACAGTTTTATTGCATTATAATCATTACAGTCAACTGCAAGGTTTTTAGTCCATTTGAATCTTAAGCTAATACAAATAAGGTCGGGAATTTAATAATAAACATAACTGCTGTCGACTGTACTTTAAGTTGGTGACAACGCGGTATTTTTTGTTCTCGCTATCTTAATCTATTTTTGCACTGGGCAAAATATCTCAAGATTAACGTGTCAAAGTTTTTTAATTAAATTTTTGGCCATTACTTTCGAAATTAAAAAAACTATCAACCGGAGGACTGATTAACACAAAAATCTCTGCACGTATTATCATGGTCCTACGGCTTTAGCCAAGTGTCAATGTACCGGAAGGGAGTAGCCATACTCTGCGTTTCCCTCTGTCAAAGTATGAGAATAATCGGCATATGCAATGCATTAGTGTGTGTAATCTGTACACAAATTATTTGCTGTTTTGTTTAATTTTTTTAATGTGTAAGTGTCATCATTACAGTCAGGTGACAATATAAGTCTTGTATGTACCTAGGTATTCAGAACAGGAGGGCTATTTTTGAGATGTATGACTCACCCAAAATGAGTGAGTCGAATGATTATCGTTCGAGTCACCGGTTATATCGCATGAAAATCATTCGAAAACGAACGATCATCATTCGACTCACCGGTTTTGGATATGTCATACATTTCAAAAATAGCACTCCTGTACTTGTGCGCATTTGCAGCGAGTAAAACTGAACATGTTCAAATCAAACCGCGGCAAATTCAACTGCGATTGAATCTATTCGCAGCAAATAGCCTGTCAATTAAAGCGAATACTCGCGATTAGAAGGCATTCGCAGCGAGTATTCGCTATGTGTGACCCAAAGAATTTCGAATCGCGCGCGGTTTGACGCGACACATTTTTTTTTTTTTAATCTATGGTGTGACCGAAGCTTTAGCGAAGAGTAAATGAGAATCACTTCTGAGCATTGGACACTTGGCTAAGTCTGTTGATTTGGCGGTACTGGTTATTACAATGGAGCGACTGCCGTCTGACCTCCGTAACGCTTTTATACAGAGAAACCAGACCAATAGGAACACTGATGTGTGTTAGTATGATTTTTTTGCCTTATTGGAATAATGTTACGGAACCCTTTTCGCGCGAGTCCGACTCGCACTTTTACACGTTTTTCAAATCTGACCAGTAGGTCGACCGCCTATCTCGATTCTCTCCTCTCGTAATGGCTACTTGTATAATTTCGCTCCGTTTTACGCACAAAAGGCTTTAAAAAAATATTATTTTTTGCCAATGTTAACAAAAAAAAAAAAAATTTTAAGCGTTTTAGCGTAAGACGGAGCGAAATGTGGCGAAAGCGATACAAGTAGCCATTACGAGAGGAGAGAATCGAGATAGGCGGTCGGCCTACAGGTGGCCTACTACCATCTCTTAAAACCGTGCAAGTTCCAGTTTTTTTCATTCATTCATTCATTCACATTAGGCCACCAGTACTTCTCGTAAGTTATAAGCGTAAACGTCGATCTCAATTTCCATTAACCGCTATTTTTAGGTGTTCAAAATTCCGGTTTCATTTCAATCCCTGTGGAAGTTTATCTTCATTATCATGGTATCGCCTTAGCAATAAAAACATAAAAATACTTACAAGTAGATATTTAGTGTCGCATTGTAAATTAATTAAAAAAAATTTACAACTAGGCTGTAAATATCTTCGATATCGACGCACACTACTGGTGTTGCATATCGTAAACATTATCATGGGAATAGATTTTTCTTTCTCTTGCTCGGAAACAGCTTTATTATTTAGAAAAAAACAATACGTCAAGACGTCAATAGACTCACTATTTGACGTATTGTTTGTTGCTGGCCTAGGACAAATATGTAATTTAAAAAAAAATTGTTGAATTTCCCACGGGAAAAATGCTTTTTCCCGGAATAAAAGTGCGTGAAAGCGTTACATACAAATAAAAAAGAACTCACTTTCGAATTTGTAATATTAGGTAGGTTAGGATGTGACAAATATGTTAATGTTGTAAATTCCATAATATTATACCGGTCAATGTGCAAATGACTCATGTAAAACAAACAAAAGATAACTTTCTCAAAACTCCATTCAGGAAACACAGTCTTATGATTCACAAATAATGTGTTGTATGAGAGGTTGAGTTAGCTGTAATTTCCGGCTACTGAATAGACCACTCCACTCCTTAAATGTCTTAGGTCCGCAGCCTCCGTAGTCCAGTGGTTAAGGCGTTTGCCTGAAACCCGGGGGTCGTGGGTTCGATTCCCACGGGAAGCATACTTTGTTTAGTTGATTCCAGTTTGGTTTGGACATTGCAGGCTTGAATCACCTGATTGTCTGATAATAAAGATGATTCCGTGCTTCGGAAGGCACGTTAAGCCGTTGGTCCCGGCTGCCATCTGGTAGTCGTTAAAGGAACCACGTTAGAGGCCGAGAGGCGGTTCCGAAGAACTCTGGCACCAGGGTGTGCATGGTCGATTGACCGTGACGCCTACTCGAAATGATGATGATGATGATCACCATTACAGCCGCAGGCTGTCCACTCCTGGACATAGGATTGCGACCTTATTCAGGTCATCTGAGCATCTGGTCGTTGGATCTACTATGATGCGCGATTCGTGATCGCCATTCGAGAATTTCGGGAATTCCTTTCTTAGTGCACCTCTACGGTACCTAAGCTACGTCCCTTCCAAATTTCAAGCGCCTACGTTTAGCCGTTTAGGCTGTGCGTTTATATGTCAGTCAGTCTGTGAACTTTTCTGCCCATCGGCCATCGGTTCGTCGTGCTATGTGCCCCGCCCACTGCCACTTCAAAAAGCTAATCCGCTGGCCTATGACAGCAATCTATGTTCTCCTATGAATTTCCTCATTTCTGATAACCTGATATCCGCATAACATAATGTAATCTATTGTCCGCTCAGGAAACTAAGGGATTAGGACTCAGCATTATTTGTATTTTTAACATTTTGGGTAACATAGTTTAAAAGGCAAAAACTAAACCCCTAATAAGATCAATTTGTTGTCCGTCTGTCTGTTAAATTTATTTTTTCTAAGGAATGAATAAACATATCAAATTGAAATTTTAATTTCATTTCATTGAAAAATTCCAAAAGGTTAAATACTTTGTTAATACTCAGGTCTATTGTCCCTTTCGGTACAATAATGAAATTATACCTCACAAGTCTATGTGACCGAAAGATATGAAAATATTGAACATTTTTGTTAAATTTTGTAGTTTCTGATAGGCATAGTTCGTAACCTTATAGGGTACTTCCTGTTGAACTAGAAATATGTTTTTTTTTTAAGAAACTATCATAGAGCACACTCCTGTTTCCTAAGAAAATAATTAAGTTCTCTTTCTTGCTAATAGGTGGCGCTATACAGAATGAAAAGATCCAGCTTATTGTTAAAAAAAATATTATAAACCGTATGGGATAAAGACGTGATTATATGTATGTATGTATGTATGTATAAATCTCAGATTTTTTTTAATATTGTCATTCCCCAACAAATTGATTTAGTCCTTTTTATTTAATAAGTTATCAGATTTAGAATCAGTGTCTCAAGTGATCAATAGATGGCGTTAACTTATGTCTCAGTATGGGGAGGACTCTATTAGTACACTAAAAAGTGGTGTGTGTCTTTGTATGGAGTATTAAATGTTAAAACATAAATCTATTGTAATATCACTTACGTAATAGCACAGATTACCATTAACTCAGTTAAATATCTGTGCTAGTATAGTATAATTATTTTTAGTTTAATAATACTAATTTAGTAAAACATTTTTTTTTGTAAGATTACTTAGTTTGAATCCTGTGAATGGTTATGGATAAATGTTTTTTTTTTTTGTAAAATCTTTTAATCTAAAGCATGTCATCATTTTTGATTATCAACAAAGATTTTATAGCGATTTTTATTAAGAAAATGTAAAGGTATCCTTGAGCTGGTGAAGCTAAGCAATATTATCTAGATTAATTTTAAAGTAAGTATTGATTAGTCAACACGGAATGTTAGCAGTTACCCTAGATTTAATTCTCGAAATAGTTTATCAAGTTCTTTATCTAGATTTCAATGCTATTCACTGATAATTTACTTACAGCAGGGACATCTTTTTTGGGCCTTAAATCTTGCAACTCCACCGCATCATTCATATTGATGAATTAAAACACGAGATACTACGGCAAATAAATCACATTCACTGTTATTTTTATTTTAAAACTCAATAAATAATTAATAAAAATTGAAGTGTCGGCGAATGTTTGTTATCATCGTTTGTTGATAATAATGACATGACAAGAATGAAATGACAGTGACAGTTTAATTTTAGTTTGATTGAAAAGAGATGACATTTGTTATCATAAAGTGTTGCCATATAATTTTATGGAAATTCCATTATACAAGGGTGGTAATAATGGGTAAAATTATTTCATAAAACCTAGCTGTATAAATGTACAGGTGCTTTCGTGGCATTCACCATTATTGACTATTCCTTGCGTAGCATGCACCATATTGACTATTTTTATTGTTCTTGAGTTCTTGGCAGATGACAGAAGCGTGAAGAAGGTAGACGCTGAATGCAGGTATCTTTCAACTGGTCGTTCTGGAAGTCCTTGGGCCAGACCTATGTCCAGCAGTGGCCCATATTTTAGAGCGAAGGCGCACTATATTCGGCAAAATGCCGGTCCGGCTGCAGTGCACGTTCGCTCTCACGGGCCGTATATGCTTGACTGCCAAAGTAATCAATACCAAAAGCAACGGCTTCATCTTAGACGTGTGTGTGATAGATTATAACAAATAAAATACGAAGTCATTAAGTACTCAGTAATTTTATTAATGTTATGCGCACACGCTAAGTACAGTGTATAGTGTAACTAACTACTGAATAAATTAACATCTGGTAATCTCTATCGAGGATTAGCACATACATCACTCTTTTTACATGGAAACATTAATACAAGGCCCGTAGTTTAAATGCCTGATCTGATATCCTACAGTTGCATTGCTTCAGTATAAGAAAAAAAACTGTGATAAATTTTGTTTTCAGATTATGTTGGAGATTTGAGATGAAAAAAAAAACCATTTCAAGCTTTAAAACTTCGAGTTCTAAATATTTTCGTAGTTGTAAATGTAAATCAGATTCAAATTAAAGATCTTGAACTAAGAACCATTTGTGTATGGATATTGTTTATATACAGATTTATTACCAAAAAATATGCTAATAGTTGTGTTAAAACACAAATCTCACAATAAAATACTTAATATTATCCTTAATAAGTAAAGTATGCTGCTTTTAATTTATTATATTCATAATGTACAATTTATTTACATAGAATCTATATACATTGCTAAATCTAACAGATCTTGATATAAAATATGTAGAAATAATCGTACCAAAAGGTAGTTGGAACTAAGTACACTTAGCATATAATGAAATAAAACTAATGGTAAACATCACATGATATTATATAATTTGTTTAAGGTGGTTTGGATACCAAAATACTTAATATGTACGTCATTGAAATGGTCAATACTGATTTTAAAATACCTGCTATATTTTACAACTTTTTATTGAGATTAACAGTCCAAAATGCTAAGGATTTGAATGGCCAAGTTTAAGATGCCCCAAAGTTCATTTAGTTAAAAATGAAGAATGTGGTGATGGTGAAAATGTAGCAGTTGATAAGAAAGGGAAGGAGAAGTGGCTAACTATCATCTCTAAAAGCCATCCAAAAACGCGTGAGTAAGCGAGACAGCGCAATACATGATGTAAGACGACATCTCCCTTACTCAATCGTTCTTGCATGGTTTTAAGAGATGATAGGAAGCCACCAGGAACAATAAGAATAGATAAGAATGATACTAAATACTTAAATATGGGACATCTTGAATTTGGCCATTAATTTTCTGCCCATTTTGTTGAAACCTAATGGTGAATTGATTCATTAAATTGGATTGGATAAGTTAATTGATAGTTTGTGGTTATTTTATTTCAACTTATATTTCCTAGCACCGCAGTCTCCGTATCGAATTAAAAAATAATTCAAAAATAAATTAACGGCAATCATAGAATACATTTTGGGTGTTGCCATAATCCATCCAGACTTAATATTATAAATGCGAAAGTTTGATTGCCCATTCACTTTCACGGCTAAACCGCTGGACCTATTTTGATGAAATTTGGTAGAGATATAGTTAACCACCAGGGGTTAAACATAGGCTACTTTTGAGCGTGATATATCCTACGTGAATATGCGGGCGGATCCGCGGGCGGATCCGCGGGCAAATGCTAGTTACATATATTTATTTTGCGATGCGGTAGCACAATAAGCTATTTGATTCACAAATCGATTTTGAAGAAATATATGTTATTTATGTAAAAATGTAATTTAATTATTACTTATTTCGTAACGCATAAGTGTAGTGTTGTATGAGTTTTAAAATTTCATCCTGTAGCTAAAGAACACAAAACTACCTATTTCAGACAAAAACCAACACAAAAAATATCCAAATTGGTGCGGTTATGTAAATCGGCGATTAAGTCCCAGGGGGTTACTACTTTCTCTTAAAATCATGCAAACATCTCCCTCATTCAATCGTTCTTGCATGGTTTTACGAGATGGTGGTAAGCCACCTGTTGTTTATTTATATTATATCCAAGTGATACGTTTATTCGCGTGACGTTGACAAGTCCAGTTGTCAAGTCTTACGACAGGCGGCACTAGGGCGACGGCGGCAGGCTGTCGTCGCTCTCCAGGTACGTCACGTAGTTGTCTTCAGCCGTGCCCGGGGCGCGCGGCGGAGGCAGCGAGGGGACGTCGTAGCCGTGCATCTAGGGAACACATCGATACGGTTAGCGTGGGTTACATACAGACATTACTGGTAGGCGGTGCCTCGGGGGCCACCACTAGACGAGAAGGAGAGAGAGAGTAGAGTGTACCTGGTTGACGAGCTGCTGGAACGCGGCAGTGTGGTGCGGCGCGCGGTCGAGGTCGGCGTGCAGCGCGAAGTCGGACAGCGCCTTCCAGGGCGGCTGGTAGGCGGTCACCTCCAGCGCCAGCGCGCCCGCCTCGTGCCGCACGGGCGAGCCCGCCACCAGCGGCACGCCCAGCGACATGTAGCCCAGCCGCCGCCCTTCCTGCGACACCGCGGAGACTCATTAGATTATAAGACAAGACAAAAATCATTTATTGCACCAGTAAAATATACAATAATGAAATTACAAACAGAATAATACAATAGGCGGCCTTATCGCTAATGCAATCTCTTCCAGACAACCTAAATATAAAGTGATCCTAAATATGAAGTTTTCATAGCTTAATGTCGTATGGACTATTGCTTTGGGGAAGGGCAAGTGAAATAAATACTATCTTTATTTTGCAAAAGCGGGCAATTCGTGCCATTTATGGTTTAAGACCAAGGGAGTCGCTTAGGGAGTTGTTTAAGGATATTAATGTTTTAACTCTCGCTTCTCAATATATATTTGAGGTTATTATGTATACCAGGAGAAATATTTCTTCTTTTAAAAAAATTTGCGATGTTACGGATAGACCCTTACGGAATAAAAATAAATTATATCTCCCATCATATCGGCTAAGTAGAGTTAATGACTCATTTTTGGGTAACTGTATACACTATTACAATAAGCTTCCAGAGCCGGTCCTTAGTTTGCCTGACCGAAAATTCAAAGCACATGTTAAGAATTTACTTTGTAAAAAAGCCTATTATAGCGCTCATGATTTTCTCAATGACTTACTTAACTTAGTAACTTAAGCTTGGTGCGGAGTCCTCCAAACTATAGCTAAAAATTGATCATATGTACATTCAGTACATTATTATTATTATTATTTTTTATTATATGTATCATGACATCTTTTATTACTTGACATTTTTATTAAACTATTTCAATAATCCTCAATATTTATTTAATAATAAACTTAAGGTAATTATAAAAATATTCAAATGTAAACTCGTCTGATTTGACTCAAATTTTGTGAATTGACGTTTTTGAAGAAAATGCTGCTGTGGAGTTTGTGGCGCCACTTCTTCTCCACTTGCGCTTTGGAAGTAGTGGTAAACTTAAAATAAGTAACAATTGACGTCAATAAGTGATAAGAATATCCTATATTGAAAATAAACAATTTGAATTTGAATTTTTGAATTTGATGGAATGAAACAGGTCGAATTGATATAGAATTTTATAAATAATTATTCAGACTGTACCTACGTTCGTCAGGGCTCTTGTTTTTAATTATTTTATGACTTAATATTATAGCATATGAGTAAGCCATACTGGTAATATAAGGTTATATAGCTTATAGAAGATAGTAATGAACTAAAATGGTAAAAAACTAGTCTTCAACCATTTTCTAATTTGTTTACCATACCACTAAGATTTTGTGTATTTTAAAAATTAAATCCATCGGAATCAGAGCATACATGAATTAACTACATACATATTAAACCCGTATAAAAGTTTAAAGAGAAAAAGGTTGAGGTTAAATGTCTAAAATATTATTTTTTTATTTAACTATGATTAATGCAATCAATTAGTTATGAAAAGGAATGAACGAAAGATAAATAGGAGATAGATAAACAAGTTTTGTTCTAGATTTAATCATTCAAAATACCTTGATTAATTGATGAACACAGAAATGTAATTTGAAAAATAAATTTAATCCTAATAATACTCATCAAAGACTATTACCACCTTCTCCTGCTGCATCTGCATCTTCAGTTGCATGGTTTTCTTCTTGTCTTTACACCTTTTATTCTGGAACCAAACCCTGATAACCCTGGGACTGAGGCCAGTCATCTCCACCAGTTGTTCTTTCATCAGGGCGTCTGGGCGAGGATTCGCAGCGTAACAGGTTCTGAAATGGTATTTAATACCTATTTTATTTATAAAATTAAATCTTGCTGGTCATAAAATGTTATAATTCATTTTTGTTGTTTATATGATTCCTGTTAATTGATGAAATAAAACAATGATTGTTTAATACACGCCAAAATTGAATAGGTAAGTGCTGCAGTGTGTAATATATATAGAGATATATTAAGAAAACAAAAATGTCTTTTACTTTTATATTTTAAAACAAAAAGATTAAAGTTGAAACAAAAAACTATTTGAATCAAAAGGCACATAATATACTCTTTTATATGAAGACTTTATCTACAAATTTAACTGCGACTATATATCATTAACAAGTCACATAATGGTTTCATCGTTAAAAAGTCGTAAAACTGCTGTAAAAACCATGTTAGTCGTTTTATAAGCTAGTAATGAGACGTATCGCATTACAAAAACAAACTCTTTCGAACTTCTATCACATAAAATAAACTATTAATACCATAATTTTCTTGTTTTGTACATCCTAGGACCTTTTTTACAACCGCGCAAAATAATCTTATTTAAATGAAAAGTGACAAGGGAAATATAAATAAATATAGGATAGCTGGAGTATGAATAATTTAATTTTTTTACAGTCTTATAATACTATTTATTTATTTAAAACTTAAAAACCAGAATAAAAATAGTACCTACAAGATCTTAAGTCAAAATTACAATAAATACAAAAAAGTCTCTTAGAAGGGCTAAATCAAAAAAGTGCTCTTGGCTTCGCGGCACAAGATATGCTTGCTAATGACCTCATAACAAATCTCGAAGACTGAACGATATGGCGTAAAAATATTTGTTAATCGAACTTCGGAGTCCTTCTCAACTAGACCGATACGAGTATAATAAGAAAAAGTAGAGTATGATTAATTCAAAATGGGTTTACCTAAGTGTGTGTAGCTGTTTTTCGTTGAGCACTGTCCGGACTCTCGTTGGTTTGCCGTCAGCGGCGGCGGTGGTGCGCGCCCGTCCGCTTTTGTGCGAACCGGATTCACTGCCGGAGTCTGTAATAAGATGAATTTGACAATAAGTTCAAACTAATAATAATATTGATTGACCTATATTTGGACGTCACAATAGAGGATATGCGTGGTAGTTGTAATGGTCTCAATGGTGTTAGGATGACGAAAACCTGGCAAAGTGGAGGAGAGAGCAGGATAGCGGACTCTGGGTTTTGAAACAATCTGCTATTAACGTAACCGGGAAGCTGTAAGATTAATCTTACCGCTTTCCCGCTTAGAGAGAGAGTGAGCTTATTATTATATAAGAACCTACATTATTCCAAATTCCAAACAATTACGCACATGTTGATGGTAACAATTAGTTTATTAGGAAACAAACAGCCAGCACTATTTCTATCTACGCCAACTGGAGACCTATTACCATCTTAAAACCATGTAAGAACGATTGAGTAAGGGAGATATCGCCTTACATGTATTGAGCTGTCTCGCTTTCTCACTCGTTCTTGCTTGGTTTTCAGAGATGGTAGTAAGCCACCTGGTTCGCGTTGTCCAGAACTTCTAAAAAATATCAGTGTAGTGTGATTTGTAATAAAAAATTGTTTGTCCAATTTCGAGGAAAATTTCCGTGTATGGCAACATTGTAATGTAATAAGTGTCAGAGAGTTGACATTTTGAATATTTTTACTCGACTGGCCCAGTAGGAGGGTTATGTTTCTGAGAGTGTATGCACGCTCTGCAGCCTGAACGGTTCAATTAATTTTATTTTGAGAGGTGTCCTTAGATTCGTATTTTAGGGTATATTAAAAAAATTAATCGTAATGACGGGTTTTTGCCGCCAAATTAAAATTTTTATTAGTATTTAAATGCAGTCGTTACTTTTTAAATAATTTACTTGTTTTAAACTTAAGGACATGATGTATAGGTACTATACGGACATAACTATGGATAAATATCACTTAAGTATATTATTTAATCCTAAGTATTAATAGATTAAAATTCATATGTAACTTATATGCATAATTTAGAGAGAATTCGCTAAGTGTTCGTGAACAAGTGTGAGTGTTGGGAAGTGGTTCAATTCAATGTCGTAGTGACTTTAATCCTTGTCACCAAAATCTCTCAAGAGCTAAGTGAAATTCATCCACCATTTCACTTACCCCTCTGACTAACTTGACTTGACTAAACATGACTACTGACTTGATTAAATAAAGAAAATTTAAATAAAACTTGATACCTACTATCAAAAATATAAGTTTGATTCCATATTGTGAAATTAATGACATAAAAAAATACCCACGCATTGGCCACGATGATTTTTAAATGAGTATCTTCGAATATGCATAATTTAGAGCGGGGCATACTCACTCACTGGGCAAAGGGCTCACATAATTATGTTTCAAAGACAAAACATTGTTATATTTAGATAGAAATCTACGTGTTGTCCACCCTTTGTGTCCCAACGGTAGGCTTAACTAGGATTAAAAACAGTGACCGTTTCACACCTCGTTGATCCGGGGGATGGCCTTTGTAAATATCAAATTAGTTATTAGCAGTTAGTAAGCACAACTTGACAAATTAGAAATTGGGATTAGCACTTCATTTTTCTACATACTTAGTCATAAGTTTTAATTGGCAGTGCGACATAAAATTATAGAAGTATTTAAATTTATTGTTTTCGTGTACAATACTATACAAAACCCTTTATTGCACATAGAATACAGAAAATAGGTTAACAAGAACTTAAATATAAAACGCAAAAGGCGGCCTTATCGCTAAAAGAAATTTCTTCCAGGCAACGTTTATATTAGAAATGGTGGTAAATAATGAAATTGAATAGACGGACATGTATTCGTGTTTAAAGAATCTACAAAATACATAGAGGTATGTTTTATTATACTACTAGCAGTCCACCCGGCTTCGCCCGTGGTACATACAATAAACTATGTCACTCAGGGTGGACGAAGCTTTAGTAGTAGAAGCAGTAGTTTTTTTTATTCATTACAGACATACACACAAAAATACAAATCTTTCCTCTTTATAATATTAGTATAGATTTAGACCCGAGTTCACCAACATATACCTAAGTTTAAATTTGAAACTTACTTAAAACGGAAGTTGAAATATTTTATTGAATTGCGTGTATGCACAAGCTATAGAAACTCATTGTGACCTTAGTAATAGTGCTACGTACCTATACTGATCATAGTTTTAACAGTAAGAAGTTCCAGTGAGTGAGGGAGATGTCGCCTTACATCATGTATTGCGCTATCCCGCTTACTCACTGGATCTTGCATGGTTTTAAGGGACGATAGTAACCCCCAAGGTCTGGCCATAGGTCATAATTGGGAGAACGCATTGGTCAAGGTCAAACACCGTTTGAGCCGTGGTTTTAGGCTCGTTTGGTAGTTTCCCTTTGGACATTATGACTATTTTGCTATTTATGTCTCCATGCTGGGCAAAAATCTCTCCACTCGTCTTCCGTGTATCTAGCCATGACGCTTTTTCGCCAGTATTTATCGAAAGCCTGTACTTAGTCTGACCATCTACATACATACATATAATTAAGTTTTTATCCCATACGGGGTAGACAGAGCCTAGGGCTAGACCTTAGACCACGTTTAGCATGACTATCTGCGACCATATAGTTAAAAAAATATATTTATAAGAGGAAAATGTCAATTAATTCCATATCCGCAATCTGGCACAGTCAACGAAATTATGAGTTTTTTTTTAAATCTGAACACGAGTAATTAGGTATGATATCAGAAGTCGATACAATCGCCGCGATAACTTTGATAAACGCCGACAAAAGGCGGCGGCTTTTGATTTTGCCGCGAGTTACTAAGGCATGTTCAGATTGGTACATGTTTTTTATACTACTGCTCAGTTAGGAAACTTCTGAAGCCTAAGGACGCTCCTTTCTATTCGTATAATATTAGAGTCTTTTAAATGAAAAAAAAAAATACTGTTTGCCAATCTTATTTCTTCCTGATTGCCAGTTCCACTTTCTGCTTCAGACATGCTGGTCTGGGAGAAAAAGAAAAACATAGAATGTACAAGCTGCTTCTCTTCCCGCGCAAGCCGTAAAAGTCGTCTGAGGGTATCGGCGAATGGGGCAATCATGACAAGGCGATGCGGCTAGCAACCCATTACTATTGATTTCCTGTTTCAGCTACTATCATGCTAAACGTGGTCTTAGGTCTTATGACCCTAGGCTCTGTCAACCCCGTATGGGATAAAGACGTGATTATATGTATGTTGTATATGCTTCAGAGACTGGTATACTTTAATCATGGTCCTAGGTATGGCGGTACTGTAAGTAAAAAGAAACGCACGACTAATAGTTTACTAATAGCGATTGCCCATACCCATAGATTTAAAAACAAATTGCGTCATTAGAGCCGCGTTCCTAGTTCTATGCCCATACCCATATGCCATACTGAATCAAATCAACGTCATCTATCGATACTTGAGACACTGTGATTTTAGGATGACGATATAAATGAAAAAACGTGTTTTAATAATTTACAAAATTTTTCGCTAAAATAAAAAAGATAAGTTAAAGTTCTATCTATTAGCAGGAAAAAGTACAAATTCTCCCACAGATTAAAGTTCTTATCTTAGGAAAAAAGCCCATGCTAAGAGTAAAACTTGATAAAAATAAAACTAGGTATTGACATGTAAATCGTTATCAAGAAAATTGTTACTGTGTTTAGCCCATTAGAAATTATATAGAAAAATTTTTCGCCAAAAAAAACTTTTTTCACGCTTGGTACTTTCTTTTAAAGAGGCACTTCACTCCCAAGGCTCTACCACTTTCGGTTATACGAGCCGAATCTCAGGATAGAGTGCGCTGTACTTGCTTTGCTTGCTTTCCAGTCGCACCTTCTTGGTAGAGGTTTCGATCAATAGAATTTGAAATAGGTAGTCATTAGCAGATGCTTTGATATGCTTGTGAATCCTTTAATGATTACCATCTCTAGTCATGCACAAATCACGTCAGAGGCAGAGAGGCGGTTCCAAAGAATAGGCTTGTTTCCATTAAGAATAAATATAATGGATAGGGGTTTATAATGATTAATTATATTATGGAGAAAATAACAAACAATTTTAATTATTAAAAGCGTTAAAGATTAATAATATTTTAAAAAAATAAATTTCGTAAAATGAAACCTTTAGTCACGTGACAGTGAACACCAATCAGAAAGCGTTACGTCACGCCGTGCGAAACTCCAATCTTGTCTTTGACGTTTCGAGTATCACTACCGGTTCTTTATAAAATTTTGGTTTTTAACAACTAATATCAAGTTGATACAGTTTTTGTTAATTATAATTTGAAAGAATTAACCATGGAATCTGGATTCAGCAAAGCAGACAGTAATAATTTGCCCAGAATCGATGCCGTTATGCTTGGAAATTTTTTCGCGTCGAACAGTAACTTTTGCTCATCTGAATTTCGCAATGTTAAAACTTCCTTGTAAGTATAAAATATTTATTATAAGCTTAAATGCTATGTGATATTTCAGTTCGGTACACAAGAACTTAATGTTGTGATGTACATTTTGCAAGATACTGTTTACTATTTTACTGTTCCCTTCATATGATACTCCATATAATTAGTCATATCATTTGGCAACTAGAATAATAAAAAGAGTATGTTTGTAACATTAATTAGAAAACTAAAATGAAACGTTCACTCCTAAAAGTGAAACAACTTAACCTGAACTCATGTATTTATTATTTAGAAAATAGGGATTCTACAAAACACATCTAGTTTGCTCGAATTAAGTAATATATTGTATTGTGTGAAATACTTAATCAAAATGATCTTCACAAAAATACATTCTTGAACCTGTTGATAAAGTTTGTTTGTTTGTAATATCTTTATTGCTTTAAAATACATAGTAAATAGAACATTATTAAAATCAGAAGACAATGGCGGACTTATCCCAGGAAGGGATCTCTTAGCATAAAGTATGATCTCTAAAGTATGAGCATCATCTCTTCTTGCAAGTTTTAGCCACTTTTTCCGTATTTCTCCATTGTTTGGAACATATATAAATAACTTGTTTGGCGTTTTTATAGTCGTGCTATCACACTGGGGCACAATACAGTACTTATAATATGAGAAATTTATTTTTAAATGATTAAAACTAGCTATAACGTACGGAGACACGATCGCTCTTTGGTTTGTTTCGCACGGCGTGACGTCATTCAAGACGCCATGACAGTCTTGTGCGTTTTGGAACCAAATTGAAAAATGGTTTTTTAAAACGCGAAATTTATAATGTAAACGCTCGATTAAAAATAAATAAACCTTTTTTTTCGATAAAATGCCTAATAAGCTACAATATTAAGCAGTTATTGAAATTTTGTCAACTAGCCTATTCTCGCACCAATGTGTGCATGGTGGACTACTCATAAATGATGATCAACGCCGAGCAACTGTTACATTTGGCAAAGGATCTAGGGGAGTTTGCGGAGCTGACGGTAGGTAGATGCATTCAAAAGGAACACGGAGGAGAGAAATAAATTGATAAATCCTACTTTCCACTAATATTATAAAGGCGAAAGTTCATTACTTCTTCACACTCAAACGGACGAGCCAATTTTTATGAAATTTGACGCGGAATGCGGATGGCTGATACCATGGATACTCTTTCACAGAAAAACGGGTGAACCGATTTGGCTGAAATTTGGAATGGAGATTGCTTAGACCCAAATTGCTTAGCTTGGAACAACAAAAAGGGTAATTTTTATCCCGAAAAGTACGCGATTCCTGTAGATTTGGTCAAAAAGTCAATGGCGCTATATAAGATGCTCTGTATGACTTTTTTTTTTAATCTTACCAGACATGGAGCCGAGCTCGTGGGGATGATGCGAGTTATTGTTGCTCAGTGTGGTGTTGTTGTTGCTCTCCGCGTTGCCACTGCTGCCACTCGTGTTTGCGGTCTGAAAACCAAATAAGAGATAGTACTTAGAAACATTACAAGAGGATTCATTTTGTTTGGGAGGATGGACAGCGCAGCGATGCGAAAAAGGCATGTTTCTCTTCTGACATGACAGCATTGAAGTTATTATTTAGTCTTACTTGCTGATTCTTGCTCGTGGGCTTCGAATTGTTCCCGAAATTCCCGCGAGAATTTCCGTTTCCTTTTATATAAAGTTCAATTTGGTGCATTCGTTATAAATTGCTTCATATTTGCGGGCAAACATGCCTTGAGTTCATTCAAATGACGATAACTTTTTTTAATGAACCGATTTTGAGGAACAAACTTACAAACGGTGAAAGTTTTAAGCAAATCTGGTCAGTACTTTCGGATATAAGCGTGATTATACAGACAGAAAGACAAAAATTTTATAAAAAAATTGCTTTCTATTATTCTTTTTAAGTGTTCCTCTATCCATTTTAGTTAAATTACTGAATGTAGAGACAAAATATGTTTATTATATGTACTTATACCAAGATATATTTAAGAAAAAAATGTTAGTAAATCTATTCATTTATTTATTTTATTTATAACAAGTAATTTATAAATGAGAAGTTTGTTTTCCAGGCTTAGCGACAAAACGATGAAGATGAAAAAAATATTTGGGAGCACGGTAGTGCCCCTGCCAAGACGAGCCAAGCGAAGCGCAAGAGTAACTTTTCTCAAAGCGCTTTATCGTTTTTCTGAACTCACATAACTTGGGTTTGGATTATCCTAATATTATAAATGAGAAAGTGAGTTTGTTTGATACCTCTTCAAGCTTTATCTACTGAACCAATCATCCTGAAATTTGGCATACAGTTATAGTACTGAGAAGGACATAGAGTACCTTTCATCTCTGGAAAAAACGCCGTTCCCGAGAGGAATTCACGCGTGCGAAGTCGCGGGCAAAAGCCAGTACGATAAACATAGTATTGGAGTTATACCTTTTCTAAAACGTCGTGGTCTTCTCTACAATACAACGCGCCTCCTTCCCTCAACGCAAACTCGTCACCTGGGAAACGAAAAGATAAGTTTATTTATTAAATTTTATCTTATTATAAAAGATAATGATCAGTTGTTATCCATTTATGTATCAGCTAATTACTTGCAACATATTTATTTCTTTTTAATGATTATCGATTTATATTAATGATGTAAAATTTCGCTAGCCACACAACATAGACCACACAGGTCTATGGTTTAGAAAATTATTTATTTCATGTCGGAGTTACAAGGTATATCGACCATGCACACCCTGGTGTCATAGTTTTTCAACCGCATCTTGCCCTCTTATTGTTTTTTTTTTAACGATCACCAGATGGCAACCGGGACCAACGGCTTAATTTGCCTTCCGAACCACGGAATCATCTTTATTATCAAACAGTCAGATTCAATGATAATAATCAAAGAATTTCGAATCGCGCGAGGTACCATTTTTTTTTTTTAATCTATAATAATAATTTAGGTAAATGCTATTCTAAAACCACGAAGGACATTTTGTTTTGTCTAGTCGATCTAAAATCTAATTTAGTAATTCAATTTTTTTATTCCGATCTTATTCCTCGTTCAATAGTTTTATATTTTTTTTAATTCGAATACCCAAACATACCAAAAACATCTATGCTGAAAAAAAAATCTCTGAAGTCTATGATATTTTCTGATTAAAGATATTTCATTTCACAAAATATTTACTCCAAAGTTTCCGGGTTTAGACGCATCGCACCTGGGTTTTGGAGGAAACAACAGACAAACAAGCGGAAATGTTTCTGTCACTTGCACTAATTATTGTTTTCGATACTCTAACATGATTAATTGATTTCATTTCCGGTCTGAAGGAATTTGTTAATTCTGAAATGATTCTGAACGTAGTATCGAAATTTAAAAATCGCAGTTCCTTTAAAGAAAATATACACTATGGTCACGGTACGCCAAACTATTTTTTAAATCTATGGTCGAGATTTCTATTTTGAATGTTTTCAAAAGATGAGAACATAGAAATAGGTTTCTTTTTATCTATGGATTCCCTGTCCTTAATTAAAATTCAAATTAGTTTAAAGTAGGAAATGTTTTTAAGAATTTGAGTTTCTTTTTAGGGAGGGACAATCTTCGGAACTACTAAACCGATTTTAATGATTATTTCTGCCTTTGATAGCCTGTGTACAGTTATCAATATACATATTATATGTAATGTAGGTACTTATACAACATACATACATATATTTCACATCTGTATCTTATACGGGGTATTCAGAACCTATGGTCTGACCTTAGGCCATGTTTAGCATGATTCTTAAGTAGGTATAAGTAAAATAAATCTAGAACTAACCTGGTATTAGTTGCCGCGCGCAAGCGCAACATCGAAAGCAGTCGATGTGGTAGATTTTCGTCTTTGCTCTCATCACGAAGTCGTTTTTACTGAAGGAGGCTCCACACTTGTCGCACTTCGTGCCAAATAACCTGGGGACAATTAGTTCTATAAAGCATCAGCACCCAAGTGGACACCGCGAAATATGTGTTCTAATCACAGAACAGATAAATTATTCGAATAGAAATGTTTTGACGCGGATTTAGTTCCAGTATCAGTGTGGCAGCTTATTATCTCTTTTTATCTTCAACTAGCGACCCGCCCCAGCTTCTCATGGGCATAAAAACCTTCCTCTTGAATCACTCTATCTACTTATTAAAAAAAACCGCATCAAAATCCGTTGCGTACTATTAAAGATTTAAGCATACATTGGGATATAGGGACAGAGAAAGTAAAAAGTTTCATACTATGTAGTTTTTTTTATTGGTATTTGTAAGTCTTTCTTTCTTTTATAGAATACACTTACACTTTGCTTAGGGTGCTTGGGTTTTCTTGCCTTGGGTACACGAAGAGAGTCGAATTAGACTAAAATAAATTTGCTATCCTGAAATCTGCATGCGTGAGCGGAATTGATTTGATTATAATAATTTATCAAAATATGCAGTGCCGATAACCGATAAGAAATTGATGTTGATATAAAACAATTTCAACCTTGAACTTTTTAAAACTATTTTATTTTTTTCATGGTTCCGTACCTAAAAAGGCAAAAAAGAACCTAATATGGTCTCTTTTTTGTCCGTCAGTTGCTTTGTTAGATAGCAAGAATTTGATGATAGGTAAGAACTTAATAGTTTTACGATTTCTTAAATTGGCAAAAACAATTAAAATTTTTTTTTTTTTTTTTCTATAGTAATATTGCAATATTTTATCGATGTCTGTATTTAATTTTCCAATGAATAGAAAAACCCTTAATGGCACCAAACAAATGTACTTATACATAATTTTAAAAAACTATTATAGGTACAAAGGCAAGATTTTACATACATACCAGTATATAAAAAAAAACTTTTTAAACATTAAATTAGCGTCCGGCTCAAGCTTAGTTTCTATAAAAAAAAAAACAAGGACTTAGACGTGTATCCAAGGCCGTAAATACATTAAAAAAAACCATCTTGTACTTAAATTTTTTGGCAAAAACCAAGCAATACTGCCAAAAGTGTACCCCTCTTTCCTCCGTCGGCTAAAAACAGGGGGTGTTCGCGACAAACCTCTAAGTACATTTTGAGCCCCGGCTATTGACCGGCACTTAGGGAATGAGTCGGGCCCCCCAGCAATATCGCTAAAAGCATCGCATATAGCTATGATACAGCGTAGCGGTAGGGTTGTGGAAAACTGGGGAGGGGAAATGCGTTTGTAACGTTTTAGAGTGAAAAGCAGTTTAAAACAGTTCTTGTATGTATGCAGGGCTGGCTTTGCCGTTAAAAAAATAAGAGTTTTGGCGGGAAAATCAAATGTCAAACTGTGCGCGCTGTATTAATTTTTCCTAAATGTGTTTTTTTCAAGCATTTGTGCATAATAATGATGGATTATTATTCGCTTAGTGTTCCGGGTAAATCCCGCGGGATTTCAAGAAATTCCCACGATAACGGGAACAAGCCCACGCGCACGAAGTCGCAGGCTACAGCTGGTAATTTAATGTGTTTAAAATTTACTTTAGATCCAGAACCTAAATTACATAAGTCGGCTTTTTGATTAATTGTGTTTTCAGCATAGATTAAAGAAATTTGCCTGCGCGCGATTCCAAATTCTTTGGTTTTCAGCACAGAACTAGGAATTGCGCGCGGTTTTCTATGGTTTTCCGTGAATAATGATTTTTAACTGATGGTGGCGTTAGTGTTCAAAAAGGTATCGCAGAAACTAAAAAACAAATAAAATTTAAATACCTACTGTCAAGTTGCAAACCCACATATTTATTTAACTAATTAGACAGTCTTTTAAAAGACAAGAAAAGCAAACATTTCGCGTCCCAGCGGGTAAATCTGGCTTCGAACTTGTGACCTGGCTGTGGGCAATTAGCGACACCTGATACTATACAGCCGAGTCGTGTTACTGAGTCACCGCGCTACTGGGAGTGTGCCGGCCGCAATACACTGCTTGTTTTTTAACCGACTACAGCGAAAACAAAAGGATGGTTATGATTTTGTCTTATATATAACTAGCTGTTCCACGCGGCTTCGCCCCGCGTGGGACTCGGTTATGTCGCGCCCAAAAGTAGCCTATGTTTGACCTCAGGTCTTTAACTACATCCCTACAAAATTTTATCACAATCGGTCCAGCAGTTTAGCTGTGAAGAGGTGACAGACAGACAGACTTTCGCATTTATAATATTAGTATGGAAGTATGGATATGGATGTCTTGACTTTTTATTACATTTGTTCGCAATCACTTTTTTTTGACCAAGAAATGTACCTAATAATATTATATACTTATAGCTACTAACTAGATCCGCCCCGGCTTCGCATGGGCATAAATACCTTCCTCTTGAATCACTCTATCTATTAAAAAACCGCATAAAACTACGCAACGGATTTTGATGCGGTTTATAAGTATCCATACTATCCATACTTCCATACTAATATTATAAATGCGAAAGTCTGTCTGTCTGTCTGTCTGTCTGTCTGTCTGTCTGTCTGTCACCTCTTCACGGCTAAACGGATGAACCGATTGTGATGAAATTTGGTAGGGATGTAGTTAACGACCTGAGGTCAAACATAGGTTACTTTTGGGCGCCATATAACCGAGTCCCACGCGGGCGGAGCCGCGGGGAACAGCTAGTGCATTTATAAAGGGACATAGGGACAAAAAGCGACTGTTTTATAGTATGTAGTGATAGCGTTTAGAATACCTAACTGCCTCTGTGGTAAAGTGGTTAAAGGGTATGCCTGTAGACCCGATGGTCGTGGGTTAGATTCCCACGGGAAGCATACTTTGTTTATTTGTTTCCAGTTTGATTAAGACATTGCAGGCTTGAACCACCTGACTGACTAATAATAAACTGAATCCGTGCTTCGGATGGCACGTTAAGCCGTTTGGTCCCGGCTGCCATCTGGTAGCACGTCAGGGGCAGAGAGGCGGTTCCGAAGAACTCTGACACCAGGGTGTGCATGATCGATTGACCGTGCCATTTACACGAAATGCTGATGATTTTTAAGGTAGACTATACTTATACAATTGGCGGACTTAATGCTAAAAGCATTCTCTGCCAGTCACCCCGCTAGGCTTTCGAGCTTCTCAGTTTAATCCCTTGCTCTACCCAGTACCGAAGACAATCCTTCTCAGTCTTTGTTCTTAACCATTATTTCTTCTATATATAAAAGCATAAATTTAAGAAAAAATACCACGCGCGATTCGCAATTCTTTGTGTAAAAGAAAGTCGTGAGTTACACAATTTATAACTCAAGAACGGCAGAACTGATTTGGCCTAAAATTGGTGGGGAGGTAGCTTAGAACTAGGAGAAGGATATAGGGTACCTTTCATCTCGGGAAAAAGCACTGTTCCCGAGGGAAGTTCACGCGGGTGAAGCCGCGGGCAAAAGATAAATATATGCCTGCAATAAATGATTTTTATTTTTTATTTTTTTTTTTAAATAAAAATAAAATAATTAAAATAAAACCGTAATGTTTATAAATGTGTCTGTTTATATAAAATTGTCACTCGATACCATGTAAACATACGTTTCCGCCCGGCTCCGCTTACAAAGGGTTAAATATTGCGGTGTTATTTTTATAAAAAGCGGTTTTTTGTACGTAGGTATAAATATTGAATTAAATATTTTTAATAGGTTATCCCAGCGGATCTGCTCATTTCTCAAATTGTCATATATTAGTATTATTGTAAATTAAATAAGTAAGTAGATATGTTGTATTATTATAGGAGGCCTAATTTTATCAATAAACATTTTGTCATTTTAAGCATGTCCCTGGGGAAAGTTGATAATGGCTAATTCTAAAACTGTGCACTGTACTGGCGGCTAAATATGAAGTCACTAGCCGTACTTTGATTATATATTTTCTAATTAATGTAGCCAGCATACTATATTTTAAACTGTAGCCCGCGACTTCGTGCGCGTGGGCTTCGTTCCCGTTATCGTGGTAATTCTTTTCTTATAACCAACACAAAAAAAAAGAATTTACCAAATTGGATATACAAGGCATGTTTTATAAAACATGCCTTGAGTTCATTCAAATGACGATTACCTGTAATGAACCGATTTTGATGAAACAAACTTTAGATGTTTTTTTTGAGTTAGGATAAAACAGTTGGTGAACGTTTTTTTTTTTGCTATCTAATTATTCATTTTATACTATTTCACTATCTATTTCAGTCAAAATTACTAAATATACAGACAAAATATTTTTACTATTTTATTAAGTGTATATAGATTAGCTATTTTTAATCTATGTGGTGTATGTATCGAGCAAAACTATTCAAAAGTCCTTTTTCTTTCGGCGTTCCTATTATGTAAAGAAAGAAACCGACAATATTGACACAGAGGAGAACATTCAAAATCATACATTACAAAAAATGTAATCGAAAACCCGCTTATCCGGGCTGCGTAAACGGGAACAAACATACCATAGACATATCGAGTTCCCGCCGCCCGCCGCGCTGTCAAAGTGACAGTTTGTTTTGGCGCCGAAATACATAATGCTCAGTCAAACTCAGTTTGTTTTCTCTACGGAACATCAGAGTAAAGCGACAAAGACATTTTGGATGTTCGAAAATCGAATTTTAAAGGAAAGGCACTCCATTTTCATACTTATTACTGAGACATAAGGGTTATTTATCTTCGTTTGAGGTTAGGGACGATGTAATGTTGTTTGTCGATCCGTAATTCTATATTTTGGCGGCAAGAGATGGAAGGGTGAAAAGGTAAACAGATGCAAGTTATTTTAGTGAATTCATCTTTGGTCTGTCTGTGTGTATAAAAAGTGGCGCCATTTGCAATGATTGACATTGGTTATGAATTTCGTTTCATATAGGGCTTAGATTAGTTTAGAAGAATATTTAACATGTTTGTTTTATTTTTTCTTTGATGCGAATCGCAGTCAATGTCGTGGTTAAAATTAGAATTTTATCTTAAAACCGATAATTAATTCTATAGATAAAAACTTAAGTTGGGACTTCGGCTAAAAATAGAGATGTGTATTGATATCATGTGTGCGATTGTGATAAGATCTATTGTTTATTCCAATAGTAAAGTTGTAGACTGTAAGTACCTAGGTACTTAACCTAAAATCTTCGTTTTTAGATTCGCAATGCTTGAATGTGAAATACTTATCAATAATCTGTTTACTTATAGGTATATTCCACCATCAACACAACATCAAATGTTAGGTAGGTACTTAAGTCAAGTGAAGTCAAACACGTACGGTCAGTAGTAGAATGCTAAGTAAAGCTGTGGAAGAACAAACCTAGATAAGTAGGTATTTAAAGATTTTGGTGAAAATTTTCAAATTTAAATTGTTTATTTTCAATATAAGATATTCATCGTCACTTATTGACGTCAATTGTTACTTATTTTAAGTTTACCACCACTTCCAAAGCACAAATAATGAATTCTTTCAAAATATCCAATTTGATTCATTAGTAGATACTATCAACATTGGTTATACATTGGCATAAAACCTTGGCCTACTCTACATGGGACGAATTAACAAACATTTATACTGTATTTTTTTAAATACTTTTTACGGTCATGGAAACTAGTCCTTTCTTTAGGCCTTTCTTGAATTTCTTTGTCTTCTATAGTCCTACTTTAGTTAAGTCAAGTCAGTAGTCTTGTTCAGTCAAGTAAGTACTTAAGTCAAGTCAGAGTCAGATGGCTAAGTGAAACGGTGGAAAACAATCACTTAGCTTTAACTTGGAGATTTTGGTGACAAAGACAAAAGTCACATATAATCGACATTGTACCCCTTCCCAAAACTAACGCTTGTTCACGAACAATTTGCGAATAATAAACTACCAATATTATGAATACTCGAAAAAACCTTAGTTTTGGAAATTAAATACAGCGCGGACAAAGTGACAGTTTTCTTTCCCTCCAAAAACTCCACATAAATACTGTTTTCTTAGACATAGACAAGAATCTATGTTTAGTGTTTACATGAAACGTCATAGATACTCAATTATAAACGAAGATGATGCTGAGAACTAACATGTACTTACTTAGGTATCTATAAAAAGCAGTAACTATTTGTAAGTTTTTCATGTAAATATTGGCGGTGTTTTGAGCTTGAACTAAATGAACTGTGTTTTACCAAATTGTAGAGTACGTAATACTTATGTAGTCAATTCTTACGTAGGTAACTATTTCAATTTACGTATTTAAAAAAACTCGGTCTGTTACTCTGTTCACCCGGGTTTTTGATCCTTCTGACCAGTGTTAGAGTGCCGCCATCTTAGTAAAATTTTGACATGTGTTTTTTTTTTAAATAGGGGATTTAACTTCTTCTACTATGCCGCGCCGCCGCCGCCCGGTGTGGCGGGGCGGTTTATTCTACCTCCGTATTACGAATTTTCGAACAAATCATGTCACTGAACAGTTCAACATTTTGCACCTATCCCAAAAAGTTCACAACCACAGCCACTAAAGAAGTTTTCACGTTTCGTTGCCATGTCTTGTCTTAAATTTAAGACAATAAATCCTTACCATTTTGTTGATATTACTTATCTCACATGTCATATGATACTTTAGAAACTAAAAAATAAAAAAAGCCTAAACTAATTACTTAAACTAAAAAAAAAATCCATAAAATACTTAAACTAAAAAAATCCTTACCTAGTATAATCCCTCTTGCAATAAGTCTTTCCGTCTCTAACGAAACAGGTACATGATTCGTCCAGAAACTGCCTGCATTCTTGGCACTTGAGGCAGGCGGCGTGCCACTCCAGGTCGGGAGCAACCCTCAGGATGTACTGATCGTGGATCTGACCGCCACAGCCCACGCATAGGGATAGCCGGAGCTTTTCTGGAATTAGAGATTTTTATTTTAAAAATATTATTTAACACAATAAGATATATTACAGTTAAAGATAGAACTTTTAAAAAAGTATAAAAATTAACCTTAAACTTCGACTAATATTTACAGATTTTTTGTACAAAAAATTAACGAAAAAAAAAAGTTTTTTTTTTTTTTTTAATTCTAATGCTTCGTGCTCTTTCCCGTGAAGCATGATAGTATGGATTTGGGGTTTAGTTTCTACTAGGTACTTTATATTTAAGTAGTGTTATAAACTCATTTCAGACCTTTATTTTTTATATATTTTTAAAAGAAATTCTAATTGTCACGTTTTTTAGTTGTTTTTGCATCATATTTTGTCATTCACCTGTCCCGTAGGTAAGTTCTATCCATTTTCTTTTCATTAAAAAACCTTTTATCAACATAACCCTTTTATTTATCACACAGTTAATATATATACAGTCCATTCCACAACAAGTTGTCTGGAAGAGATTGCATTAGCGATAAGGCCGCCTATTGTACCTATCTATGTAATTTCTTAATGGTATGTTTCGCACAGATTTTCTGTCTTTCTTAATGGTTTGAGAATGCTTTAAGCATTTAGTCCGCTAATTGTATACTTAAGTATTTTGTACATCAAGGAACAATAAAGTTTTAATAAATATAGATTTTTTTATTGGTGCAATAAACAATTTCTGTCTTGTTTTGTCTTGTATTAAATATGTTTGTTTATTTAGTGGAACTTAAAATAAGACATTAAAAGATGTAATTATAAAGAGTGGGCCCTGAAATCTACGTCAAAAGACAAAAATGAGCCCTGTCATATGGAGGTCTACGTAAAATGTAGAGTGGGCTATAAAATATGTAGATATATGTAAATATATGAAATGTTGGCCTACTTAATGGTATAAAAAAATTGTGACCCTTAAATACGGAGATATCTTATGTAAAGTGTGCCCCACAGACCCAATTCTGCGTGGTGTGCCCTAAATAAAAGAGATTTACGATAAATATGTACAGCGGGCTTTAAAATACGTAGATCTACGTAAAAAGACGTACCTAGAGTGGACCCTAACATATACACTTACGTAGCAACATGTATGGTAAATATTAAGCTTACTCAATCGTTGTGATTTGCGCACAGATCGACTTTGTAAAGTGCACAAAATACAAAGATCTAGTTAAAAAATTTACAGTTGGCAATACTGATGGGATTCACAAAAATTAACCTTGCATCATGCTCAGAGTAAATACATATTACCAATTCAGTAACAAAAGGAGGCAAAAGGTAGATTAAAAAATATACTACAACTTCTAAATACAACTCTACAACTTTTACGTGATATATTTATAAAAAACAACCTAAGTAATGTTTTAGCATGACTGTGAAAATATTTTTGTCTTACTAAGATATGTTAAACATAAGTGCCTATCTTTTTTCACTACATAGTATAAAACAAAGTCGCTTTTTCTGTCCCTATATCCCTATGTATGCTTAAATCTTTAAAACTACGCAACGGATTTTAATGCGGTTTTTTTAATTAGATAGAGTGATTCAAGAGGAAGGTTTTTATGCCCACGCGAAACCGGGGCGGGTAGCTAGTTAAAAATAAAACAAGATTTAATTAAAGATAATAATGTTAAATATTATATGACAACGTTAAAAAGTTAGATAGCCTCTACCTACATAGTACTCTACAGAGTATTGTGATAAACGAGTATGAAGATTCTTTCTACCAATTGATTTTTTAAGCTTAAATGAATTTAAAAAAAAAACATGCTGTACGTGTAGATTTTATAATCTGTAGGTAGCTGTATTAAAAATCAAATCACTGCTACTTAAAGAGAAAAATTACATCGTACCACAGATTATTGAATGGTAGATAAATTAAATCGTACTGACGTCAGCTTTTTTTCTTAGATATTCGATATTCAAATTCATACCTGTGTTTAAAAAGATGAATGGCTGGCAATAATAAAGGAATTATGAATAAATTATAGTTCCAAAATCGATATTATTTCGGTGGGCGTGGATTGGAGCCGCGCCCTGTTTCTGGCGGCTGAGTGGGTATATCTATCCTTGTTGCAAACGCTATCTCTGTTACTCGGACTGCAGGTTGTTTTGACGATTTTTTAATATAGAATAATAAGTTCTTTACAGGTATTTGTTACTTGCCAGTTCAAACCTTTTTTTTATGAAATAAATGTAGATTTTAATGAATATTTTATTATTTAGCTTAATTTCGTTGCCAAATGTAATCAATTATTTTTTTTTAGATACAAACGATTGTTTTAAGTGTAGGTAATCTTAGACAGAGATTAAGTAACCCTATGTTCAAAGAAGAAAGCAGTGCACAGGAGTTAAACAAAACACGATATGCTTAATATTAGGTAGAAACTATGAAGATTTATTATCAGTAGGTACGTATTATTAAAGATACAAAAATGCATTTGATAAAAGGTCGCCTATTAATAAATAAAAAATATATGGAATCGATTAAGGATATTTTTTTATTTATATTGTACTTAATCTTGTCACTAACAATATTTCGTATTGTGTTTATTTTTTTTTATAGAACAAAAGTTTTTACAGTTACTTACTATTATTCTACAATTTTATAAAGCTGTAAATGTTCTGATTAACAAACAAACATTAATTTATCGCGCGTAGAATAAGCCAGTAATAACACATTTAAGTTTACTAACAAAAATGGATTTATTTATCCGAAAATAAAGATTTTTATTTTTTTATTTTATTTATTAAACATATTAAAATTAACTGTATTTAGAACTAATAAGTATGTACTTAACTACTAATCAACGATCAATAAGGAGTTTTGTTTTATTTTCTAATATTTGTGTTTTTTCGAGTATTTGTCCATAATAAAGGTGTATTATTATTCACTAAGTGTTCGTTTAAAAGCGTGAGTGTTGGGAAGTGGTACAATGTCGTATAAGTGACTTTAATCCTTGTCACCAAAATCTCCCAAGATAGAGCTAAGAGAAACATCCACCAGTTCACTTAGCCCTTGACTAACATGACTAGACATGACTACTGCCTTGACTTGACTGTGACTCGACAAAATATAGAACATTTATCTAAAACTTGATACTGGCAATAATAAGCTATATGTTTGATTGCCATATTGTGGATTATATCCACATCAAAAAAAAAAGATCAATAAATATTCTAAACAGTTAAATCAGATTTACCTTCATAATTATCAAATAATTGTGTTCAAATTAGTAAACAAAGGGCCTCGACCTAACAAAATATGAGTAATTGTACAGTCTGGTGCATCAGCCGTGACGAAAAACGCACATATTTTACTGCTAACTGCAGTTAAATTATAAAATAAGATAAAAAAATGGTCAAGCGATAGTCGCAAGCGCGCTCTAAGGATTCCGTTCATGATAAAAAATATTGCAAAAAAAAAAATTACATGAAAATCGTCAACCATATTGATTGTCGATTTTTATGTAGTTTTATTTTTCATGACGTATACGCCATTGAATTTGACGTACTTGACACAAGTACTGACAATGTCGTTTTTTTAATTATGTCATTTGTGAACTTTTGGGCAACAGAATTATGTATACCAAATTTGAATTGGTCCAGAGGTTCGGAGAAAGATAAACATCCGAAAGATCCTATAAATATAAGGTAACTTTTATTAATGGATCCCTAAAAAGGGTATTTTTATAATGTAATATTGTAATAAGTATGAACCTTCATTTTTGGAAGTGGGTACGGAACTTCGGACTAACTTACTGACTATTCGAAACTCATACACTCTTTACAAATTTTTACTTTTTAAAAATGCAAATTTTATAACTGCAAATGCACCAATGCACACGGATCGCAACACTGAGAATTTTTGCAATAAAATATTACATTTCCGGGGAATTTGCACAAAAACTTTGTTGGTACTTAATTACTTTAAACGAATAAAGACCACCTGGTGTGACGAATTACTTGAATTTCGTTTTATTGTGAGACTTCAAAATGCATGACTGAGATTTCAAATGAGAGTAGGTACATTACACTATTTTTTTATTAAAACTCCATCAAACACTACTCAATCCAATTTATTAATTAATTTTTTATTTATTGTTACAATACATTTACTTTTGCTTAATGCTATAATCATTATTTATCAATTACAAGTTAAGAAATAAATAAAATATCATAAAAATAGGACATTGCATCGCGCGTATCTAATCTTAATCTATGTAAAACATTTATATTAAACAAAATATCTAATATATTATATCTTTAACTGATGAATCAGTCACCTAAAGAGATGGTAAAATATGATTCCGTGCCTGCCATTCGGTACTCGAAACACAACGACGAACTTTTTTTTTATAATATTTTTTACGGCCATGGAAACTAGTCTTTTAAGGCCTTTCTTCAATTTTTTAATCTTCTTCATTCCTACTTTAGTCAAGTCAAGTCATAAAGTCAAGTCAGTAGTCTAATCTAGTCAAGTGAGTAATTCTCGTCAGTCAGATGGCTAAGTGAAGCGGTGGAAAAATTTCACTTAGCTATAACTTGGGACATTTTGGTGACAAAGATAAAAGTCACGTAATCTACACTGTATCACTTCCTAACACTCACGCTTGTTCACGAACACTTTGCGAATAATAATCCACCAATATTAAGCACAAATAGTCGAAAAAACCTAAGTTTTGGAAATTAAATATAGCGCCGACATAGCGACAGTTTACTTTCCCTCCAAAAACTCCCAACGAAGAACTCTGATCGCATCAAAGAAGTTCAAATCTCGCGATGACAAATTTTTTTAAATCTATGGATTGCATGGTCGATTAATCATGTCTATACAAATTCATGTTGTTTATGGTTAAAAACCTTGGTGAACAATAGCCCCACCGTCAGTTAAAAATCATTATTCACTGAAAAAAAAAGTTATCAAAAATCCGTGTTATGTAATTAAGGTTCTGGATTTGAAGTTAATTTTAAACATATTAAATTATTGTTCCTTATTTACAAATTGCAATATAACCTAAATCGGGACTATAGGGAACTACAATTTAATATGTTTAAAATTAACTTCAGATCCAGAACCATAATTACATAACACGGACTTTTGTTAACTTGTGTTTTCAGTGAATAATGATTTTTAAGCGATAATGGCGCTAGTGTTCACCAAGGTATCATCTTAAATAGACGCTTCACAATTAGTCAATATAATTAATTATAACCACATCGGCGCCAGAAACCAACCAATAAACCTATTAACATTCGACAAACACCTTCCCGCGTCTTCACAATACCTATTTTCAAAGTCATATTTATATTCCCATATTTGTTTAAACTATTACCTTCGGAGCCCTTTGGGCACACCGCGGTAGTACCTGCTAATTTCAACCATCCTTTTCAAATAAAGGTAAAATCAACAAGGTTGGCCGGACGGGTTAATATCGCGTGCGCAACAATGAAAATTTTCTGTAAAAACCGTTGATTTTTTGAATGTTTGTCATGGAATTTTCGGCTTTGAGGGTAGTGTAAAGTTAAGTTAATATGTTTGAATACTTATTAGAGTTCAGATTTCAATGTTTTATTTTACAACTGGTCAGTATGGTTTTGGCGATAATTTTATTTAAATTTTTTGTCCGGTACCTACTATATGAGATTTTTGAAAAATCCGTACCTCTAAGGAATCTCAGGTATCCATACTTCTATATGATCCATCCATATCCATACTAATATTATAAATGCGAAAGTCTGTCTGTCTGTCACCTCTTCACGGCTAAACTGCTGAACAGATTGTGATGAAATTTGGTAGGGATGTAGTTAACGACCTGAGGTCAAACATAGGCTACTTTTGGGCGCGATATAACCGAGTCCCACGCGGGGCGAAGCCGCGGGGAACAGCTAGTATAAAATAATTAAATAATATAGACACAAATCACACAGATTGAGTTACCCCTAAAATAAGTTTGAGACTTGTGTTACGATACTAACAACGATTTTATAACAAATACATATATAGTTAAACATCCAAGATCTAGGTCAATCAGAAAAATATCAATTTCATCTTGACCTGACCGGGGATCGAACCAGGCTATGATTCAAATACAAAAACCTTATGAACGTAGTTCAGTACTTAAATGGATAGACGGATGAATGGGAGCAGTTGTTCGAACTACAAAAAGGGACCAATGAAGTTATTTCAAGACATTGGCGTACAAGAGAACAGCAGATTCTACAAACACGCTCAGCAGATGGTGAGAGCGAATCTCAGGAAGAAAGCAAGCGAGAAATCGCTGTAAAATATGTCCATCCATCCATCCATAGCAGCCTCTATTAAATATCCTTTTTGGGACGTAGGCCTGTAGGCTCCATAAATCTCCATTTCTGTCTCTTCCGAGCCACATACATCCAATTAGGGCCTGCATTCAACTATGAAACTACTATGAAAGTCTTAATCGCGTTTGCAAAGTTTCTACGGATTAAAGCATATATACAACCTCCGACAAGACATCGTCTGTCGCGCGGTTCTCCAGGCATCACACCCGTAGGTCGACCGCCTATCTCGATTCTCTCCTCTCGTAATGGCTACTTGTATCGCTTTCGCCACATTTCGCTCCGTCTTACGCTAAAACGCTTAAAAAAATTTTTTTTTGGTTGATATTGAAAAAAAAAAAATTTTTTTTAAGCCTTTTGTGCGTAAAATGGAGCGAAATGATAGGCGGTCGACCTACCGGCCTGGCGGGAAGATCTTTCCTTCATGATCGAGCATCGGAGGTAGTTTGGTTTGAAGTAGTAAGGATCTTTGTAAATCCTTATAATATAGTGACATAAGTAGGAGAGCTAACTACCACACAGCCTCCACACAGATAGCGGCATCTTTGAGCCTTTGTCGATCCGATCATTGCACTTAGGGTTGTCAACGATCCAGAATCACGCATTGACGAGTAAGTACTTTATTCATTCATTCATTTCGTGTAGGTGTCACGGTTAATCGATCATGTACACCCTGGTGTCAGAATACTTTATGGAGTCACTGGCTTCGGCATACTTAGTTACTTACTAAATTTGGTCTAACATAATGACTATTCTTCTTCGGCACATAATTGCAACTAGCGCAGTGTATTGTCTGACTGATTCGCAGTTCAAATGACATATAGCGTAACTAAGATGAAGTAACGGATCGTTTAATGTGACTAGAACCCTTTTTTTGAAAACTTTTACTATATAGACGACCTTACCGCGGGGTGACAAACGTCTTGGGTAACTTGTCAAACTAGTACTGAAGTATGTCGATGCTGCTACACCATCCGCTACCCGCTGACGGACTATAACCTAAATTCTTTAACCGACTTCAAAAAAGGAGGTTCTCAATTCGTGGGGATGTTAAATTTTTTTCGTCACTCCATTACGCTTCTGAGGGATTACCATCATCTATCTTAGCAGGCTCAAAGCGAATGAGTAAGCGAGATGTCACCTTATAACATGTATAAGGCCATCTCGCTTACTCACTCGTTTCGACCCTACTATTTGAAACCCGTACCAGATACCGTGATTGCCCAGCTCATTTTTATAAATTTTGATTGCTTGATGTGAATGCACTTACAAACCTCTATGGTTTATTGAAATATATCAAATCAGATGTTATTATAACATTTTTTGTAAAATGTTAAATAAATAAATAAAATGTTATATTCTTTTGTCGTGCCAGCCCTACGTCGCGACATGGCCGCGGCGCTGCCTTCATTATTGACACAATAAATTCTAACTCACGCATTTTTAAAGCCACACACACACACAGACGTATGTTCATGTATGTTAACACATACAAGCTTGTTGCACGGTTTTTTGAAAACAAGTTTAATATCAATGACTTTGGGTCTTGTAAAGTTTTTAAATGTTGGTATGGGAGGTGGAAAGAAGGTTATTTGTTAACTAGCTGCACCCCGTGGTGTTACTCGCGGCTTATTACTTAGCAGTGTCATCTCCTTTATGAAGCGCCATTGCCTATATGACCATTTGTCCTAACCTGCGGGTTTCTCGTACTTTTTGGGATAAAATGTGGTTTATGTGTTAATCCAAGGTATCAGCTACCTCAATACCAAATTTTATAAAATCTGGCCCAGCCGTAATATGTATTTTTACCCATGAAACCACGGTGGAGGCCGAGAGGCGATTCCTAAGAACTCTGACACCAGGGTGTGCATTGTCGATTGACCGTGACACCTAAACGAAATTATGATGATGACCCATCTTAATTTCATAGCCATAAATGCGATAAATAGTTTGTGGTTTGTTCCTTTTTCACGCTCAGAATCAGGCTTTCATATAATAAGAATTTTGCAAATCCGACCAGTAGTTTTCAAGTTATAAGCGTTCAAATAAACTCTGTAGCTTTATCATATTAGTATAGATTTTAGGCTAAGATTTTAGGCTCCTATTTAAATTAATATTTTTTCGTATTCGTTATATTTCGTTGGAGTGCGGGGCTCATAGCATCTTGCTATTACATTACGTGGCGAATCCGGCGCTGGCGATTGATCGTGTGCGAAGCGCTTTATAAAGCTCATAAAGCTTTGAAACATTGTATAAAACCGATCTCTGTAACATTTAAATGGCGTCATTAACATTCCAACCTTCTTTATTTGATTTTGTCTGGCAAATTTTGTTAAAATTGATTAGTAGTAAATGTAATTTATAGACAGTTTTATTTTTATAGTATACTTCTGTCCTATATTATAAATAGGTACTTAATTTTAGGGGTTTGTTTGTAGGGGATCGGAGCTACTGAACCGATTATAAAATTATTTATGCTTATGATAACCTGATTCTTGGGGCTTTGGTATTAACATGACATACACAACTGTAACAGCGGTAAAATCGAAGACACAGTTATTTATATACCTAGGTAATAGCTTTAGCCCGCGGCTTCGCCCGCGTGAATTTCCCGCGGGAACAGTGTTTTTTCCCGGAATGAAAGGTATCCTATGTCCTTCTCAATACTTTTATCTATGTGTATGCGAATTTTAAAGAAGATTGATGCAGTAATAGGGCGTGAGAGCGTAACAAACATACTCACTTTTGCGTTTAGGTATACTTAATACTAGTTGACCCCGCAAACGTCGTTTTGCCATACATAAATTATTTCTAGGTATATATAATTTTAGGGTGAACGACCCTTATCAATTAGGGGTATGAAAAATATATAGTAGCCGATTCTCAGACCTACTGAATAAGCATATAAAATTTGGTAAAAATCAGTAAAGCCGTTTCGGAGGAGTAAGGTAATAACATTGTGACACGGGAAATTTGTATGTTAGATTAGTTAGGATAGATGAGTGGAAGTGTCTTCGCTAATAATATACTCAATAGCCTCAATAACTACATTCCCTGCTAGGAAACCAGCCACTTAGCCACCGAACCTCCAAAAAACGTAACGACGGGTTCCTGTGTACCAACCACGACCTTTGGCGGTGCGCGACAAAGCGGCCCGAATCGGTTTTGGTGAGATAAAAACGGATTTCGGATTTTCGAAATGTGTGGTGATTTTTTAAAATGTTGATAGCGTGTTTGAGGACTTTTCTCTTGAAGCTTTCGCTTGGGGATTCGATTCTGTGGGAACTGCTAAACTTCCTTTTAGTATCATACTATCTGTTACCCCGGAGCTCTAAAATATAGTCTATGTGTTGTTTCAGGGTCTAAGCAATCTCCATTTCGAATTTCAGCCAAATCGGTTTAGCCGTTTCAAGTTTCACGTTTATTATATTAGTAGGTAGGATATCGTCGTTGTCTTTACAGCGTTTTCCCCGGTTGTATTAACATGTTAGCGGACACACGACTGCTATAGCAGTTATAATAATTCTATTTATTGTGTGTGCTCTATATAGGCTTTCTGCCTAACACTTAACAAATTTTGCATTTCTTAAAGATAAGTAAGATATTTAGCGAAACAAAATATATTCAGCGTTATAGATGGCCGATGGAACAGAAAGGTTTTCAAATGGCGACCACGCACCGGCAAGCGCAGCATCGGGCAACATCGGTCAGATGACCTGAAAAAGGTCGCAGGCAAGTGCTGGATGCAGGCCGCTTCTGGAAATCCTTGGGCCTTAATCCAGCAGTGGACAATGATAATGATTCTGGTGTAATATCGTGGCCTTAAGTAGTTCTGTGCCATAGCAGAGTAAGCATATCTAATTTTGAGAAATTCGAACTAGTAAGTGGATGCCTGACCTTTCACATTTTTTTTTCTAGCGGCTAGATCAGAGGATTGAACTTTATACAACCTTGGTGAGTGAGTGCGTGAGAAAAAATATTAAAATGTACAGTCATTAAATTATTTTATCTGTTCATCTGTGATTAGAGCTTAGAATGCTACCGGACTGGGGTCACGAAAATGGAGATCAGATATAGTCGTTTGATAAACAATATAGTGTCGAGAATAATTTGAAGAATGATCTCACTGTGTTGGGAACATAAGAGTTCCATATTTGAATTTGGCTCAATAAAGAGTTTTTCTATGCTATTCTATTTTTAGGCGTAAAAAAACTTCTGTAATGCGCTCGTGAAATTTGGTGTAACAGGAGGCTAACAGGTGTCCATAAGCTACGGTATCCAGTCTATTTAACATAATATAGACCTGCTTGCCTACTCTATAGTGTAAAAAGCAGCATATAAAATGAACATATGTTCATCGGATTTGGTCAAATTCATTGCAAATTACAATTTTCAGAACGGATTGCGTGGTCTGGTCTGGAGAACTATTTTTTCAATCTTTGACAAATGTTCCTAGATTATGACCGGAATTAACATGTAGGCTACTTTTATTTTATCACAAACATTATACAATAGCAAAGACTAAATTAAAAGTAAACAATATAAAGCTTTGAATTTTCGCTTAAAATATCGCTGATTTCATGGCCACAACCAAAATCAAGATAAATCCTCTTTCTGTACTGATTTGACGTCTATATCTCGTATCGGGCGCCATCTTGGATTTCGAAAAAGGTAAAATATCAGCTGTCAAACGGATTATGAAAGCGTGACGAGGGAAATGATGAGTAATCTTCAGATTTTTGCTAAAGAACTTGCTTCAAGTTGTGAAAAAAATATTTGGCGGATTAATTAAGGTGGATTTGTGGGGTGGGTAGGTATAATCCTTCCAATGTGTATGGCTTTGATATTTGAGGTTATGTGGTCTATACTCCTTGGTGCTTACACACTATGATTACATAGCAAAAAATATCGTGGATAACGTTGATGGTTATACATAAATTACTACATTTTGTAATACATATGTTTAAGACTATTGTATAATCGTTTGTTAACCCAAATAAATAAATATATGATCATTGCTTAGGATCATTGGTAGGTGCCTAAAGTGTACTTACGATTTTCTGTTTGGTTAGAAAAGGTAGAAAATGCCTTATCAGTTCGATCCCCGGTCAGGTCATGATGAAAAATGGTATGTTTCTGATTGGCCTGGGTCTTGGATGTTTATCTATATATGTATTAGTTATAAAATATAGTATCGTTGAGTTAGTTTCCCATAAAACAAGTCTGGAACTTACTTTGGGGCTAACTCAATCTGTGTGATTTGTCCGTATATATTTATTTATTAAGCCCCTTTATTGTATTTTTAGTACCTGGGCGACCGAGCTTGGCTCGTTTTATGCAGAATTATTTCTTGCGTGATAATGAATTTTTCCAGACATGGAACCTAGCTAGATTATCTTTTTGACTATGTAAGAACTTACGTTTGAAATTTCAAATAAATCATTAGAGCCGTTTTTGAAAACGCGAGTACAAATAAATTTATTGATCGTTTAAAAGTATAGGAATTTAAAAGAATATTATACTTATTAATACGGAAGCTAGTTTTAGCTCAAACCATAATTAAAGCTGTTGAAATTTTTTACAAGATCTCCCTGTTTAGGATCGAATCTAGAAATAGTGCTAAGTAATTAATTAATAAGTCTATCAAACAACGAAACCATTATTCATAACCGTATTACTTATATTTTATCGATATTATTTGGACTTGGGGACAAAGCGGAATAAAATTAAACGCTTGATTGCAGGTGTACCACTACTAAGAAAAATTAAATATTTTGCTTTACCTAGACTCATTAAATAGTTGTAACATATATTATTAGAGGTAGAGTTTAATATAAGTTTAAAAATTACCTTACCTAGTTTTAAAAAATTATGTATACATTTGTTTTGTACAATAGAGTTTTTCTATTCTATTCTATAAGAGGTAAAAGAAACATTGACATTATTGGGCGCTGTATCGAAATATTTTGAATTTTGATTCTGCATAAATAAAGTTGAAGCAATTTTCGATCTTTTGATAGGTTACATGCTCTACTTTACCAAAGAGTATTTATTATATACCTCGTTATTAAAAGTCATCACATTCAATGAGGCAATTTTGAGCACTTTTATTCCAACTATTACTATTGAATTGGTTTCCTGTTTCAACTACCATCATGCTAAACGTGGCTTAAGGTCTTATGGCCCTAGGCTCTGTCTACCCCATGTGGGATAAAGACCCAACCCTAACTAAACCAATTTTCGACTGTTTGATACACGTTCCACTTTGCGAAAGGTTTTGGCTTTAAATGCTTCGTCATTCACTTCACAGTCATAAAAGTAGCATGTTGTGTCACTACGGCAGTTCTGTGCGTTTTTATTCCAGCTGAAGCAATTTTCGACCGTTTGACAAATGTTCCACTTTGCCAACGGGGTTGGCATTAAATACCTCGTCATTCCCAGTCATCCAGTAGCATGATATGTCACTGAGGCAGTTTCAAGTCACTCAGATGTCGGCTTAAGGCTTTGGACACGGCTTAGTAGGGCCGGGACACACTGAGTATGTAAGTCAAAACTCTATTTCAGTATAAAAATAACAACATGAAATATTGTGACAGGAAACGTACAGTGGAAAGGAATGTGTGGCAAGCTTATTTTGTAAGAAAGTGATATTACGAATGTCTATCTCTTTCATATTTTTTTATCGCAATGTTATACAAAATACAAGTTAAAAAGCACAATAGGCGGACTATATGTTTAAGGTATCCTATACCTCGATTGTCCAGTCCCACAAAATTAAGTTTGAAAGAAAGATATTTCGTAATAATTTTAAAATAAATCTAACAGTAAACCTTTGGATGAAGCAGACTTTGATATTTTCAACGTAAAAAGTGAAGACAAGGTTTCTTCAGTATAGTGCTAGGACTGCTAGGTATATATTATTATTCTTTTATATTTGTATAGATAACGAAAAGTTCTCTCAACATACAAGATGCACAGAAATCCAAAAGCATTTTTAACCGACTTCAAAAAAGGAGGAAGTTTCTCAATTGGACCGTATTTTTTAAAGATATTGCATAGCTTTTATCGCGGCAGTCTCCCGAGTGCCGCACGTATTTTTTACATATATATTATTTAGCTTAAGACTCATTAATGTTAAAATAAATATAAATATCTACTCTGGTAGTATATTTTCTGTGTAAGTACATCAATTTGGTAAATAAATAAATAAATATAAAATTACCAATCTCTGTGTACCACAGTCCTAAACTACTTCTTTAAAAACCCATAGATAAAATAATATGACATGTCTCGGCTACTGTAGACTGGGCGAGCGATGTAGCCACAAAAAGTGAGTGATTTGAATAATGGTTTTATTACTTTATGGTCGGTGTTAGTTTGGGATCTGCTACTTCGTCTAGACGCGTGCTAAGTTGTCGAGAAATTGTCTATGTAGTTGTCCAATAGCCAAAGGAAAAGAATTGATAATTCGTGCTAATAGATGGCGCTACATGAATTGAATCACTTGAATTTAGAAGTGACTAGCTTTTGCCAGCGGCTCCGCCCGCGTGAACTTCCCTCGGGAAATTTTTCCTGGGATGAAAGGTACTCTATGTCCTTCTCCTGGTTCTAAGGTACCTACTACCAATTTTCATAAAAACAAATTCGCTTTCTCTGTCCCTTTATCCCTATGTATGCTTAAATCTTTAAAACTACGCAACGGATTTTGATGCGGTTTTTTTAATAGATATAGAGTGATTCAAGAGGAAGGTTCTTTGCCCAAGTGGAAATGTTGACATAATTTATCCTTATGATAGCCTGATTCTCGGGAAAGTTACCGCGATACCACGGTGAACAGCTGGAATAAATAAATCAAACTCACTATTTTCAGCGACATCACAATGTAATGAAAACCCGTGAGAGTGTCTGTCTGTCCGTCCGTCACGTTTTCTCGTCGTGTGAAGGAATTTGTTAGCGCAAATATAAATATTATTCAATCATCGGATTAATGGAGATGTGTTTAGACAACGCCATCGGTAAAGGTAATTAGTAATGTGCTTTCACAATGTGAAAATTGTCTATGCTATGACACCGATGTACAATGGGCTGCAGAGAAATCTGACCCCCTTTTAATAGCGATACTTGTGGCGTGGGGGTCATAAAAACCTTCCCCTTGAATCACTCTATCTATTAAAAAAACAGCATCAAAATCCGTTGCGTAGTTTTAGAGATTAAAGCATACATAGGGACAGGAAAAGCGACTTTTTATACTATGTCTCTCTCCTCTTAGTCGTGTCTTTACAGAGTGATCGTGATTTATAGGTGGGGTTGCTCTATGACCGTGGTTCTTGCGATACCTATACTATGTAGTGAAGTGATAAATCATCATTTCAGTAATTTCTTTAAATAAATATATACAACTATTCATGTCTTGTGTTATTTTTAGCCGTTAAAGAGCGACAAAGGCGATGACAAGACAATTTCGAAAGGAGACACACGCCGCAACCATTCGAACCCACATGAATGGAGGTGACCCACGACCTCACGCGTTAGAGGTTTATGAACGAGATGGTGGCAGCATAGCATTATATGTGGTGGCAACCAGTCTCAAAAATATCTATATATCTATACATATAATAGGTGATAACTGAAAATCTGTGTTTTGCTCTCTGTCTGAGCAATCTTAACACTGAGTTATTACCTTTTTGTGTCACTGCGGTACAATTAAGTTTTTGCCAGTGTTTTTTTATGTGTTGTGTTTTATGCCTCAGTTATACAAATAAAGTTATTCTATCTATCTAATAAAAGAGTGAAAATATTTGTCTGTACATTTAGTAATTTTGACTGGAATGGATAGAGGGACACTTAAAAAGAATAATAGAAAGCAAAAAAAAATTGGAAAAGCTACCTGTATGTATTTAAGACTTGAGTTTTTGTACATTGAGCCCCCTATACCTACCATACATGAAATGGCGATTCACTAAGCCGAGAGTGGTGGTCGCGGCGAGAGATCAGGTAAGATAGGTACCAATTTTTGGTAAATTTTTAAGGCATATGATCAAGCCGTTTGTAAATTTAAGAATAATATTGTTATTACTATCGGATAATAACAATGGCAGACCATTATCACGCGTACAACATGATGGCAGACAGTTTTGAAAATGCTGAAAAAAATAAATGTTTGAACGTAGTTGACCAGTTCTGCCATTGATATATTTTATTAATTAAGGTCTTAAAAACTTATATTCATCATGGCAGACATTTACATTGAGTACATACGAGTACTTCAGCTGATAACAAGGCTTGGCTACTACCCAGTCAGATGTATATCTGAATTATGTTCTCTGATTGATATCAATAATTATTTTAATCAATGTTTTTGTAGGAATTAATGTTTAATTTTGTAAGGTTTTTTTAAAAAAAAATCTTCTTTTTTTTAGTTTGTAGCTAGTTTTCTCTTAAATACCCTTACTTTTAATGTATTTGGTAAACTATGGACTAAAATTTTAAAATTTATAAGTTTGATAAAATAAATAAATAATAAATTTTTGTAGGTATTAGTTTAAGTCTTTCTTTATCATTGTCTATGGCAAATACCTAATGTATTGGACATATAAATAGTTTGATAAAAAATAAAAGAAGAAAATACATTTGGAAAGAATCGGAATATTGCATGTAAAAAAATTAGTATCAAAGTATGGGAATCGAACCTACGACCCCCGGATCACTAGGAAACCACAGAGGCAATTAGTTATTGACCTGCCTATAAGTACAAAGCATGGAAATGTTGCAAAGTCGAAGCCTTTTCAAACTGGAAACGACAAAATGCATTTTTTCTTGTAATAACCCAACGCACAACCAAAACCACAGAGGCGGTTATAAATTAAAAACAAAACAGTGCCAACCCAACCCAACCCACTCCAGACTTCCGAATGACAAAAACTTCACCCGTCAACAAGTTTACTATAAATCATTTAAATAAAATACAGACGACAATATTTTAACGCTGTGGTCACTGACCCACGGGTCCGAAAAAAAAACAAAAACATTTTTTTTTTCTGTACACCGGATATCGTCGACGAGACGCGCGGCGACAGAGAAGCGGCGCCTAATTTTTTTTCTCGGAAGTCAAGCTGAAATCACCCCTATTTCATGAATTTTTAAGAGTCACGTCTGGTTTCGGACGAAGACCGTAAATTTAAAAGAATAGTCAAATTTGGAATGACAACATTCACTTTCCATTGTTTTAAATTTTACACTCATTTTGAGGGTTTAAGGACAAAAAAGACTGAAGTGCTTATGGTCTTCTTGGCTTGTCTCCTGTGCATGTGTGTTATGTTGGTAGAATGGAAATTAAAGGATAAAAATTACTGAATTAAACTCATGTAAAACTCAAGAGTTCTTAAAAATGACGGGACACACAAGAAATATAAAAAAACTCTCTCAACTCGACCATACACAACTTGGCGTCAGAGTCCTTCGGAATCTCCTCTCGGCCTCTGACGTGGTTCCTTTAACAACTACCAGATGACACCCGGGACCAACGGCTTAACGTGCCTTCCATAAAGCACGGAATCATTTTATTTATTTAACTTTTAATGTATAGCGCAATAGGTGGACTTTAAACACTATCCAACAGTCAACCTTTGGGTAAAGCACAGAGCTTGAATGAGTCATCTTATTATCAGACAATCAGGTGATTCAAAACTGCAATGTCCTAATCCTAACCAAACTGAAAACAACTAACAAAGTATGCTTCCCGTGGGAATCGAGCGCACGACCCCCGGGCTACAGGTAAACGCCTTAACCACTGGACCACAGAGGCAGTTAACTGTGTCTAACAGTTCAGTTAAGTAAGCGTGTAAGAGTACCATACATTTGTTTATCTAGCTATTTAGGTCCCACTGTTGGACAAAAGCCTCCCCCTTTTATTTCCACAAAATCCTTAAAATCATCCGTCAATCTCTTTTTATAAAATACTAGCAGTCCACCTCGGCTTCGTCCGTGGTACATACCACATATAGCCTACGTCATTGAGGGTGAATGTAGCTTTCCAATAGTGAAAGAATTTTTGAAATCGGCACAGTAGTTTAGGGTTTATCCATTACACACAAAAATACATATCTTTTCTCAATATAATATTAGGAAGTAAAGGCAAAAACTTATATTCGAATTTATTATATTTACTAGCGACCCGCCCCAGCTTCGCATGGGCGTAAACCTTCCTCTTGAATCACCACTCTATCTATTAAAAAACCGCATCAAAATCAAAATTCGTTGCGTAGTTTTCAAGATTTAAGCATACAAAGGGGCATAGGGACAGAGAAAGCGACTTTGTTTTATACTATGTATTAGTGAAGTGATGTATACGCATTGTTAGTAAATTTTTGTTGGGATTGGTAGTTTCTTAGATAAGACTTCAACGCGCTTTAGTTTACGTCACTAACAGACAAAGATGACGGACTCATAGCTTAAAAACTCACAGATTTTTTTTGTTTTGGCAATTAGAATTGTGATGCAATCATTATGCTGATACATTTTGGCATAGACCAAAATAAACAACACTTTTTTTTTTTGAAAATGCACAGCGGTTATATTTTAATGAGTTTATTTTTGAGAAATGTATAACAATTAAATTTAAACAATTAAAAGGCAGACAGTCTGCCTGCGACCATGAGCTCTGTAAAGTGCTTGAAACGTTAGGTATAAATAAGTAAGCAATAAACGCGATAGAAAACCGTATAAAATAGTTTAATTTAATGTGTAACAATCGCGAAAACATAAGAAATCATTAATGTATAACAAAATAAAATAGCAAAGAAAAAAACAATCATTTTCAAATATAGGCCCCGACAGCATATTCTGGAGGTACATAATAACATCCAGCGCTGGTCTTCTGGTAAAATGATCAAATAAGAAGAGTTTCTTTATGCAACAGATTTTAACATTGGAACAACTCAATAGAAAAAAAAAGTTAAGAAAACCTGGTTAGATATCACCATAGATTAAAAAAAATGCCTCACGTCATGCGCGCGCGATTTCCTAATTCAATGGATATCATATAAAAAAACATATGTCGACGTCGTATCAAACTGTACCAAAGATTAAAAAAAGAAAATATTCTTTGAACTCTACATTTTCCACTGCCATACTGAAGAAGAAATTAACAACTTCTTACATTTGTTTATTTATTTCTCCTTCTTAGTTACTTCATGTCTAAATTCAACACAAAATAGTGACGAATGACTAAAGTCACATCATTATCTTTCCCAAAATCAATGAAGGTGCCAAAATATATCGGTAAACCTTGGAATGCAGGCGCCTCATCGCATTTCAGTTAGATAATACAAATATTTCGACGATTCGTCACCTCAAAACACACATAAAAAAAACGATCAAGAACGAGTTGTTACTCCGCAGTGAGGGTACCGTACTTATCAAACTTTTTTGGAATAGTTACTGTACTGTTACTTTTTGATCTTTTGAAAAAGGGAGACATTAGGAGTACCCGAAATCGGCGAGCGTGTATGAAGTGAGTGATGAGTGTGGAGGAGGCGAGAGAGGTATGTAAGGATCGTAGCCAATGGAAATCTCTAGTCTCTGCCTACCCCTACGGGAGACAGGCGTGATGATATGTATGTATGTATGTTACTGTGACTGTGAGGCAAATAAAGCGATTTTTGTTTAAACAAAATATATTCACCATCATTTCAGCCGCAGGCTGTGGCATAAGTCTCCAAGGATTTCCAAAATGACCGGTTGGAAGCGGCCTGCATCCCGCGCCTGCCTGCGACCTTTTTCAGGTCATCTGACCTTTTATTCGTTGGGTGTCCGATGCTGCGCTTGCCGGTGCGTGGTCGCCATTCGAGAACGTTTCTGCCCCATCGGCCATCGGTTAGGCGCGCTATGTGCCCCGTCCACTGCCACTAAATATATTGTGATGCAACTATGTATACAACTATCTAAAAGTTTAGGTATACCCATATTGTAGTTTTTCACCCTCTTGCTAATACCAATATTTCCTTTACCTGATGGAAAGCGATTACCGTACCCTATGATATGCTTGCAATGCAACATAAGCCCTTTTGTAAATCAAGGTACTTGTAAATAAACGTAGGTCCCTATTTCACTGGAGTTTACTTTACAACTCCAAGAAATTGTGAAAAGACGAACAACGAAGTAACTATACCCGTTTTTCCTTTTGAGGAACGGAACCCAAAAAAAAGCGCACAGTCAGTGGTCAAAACAGACGAAAAAAAAATGGCGTGGCTCGAACTAAGACGTCACTATAATTTGACAGCTGTCAAATAGGCGTCGATTGTGGCAAATTGTGACGGGTGCAGTTTAAAAATATTTGGAATGTCATTTGAAGAGACCCATTTTAATTCCAGATTTTGTTTTTTTATTGTTTTAAACATAATATTATGGATTATATAGAACTACTTAGCTTGTAAATAATCTGGTAAAAAATATGGAAATATTTCTTTCGGTAACTATGTAGCTCTTGAGAATGCTGAAAAAGATTTCTTTCGAAATAAGTAGCACCCTTGTACTAATGTTCTATATTCTAGGTATTTCCTTGTAATTTTTTTTGTGTTAATGAATTTTGAAGATTTTAGATTTTACTATTTGAAATTATTAATTAGAAGGAACTTATCAAGTTTAATCCATCTTGACCACTTGACGTGTGGAATTAAATATTGTAAAAAATAAATAGTTGTATTTTATTTTTTTATTTATTGCAACAATTTTGTTGAAAATCACTTAAGCTATAGGTACTTATTAAAAATAGTAATTGCAATATACAGAATACATACCAAACGTAACAACAAGTGAATATTTACTTCAATACCGGATTTATTTACTTACACATTGCGTTAATTGGTCACTATCATTATTAAAAAATAAGCAAACCAAAGGGTTGACCACTGTCATTAAACCCGTAATCTGCTTTATCGAATGTCCCCTATAAAAGACCTATAACGTCGTCAGAAAAAAAAAAACAAAAGAAATGTGAAAAAAAATGTTTCTTATCTCTGCCCGGCGCCAGTGGCAGCGAGGCGGGCCAAGGGATTTTTTCTTATTTTCTTTTTTTTTGAGGCGAAATCCTCGTCGTCTAAAGCTGTAATTGACAGAATTTACGCACCCGATAAGGGAAGATTTTAAACCGGTCTCTTTCTGTAAAAACGTGTTTTAGACTTTGATTGGAGTTTTTTAGATCATTGAAGAACATTTACAATCCTAATAAATTAAAAAAAAGGGAAAATAAAAGTACCGAATTGCGAAAACTTGATAACTAGGTACTTGATTCTATAAAGCTGAAATTTGGTAGAAATATCAGCTAAAATCGGATTTTTTTTTCTTCTGACATCGAGGTCTCCCAGCCATCGTAGTTACACATGATATGAATTAATGATCTTGCAATCAAACTTCAATAGTCAAACTCACAGTTCTTTAACCTTTAGGTTTATTTCATTTTTTTACAAAAATCCGGAAACACATCCACACATTAATAAATCCAGTTTAAATCCTGATAAGTCCAATACATTCCGTTTGTAATCTCTTACACGATCTTTCGGCGCCTTTGAGCCTATCTGGCGATCTCCTACTGGGCGCCGACCATAAGGAAATACCATGTAATTAAAGGTTTAGAGCCGGAAAATTAAGGTTTATTGACTTAAATTTACATTTTGTTTTATTTAGCATTAATAAGAGCAGGCAAGTTAGGATTTAGGACACAACTACTTGTGCAGTCTAAACGAGTGTTACCATTAAATATTACATACATATCATAGACATATATGAAATCGCGATCGCTCAGGCTGCCATTTTCCTAAATAGGTACTCATGTACTTAGCAAAGTTAGCAGTTTTAGTTTTAATAATTTTCAAAGAATTTCGAATCGCGCTTGGTCTTTGAAGCGTGGCATTTTTTTTTTAATCTATGGTTTTCACTGTGGATTTTGAAATTCTTTTATTTGAATAGATAAATCAGATCGACTCCTTACACAAACTTTTTTATAAATATGTTTTACGCCCCTATACTCTAGCTAAGCGCTCTACAAAGCTTAATAATCGCGTACTTGTACAATTTTTGTAAAAGTTGTGACCTTTAGAAAATTCACACACATTCACAAAGTGTGTGTGTTTGTATGTTAGTTCGTCTTTTAATGTCGAAATGGAACGACACATGTGAATGCAATTTTGCATGGGGATAGCGGGCGGAAGTAAGTCTTTTCATTTATCTATTATATTTTCTTCGGCCTATGGAGTCTATGGAGTCATTACAGCGACGAGATATATATATCCATAATGTCCGTAATGTCTCCATAGAGCGTCTCGTAGTGCAGGGAGAAGTTGAAGGCACCAGACCACGTGGTAGATCACCAACGAGATGGACAGACCAGATCAAGGCCGCTACTAAGTGCTCAGTTAGCGAATGTACCCGGAATGCTGCAGTCCGCGAAGAATGGCGCCGTATCACAAAAACATCACTCACCGTAATACACAACGATGACCACGACCACTCTGGCAAGAGTGTATCTGTGGCGACACTAGCGCCACAACAATATCTACAAAGACGCACCACAGATGGCGTTAAAAGCAACAATCTCAGAATTGCATACAAGATGGCAAATTACTATGTAAGTCTAAATCGCGCTTGCAAAGTTTCTACGGATTGGAGCATAAATACAATCTCCGACAAGACATCGTCGGAGCCGCGGTTCCCCAGGCCTAACACCCTAGCCTGGCGGGAAGATCTTCCCTTTGTGGCGGTCGAGCATAACACTATCGCTCCCGTCACTCTCTCCAAACTGGTGACCCCGACGTGATTGGAAGCAGCCTTCTCCATCAACATTCTCCGATCCATCATCTCGCTACCTTACAAGCCTCAGCAGCCAGCAGTCTCACAGCAAGCCAACAGCAATGGGGTATCTACAGGTCCAACGCAGCCGACGCACCGAGCTTCCTGGTCCTGCAACCAACCTCACTTCAAAAAAAAAAAAGACTTCAGCGACCGGCCATCCACCGCAGCCCACGTCTGGTATTCATCGGCCGGCCACCGCACCAGCGTGGCAGTTCTGCAGGACATCTACCGGCGCCAACAAGTCATCGCTCACTTCAGTCTCGACTCACCGCAGACTACGAGCAAGCAGCAACAACGTACCCGACTCACTGGGACGTCAAGTCAAGCAACTGGCACTTGCAAGCTAACATCATAAGCACAGACTGCACATGAAGATTTATCAGACCTTCGGTCTTGGAAGGGAGTCCTGTGGCGACACTAGCGCCACAACAATATCTACAAAGACGCACCACAGATGGCGTTAAAAGCAACAGTCTCAGAATTGCATACAAGATGGCAAATTACTATGTAAGTCTAAATCGCGCTTGCAAAGTTTCTACGGATTGGAGCATAAATACAATCTCCGACAAGACATCGTCGGAGCCGCGGTTCCCCAGGCATAACACCCTAGCCTGGCGGGAAGATCTTCCCTTTGTGGCGGTCGAGCATATAAACACTATCGCTCCCGTCACACTCTCCAAATATCGACTAAGAAGAAGATAATATTTATAATATAATATCATTTATCATTTATCGCTGAATGGGGAAATCATGACATAGGCGATGCGGCTAGCGACCCATCACTAAGTATTGATTTCCTGTTTCAACTGCCATTATGCTAAACGTGGCCTAAGGTCTTATGGCTATAGACTCTGTCTACCCCGTATGGGATAAAGACGTGATTATATGTATGTATGTATGTATCATTTATCAATACATTTTTAACATCAATTTTTACAAAGTGGGTCCAGTACGTAAAAATCGTACCACAGTAAAAAAATGTAAGTAGTTTTGTAATAAAAAGTTTATTGGTATGTAACATAAGATTGATTCATGAAAAATAAAAAAATTATAAAGAAATAAAAAACAGAATTTGTCCATTGCGTTTTTCTTAAAATACATTTTATTTATAAGTGTTTATCGTTATTTCCTTTATAATTTTATTTAAACCGACAACAGTTTTGAACTTAACTCAACATCGCGTCTTCTCACTTGTACAATTTTTCTTATCTAAATCCCTATAAGATATAAAATAAAGCGTACGTATTATGTAAATACATATATATCTTAAAACATTTACATAAACTAAAAACCTATACGCCTACTTATCTCTTACAAACGAGACATTTAAATCTACCTATCGCTTACTTCTTTAAAAAAAAATACAATCTTTAGGTATTATTATTAGCTTTTGCCTGCGGCTTCGCTCGCGTGAACAGTCCTTTTTCCCGGGATAAAAGTTAACCTATGTCCGTTACGATACTTCTAAGTATATGCAAAAATTCAGAGAGATTGGTTCAGAAGATATTGAGTTATAAGTGTAGTAATTAACACGACTTTTAAAGATTTTATTCTAGTCGCAACTACGCAGAATACTATACATAAGATATTTATAATCAGAGATAATTCATCATCATGTGTCAAAGTTCTTCGGAACCGCCTCTAGGCCTCTGCTTCGTGGTTCTACTACTACCAAGCAGAGAAATGATTTTTTTTTAATTTTTTGTCTGTCTATATGTATGATCGAGCTTATCCCTGAAAGTACTGAACAGATTTGCTTAAAACATTCACCAATTGGTTTGTTTTAACTCGGAACCACCGCTTCAGTGAGAATTCCGGGATAGGATATGCCTGTGTTGTTCCAGGGTCTAAGCAATCTTCATTGCAAATTTCAGCCAAATCGGTTCAGCCGTTTTTCCTTAAAAGAGTAACAAACATCTATACAAACTTTCGCGTTTATAATATTACTAGCTGTTCCCCGCGGCTTCGCCCCGCGTGGGACTCGGTTATATCGCGCCCAAAAGTAGCCTATGTTTGACCTCAGGTCGTTAACTACATCCCTACCAAATTTCATCGCAATCGGTCCAGCATCCAGTTTGGCCGTGAAGAGGTGACAGACAGACAGACAGACAGACTTTCGCATTTATAATATTAGTATGGATATGGAAGTATGGACTAGTGACCCGCCCCGGCTTCACATGGCATAAAAACCTTCCTCTTGAATCACTTTATCTATTAAAAAAACCGCATCAAAATCCGTTGCGTAGTTTTAAAGATTATAGCATAACATAGGGACAGAGAATGCGACTTTGTTTTATACTATGTAGTGATTAGGATTCCCACATCGATTGTCATTATCATAAATAGGTATACTTAAGGCTAAAATATTAATTTGTAATATAATTTTATAGACATTTTATCATTCATCATAACCATATACTTGTGAGCTTTTAAGCTTATACTAACAGCTTACAACATAAGCAATAGGTAATAAGATAAATAACGCAATTGAAAGCTGAGTGGTATGTGAAAAGCTCCATTCACAAACATCTTTTAGCGTTTTCCCATTCATTTTTAGGTCTTGGGCCTTCGGCATCCTTGGTATTAAATATTGTATACATTTATAATTTAACTAGCGACCCGCCTCGGCTTCGCTTGGGCATAAAACCTTCCTCCTGAATTACTATCTAGGTATTTAAAAAACCCCGTCAAAATTCGTTGCGTAGTTTTAAAGATTTAAGCATACAAAGGGACATAGGGACAGAGAAAGCGACTTTGTTTTATACTATGTAGTGATGGTATGGACTGTAATAATATAATAAATATATAAAAAAAAACTCCACTGCAGCATTTTCTTCAAAAACGTCAATTCACAAAATTTGAGTCAAATCAGGCGAGCTTACATTTGAATATATTTATAATCACAATAAGTTTATTATTACATAGTTACATACATATAATCAAGTCTTTTTCCCATACGGGGTAGACAGAGCCTAGAGCCATAAGACCTTAGACCACGTTTAGCATAATGGTAGTTGAAACAGGAAATCAATAGTGATGTGATGCTAGCCGCATCGCCTATGTCATGATTTCCCTGATGAAGTTTATTATTAAATTATTAAATATTGAAGATTATTAAAATCTTTTTGATTTGTCCCTATATATTTATATTTATTTATTACACTAGCTCACTTTCGCATTTATGATATAAGTTGTTGGATTTAGCATGTTCACAGCGACTTCGACCCAGCAACAACTGGTTTGGCCGAAACGCTTTGAGCCGAATTTGAATCGCGCGAAAGTAGTTTTTTCGAAACGACCGTTTTTCGAAATAATTATCCTTAATGAATACTCAACTCAGGTTTATATGTCAAGTTCATTATTGACAGCTATATGTTGTTTCCCCCGACTTTCCTTTGTCATGTCCGAACACGCTTGACATTTATCAGTGTTGGTATTAATGTCACCATTACGTTTTAATTATTGCGTTAATTAGACATTGTCGGAAAGTACTTAGTTTGTAGTAAAACTGCCTTTGTGGTTCAGTGGTTAAGGCATTTGCCTGTAGACCTTGGTCGTGGGTTTGATTCTCACGGGAAGCATAATTTGTTTAGTTGTTTCCAGTTTGGTTAGGACATTGCAGGCTTGAATCACTTGATTGTCTGATAATAAAAATGATTCCGAGCTTCGGAAGGCACGTTAAGCCGTTGGTCCCGGCTGCCATCTATGGAACCACGTCAGAGGCTGAGAGGCGGTTCATGGTTAAACCGCTAGACCGATTTTTATGTGATAAAGTTATGGACAAGGGGTCGAACATAAGCTACTTTTAGGCGCGCGATATAACCGATTAGGTACCATGCGGGCAAAGCCACAGACAAAACTAGTAAATAAATAAACTACTTAAATATTTACGCGCTACTTACACGCTTCGCTTCATATTCTCTAGAACATATGTTTTGGCGATAACCACTATCAAACAAACGCAGTAGTAAAATATAAAGGTTGATGCAAATAGTTTTATCTATGTAAATTTTGTATTTGAATAAAATAGGTTTTAAACGAATTTAGATCCTAATGTTGATTCGTAAGAATGAGTTTTATCTGGTGAACTGTAAATTTTTATTTAAATTCAAATAGTGTAGATTACAAATTAGCGTACAGGGTTACACCTGCTGGTTTTTGGAAATTACTATCACTACATAGTATAAAACAAAGTCACTTTCTCTGTCCCTATGTATGCTTAAATCTTTAAAACTACGGAACGGATTTTGATGCGGTTTTTATAATAGATACATAGTGATTCAAGAGGAAGGTTTTTATGCCCATGCGAAGCCGGTGCGGGTCGCTAGTATTTAATAAAGACACAAAAATGCAATCAAAGAATTGCCGCACTCCAAAAGCGGATCTAACCTACCGGTTGTGACCAAAATGATATCACTGCCCACTCAGTTTGCCATTATCACACAAATATTTGGACTATAAGCTCCCGTGAGATTGGGGTTATCTAAGTGAGAATCATTACGCACACAGACAATATCAAATATAATTTTGTTTTTAACGGCATTTTTGATGTCGAAAACCCAATTTTCAATGGACGACAAATGGGTTATGTCGGCTTGATAGTTGAGTCGTGTTCGAAACGAATGTGTGGCTTGTTTACTGGTCTTTAATATCCGAAAACTGCTTCTATGATGGTCTTATGGTTAAGGCGTTTGCCTGTAGACCTGGGCATCGTGGGTTCGTTGCCCACGGGAAGCATAATTTGTTTAGTTGTTTCCAGTTTGGTTACATTTCAGTCGTGAATCACCTGATTGTTTGATAACAAAGATGATTCCGTGCTTTAGAAGGCACGTTAAGCGTCGGTCCCGGCTGCTATCTGGTAGCCGTTTAAGGCGCTGTATCCCCAACCCTTATAGGTATTTAAGAGGAGTGAAGTGCGATTATAGTACGTACGCGAAATGAAATAAGGTTGAAAGTGGCGATACTGGGTTGGCCTGTCACTAGTCTCCGTTCAATGCCATTTCGGGTGAAATTTTCCAGTTTTAATTTAATATTTCAATAATTATGACTAAATCTTGTAATTTTTTTAGGTATCCATCTGGGTCATTATATTATTCTTTTTATAGACGTAAAAAAATTGGTAGTTGTCGCTGAAGATATCAAGTAATTCGCGACGAAACCTTTTCTGGATATAGCTTTTTTGCTATTTTATTTAGCTAGGTTTTAATTATTATTTCTTTAATATTTTTATGTATCCATTTATTTTGATCTTTGAACTATACATCATATTTTTTTCATGCTTGTATTCAATGAAGAATAAAGCTAACTGCGCGACGAAAAAATAGACGTTTTACGGTATTCCCCTGATGCACAGCGCCTTAAATAACCACGTTAGAGGTCGAGAGGCGGTTCAGAAGAACTGATACCAGAGTGTGTGTATAATTAACCGTGTCACCAAAACGAAATGATGCTAAATATCCGAGGTTTATTTTCATCTATAAATAGACTGCAGACTGGTGTTGGCAGATGCCAAGAGAACAGAGTTAGTTGGGATTTTTTTACTGACAACCTGTGCGATTGCGGTGCTGTCTAGTCTATTGCTCATCTCCTGATATGCCCCAATGGCCCAGTCTCCTGTACGACTGAGGATTTGGAGGAGGCAAACGACAGAGCGGTAGACGTGGCTATGTACTGGTTGAAACATTTAAAATATACATGTATACTAGCTGACCCTGCAAACGTTGTTTTGCCATATAAATTATTTCTAGGTGATTTAAGGGTGAACATGAACAACCCTTATCACTTAGGGGTATGAAAAATAGATAGTAGCCGATTCTCAGACATACTGAATATGCATATAAAATTTGGTAAAAATCTACAACTAACATTGTGACACAAGAATTTTATACATATATTACTTAGAAGATATAGCACAGCTATGTCAGCCATTTCGACTCGAAAAAAGTAGAAGTTACTTGTTGGGGTACTGTTATCCATAAAGGATGTTCGGATGGTCATCTCACGTGGACCAGCTAAATGGCATATCAATAAATACCACATTAATACCTGCTAGGACCACCTCTAGTTTATGGCGGCCGATTCGGTAGCTCGCACCTAGAGGTTCATTCGGTATTGTTGTCCATTGGTGACCGGTAAAAAAATATGACGGGGTATTTTTGGTTATACCCATGTTTTTGATCGTGGATAGTTTTCTCATTTTACTGGTTTAGGTTATGTTTTCTGTCGATGTTAATTAGGAAACGAGGAATATGGATTAAGAATTATTGTTTTTTAATAAGTTCACTATCTTTTATTGCCTGATTCTTTGTTCCAGATTGAAATAGTATTGTCTATTAAACCTGGTTATAAAAAAAATATTACATCAGACTAGTACAGGATTATTAAACTTATCTAGAACTAACACTTACTTTCTACGGGTTATTGTTTATTTTCCATTACCTTTAGAGTTAGTTGTATTTTTTTATGTGACGAATATATAAAAAAAGGCTGTGGCAAATTTTCATTTTTACCTCTACTTATTTGCGTGACGAATTAACTTCCGAACAAATGTACAACCCCATAAAACTCATATGACATTATTGACTTGCGACAAAACGCTCGAGTTAGGTCCAATTTATAATGCTCAGTTAATTATCCTGTTGTTATTAGGTATAGTTTGTAGTGTTAAGTTAGTTGGTTATAAAGTTTTTACATACATAGTAAATGGTACAAGAAATACCTTTTGCTTTTCGGGATCATAGGTATAAAGGTTTCTAAAGGACTACGGAACCCTAAAAACCCGGGTACAATGGAGAACATCGCACGCGTCGGCACCTATGATCGGGGTATAACAGCTGTTTACAACGGGATGTTAAATGTAGTCATTGATCTGCCCACGTACGGTTTATTAACGCTAGGGACCAATATTTGAAAGAGATTTGGTATTTTTTCTAAAGTTGTTAGGCGAGTAGTATAGCCAAAAGATTGAGGTATCCCGTGACCAAAGGGCCGGAAATTTTCTCGCACAGAGGATCAGCATTGCTATTCAACGTGGCAATGCTGCCAGCCTTTTGGGCACATTACCACGATGTAACGACTTGCAGGGACTAGTTACTTTTAGTTATTTATAAGTTAGTTTTAATAAATAAATTAAATAATGATACATGTCAAGTAATTGTTGGCGGCTCAGAATTAGAGATGGGTGGTGGGTAAAAACCCGATGTGGGTATTTTCCCGGTTATTCTTCTTTTTGTGTTATAATAGCTATTTATATGGAATCTATATTGACTTTGGCCAGTACTTGGCCACCTCCACAAAATTGCTATAAATTCACGGTATTTACCCGGTAGAGACTCATCTCTACTTACAATATAGGGAAAGGGAATGATGGCGTAGAATGAGGGAGGCTTATGCCCAGCAGTGGGTTGTAGACAGTTGATAATGATGATGATGATAGTCAAGAATCACTCTATCTACTAAAAAAAACCGCATCAAAATCCGTTGCTATTTATTTTATACTATGTAGTGATAGTGGAGGGATATGTACTGATTGACTGCCCCGCTAGGCTATCAAGCTTCTCAGTTTGCAGTATATGGCACTAAATACTAACTTAAAAATTAGGCTGCAACTGAATAACTCAGCAAAAACCCCGCCACAAGTTAACCCTTGCGTTGCGTGCATTATTTGCGCAATCACTTAGCGCGCCCGCCGGCGATGCTTGCAATAAAATATATTCTCGCCGCGCTAAACGGTTTGCAAACGAAAGTGGCTACTTTCTGCTAAATATTGTATGTTTGTTTTTAATATTATATTGGTGGCAGTGGTATGGTTAACACGCTCGACCGCCGTGGAGGTTCTGGGTTCGATTCCCAGTCAGTGCAAGTTGGAAAAATAGTCTTTTTCATATTGTTTTGGGTCTTGAGTGTTTATTATTTGTTAAATTAAACTGTTTCACAGGTAAATAATTGATACTTGTACAATTGGAAGATTACGAAAAACATTAAAAATAAACCATAAGGAATAAATCTTAAGTTTATCTAAACGTTATAAAATTTAGTATGTATATGGTTATGTAAGTTCTTTCTTGTTTGAAATTTACTATGGGGCTAGTTAAACCTATGTGAAATCACACCATCCATATATATTTATTATATTATAAACTTACTAACTTAATATACAACATATATATCAGCAGGATATATATGTTGATGTCTTTTTTGATAATACTTATTACTTTAATTGTGTAAAGTAGATTTGTAGAAATTAGATTTGAATCTTTTTTAAAACAAAAAGTAAGCCTTAGACCCAGCAGAAGGATTTTAAAGGCTATTAAAAATTCATGTGATTTAAGAAACCTAAAATTTTTTTAAAGGGTCTTATTTTAAATTTTCCTTTGATTGAGTACTTGAACATTATAATAAACAGTTCATTTGTAATTACAATTTCTTTTTAATGTTGCAATTACAACTTCGATTTTAAAAAAGGTAGGTATTAAAAATAATTTTAATAATAAATTGCAACATTTTTATTTAAAAAAAAAAAACATTTTTGATAGCACTGTCTTTATGACTGTACTTATATGTAATTAAAAATATAGGATTGAATAATTTGAATCATTTTCGATAAATGTATTGGATTTCTTTATCTTTTCTAATGTAATTTTGTTTATTTTGGCAATTAAGTTATTACGTAACGTCTGTTTGTAATAACCTTATTGCTACAATTAAAATACATAAATAACAACTTATCAATTACATCAACGAAATTAAAAAAATAATAATAATAATAATTTCTAATTCATTAAAAGAAAAAAAAATTAAGCTATGAAAAAATGGAGAACCACGCAAATTACTCTAGCACTTTCCTACTAACGTATAAATCTCCGTAACCCTCTAATGGTAGGTCTCGCTTGCATTGGCAAAAATAATGCTATGGGTCGAAGCGACCCCCATTATAAATCAATCAGCTCCCCTTTCTTTTACTATTTATTGGCTTTCCAATGATGCGATTAGGTAGTTGACGAAATTATTCTGGAAACATATTTTTTTTTCTTGTTAGAAATTTGTCATTTTTTTAAAAACGATCCTTATTGATTTTTTTTATGAATACTTATGTAACTTTTATCTTAATTAGTTTCACTTTTTTCTATAACATTTATTTTTGATTTAACAAATAATAAAAATTAACATTTCATATAAATTAAAAAGAAAAATAGTACAAAACCGTTTTATATTCCATTTTAAAACTGTATAATAAAAACGTACAAAAAGTTAATAAAAACAATTATAATACCATTTTTAGAGAAATATTTAAAAGGATACTTATGAATTATTCTACTTTATATTTATCTTATCTTCTTATATCGAAAAATATGTTATATCTACTTATTACATATATTTTGTATTTAGATATTATTTAGATCAACCATGGAAATAGTTAAAATTTTCATTTGAATATGACAACAGCTGATTTTGAACTATAACGTAGGTACCTATAATTAATAAGCATATTGTGATATGTTATTTAGGCATATATAAACATTATTTATTATAACCCAACACGACACAAATTTACAATTATTATACAATCTTAAGAACTATCTATATGTACACACTTAAAGTTAAAATATACATATATTGTCATTTTGTATTTTTTACATAACAGGTAATAAAGGTAAGTTATATAATATAGTTGTTTTATAATAAGCACCTTTTATAATTATAATAAAAATAAGGTAAAAAAAAGTTTCTGCTTGTTTAAAAAAATATATATTATACACTCAAAAAAAAATATGGTTGATTTAACTAAGATTGTGACCTTTTTAATCAAGCATCATGAACGCATATGAGCCTGCAAAGTGAAAGGTTAAAACAAACAAGCTGATCTTGTTTGTCTCTCAACTAAGGGGGTTGTATAACGCTACTATTATTTTACACTTAATTTAACTAATATTTTGTTTCATATAATTTTTTACTATTATTATACCGAATAACGAACTTAAATATCTAAACTAAGACACTGTTTCATTTAATTATGATACTTGTTTTGCTTTGCTAAGATACTGGTTCCCCTCTACTAAAATACTTATTTCACTCAATCATGATACTTGTTGTGCTTTACTAAGATACTTGTTCCCCTCAACTAAGATATTTGTTTCATTTGACAAATTAACTAGTTTCGCTCTACTATAATACTTGTTTCGCTCTACAATAATACTTATTTTCTTCTACTAAGATACATTATGTCACTTTGCCAGATACTTATTTGTCACCACTAAGTTACTTATTTCGCTTTTCTCAAATACTTGTTACACTTAATTAAGAAACTTGTATCTCTCGACTTAGATGCTTGTTTTCATTGACTAAGGTATTTTTTTCACTCCACTATGATACTCATTTCACTCAAATACTGTCTTTATTGGCTTAACTATTATTTATTGCTTTTGTCTTGTTTGAAAGTACTAAGAATAATATTAATGTTAAATACCTACTAATAATTCGAGCCATTAGGGCCTCAGTTGACATAAGTTTTTTTTTATTTGCTTATTTTTATTATTTTCGATCTTCCTTTGTATCTACAAAGGAATTTTTTCTATCTTCCTTTGTACCTACAAAGGAAGATTAAAAATAAGCAAATAAAAAAAAAACGTAAGTCAACTGAGGCCCTAATGGCTCGAATTATTCGTAGGTATTTAACATTAATATTTAATCCGGTTTTAACAAGACAGGTAAGAAGAGAAGTAATAAAAATAAGCAAATAAAAAGAAAAACGTAATTCAACATAGACCCTAGCCTAAGACTCTGAAATATCCATACGTAGTATTTATTAAAAGCAGGGTTGTTAAAGAGATAAAATAAAACGCATAAAATATAAGAAAAAAATTATTAATCATTAAGAGATCAGTTAATCACATAAAACCCACAACGTATAAAGTTGGTAGAACAAATATTCAAAATTCAAATTGTTTATTTACAATATAGGATATTCTTATGACTTTTTGACGTCAATTGTTACTTATTTTAAGTTTACCACCACTTCCAAAGCGCAAGTGGAGAAGAAGTGGCGCCACAAACTCCACAGCAGCATTTTCTTCAAAAACGTCAATTCACAAAATTTGAGTCAAATCAGACGAGTTCACATTTGAATATTTTTATAATTACCATAAGTTTATTATTAAATAAATAAATATAATAATAGCAGCCAGGTTCGTTGTTTCTTCGTCGGGTGCTGAAAATAAAGTAACTGAGTTAACAGATCATTAAATACAAAGACATCTATCTAACTAGAGCTCGCAAAACCGCCCTTTTTCAAAACCAAGAATGTTAGCGCCCGGTAACATCACGTGACAGATATCTCCCCACTACAGGTAAACCCCTCTTGGCAGTAGTAGTGTCGGGGTGAGTATGAGTGTAACGCTCTCTTCTCCTTGGGCTCGCCGAGCGGTGCAGACGTGTATTGTGCTCTAGTGATTTAACATGGCCTTTATTAGTATTTGATATTGATATGATATTGCTGTTGATAATTTTAATATGTGTTCAAATGTAACTGTAGATTAACATAGTTAGGCACGGACGAGGGATTGGTACGCTTCAGGCTGGATCCCAGTGATAGGAGCGGGGTTGGTGCTCCTATCTTTACCGTGATTAGTGCCAAAGCTTAGACACGAATGGGTAATTCGGTCCTAGCTAATAAGAATCATTCAGACTCAGATTAGTATCATTCAGTTAGTTAGTCAGTGCATGTTAGTGTTCATACTGCAAATTTGTATAGGAGTTTCAGCTCTAAACTGGCCTCTTAAGGTCAGGTCAAATCATTAGACTTACCTATGCATTTCGCCAGGTCTTCCAGCATCTACTGAATAAAGTCCTGCGGCCTATTTTGGGTATTAGTTCTCTAACCTCTGCATCACTTAATGCCGAAAGTGCCTGGATATTGATTTGTTGTTCTGGAAATAATATTTTTGGTTATTGTACAATTGTAGGTACCTACGAAGGTAGGTAGACGCTCAGAGCCACACGGCGCACATGCTCCGATTGCAAACTGGACGGACTGTGCAAAGCTCATTGAGAGCGGGAATATCCTGGTGTGATCTAATCAGAAACGAGGAGGTCCGTTCGTGTTCAAAATAACCGAACTGACGACATAGGTATTGGTTTAGGTATCTAATCAATCACATGCTTGTAATCAATAATCAATAAATATATAAGTCAATGCTTGTAACACTACGACCGTCCGGTGAAAGTAATAAACTCACAAATAAAATACATGTCAAAGTCTATACATACCGGTGAACACAGGTATTAACTCTGGCAATTCCCATACCCGAAGCAATTCTGCAACTTCTTCCATTTTTTCTTTGCTTTTCACATACAAAACAAACGTACCGACACGACACGATCTCGAGTGCGGACTGCGGCCAGCCAACGGGCGCCGGAGGTAGCGAGGGGTGAGGTGAGTGCGCGGGGTGAAAGCAAGCAAGCAACATCTTTTTTTGAATTGAACAAGAGAGAATACGTTTTTAATAAGACATTATTGATTTATCTGAGTAAAATATTTGCACGAAATATCTATAAATATTAGGGATGAATATTTTGGTTTTATTTGATGCAGTTATGTAATACGATTGTACCTTCTAACTAACTGTGATTATATGATTGAATAGACAATTTCACATAATTAATACACCTAGGCAATTTTTATCACTTTCAAAATTGGAATTTTATTCAACGTAACTACCTGGGTGTCTAAAATCGCCACTTTGAGCAATTCATCGAATCGATTCATATTAAGAATTCCTTAGCAATTCTGTAGCAATTTCTCTATTTTTTGTAAAATAGCCAACTAAACTTTGCAATTCCTCTTCAAAAAAAAATAAAGAAAATAGGAATTGCTAAAGGATTGTTAAGGAATTCGTAATATGAATTCGATTCGATGAATTGCTAAAGTGGCGTTTTTAGACCCACTGGTCTCGTTCTCGTGTTACCAATGAAGAAGAAAACAATAATTTTAACTAAGACAAGTTATTGTAATAACTTATTATTCATAGATTTTTTATATTTAAATCTTAATTAATACCTATAATGAAATAATATGTTTACTATATCTATGGATAAATGTTCTTTTTTAATATTTAGTTCTTGTTTGATGCTATTATTTAAATGATTATACAAACTATAATAAATAATTGAACCAACAATTGAACATGAACAATTTTATAATTTTTATGGTAGCTTTATGCGTTAAAATGTTATTAATTGTAATGTTTGTCGTAACTGCATTAACTATTTATAAGTATTTAAATCAACAAAATCTAGTAGAAATATCAAATATTATCTTTGTTAATTTGAATGTTGAACTGTCTTGTTAGAATCAATCACGTGTCATATTTATTTCAGTGTTTGTTAAGGTAGAAACAACGTGCAAACTTAATGGAATTATTCATTACACAGATTTCTATTTCAATCATAAACAACCAAGTTGGACCAATTGCACAACTTTTATTGAAATTATCTAATGTGTATTTAGCTTGATCAAAAAAAGGTCAACTAAGAGAAAATCGTTCTTAGTTGACATTCATTTTTTTCAGTGTATAGGTACTCATATTTTTTTTATTCATCCGTTGTAATTGTTGATTATATACTTATACTAAGAAGCAATTTTTAATTAAAATGAGCAATATCTAAAAGGTCTTGTCAAAAATAAGACATATAACCATATATTATATGTTAGTATATATTTCTTGTTTTTAAGTTGATAAATAGTAAAAATAAAAACCTATGTATATTTAAATTGAAATAGTTATACACAGTATTATAAAACATTACTGGTATTATAATTTGTCTCTCAAAAATTAACCCTTCACAATATAAAACCACGTATATGATTAAATATATTTAAAAAAAAGTCTAGATACTCACTGGGCATCATTTCCACGTGTGATGAAGTGTCCATGATATTGTGATGATGCATCATCTCAGGTGGGGACTGCACCAGCCCACCACCACCCCCACTAGCCATCACCATCACTGATGTATCAATGATCTTACAACGTTTTACTAAATTGTCTATTTACCTACTAAAAATCTGTTAAATCGTAAAAAAAAACGTGTATTTGTCACAGGATTATTTCAAATATTATGTAATATTTATTCTTGAGTTACGCAGCTAATAAATATTGATTATCACAATGTCCATAGGTTAGCTACGCTCAGCTGACACTACCTATGAAAACACTTAAAGAGAGTATGTTTTAATAACACTATAGTTTTATCACAAACAAAATACACCAAAAATTTCATCTAAATGATTTAAACAATTCCACTAAATACTGTCCTTAGGCACTTCGACATGTTTTGTACAAAAAAAAATTGTCTATCGCGTGTCACATACGTGTACTCGCGTCAGCGGCCAAGCCCATACTGCCGTATTATAGATATAATTCTATGGATCGACGCAAAAGCGCATGAGTGGACCGGCCTTTTTTCTTATTGGTTGAATTTCAGAACGCCTTTTCAAAACAGCGCTAGCGATTGGCTAACAGCTTCCCATTTTCCCGCCCTAATAGACGGAACCCTCTCAAAATGGCGACCCCCTATAGCCTTTTGATGCAAAAAACATTTTCTTCGGTAAAAAATAATCCGGTTCGAACATAATGAGCATGATTTATGGTTTTTGATCCATGAGCTGTTTTTCTGTCTTTATTTTTAATCTGGTCATGTTAATCTTTCATTTTAGGTCTTTTTTACAAATCGCAACGTGATCTTTGTATATCTTTAAACTGTTACTTGGCTCTTTACTAGTTTTATTATAATCAATACTTATGTGTTTCATTAATTATATTGGTAAGTAGAGACTTGTTTGTTTGCTGTGTTTCTTTTTTATTTCAATAAAAAATGGAAATTAAAGTGATATTAATATAGTAAATACATGTTATACTTACAATAAATTATAATAATTTAATTTCACAAATATCTTCCTGAAATCAGAATTAAACTTACATTTGAAATGAACTAGAACAATACAAAAAAATAAAAATGTAAAGTAGGTATAGGTAAGTACCTAATGGATAGATGCACACTTCGTAAGTAGGTACATCAGCTATCTGGAAAGGTAGGATTTGGCGAACGAATATTATAAAGATGTCAATTAATATTCAATTGTAGGACTATCCCAAATGCATGCAATAAAATATTTTTATCCAGCTACCTTTTTGTAACTAGTGATCTCATTCCCATTAAGATTTTTTCTCTTTTCCATTTCATAAATATAAGCCATTTTTTTGTCTTCAGGATAGGTGTTTTTATAGATACAATATATCTATATAATAAATATGGAAAATAAATAATTTTCTTATATTATACTTACACATTTAATATTTGTTTGTTTAGTGACCTTAGAGAAAGGGTTAAATGAGTACGTAATAATGATGTGACTAGTGCTGTGCTGATCCCGGGAATTTCGGAAACTTTACAAATGTGTGTTGTGTGTGTCCCGAATTGGCAAACATTTAACGGTATTGCCGTAAAGGAAAATGATTTTGAAAATTTCTAGGAGTCTAGGTACATAAATATTAGGATTTTCAATGAAAAAAAATTATTTTGTAAATTTTCAGCGGTACCTATATACTTACATTTGACTAGGTACTATTAGTGACGAATTTACAATAAAAATTTGAGTATTATGGCAAATTTGCATTTTTCTGATGATAAATAAACTATGATCACTAATAAACAGTACCTAATTAAAACTAGGCAGGTTTTTTCTTGTGAAATAACATATTAAGAAAATAAATTTAAATTCTTATGAGAATTGGCAACAATTTAATCCAGCGATATAAATGAAACTCAACTTTTATAGTAAAAACTTAGTAAGTAGTGTAAAAAATAGGATAGATAGCTTATATATCTCACAGTCAGAAACAGGATACAAATAAAGTTACCGGAATAAAAGTCACAAAATGAAGAAACATTTTTAAAAAATCTAAAATTTAAAACATAGATTGCCTAGACAGATATTCTCTTTTTAATTTTTGTCGTGCCAAGTTATAACAAAACATAACGCCTAAATAACCTAATAACTCATTTTACACATTCCAATCATTAATTTTGCTAAAACCGTCGACGTGTGAGGCGCTGACAAAAACTTTTGGCGCCAAATGTTCGCGCCGACGTCATTAGTGTCACAGATAAACAAGGAAAAAAGCATCCATAGATAAAGTTATCTTCGTAGACGTTGATCAAGATGTTGTTAGTATTCTGCCTTAAGATTTTAAAAAAGGACGATAATTGTTTCTTATTTTGATATTTTTTTTTTGCAAATAAATTAAAGGAAAGTAAAAATCTTTGAATAAGTCTTTTAGTATTGTGTTTTTTTTTATACATATTTCGGGCCGTAAGCCAGCTACCATCTTCGTCGTATAAAAAGCCACATGTCCTATCCCTAATAGTGACATTTTTAACTGCCAGTTAATTGGCATCCAGATTTAACGGGCAAAAAATGAAGAACACGAGGCGCCACGGTCACGGCAAGGGCTTGTCTGTTAAGTGGTTTATGTTTAAGAGGGATAGTGCAGACAATCCTAAATATTTTGCTAATTAATTATTTTTTATGTAATTAGTTTAGGTTTTTTTTTGTTTTTAATCATGTAAATACTTTTTTAGTTTCTAGGGTAATTTAAAATTTGTGTAAATAAAATGTCATTTTACACATTAATTACAGAAATAGGTATTTTTAAAAGATTCCGTACCTCAAAAGGCAATATTAAAGTTTCTTATTCAAAGCTTAGTAATAGACATTTTAATTTCTTTAGGAAAAAGACGGTCTACTTTTTATTACAGGTAGGTACCAAATTATTTGTTGAAGATTTATATATAACTAGCTGTTGCCCGGGGTTCCACTCGGATAAAATATAGCCTATGTGTTGTTCCAGGGTCTCCATTCCAAATATCAGCCCTTTTCCTGTGAAAGAGAAACAAATATCCATGAAAAACTTTACCGTTCATAATATTAGTAGGATTCATGTATTTTTTCAGATATTTTACTAGTTACTTGGTCTAATGTCTTTTAAAGTAATTTGAATTTTGTCAGTTTATTTCAATTATCGGGGAATTCACCAATTAATTCATCTTAAAAAGACCCTTTGTCTTTTTAAGAGAAATTTTCTCCCCCATTGGTTTAGAATGTGAAATTCGAATGCCACGGTTTTCCTTAGAGACTGCACGTAGGGTTTGTCAAAAAGGCACGTGACACTCCTGGTGTTGAGATAACTACTTTTTGGTGGCCATAGGCCTTTATCACTCGGGGATAATATGGCTTTCCAGCAGTAAAATAACTTTTCAAATCGGTCCAATAGTTTCAAAGCCTATTCGATGCAAACAAAGAAACAATCAAATTTTTCCTCTTTACAATATTAGTATAGAAGTATTGATAAAACAAAAACCAAATTCTATTTATATGCGTTTATAGAAAATTCAAACACAGAATTGTTGCAAACCGAAATACCTAGCTACTTATAAACCATTTCCGTTGTCAGCTGGCATATACACTCTTAACTTAATAGACTTATTTTTGAAAAGGAAAGATCAATTTTGTGAGTAGGCCAATATCTATAGTTCTTCCGCACATCTGTTTTAGGGATGAATGAAAATCGACAAGGACCTACCAGCTGTTTTACGCGGCTCCACTCGCACTCCTAATCTAAAGGCGTTAATTTTTTTGCGGAAGAACCATTAAAAAAAGGTTTTTTTTTTTCAGAATGCTGATGTTGGTGAGCGATGACAGAATGACCTCTTAGTGATTAGTTTAGTATATTACAATATTTAATTTTATTATAACTTACTAGCTTTGGCCCGCGGGAACATTGCTTTTTCCCGAGATGAAAAGTTCTTCTCAATATTCCTAACTTTGTGTTTACGAAATTTTAAGAAGATTGGTTCAGTAGATGGGCTTGAAGAGGTAACAAACAAACAAACAAATATACAAACTCGAAATACATATACTTTGACGACATAGTTAACATGCCTGACCGCTACTCAAGAGGTCCCGGGTTCGATCCTCGGTCAGGTCAAGATGAAAAATGATATTTTTCTGATTGTCCTGGGTCTTGGATGTTTATCTATATATGTATTTGTTATAAAATATAGTATCGTTGAGTTAGTATCCCATAACATAAGTCTCGAACTTACTTTGGGGCTAACTCAATCTGTGTGATTTGTCCCTACATATTTATTTATTTATTTTATACCGTCCACACATTTTCAAATAGGCGAATACAAATAGCCAAGTGTCTCCTTATAAACAACCTCAAATTAATAACGTCAGTTCTCCGAGCGGAAACGGGGCGAGCCGGACGACCGGACGGCCGGACACGGTGACCGCCGGAAGCCGGGCGAATATTGATTGTGGCTACTTAATACATTTCGGCCGGTTTTGGGGGACGAGCCGGGAATGTTAGTGATGTAGTGACTCATTTTTGACATCACTAATGAATTTTTGTCTATAGGCGATCTAAAATACTTACCGTCTTACTACAAAAGCAGGTCTAACTTTAAATGATTGACCATTATCCGCCCAAGTAAAGTTGACTGAAGAGAGGGAATCGCCGAATGGGGAAATCATGACATAGGCGATGCGGCTAGCAACCCATCACTATTGATTTCCTGTTTTAACTATCATTATAAACGTGGTCTAAGGTCTTATGGCTCTAGGCTCTGTCTACCCCGTATGGGATAAAGACGTGAATATATGTATGTATGTATAAAGTTGACATCTAGTAATATCACACTATCTCACCTGTCAATATTTACTTAATTTGGGTGGATAATAGTCTAAACCTAGTTTTAAAGTTAGACTTGCTTTAATATTTAAGACAGTTACAATTTTTTATTGTCATTCTTTTAAGTTAAGCTGTTTTATGTTATTTTATTATTTTGTGGTGCAATAAAGAGTATTTGTATTGTATTGTATTGTATTGTTTTTTTTTTGTTACAATTCAAAATTAGTACAAGAGACATTTTTTCAATAACTCTATGCGTGTTTGTAAAGATAAAGCGACTAAAGTAAGTGGCCTAGCTTGGATTGGTCGCCATTAGTGGCATTTCTATCTTGAGCTCCTCCGTGCTTCGGAAGAATGGAGTCAAGACTTTTGGAATAAACCTAACAGAATAGCGTACTCTTCTAGAAAATAAAAACCTTTGTGTACGTACATACATACATATAATCACGTCTTTATCCCATACGGGGTAGACAGAGCCTAGAGCCATAAGACCTTAGGCCACGTTTAGCATAATGGTAGTTGAAACAGGAAATCAATAGTGATAGGTTGCTAGCCGCATCGCCTATGTCATGATTTCCCCATTCGGCGATTCCCTCAGACGACTTTTACGGCTTGCGCGGGAAGAGAAGCAGTTGGTACATTCTATGTTTTTCTTTTTCTCCTAGACCAGCATGGAAAATTTGAAAAATGGCTTTGTGTACGTGTCACAGTGAATCGACCATTCAGACCCTGGAGTCAGAGGTATTCGGAACGGCCTCTAGGCCTCTGACGTGATTCCTTTAACGGCTACCAGATGGCAACCGGGACATCCAAGACCCAAGTTAATAAAAATAAAAAAAAAACATTTTTCATCTTGACTTGACCGGGGCTCGAACCCGGGACCTCCTCGTAAACGTTACCTTAAAGCACGGACATTTCATATTTTAAGTACTTAAATGTACATGCACATCCTGGCGTCAGAATTCTTCAGAACCGCCTCTCGGCCTCTAACGTGGTTCCTATCACAACTACCAGATGGCAGCCGTTGCGTACCTTCCGAAGCATGGAAGTAATAAATTTATTTCTATTCACTCAGTCCCATAACTCATGTTATATAATCTAACAACTTTAGTATTAGTATGTGTTAAGTCATTTGTCAAAAATATTTGTTCGAATTTACTGCGACAATATAACAATTTTCCTTTCGTAAGAACTTTCAACAAAAGAAATAGGATGATTACAAAAAATAAGGATTGAAATGAATAAAATTACGGAGTGATCAAGGGGAAAACGTTATTGTTATTTTTTTAAATGTTTTTAACATTTACCTAATCTCGTAAGTAAAAGCTACTTCTTCTTAGCGTGTCGACGTTCACCCTTGATACCCTTGGATGCCCAGAATTGGGCCACAAAAAAATAGTATTTTTTGAAAAACACGCCGCTATTACTTAGTCTTATAAAATAATCTGAATTCCCCAAAGGCTGGCCAAAGCCAAATCTCTATACTATAGTTAATAAAGTACAAAGGCCCGCTACAAACAGTGGCTGATGGGATTGTGTTGATCCGACCCAGTGGTGTAGTATTCGCTCTTGCAGCAAAAAATATGAGCGGTGGCCCTTTCAATCCTAAACAATATTAAATTTCATTGACTTATTAGGTAAATAACACGCTGGCCGACAGTAATGCTTATTTCGACAGATTTTTATTTTATTTTATTTATTTAACTTTATTGTAAAAATACAATAGGCGGACTTAATGCTAAAAGCATTATCTAACAGTCAACCTTTGGGTCAAGCAGAGAACAGTTTGTGGGTGCAAAAATAACAATTACTTAAATAACAAATATAATAAACTTACATAACATACATAATAAATAGTAGATTTTGTGAAATGAGGATTTCATCCGACTTCTTCTTCTCCACTTGCGCTTTGGAAGTGGTGGTAAACTTAAAATAAGTAACAATTGACGTCTCAATAAGTGATAAGAATATCCTATATTGAAAATAAACAATTTGAATTTGAATTTGAACTTCCAAAAAAAGAGGAAGATTTCTCAATTCGGCTGATTTTCTTTTTGTGTTTGTTACCTCATATCTCCGTCATTTCTGGGCCGATTTTAAAAATACTTTTTTTTGTCCGAAGGATTTATTTTCAATTACCTAGTGTGTTACCCACTGCAATTATTTTATTTATTGATTCAACAATCCTTTCTAATGGAAAGTGGTTACCGTGACAAAGTGCGGTTGTAAACCATACTTACTTTTTTATAATACAGTTTTTTTTTTAATAGTTTATACGGCCATGGAATCTAGTCCTTTAAGGCCTTTCTTGAATTTATTAATCTTCTTCAGCCCTACTTAAGTCAGTCGAGTCAAAAATTCAAGTCAATAGTCAAGTCCAGTCAAGTAAGTAAGTCTAGTCTGAGTCAGATGGCTAAGTGAAGCGGTGGAAAAATTTCACTTAGCTATATCATGGAGATTTTGGTGACAAAGATAAAAAGTCACGTATTCGACACTGTATCACTTCCCAACACTCACGCTTGCTCACGAACACTTTTCGAATAATAATCCACCAATATTATGCACAAACACTCGAAAAACCTAAGTTTTGGAAATTAAATACAGCGCGGACATAGCGACAGTTTACTTTCCCTCCAAAAACTCCTTTATAATACAGCCTTTAATACAAATTTCAAAACTACTTATTTCTCTCTAATCTATTAACTAACTCAAAAATATTAGATGACAGATTATTTTTTTCAAAATAGAAACAGATTCAAAATGACACTATGGGCGCCAAACGATGTGTTAAATGCGGCCTATATTTTGACAAAAGAGGTTTTGATATAATGCTCTTTTCTTTTTTTTCTTTTCAGCGACTAAGCACTTCTTTGTCGGCTTCCTAACACGTTGCATTTTGAACAAAAAATTGTCGATGCGCTTTTATCAAAATGGCTTTTGTAACAGTTAAGTATGTCGAATTCTTTGCGTTTTCATTGATTTTCGGAATAAAATTTTTGAAGTACTCAAGTTCTCTACTGCTGAATTTAATGTAATCCAACTAATATTAAAAATGGGCAAGTGAGTTTTTTTGTTTGTTACGCTTTCACGCCCTATCTACTTAACCAATCATCCTGAAATTTCGCATAGTTAGAATTACTCGTATTGAAAAGTACATAGGATAGGTAGATACTTTTCATCCCGGGAAAAAGCACTGTTCCCATGGAAAAATCACGCGGGCGAATCCGCGGATGAAAGCTAGTATCCATCCATACTTCCATACTTCCATACGTCTGTCTGTCTGTCTTTCTGTCTGCCTGTCTGTCTGTCACCTCTTCACGGCTAAACTGCTGGACCGATTGTGATGAAATTTGGTAGAGATGTAGTTAACGACCTGAGGTCAAACATAGGCTACTTTTGGGCGCGATATAACCGAGTCCCACACGGGGCGAAGCCGGGGGGAACAGCTAGTTCTAATATAAAGAAATGTCTCATTTCGGCAGCCATTGAACAATTAGTGACAACACTTCATAAACGCATATACCTTTAAAAGGGTTGAAAATTAAACTAATTACCACTCCACGTTGCTTGGTTCCCTCTAGGTATAATCACAGGGTCTATAATAGTACAGATTTTTTGTATGATTGTATGTATAACTAACTAGCTGTTTCCCGCGGCTCCGCCCGCGTGGGACTCTGTTATATCGCGCCCAAAAGTAGCCTATGTTTGACCTCAGGTCGTTAACTACATCCCTACCAAATTTCATCACAATCGGTCCAGCAGTTTAGCCGTGAAGAGGTGACAGGCAGACAGACAGACAAACTTTTGCATTTATAATATTAGTATGGATTAAGACGATACCTTCGTGAACACTAGCGCCACCATCAGTTAAAAATCATTATTCACTGAAAACACAAGTTATCAAAAATCCGTGTTATGTTATTAAGGTTCGGGATCTGAAGTTATTTTTATACATATAAAATTGTAGTTCCCTTTATTTTTATTAGATTAATTAATTTATATTATACTAGCTTTTACCCGCGGCTTCGCTCGCGTGGAATTAGAAACTTTTTGCCAGGAATAAAAATTTATTAGGTTAGATGGCCGAAATTTGGTGTACACATACAAATATTCCAGTAATCTCCCTTGGGAACTTGATGCTTTTTCAGGACCAAAAGTAGCCTATGTTACTTTCCATCCTTTCAACTAACTCTATGCCAAAAATCAGGTCGATTGGTTGCTTAGCTACGGCGAGAAGGAAGGACAAACAAACAAACACACTTTCACATTTATTATAGTATGGAGTATGGATAGATAGATCGATTTAGTTAGATTTACCTGTGGGGCCAATTTTAACGAAAATGGTACGATTAATGGTAGTATATAGTGCTATAGGGAATAAACCAACATCTCAGTCACAAGCTCTAATATGGTTTGACGCTGGTCATATAATTAGCACAAGACCGGTCAATACCGGTACTGGGCTCTATGGAGTCGTGACGTGGCTATGTATGGACTGGAAATGCTTGTGGGAATTTAAAACTGACGACCTCTGTAGCGTGATGGTTAACATGTCTGTCCGTCAATAGGTCCCGGATTCGATTCCTTGAGTCTTGGATGTTTATATATATATGTATTTGTTATAAAATATTGTATCGTCGAGTTAGTATCCCATAACACAAGTCTCGAACTTTGGGGCTAACTCTGTGTGATTTGTCCCTATAAACACAGTCAGTAAGTACATTGGAAATCTAACGTTTAAGAATACGGGTTTGAGACTCCGGTTTTCACATCAATCCGGTTTAAGAATGGTACAAAATAAAACTAAAGTATTTTGTATTGTACCCACATTGTACCATATCGTGTACAGAAAGGAATCTGTTCAACACTCGTGTTTGTCAAGCACCCGCCCACCAGAAGATATGTCATGATGATGTGTCAACCCGGGCAGGCGAGAAATGCTGAAAGCTACCGGATTTGTGCATGGTAAAACTACGCACTAGACAGAAAAACGCTGACGATCCGGGAGGAAACTATGTTAAGGTGATACCTCGGTGAACACTAGCGCCACCGTCATTTACAAATCATTACTCACTGAAAACACAAGTTATCAAAAATCCCTCTGCTGTAATTATGGTTCTGGATCTGAAGTTAATTTTAATCATATTCAGTTTTTAAATTATTGTTCCATATAGTTATAAATTGCAAAACTGCTAAAAGTGGCCGTTTTAAGCAATAATGCAATTTGTAACTATAGGGAATTATAATTTAATAATTTAATATGTATAAAATTAACTTCAGATCCAGAACCATAATTACAACAGAGGGATTTTTGATAACTTGTGTTTTCAGTGAGTAATGTTTTTAAATGACGGTGACGCTAGTGTTCACCGAGGTATCACCTTAATACAGTTTTTTTTTTGTCTCAAAATATATGGTTAGGTAAAATGAGCTGGTTTATTTTTAAACAGGACTCGTTTGTTTGTTTGTTTGTTATATCTTTATTGCTTTAAAATACATAGTAATACAATATTATTAAAATCAGAAGACAATGGCGGACTTATCCCAGGATTCCGTACGAAAGTGCGTGAGAGAAATCAATAAGATGAAAGAACAACTTGGTTATTTCCTCAGCTTGAAGAACATGGATCAGAAAATATAAAATAAAATAAAAAATTATCCAGCTCATTTTTTTATACGGTCGAACGGAGAATCCTCGCAATATATATATATATATATATGACAGTTACTATTGGATTTTAAAAATACCGGTTTCGATAATTCTAAGAGTACCACTGCTAAAAATTAAATTTTCTAAACAAATTCAAAATTATTTTCTATTAAAAAGTCACAACTAAGGTTGCCAAAGTAGAGACAAAAATGCAGGAAAATAAAAAAGCGGACCCTTCGTTGAGAGGAGACAGCCGTAAATAAGGTAGGTGGACCATGGAAGGCCATTGTAACGAATAGAGTTTTAATTAGATCATTTACTACGAAAAAAAAAAAAAAGTATAAATTAACACTAATTTTATTGTGTAAAATAATAAGTAAACGAAAAAAGAAATGTAAAACTGCCAAGCATTCATCCGTACAGTGCGTATCCCGTGTCCCTATTCCGTATAATCCTATATCACCACGATTCGTCGCTCAGCTATAGGATTGCTCTTTTCATTTTTTTTTCCAAGACATACGCGCCCTGCATTCTTATGCGGATTTAGTGTGTCGCCACCACAGACTTGAAAGAACTACAGACGGAATGGTACGGTTTCTATCGATAGCGCGCGTCAGGCAAACCGCCTAGCTTGCATTGGTCGCCTTACTGGCATTTCTAAAATTCCTCCGTGCTTCTGAAGGCACGTTAAGCCGGCGTTGGTCCCTGCTGTTATCACTAGATGACCGCGGTAGGCTAAGCCTTGTCTTTAGACAGCCGGAAAATGTGATAGTGTTACGGAAGTCAGACGGCAGTCACCAGAAGATACAACTATAGTGTAAAACAGACGAAGAAAAAATGCGGAAGAGTATTGCGGTGATGTGTAAGGCGGCGATTAGAGCTATATTGACAAACGAAACGGCCATAACACAGAGCATAGAAAATGTTTGACGATTTTTCGATATTAGAATTGGCCGAATGCTCTATTGGCAGTTCTTTGGCAGTTTCTAAGCAGCATAGTTGGCAGGCTTCACTCGTAATGTTTTGGATACTAATGTCCGAATACTCAAACGCTACTCAATTTTGAGAGCTGCTCAAGTATCATGTTGTCACTGTCATATCGCTGACATTCAGCGCGACAGCATGATACTTACTACTTAATAAATCGTATCGAGTACATGGCGTAAGTCTGGAGTTATTGTAAGTCTGTGTTCGCCATCGTAACGCCGCACTTACGCAAGTACAATGTATGAGCCACTTTAAGGGGATTATTACGCAATGGTAGTTATTATGGAAAGAAAATTGTTATTTGTGAAAGGTTTTTGTAGAATGGCGGCTATGTGTCTGTTGGATTTGGAGCTTAATAATGAATTATTATCTCGTAGAAATGGACATTCGCCTTTTTAGTATTAGTAAAAAACTAAAAAAAAAATAACTGCAGTGAGTATGAATAAATAAAATATAGTTATCGCTTCTCATCAGGTGATTTATATTACTTTATAATACTTATAAACCAAACAAATAGGAATACTTTAAATGCTTAACCACATCCCTGTCTTAAAGGTTGCGGCTAAAATATAGCTGAAACGTCGGATATAGGTCATACATACATATAATCACGTCTTTATCCCATACGGGGTAGACAGAGCCTAGTGCCTTAAGACTTTAGGCCACGTCTTTCGTTTCGTTTAGCTAGCCGCATCGCCTATGTCATGATTTCCCCATTCGGCGATTCCCTCAGACGACTTTTATGGGTTGCGCGGGAAGAGAAGCAGCTTGTACATTCTATGTTTTTGTTTTTCTCCCAGACCAACATGGAAGTTAAGTGTCGAAATATAATAAGCTAATTTATCATGAAACCACCTAATGGAAAGCGGTTACCTACTCAAAAAAAAAGTTCTTAAAAGCGTTCAATCATCATTTCGTGTAGATGTCACACTCAATCGACCATGCACACCCTGGTGTAAAAGTTTTTCGGAACCACCTCTCGGCCTCTGACGTGGTTCTTTTAAAGACTACCAGGTGGCAGCCGGATCAAACCGCTTAACGTTCTTTCCGTAGCACGGAATCATCTATATTATCAGACAACTGTACCACAATTTATTTGACTTAGATTCAGACAACTTGATTAATTAACGCCTGCAATGTTCTAACCAAACTGGAAACAACTAAACAAAGTATGTTTCCCGTAGGAATCGAAGCAATGACCCTAGGTATACAGGCAAACGCCTTAATCACTGGACCACGAAGGCAGTTAATATGAAAGCGCTCAATATAAGTTTGTGTTTGCGTCTGTGACGATATCTCGGTCACTTGAGACTCCGAGTAGCAGATGAACAGACAGTCTTTGTTTCAATACTTTACTAATAGTGTCGTGGGAAGACTTGTATCAACTTGTGCAATAAATCAACTTGATAAGCCTGTATTCGTAACGATATGCGTGATAAGCAGCGGCGAGCGTGACCTGACTTGTATTGGTCTACCACTAGAACATCTTGCGCTCCTTCGTGCTTCGGAAGGCACGTTATAAATGTGTTCTGGGGGCTTAGCCAAAGTCACAATCGCAAAACGTTAACGATGTACGACAAGAACAAAATGTATGGGATTGACATAAGATTGACCACGTGGTTTATCGCTGCGGTAAATCACGTGGTCAATCTTATGTCAATCCCATACATTTTGTTCTTGTCGTACCTCGTTAAGGTGATACCTCGGTGAACACTAGCGCCACCATCATTAAATAATCCCTATATAGTTGTAAATTGCAAAACTGCTAAAAGTGGCCGTTTTAAGCAATATTGCAATTTTGTAACTATAGGGAACTATAATTTAATATGTTTAAAATAAACTTTAGACCCAAAACTTTAATTACATAACAGGGATTTCATAACTTGTGTTTTCGGTGAATAATGATTTTTAAATGATGGTGGCGCTAGTGTAGCCTGAAAAATCTGACAGTGTTTGCTACTACACGGATATGTTCCTATTTGGTCTGGTTTCCCTGTCAAAAGGGCAAGCCCAAAAGTTTTGTTTTGACATCACAGTCGAGACCATGCGTGCGTCTAATAACCAAGAATGTCAAAGACCGTCAAAGGAAGAGGAGAAGAAGCTGGAAAGCGGATCCTGGTCTACGTCTACGACGCAAACACCTCGAAGATGCGCCGAAAAGCGCTGAGATAAGAAAGAGAGAGAGAACAAAGACTCAGTGAATGCAATGTTTCTATATCAAGGTATTTATTCCCTCGGGAAGCATACTTTGTTTAGTTGTTTCCAGTTTGGTTAGGACATTGTAGGCGTGAATCACCTGATTGTCTGATAATAAAGATGATTCCGTGCTTCGGAAGCCGTTGGTCCCGGCTGTCATCTGGTGGTCGTTAAATGAACCACGTCAAGAGGCCAAGAGGCGGTTTCGAAGACACTGGGGTGGCTACTACCATCTCTTAAAACCATGCAAGATCCAGTAAGGGAGATGTCGCCTTACATCAAGTATTGCGCTCTCCCGCTTACTCACTGGAACTTGGTGGTAAGCCACCAGGGTGTGCATGGTCGGTTGATCTTGTAACCCACACGAACTAACGATGATGTTATCAAGGATTTTCAATAGTTTTCATAACTAAAGTGACGTCGACGATATCAAATTCAACCTGACTGTCGATATAATTTATCGATAAACATAATCTAGTTACATCCTTATCTCCCGATTCCGATGAAACACGCTTTATTTGTACACTGATAGCAAAGCTACTCGAAAGCTTAAAAGCACTACATTAGCGTATCGGCATATGGTCGAATTAAGTTTATTTGGTATTTGATAAAATGCACAGTAGTATGTTATTCACCTATTGTTGTTAATCATATTTATTTACTAGCCGTAGCCCGCGACTTCGTGCGCGTTGGCTTACGTTGCCGTTATCGTGAGAATTTAGGAAACTTCTCTCGAAATTCCCGCGGTTATTGCCCGGGAATCCCCCTTTATTTGTACAAAATCATGACAATAAAACTACAAAAAAAATAATGAATTATCTTATTTGGTGCATTCGTTCGAAATCAATAGATATACCTTGAGTTCATTCAAACAACGATATATTTTTTTTATTAACCAATTTTGCTTAAACAAACTTAAGATGTTCTTCCGAGTAAAAAACAAATAATTGGTGAAAGTTTTGAGCAAATCGGTTCAGTACTTTCGGAGATGAGCGCGTGATCATTTTAAATGTCCGTGTATCTATTTTAGTCAAAATTACTAAATGTACAGACAAAATATTTTTACTGTTTTATTATAATACTAGCTGTTCCCCGCGGTTTCACTCGCCATTAGTGTGTATGTACTATAGCCTATAATCTTCCCCAAGAATCAGGCTTTCATATACAAAAAGAATTTTGCAAATCCGACCAGTAGTTTTCAAGTTATAAGCTGTCAAACAAACTTCAGCTTTATAATATTAGTATAGATATTGTATAGATATAGATGAGTCAAAAAACACTTTTTGTCTACAAGACCTATACGCGTACCTATTATAGCATTCTATAATCTGTGACGGTACCAATAACAAGTATATTACCATACCAATGTGTACAAGTCCGTACAGATAAGTACCAGACAAAAAGCTGTACGATATCACATGTTTACAAAACGTTCGAGCTTATTATCGTGTGCGCGGGCCATTATCATCTATCAAAGGCCCGTGTGCGCTCGCCCTTATCTAATAGATATGTTTTACCACGCGATTTTAGTCTCTATTTCGATTTGTATAAAGTTGATTATGAGATATTCGTGTGCGAGTATGACTTCTCTTAGCCAATAGGACTAAAGTCCATATTTTTAGTTTTATGTTTTAGATAAAGATTGTTTGAAGTATAAATATTCCTTTGATGTTATTTTTATAGTTTGCAAGGCTATATTCATATTTAATACTAGCTGTTGCCCGGGTCCCGCTCCCGTGAGTTTTCCGGGATAAAATATAGCATATGTGTTGTTCCAGGGTCTAAGCAATCTCCATTCCAAATTTCAGCCAAATCGGTTTAGCAGTTTTTTAATAAAATATTTACTAGTAATCGCTCGAAAAAAATTAACTAAGTACTTTATGTATATAGATTGGTGTTTTTTTATACTATTTTTTTGTTTTGTACAGGACAGGACTACCTAATGGAAATTGGTTACCGTAACCTATAAACGCCTGCAACACAAGAGTGTCACAAGCGCGTTGCATAAATATTTAAAAGCTGATTCAATTGACTCCGTTCTTAGAGATAATTCAACTCGTAAATTTTGGCCTTTATTCAGGCAAAATATTGTTTTTACACTGATAAATATTTTACCTAACTACTTCGGCTATTTGAGAAAATAACCAAAGTTTGACAAGATACTAATGAAGTTAACTTGATTTAACAAAAGTGATTTAAAAATGAAGATGAAAGGTTTTATACCATATTGCAAATAGTTATGTGGTTACTTTTATGTGAAATTTTGCTTGTGTATAAGTAAGTATTTTATTCAGTGTTAAGTGCCGGATTCAACAGAATAGGGACGGAGTGAATTTTTTTTAAAAACTTGAATTTTTTTCTATCGGTAGGAATAAGGTTCCTTAATACCAGAAATAAATATCAGATTTTTAGAATCAGCTAATTATTTTATATAAAATATTATATTTTAATGACGAATTAATGGCGTCGCTACAGCTTTTGCGGTCTATTCCTTTGCTTAGTTCGGTAAAAAAAAAACAAATGTCATTGACATGTTGGTTTCGGTTGTCATTAATGTCATGCATTATTATCATTAATGATTTTTGATAAATAAATTCAAGCGTTTTAAAAATTTTCACTCCTTCCCTATTACCTTGTCACCTGACCATTGGAAGGTTATATGGTCACAATGGTTAGAAGCCTTAGATTTTTCATCACATTTCAAACCTGTATGGTCACCGCGTGTCCTTAACCCAACAAAATTTATATCCGCGATAACAGGGCGCCGGTCGCCGCTGAGGAATGTCCGTCTGTCTGTCCATCCGTTTTATTATTAGCCTGATCTAAATAGGCCTCTTTGGGCATAGTTGTTTGTATTTACTTATTTTTAACTAGCGACCCGCCCCAGCTTTGCGTGGGCATAAAAACTTTCCTCTTGAATCACTCCATCTATTTAAAAAAAACCGCATCAAAATCTGTTGCGTAGTTTTAAAGATACATAATATAAAACAAAGTCGCTTTCTCTGTCCCTATATCCCTTTGTATGCTTAAACAAAGGGATATAGGGACAGAGAAAGCGACTTTGTTTTATATTATGTAGTGATTGAAAAAACATGATGGATAGAAAGAAAATGATGGACTTCATATTTAATAAAATGTTTTATAATAAAACAAACTTATTAATTACTAACCCGCAGTTTTGCCTGCGTGAACCCTCAGAAACAGTGTTTTTTTCCCGGGATGAAAGGTACCACTTGTAGTTCACTTTTTCCATTGTGTTTTTGTGTAATATCAAATAAACATTTTTTCTTTCTTTCTTTCTTTCTTTACCCTATGTCCTTCTCAGTACTTCTATTCTTAACTCTAGGCTTCGAAAATGTATGGAAATTTCATGAGATTGGTTCAGTAGATAGAGCGTGAAAGCGTAACAAACAAAACTTTGGCATTTCTAATATTAGTTGGGATTTCATTTTTTTGTGAGTACCTTAATCATTTTTTTTACTTAAGAACCTATATTAAGCATTATCTGGAGTCCGTACAATTTTTTTTTGTCAAAAATATATATTTACTAGCGACCTGCCCCGGCTTCGCATCGCAACCTTCCCCTTGAATCAGTCTATCTATTAAAAAAAACCGCATCAAGATCCGTTGCTTAGTTTTGAAGATTTAAGCATACAAAGGGATATAAGGACAGAGAAAGCAACTTTGTTTTATACTAAGTAGTGATAGACATTAAGGTCCCACTGCTGGACAGAAGCCTCCCCTTTTTTTCCATACCTTATCATTAAAAAAAATCATTTTAAACAAAGAATTTCGAATCGCGCGCGGTCTCTTTTTTTTTTTTTTCAATATATGATTTTAAATAATTCGGTTACCTCACCTACTCCCCTTCGTGGAAACGAACTATTGACCTCGTTAAAAAATGATGACTGCTATACCATCATTAATATCAATAATATTTGATGTAAAAAGCAAGTTTTTTACCAATCGCGCATGTGCGATGAGACCGCGCTTTTTGGGATAATTTATATTCATTTTTTTTAGTTCGTGAACGATATTGGGGAAAACATTGACATTTTTGATTCTACCAGAAATTGATGGTTCTTATAACCGTGTGATATTCGTCTTTAGAATAAAAACTAATTCAATAAATTACATAGAAAAAGAAAAACATAGCATGTATCAGCTGCTTCTCTTCCCTGTAGTAAAAGTCGATCGAGGGAATCGTGGAATGGGTACATATATACATAAACAATAGCAGTCGCTATTCAGCGCGGGAATGCAGCTGGGGTTCTTGGCACCATGCCGCAAGAACACCAATTTTTAGATTTTTAGGTTTTATTTATTATTTTAGTAATTTAAGTTTTAGTTTTAATTTTATTAATATTAGTTATTTTAGTTTGTAGTTTTTTTTTTACATATAGCTTGTATGAAATTCAAATAAAAATACAATGAACACATGTTCTTTAAATATTTTGAGATAGTAAATTTTTTTATATGTAAAACTTGCACCTCTCTAATTTCATTTATTGACATAACCATTGACAACCTTCGTAGCGTAACAGTTAACATGCTTGTCTGATACTCAGGAGATCGTAGGTTCGGTCCCCGATTAAGTCTAGATGGAAAATTATCTATTCCTGGCTGGCCTGGGTCTTGGATATCTATGAAATATAGGAATGTTGAATTAGTATCCCAGACATAACACAAACCTTACTTTGGGGCTAATTCATTCTGTGTGATTTGTCCCTATTATTTTTTATTTGTTTTATTTTTTAATCGGTTACAAAAGCAATAGTAAAAAGTTATAAGTAAACTTTAAAGTGCACATTTTTATTTATTTTGTGAATCAATTATTTAAATTAGTAAGATAATTAATAATAGTATCAAATATGAATAAAAAAAATATTAAACGAATAACAAAATAATAATTATAATATTGTATAACAAAATGCACAACAAAGGTGCCATATTGGCGAATTATAATATTATAATATAATAATAAAGTGAGTGGGTTATTCAGTAATTAATATTCATACATTGGAAACGTACTCTTTGAGGTGTCAGTCATCCCTTTGCAAAGTGGGGTTCTGTTGTGATGTAGTGGGTGACGAGTTTTGATACTTGAAAGTTGATACAAAACCTATATTTTATGCGTTGATAAATAAATATATGTGGACAAATCACACAGATTGGGTTAGTTCCAAAGTAAGTTCAAGACTTGTATTATAGGATACTAACTCAACGATAATATATTTATACAAATACATATATAGATAAACATTCAAGACCTAGGCCAATGTCATGTCCTATTTTATTGCATAGATAAAAAAAATGTAGAGACCGCGATTTCGTAATTCTATGTTTTATTGTGTCTTCTTTTTCACCGATTTCCAACAAAAAGGAGGATTTTAATTCGGTTGTAGAAAAAAAATACTTATATTTAAATGATATTCTTGGAAAAAATATTAATCTGTACTTCTATAAACATCTAATATATAAAATTCCCGTGTGTTGTAGTGGGTGACGAGTTTTGATACTTGAAAGTTGATACAAAACCTATATTTTATGCGTTGATAAATAAATCTAGACACGCGGTAGCGTGTCAAGCCAAGTTCAAGCAAAGGAACTGGCTAGCCAGCGCCGAGTGTAATATTACACGAACCACTTGGTGCCACTTTTGACCCTTCTATAACTCGAAACCTCTTTAATGTAAACACATAAAACTACGTGTGTTTAATAAGATTCATCAGGACATGTAGAAGCCCAAATTTCATGAAGCTAGCTCAAACGGTTATAAAGATATGAAGGTTAAAAAGTTGTAAATTTTAGCACTGACTGACTGACTTATAGTACCTAAACCTAACCTACTTCCAGATGACCTAGAAGGATGAAATTCGGAATCCAGCTCGGAAATTGTGTGTAAGCGTAGGAAAAAATCAAAAAATAAAAAAAAGTCAAAAAATAAGTGGTGTCCCCATACAAAAAACTTGTAATACCTACGCGCTAAACAACCGGCCAACAACGGTGTGTCGTCAGCGGCGCGCGGCACCACACCAGCCAATCAGCGTCACGCTCTGACTTATGGTACAAAATTATAAGCGGTAGCGATTTACTTAAAGTTTTGCGGGTCGGTTGGTTTATACCTGCATAGTAGTTATCTTATAGTCCACGGCTCACTAAATTAACAAAGATCAGTGCCCTTTTGAAAATAAGAAATAATATTTTAAGGTATAAATTTGTTAGTTCGAACTCTTTGTACCCTAAAAGAAACTCCAATCTGTATGTATACCAAGGTCAAGGCAATAGCGAAGTCTTATTGGTACCGATATATGTATGTATTGACTAGTCTAAGAATGCTGCTTGAACTCGCTCGCGCCTTGCACTTGTGCGCGGCTCACAGCGCTATACGACTTAAAATGCGAACGAACCAAAGTATGCTCTTAGCGGCGCTCATTCGCGCCAGCGTCCTCGTTATGCCCGGTTGTTTAGCGGAAATCCACCTATTAGATTGCGTTTAATGCTGCGTCGTTCGACTAAATTTATTTGAGTTATAGCTGGAATAGTCCAGATATAAATTATTCCTTTTTAGTATTGTACTTTAACGGCATTTGTGAGTTATTTAATATTACGTAAATCGTTTCTTTCAAAACCTCATTTGTTTGTAGCTCTTTTAGGTTAATTTGTCATTTGTTTATTAGGTAGGACCGTAGGAGTAAGATTCACGCGCAATTGAAATAGGAAGACACAGGAATATTAAACTAGTATAGAATAGTATTCCTTTCTTTAAAAAAAAACACTTTAAAACTAGTAGTAAGTTTTCTTGGCAGTTAAATTTATTTTTTCTTTTTAAATAAATAGGTATTTCTGTATTTTAATAGCTAGGTACTTTAACTGTCGCACAATGAGTTGTACCATAGAGTTAATGGTGGATGATACACTTGTGTTACACCGCATTATTCCAATGCCTCCTGATGGGAGCTGCTTATTCCATTCGCTTGGATTTTCTTTGTTCGATTCGACTGATACACAACAAGCCAATAGGTTGCGAGCGACTATAGTCGAATATGTATGTCTGAACTGGGAAGATTTAGGTGTCTACACTTGCTCGGAAAGCGGCGATCCTTTCGGACCGGAGGAAGAATATAGAGCAAGCATGCTTCAATCGACCACTTATGGAGCGGTTTCTGAATTAATGGCCGCAGGAGTTTTATATCCTATTAAAAATGAAGTTTATCAGGATGGCGTTTTACGTGGTTCATTCGGCGAATTAAAAAGGTAGCAGATAATGAATGGGCAATGCGTACTATTATCTCTAACATTCAAGAGAATGTAGACAATAGCATAAAAAAGAAAACTACGCAGCGGAAACGCAAAAAAAAACATTAAATAGGAATACTTGCCTAGTTTTCTTTACAAAAAGTAATGATATCCCACCAAAAACATAAATGTAAAAAACGAGAGCCAAGTTCAATACAAAAATTATGCTTGGCGGTGAGCTTTGCCGCAAAAAGAATGGCGATCTAAATGAGTGCCAAGTTCTATGCAAAATCGAAATATGTTTTTATAGGAACAAAATAACATTATGAACAAGTATTAAACTCTATTTCTTTGCTTTATTAGATACCTATAACAATTGCTGTTATTTAAAAATGTGAGATCTTGAAGTAGGTCAGATTTGACTTGGCCAGTTTTCATTACATAAGTCATTTTATAAAGTTATTCAACATTTTAATTGTGTTAAAAACTGGCCAAGTCAAATCTAACCTACTTCAAGATCTCACATTTTTAAATAACAGCAATTGTTATAGGTATCTAATAAAGCAAAGAAATAGAGTTTAATACTTGTTCATAATGTTATTTTGTTCCTATAAAAACATATTTCGATTTTGCATAGAACTTGGCACTCATTTAGATCGCCATTCTTTTTGGGGCAAAGCTCACCGCCAAGCATAATTTTTGTATTGAACTTGGCTCTCGTTTTTTACATTTATGTTTTTGGTGGGTATATGTGGACAAATCACACAGATAGGGTTAGTTCCAAAGTAAGTTGTTAGTTACCTTACTCCTCCGAAACGGCTTTACTGATTTTTACCAAATTTTATACGCATATTCAGTAGGTCTGAGAATCGGCTACTATCTATTTTTCATATCGCTAAGTGTTTGGACCTTATCTAAAATAAAATCCTTTAAATTATACTAGCTGGTTTATTATTCTCTTATAAGCAAAACGTGTGCAATCTTGATGACAATGGCAAGCAAGTCCGAGACGGCCGACGCGGTGGTCGTACTACGCAGGCGCGATTAGTGCGTAGACAGGCTCCCGGGGTTGAAGATGGAAGCTTCAAGTATTTCATAAGGTGTCATCCAAGGGAAGGGCACATAAGTTGTTCCAACCTCTTCTAATTGTGCCTTTCATGGTTTTGACTTCTGCGACGCGATTAATGCCATCTTTTCCAGAGTAAACTTGAACGACACGACCGAGGGACCATAGTAGAGGTGGCGTTGATTTATCTTTGACTAGGACAAGCGAGTTCATCTGTATATCATTCTTAGTTTGTTTCCATTTTGTTTTCTGTTGAAGAGTACAGATATAATCATTAGTAAACCTATTCCAAAAATATTGCTTTATAGCTTCGACTCGCTTATGACGCTGCAGTAGTGTGATATTGGCGTCCTCGGCTACCTTCATCGGCTAAATCATCAGTAAGGTTAGATTGAGAAAGGAAATTTGCCAATTCATTACATGCTCCAACAAAATTAGTTCCATTGTCTGAAGTGATTGTTTTGGGTTTGCCACGGCGGCTAATGAAACGGCGCAATGCTGCTAGGTAGGAATCTTTGCTTAGGTCCGTGACGAGCTCCAAATGAACTGCCTTTACTGTCTTAGCGTCACCGAAGCTCGACACGGAACCCGTGCCGTCTCCTTGACCTCCAGCACTGGCTTTCGCGAGCAAGGTGCGAGCAGAAGCGACCAGCTGGTAGTACTGGCCCTCAAACTTCTCTCGAGCTGCGTACTGCTCCTCAGGGGGGTCGGAGAGGGATTCTATCTCGGTCTGTAACTCATCGAATTCCTGAATTATATCTTCGACACGGTTTAGTCGTAATCGAAGCTCGTTAGCATGGACTTCAGTTAACTCTTTATAACTCTTAGCAGTTTCAAAATAGGTTGCGAAATGCGTTAGCTTTGTTTTTATGCTTCCTCTCTTTTTGACAAGCTTGCTGATCTCCTTTTGAGACTCACTAGCAGTTTGTGCCATGATTGATTTGAACTAATCATAGTAGGTACTGGCCAAATCCGTTAGGTATATGGTCTGACTTCGTCCTTATTTGAATAGGTAGGATATCACGCCGTAATTATGGTTTTCTTGCAGAATCTTAGACCCGCTGTGGCGTAGATTTCCAAATAATGCTTGATTATCCAATTTTCGTCGTTGACGGTTAGCTGCGGCGGTTGACGTTTATACAAATCCAATGACGCTCGCAGGATTTCAAAGGCAAATCGGCGAAATTGTGAAAATGGATACGTAAATGCTTATTCGAGATTTTTTCCGCGAAGGACCATTGTTTGGACCTTATCTAAAATAAAATCCTTTAAATTATACTAGCTGGTTTATTATTCTCTTATAAGCAAAACGTGTGCAATCTTGATGACAATGGCAAGCAAGTCAGAGACGGCCGACGCGGTGGTCGTACTACGCAGGCGCGATTAGTGCGTAGACACTAAGTGATAAGGTTATTCACCCTTAAATTACCTAGAAATAATTTATATGGCAAAACAACGTTTACGGTGTCAGCTAGTAATATTATATAGAGAAAAGATTTGATTGTTTGTTTGTTAGCAAATTAAATTTAGACCGATTTAGGGTGAGTAAGCTTCGAAACAACTAGCCCGATTTGAAAAATCCTTTCACCGTTTTAAAGCTACACCATCCCTGATTGACATGGGCCTTGTGTGTACCACAGGCGAAGCCGGGATACACAGCTAGTTTATATATATAAAAAATACATGTGCTTGGATGATGATAATGTAAAAGCGTGTTTGAAAGTATCAAGTCCCCATAAGTACGGTATAACCCCGGTACGGTGGACATATGCGCAGTAGCTCAGCACGGACCATTGATCCCTTTGTTCAGGGTTCGCCGTCTTCCGACACTTTACTGAATTACTCGTGATTTGCCGATTTTAGGGCTAATAGTGATGCAACATGTAGGTATCTCAGCGAAGCAAGTCCGTAACGATCGTGCGTGTCAAGCGAAATCGAGCGTGGCATGACTTGGATGGGTCACCATTACTAGCTTGTCCTTCTCCGTGCTTTAGTCTCGAATGTTATGTGGTAGTCGTTAGACTGTGTCAGATGCCTTTATGACCCTATTGGTTTGGTTTTGAACCAACGAGCTCTATCTTTGACCAAATTTACACTTTTCTGCACTTAACATCAGGTGGAATCGTGATCTATCGCTGGTCGTTCTGTACAGTGGGCCACGTAGTAAAGTATACCACATTCTATGTGTGTGAGTGTCAGGGTAAAGCACTATGCTTTTGTGGTCCAGTGTATATAAAAAAGAAACGCTTTCTTCGGGGACAAACAAAAGAAGTTGAAAATAGAATAAGAAAATTATTGAATACTTACCGGTTAGGCATATAGGCTTTAATAGTTGTTGCCGGCGGCTTCACCCGCGTGTAACTCAGTTATATCGCGCCCAAAAGTAGCCTATGTTTGATCCCTGGCCCTTAACTAAGTATATCTATACCAAATTTCATCAAAATGGGTCCAGCGGTTTAGCCGTGAAAGCGTGACATATATAGATATACAAACTTTCGCATTTATATTATTAGTATGGATATCCATACTAATAATATAAATGCGAAAGTTTGTGGACTTGTTGGATTGTGACTATTCGTAAAATTCAATAACTTTTGAAGCATACCATACAACATTATTTACCAAAAAATCACACCATGTCATTATAACATCCATCTGTCCACCCCTACTAAAAACAAATAAATCTAATCAAAAAAGTCACATCAACAATATGAAAATCAAAGTTTCCCAAAACGGTAATTATTGACGGACGTAATTCCTAGTTTTGAGATTGTCGTGTGATTACATTGTGTACGGTAGGGCCGGCCCTACCACGATGCTAAACGAGGGCGGCCCCACGTGCTAAGTCTAAGGGGGCGCCTTAGTGGCGGGCTGGCAGGGATGGAAATTATATTCTTACTAGCGACCCGTTCCGGATTCGCATGGGCATAAAAACCTTCCTCTTAAATCACTCTATCTATTTAAAAAAACCGCATCAAAATCCGTTGCGTTGTTTTAAAGATTTAAGCATACAAAGGGACATAGGTACAGAGAAAGCCACTTTGTTTTATACTATGTAGTGAAAACACAAAAATTACGGTTTAACCAGGCAAATCTTTTAAAATCGATTTTAGGGAACCGGACCGTTTTTTATGGTAGAGGTAATTAAGGTCGCTGTCAAAATGTATAAGCCAATATTTTTAAATATAATTATACAGAAAAATTCCCTTAAATTGAGCTAAAACGTTTGATAATCTCCTTAAAGGCTTAGCTTCTTAGATTACTTCTAAAATTATTCTACTAATGAAAAACAGCCTCAGTTTCGCTAATGTTATGAATAAGGTGTTTGAGGCTTAGGACTTAAATTAAAATGACACAATAAAATAGATAATCATTCGAAAATAGCATTTACTATAACATATTGTAAGAATTCCAAAATTCGAGGGAGTTGTATGAATAGAATAGACATATTAAGATATTTATCACATATACAAATCAACAAAGGACATAAATAAAAAACAAACAAAACAAACATACATGAAATGTGTCAAATATCTCAATAGGTGCCGGCTCAGTATTACACTAGACATGTAGGGATTCTAGCACTGATTTTAAGCAACCGCCTTTTGACTTTTACGAGAGCACTGTACCCTAAACCAAACTTTCCTCGGGCCGGCACCGCCAAAGTGCATACAAAATATATGTTTTTTTTGTTAAAATACTGCTGTTGCGTCATTATCGGTATGGGAAACTAACCCACCCTATGTTTGGTTTTCACACCCAGTGTTTTTTGATTAAAACTCGCGTTAATGCGGCGGGGTGTGCCGCAAGGGTGCATCGTAGCTCGCTTCCTTATTGTTCATTTCCATATCTATGATTTGTTTTACGTGTCAATTGTATTTTTGTATAGACACCGCAATTGTACAAGTATTTTGTACTTTATGGCACAATAAAGTTTTAATAAATAAAATACTTTTTATTTTTTTATTTGGCAACACACAGCAATAATAAACATACTATATGGATTATAAAGTTAAAAAAAAAACTAGACTATAATTAAAAGTAACAAAATAAAAAAATAAATATTATGAAAGCAATACCTATTTTCTTCTTCCTTCTTCTTCGATCTACCGTGTTTCCCAGTTTTCCTCAAAGGTAAGCTTTTAATCATTGTCATAGATTTGGTAGTGCAGGTTTTTACAATGTGGCGATTAAAATATTACTAATTTATAGGCTACTAGCTTTCGTCCGCGGCTTCGCCCGCATTGATTTGCAATTTGCGGGGGAACAGGGTTTCGTTATCGAGAAAAATAGTTTGATAAAATTAAATAGAAAGCCAAATAAGAACTTTGCTGGCAATAGCATTAAAAAAATGATGAATCCTTGCTGTACAGACAACACGATAAATTATAGAGTAAATAATAAATATAGGTATCTAATGCTGATGAAGGACTAGACATCGTTGATTGGAGTGAAGAAATAAAACATTGCAATACTTCGGTCAGTTAACCATAAAAAAATAATATTTGGAAGATATATATAAATAACTTTATATTGAGACCTTAGACCTACATTAAGACAATTACATTAATAAGAGAGCTAAGACCTCTGCTGCTATTCAGACCCTTAATCGCCATCTTGAAAAGTATTGTTACAAAAACGTCTTAATATACCTACTTAACAATAATTTGTAAAGCGAGGTATGCTCCAATGAATGAAAATAAATCATAAAGCGTCAGACGAGATTTATTGCAAGCACTCAGCGAAACGCAAACAAATCAACATAACCATAGATTTAAAAAAAAAATTGCCGAGACCGCGCGCGGTTTTCAAATTCTTTGAACATAACAATATGTCTCGCTTTTTCAACAAGGATCAACCGCAACACGGAAGCATTAGCAAGCAATATACTATGTCAAATTGCACGAAAAAAAAAACGCGGTATTAATATCCGACCGCGCCCAGTGACTTCCGAAGGAATCGCCGTTAATCTAATCAACACAAAACATTTTAATGGCTCTCAAATGTCGGCCATTTTGCCGCGTGGCGGCCGCGTGCCCGCGCGTGCCATCCAAATGGAGTCTATTGTTTTCTTTTCCATTTTCAAAATTCAAAATGTTTTTATTTCGGAGAGTAGTGTTGCCAGGAGTTGTATCATCGTAGATATTAATCTTTTTACACACAGATAGCAAACAGATAGAGACTAAATAAAGTTGGCTTGCAACCGGTTGCCGATGACATGACGGTAAGGAATATCGAAGGTCCTGGATTTCGATGCATCATTGTAGAAATTAAATTTGAACTGGAAGTTACATTTTGGAAGTCTCTCTTTCGCTCTACATTCTTACTGACATGAGAGTGAGAATCTGGATTTCTAAGCAAATTGTGGGAATTTGAATTGAATATGGCATTTAATGAATCCCCGACTATTAATCTGAGGATGCCAACGAGATAACGTTAAGAGGATTAGAGTGATTCGAAATACTACGAGTACACTAAATTATCTATTAGTATACACACAAGCACTCCACAACGGTTCATCTTCGAATATGTACATACTTACCTACCATTCATATATACATACACTTGAATATGTACCAATTAGGCCTACCAACATGAAGAGAGAACAAATGCTCATCGATTATTATTTTTTTTTTTTTTTTCTTGTGGAAACTTTACTGATTTATGTTCTATGTAAAACTCCTAGCATTGTTTGTAATATCAAAATTGTTTGTTTCCCAAATAAATAAATAAATAAATTAGAAAAGATGGTGACCGATGTATATATTATTATATATGCTTTAAGCTTGTCAAAATCAGATCTGCTAAAAAATCAGTCCTAAAAACTTGCAAATTACAAAAACAACGAATGCTTTATAAACATATATTCCAAAACGGGCGAGACTTTAAACTTTTATTTGTTAAAAAAGTAACAATGGCGCCCAAACCTACATTACATATCCCTCTCACAGGATGTGACCCGTGAGATCTAAATTACCTACAATGGCCGGTAGTTTTAGTCTTACATGCAAATACTTTTAAGTATGCTAAGTAAGACAATAGACTATTATACTTAGCTACATGCTTAAGTTTAATGGTCAGTAACTTAAGATTGGAGCTGCACATTTAACATAATCTTTTTAATGATAGCACATAGCAAACCTATTTGCCAATAGCAAAGAAAGCTTTAGATAAACTTTCATAAATGATTAAATTTATCTTCATGAAATTACTTATTACGTATTATGAGTGTGAAGGAAGCGAGGGAGATCTGTAAGGATCTTGCAAATGGAAATCGTTAGTCTCTGCCTACCCCTGCGGGAGACAGGCGTGATAATATGTATGTAAGTACTTCAGTTTTAAAACCCATATTAGAACTAAAGTACTTACTAAAGTAAAGAAAGGAAGCTGGTACTTACCCCAGTACAACTATTGTTAGTTTGTCGAACAAAGTAGTTTTCTTTCTTTACTTCCAGCGTTTAAGGCGAGAGTGATGAGTGTAGAGGAAGCAAAGGAAATCTGTAAAAATCGAAGCCAATAAAAATCTTTAGACTGCCTAATGCGAGAAACAAGCACTATCGATCAATTCTGTACAATCCAATGATGTATTTATGTAATTGGTGCATTAAAAAATTTATTCATTCATTCAATCATTCACTATAATATGTATGTGTTTCCATTTTGCCTCTTGTGGCGGCGACCAATCTAAGTCGGCCATGCACTGGGTTGCTCAACGTGTATTAACGCTACAAATGCACACCTATTCCTTTGATTCATCGGCTAATCAACTACGAGTAACTACTTAACGTATTCGAACCCACCTTCAATAACTTTGACACCAGGGTATGCCAGGTCTATTGGCCTAAGCTAAAATATATGAATGAATTTATGAAAACAATTTAACCAATAGACTAGAAAGACACAACAAACCTAAAATTAACAAACTTTTGCATCAAATACCATTCGCAATAGCGCCGTACCCTATTCCAAGATTAGCATTAGAAATGCACCCACCCAGATTATGGTTATGAGTCTCACTGCCACCCTGCCCGTCCGTATGTCATTCTGGGCAGTGTTTGCTTACAATAAGCCGCAGATAGTGCTAAGCTGTATCGATGGTGCTAATAACTTGTAATAATGTTTAATATGTTCTATAGGATTAGTGATACCATATTTTCGATTCTAATCACGAGGGGGTGAGGAACACTCTTGAACATTGCCCACAGGTTTGGTTTAAATGGAAAAGAACACAATATTTGTTTTACGGCCCGTTTAGTATGTTGCAAACAGCGCGCGCGCAAGATGTGGTCACTGTAGCCTTTTTTACCAGATTCAAGACATGTTTGTTAACAAGCTACTCATCATACATACATTTATAATACATTAATTACCTACTCATTTTTCCTCTTGATAAAAAAGGGTTATTATTTTTTATACATGACATCTTTTATATAAAACATAACATTTTTATTTAACTTATTAAATAATCTTCAATATTCATTCGTCTGTTTTGACTCAAATTTTGTAAATTGACGTTTTTGGAGAAAATATTGCAGTAGAGTTGGCATAGATTTAAAAAAAAATTGTCTGATCGCACGATTCCAAATTCTTTGGGAGTTTGTGGCGCCGCTTCTTCTCGACTTGCGCTTTGGGAGTGTTAGTAAACTTAATAATAGTAATGATTGACGTCAATAAATGATAAGAAAATCCTATATCACTACATAGTATAAAACAAAGTCGCTTTCTCTGTCCCTATATCCCTTTGTATGCTTAAATCTTTAAAACTAGGTACACAACGATGCGGTTTTTTTAATAGATAGTGCTTCAAGAGGAAGGTTTTTATGCACATGTGAAGCCGAGACGGGTCGTTAGTTTAGAATATATTAATTAGCTATGCATTTTTCCACTTGCGCTTTGGAATTCTTGGTAAACTTAATACAAGTAACGATTGACGTCAAGTGATAAGAATATCCTATATTAAAATAAACAATTAGATTTTTTTATTAAAAACTAGCTTTTGCCCGCGGCTTCGCCCGCGTGGGCTTCCCGGGATAAAAAGTATCCTATGTCCTTCTCCTGGCTCTAAACTACCTCCCTGACAATTTTCAGCTAAATCGGTTCAGCCGTTCTTGAGTTATAAGTGAAGTAACTAACACGACTTTCTTTTATATATATAGATAAAATTGATAAGGAACATATAGTAGAGCCCTACCCATGTCTAATTCTCTAAAATATTCCCACAAGTTCATCAAGTAATTACCAAGTTCATTACCACTCTTCAATTCCTCATCAGCTGGCTTCAGGTCACGTGTCGGCTTCGTCACGGCGGCGTTCCCACGTCGCGCCCCCGTCGCACCCCCGTGGCGGATTCGTCACGGCCCGCGTGAAAATTGTTTCGTCATTTCATATATGTTTTAAATCATGAATATTGTGTTATAAATCTTTATTTATCTAAATTAGTCTATTGTTGAAATAGTGTAAAGGTTGGGCTAGAAATTTGCTTCTACAGGCATAGGGTACCTACCTGGACTGATTTTAAATTGAGTATTTTTTTAGGGCTTAGGCCTTTTTTCCTTTAGGCGACTAAGGACAATCAGGAAAAAATAGTAGGTATAAAAATGACTTTAACCTTATATTGTCAAAATGTATGCTATATTGATTTTTTATGTACATAATGGCCAACTTTTTATTTATTTATTATTTATTTATTTTACTTCAAAAGATGTCCGCCATTTACATTTAAATGGCGGACTTAAAGCCATAGGCTTTTCTACCAGTCAACCAATTAGTGGTGCAAAGAAAAACATCTCTTTGGGGTAAGTCAGATGAGAAAACAAATAAAAGTATGATTTTCTGTGTAAATCTATATTAATGTATTAAATAAACAAAATTTGTTTTTTTGTGACGAGAACTAATTACTTATTTTAATACAATAATAATAAAAAAAAACACTTAATTAACATGATTAACTTAACAATATAATAAATAATATATTAATTATATATTATTCTGTGTAAATAAATATATAGTTAAACTCAGAATGAACTATTACTGCGTAAACTGCAACCTTAAGGCTTCCTTGTACAAGAAAGTTTAAAAAAAAATGATTTTTTATCGTCTATCAATAATCGGTGTGTTCGGACACATCGGTAGTAAAGCTTTTAACAAAATCGGTGTCTGCTCACCCTATATAATGACAAAATTAGCCATCAAAGTCTCCAAATTTCAACCATTGTGAGGTAACAGCACAAAACAACGATTGTACAAACTTAAAAAATTTGGAGCACAACAAACCAACGTCAGACTGTCTAAGTCTGTCGAAAATTAAAAAAAATATCATCTTTTTATTTAAAATCAAGTTTGTTTATTTGTGTTTGATATATGTACCTTTATTGCACCAAAAATCATCAACAAAAATGTATTATTCGTTGCAGTTAGGTTTTATACAGCAGTGAAACGTGGGCTGTAACTCAGAACAAAGGTAAAAAACTTAAGCGTTTGAAATGTGGTGCTTTGGACGTTCAGGGAAGGTTTAAACGACGAGAAAAGTGCGTCCAGGCGGTTCGCCTGGGGGCTTAGCCAAAGTCACAATCGCAAAACGTTAACGAGGTACGACAAGAACAAAATGTATGGGATTGACATAAGATTGACCACGCGATTTACCGCAGCTTATGTCAATCCCATACATTTGTTCTTGTCACTTGGCTACGGGTGCTGGTCAGCCAGTTAACTATAAAAATTTAATTGACCAAGCCAGAGTTACAAAAGTATTTACTTCTGCACTCTATTTATTTTATACTAAAAGATCGGAAGGCGTTTTAAAACTGAGAATCATCGCTTTTGACGCTCAGCAATATTATGACGGCCAATTTTTTGGGGCGGCCTAAAAGCTTTCCGGGGGCGAAAATTGGATGTAATTTATGGAGATGTGGAATGAAATATTGTAGTTTTAGTTAGTTTGTTTTTTATCGTGATGCATTAAAGGCGTCGATAACTCTTTGAATTGTGTATTGCACTGTTGAGTTAAAACATTAAAGGTGTGTTGTTTAATCATAATCATTTATTTCTAGTAAACATGTTGTATAGTAAGGTCTTATAAATATAATTAAGTAGGAAACAAACATGTTTAACCTCTATGGCATACAAGAATTAGTAGGCACAATGGCCACGTCATATAAAATTATCAATACATATAATAAGACACTAAAATGCGAGTGTCTGTACATTTAATATTTTTCAAAAAAACTGATAGAGTGCGATTAAAAAAGAGTAACAGAAATCAAAAAGACAGTTTTTGGAATTTTTGTCTGTCTGTATGTATGTATGTCTGTCTGGTACGTTATAACTTCGAAAATACTCAACGGATTTGAACGCGGTTTTCACAGTTGGATTACATATAATTAGGAGCGTTGTCAAAACTTTATTTCGTCAAAATCGGTTAAGGGAAAAAGAAGTTATGGTCGATTGAAAATTTACTTCAAACACTGCTTCAAAACTTTTAATGCGTTTACTTACGTTTAATTTAATTTAGATAAGGCAAGAATTTTTACTACTTCGTCTTTATTGATATGGATAATATATATTATCCATATCAATAAAGACTAAAACACGCACTGCACCTATTAACTTTAGTAAAATAACACATTGAATTTGATCGTAAATTTAGTGACATAAAATCTCAATAGATGGCGCTGACTTACTTTACAACTCGCTATGGTTACGTTTTCGCATTATGGTATAGCAGATTAAAATTAACCCTAACCTAGCAAATTAAAAAATTTGATGGTCTTTGTCTTTGTGGCTATTTTGGTTTGGTTCTTTGGTTGTTGTCTATTGATTGGTTTGGTAAATTGACGGTTCGGTTCGCTATTGTTACTTTTGTCTTGCTTGATTTGAAAATTGAATTTGTTTGTTTGACGGAACATACGATCGTGTCGTATATAAAGAATTTTAATTTAGTTTTAATTATTTGAAATAATGCCTAGGAGGAAACGATGTAATCTGTCGCATCATTCCAGAATAGCTAAAAGCAGAAGGTTAGCTAGATCTCAAGAATCGAATGCGGATAGACAGATGCGACTCGATGAAGATAGGCAACGCCATGCATTGTCTCGGTCTTTAGAAACTTCTTCTGACAGAGAGTCTTGGTTGTCCGCTGACCACGAGCGTCATGCGTCATCTCTGGCTTCGGAAACGTTTACCGAAACTCAAGGTTTTGGCGTGATTTACACGTCATAATCATCATATCATAGCATCAGGATGATGCTACCACCTACCCTATCGAGTTTTTGAGTTCACTGGCTGCAAGTGGTCTTCCTGCTCATAACATTAGGTACCCTTAAAGACGGCGTTCCCATTATGCTTTTAAGAAATCTTTCTCCGCCTAAACTATGCAACGGGACCCGACTCAAAGTAACGGTTTTGCAGCGCAACTTAATACAGGCCGAAATTCTCACAGGGTGTGGTTCAGGCGAAACGGTGTACATACCTCAAATACCACTCATCCCCAACAATTACCCCTTTCAATTTAAACGCACCCAGTTTCTAAGATAAATTCTAGATAAATAAGTCGCAGGGACAAACCCTATAAGCAGCTGGCATCGACCTAAGAACAAGATGTTTCTCGCATGGACAACTGTATGTGGCTTGCTCGCGGGTCAGTAGCGCCGAAAATCTATTTTTATTAGCCTCTGAGGGAAGAACTGCTGATGTTGTCTACAAAGAGATTCTTTGAACTTAACTCTGAAACATGATATCCATATCCATACTAATATTATAAATGCGAAAGTCTGTCTGTCTGTCTATCTGTCTGTCTGTCTGTCTGTCTGTCTGTCTGTCTGTCTGTCACCTCTTCACGGCTAAACTGCTGGACCGATTGTGATGAAATTTGGTAGGGATGTAGTTGACGACCTGAGGTCAAACATAGGCTACTTTTGGGCGCGATATAACCGAGTCCCACGCGGGGCGAAGCCGCGGGGAACAGCTAGTTTGTTTATATTTGAATAATGTCGTGGCTACTTCGATTGCGTCATTTCATTTCAATGTAACACAGGTTACGCGAAAAGCGACCTACACGCGGGCGGAGCCGCGAGTAACAGCTAGTATATATTATAAATACTTAAAAAATATTGTGTAGGTAAGTTTGTTTTTTGGGGCAGAAACCCGAAGATTTGGTGTTTCCAAGAATATGGGACCTAATACAAGTAAATCTTCATGTTGCGTGTTTCCCGGTTACATCTTCAGCTTCCGCTTCAGAGCCCAGGGTACGCTATTAATCATGGTCCTGACTTGGCGGAACTGGTTATTACAATGGAGCGACTGCCGTCTGACCTCCGTAACCATTTTTACAGGGAAACCAGACCAATAGGGACATGACCCGGGTGTGTTAGTGGCCAACACTGTCAGATTTTCCAGGGTACCTAAAGGCATCTGGCATAGCCTAATGACTGCCATCTACCGATAACAGCCGGGACCAACGGTTTAACGTGCCTTCCGAAGCACGGAGGAGCTTAATATAGAAATGCCACTAAGAACAGCAGCGCCTGCTGTGTATCATAACCGTATAACCACAGGTAACACCGCGGGGTGCAGCTAGTTCTATATAAATATCCTTTCATTTTCTTTCATCTTTACGTAAACTTCTCGAGGCTAAATGGCGTAGTGATTAAATAACAGAGTAACGAACATATAGGTATATAGACAAACAACCTTTGTAGCGTGACATCAGGCAGAAACTTATAAAAACTAGGCAGCTACAAGTAGGTACATCACATTTGCATAAAACGAGAATTTCGTACTTACGTAAAAAACAAAGAATCCACCAATGACTTAGGATTTCGCTATTGTTCTGATCAAAAACACGGTAAAAATAGATAACAAAGATACTGGCCGAAAACAATAGAAGCCAGATCGAAAAAATAAAACATTCCAATTTCAAAGTGGGAGCCGCCATTGGCCGGCGCGCCGCCACAATGGCTGCCAACGAAACGTCAGATTTGACATTCGATAAAAAGCTTTTTGAACGATTACAAACAGAAATTTCTTTATCGAGGCCAATTTTGTGAAAATACGTTCTTTATTTTCCGTTTCATAAGAATTAAAATTGCTTTTTGGAGATTGCTTGTCTGTAGATTCGAATTGTTGATGATAAAAAACTAATTGAAATGATAAGAATCGTATTCGGTTCATTTCGGCGGCTGAAAAAGATGTGTTTAAAAGAATAGATAAATTATATCTATTATGGTGTCATAATAGACATAATTTCTCTTTTTTATTGAATTTTATAATGTCTCTGTAAAGAGATGGGAAAGATTAAAAAAGATTGGAAAACATGAGTGCAAATGTTTTGTACCGTAACTCTTAGCACGCCTTGAGAAACTGTAAGTGCTTCGATTTTTTTAAAATAAAGAAATAAATAGAATGAATGAAGTACCTACTCAACCAAAAATGTCAAAACCGAACGGATGAAAAAGAAAAACAGAAAAGCTGTCTCGAGACCGAAGCTATTCATTCAGCTTAGGACGCATCGGATACACGCCAAAATGAAATAGATATGGTGAAGATTGAAACTATTCTCAAACATTCTAGCTCACGTGATTTTAATCAGGGCGTCGATTCTGCTAACGTTAATCATAATCGTGTCACATTAGTGTTTTAACTGTAGTGGTTTTTTTACACACTAGTTACAAGAAATGTAAATTATTTTTATATCACTGCTGATGGTCACACCACACACTACATTCACATCACATCATACTGTCATAATTCTTGTAAATAGTGTGTAAAAAGCCCTACAATTGTAACACTATTTTGACACGATTTTGACTTACCGTTAGCAGAATCGACGCCCTGGGCATCGATTCTGCTAACGTTTAGTGTGGGTTGTGGCTATAAGAAGTGATGCAAAAAAAATATACATTTCTTGTAACTAGTGTTTAAAAAAGCAGAACAATTGAAACACTATTTTGACACGATTGTGACTTAACGTTAGCAGAATCGACGCCTTGGGCATCGATTCTGCTAACGTTAAGTCACAATCGTGTCAAAATAGTGTTTCAATGGTAGTGCTTTTTTACACACTAGTTACAAGAAATTTATATTTTTGTTATATCAGTTTTGAAGATCACACCACACACTACATTCATATCACATTATACTGTCATAACTCTTGTAAATAGTGTGTAAAAAGCACTACTATTGAAACACTATTTTGATATGATTTTGACTTAACGTTAGCAGAATCGACGCCCAGGTGGCTTACCACCATCTATTAAGACGATAACTTTGTGAACACTATCGGCACCATCAATTAAACAACACTTTTTTACCGCGAGTTTTGGAGGGAAAGTAAACTGTCACTTTGTCCGCGCTGTATTTAATTTCCAAAATTTATGTTTTTCGAGTATTTGTGCATAATAATGGTGGATTATTCGTAAGTGTTCGTGAACAAGCGAGAGTGTTAGGAAGTGGTTCAGTGTCAATTACGTAACTTTAATCTTTGTCACCAAAATCTCCAAGTTATTGCTAAGTTATTTTTTTCCACCGCTTCACTTAGCCTTCTGACTTATTGACTTTGACTAGACTTATTTGACTAGACTAGACTACTGACTTGAGTAAAGTAGGACAGAAGAAGATTAATACATTCAGGATAGGCCTTGAAGCACTCGTTGCCAAGGTCGTAAAAATATTTTTTTAAAAATTAAGTTAAGAAACTATAACCCGACTACGTGGTGTATAAAAAGGATGAAACAAGGAAATAATTGAGATAGAAATCCAGAAATGCATAGTTACAAAAATCGTCATGGTAAAGCCGTGGTCGCACCCACTCTATAGGTTTACCAACGAGGTTCGTTTAGGTGTTCCTAAGTTCCTGTCATCCATTTACAATGAGTGCGACCACGGCTTTACCATGACGATTTTTGTACGTTTGCATTTCTGGATTGCTATCTCAATTATTTCCATCTTAGCTTTTTACAGAACTTTGTCAAAAGTAAACTACTTACCAAGTATTTATTTCAAGATCAGCATGGTTGCCCTTGATCGACAAAGTGGTATAGTAGAAGCCTTTTAATGGCTAGTGTCGATGGATCTACTTACCGTAAATCTGAAAGTATTGCATGTTATAACGCTAGCAGAAACGATATTTATATCACGGTGTTAATGGGATTGGTTTACTCCTATTAGGACTTTTATGATCTTCTAGCTGTAGCCCGGGGCTACGCTCCTGTGGGGATAAAATATAGCTTATGTGTTGTTCCAGGATCTAAACAATCTCCGTTCCAAATTTTAGCCAAATCGGTTCAGCCGTTTTTCTGTAAGTGTAACAAACATCCATACACTAACAAATTTTCGCGTTTGTATACTAGCTTTCGCCCCCGGATTCGCCCGCGTGTATTTCCTTCGAGAAGAGTGCTTTTTCCCAGGATGAAAGGGACCCTATGTCCTTCTTAATATTCTAACTATGTGTATACGAAATTTCAAGAAGATTGGTTCAGTAGATAGGGCGTGAATGCGTTACAAACAAGCTCACTTTCTCATTTATAATATGGATTGGGATCAAGTGGATCGTGGCGCTAAGCGGAATAAATCTCAAAAAATGATTTTATACTGTCATTCCTCCGCTGCGCACGCGTCGATATCTCGACCAATCGGAGGCCTCGACGCCGACATCAAAGAAATAGGCGGGGCCGCCCTACGAAACCTTTTTGAATAATAACAGCCTTATACGTAGATGATTTGATATATTGAGTTTTTTTTAATACCATTTTGTGGGAACATTGTTACGTCATAATATTTTCTACTTTTTACAAGATGATACATGTTTTATTTGTCATGCGATTTTATTCATTGTTTCAAAGGAATGAGATCTTTATTTCTTTGTAACTATCTGTTCGGTAGTTAAATAATTAACTTCAGTATCTTTCGCATTATGTCTAATTTTCGAAAATTTGTGGGTTCTGCCTTTTAGTTTTACGGTCCAATTGCCCTACTTTGAGTGACGCAGCTTATTAAGCTTTTAAGAAACAGTGAACTTGAAGGTTTTGATAACGAAGCTTGGAATGCGGTTAACGTTTAAGTTACCTGTTTTACCAACTTCTTAGATGGAGGTAGTATTGCTTCATCATCAGCTTACGTTTTTAATCATAAGCTTAGATTTGGCGGTATTAGTGTTGTACAATGGAGCAACTGCTGACGATCTTCGTTACCCATTTTACAGGCAAACTAGACCAATAGTGACATAATTCGGGTATGTTATTGGTCAACAACATACCCGAATACCTGAAAAATGTGACAGTGACAGCACTGTCACATCTTTCAGGCTGCCTAAATCATCTGACATAGCCCTAGCATACAATCGCATTTATTATACAACGAGCGACCCGCCCCGGCATCGCACGACTATAAAAACCTTCCTCTTGAATCATTCTAGCTATTAAATAAAACCGCATCAAAATCCGTTGCGTAGTATCAAAGATCTAAGCATACATAGGGACAGACAACGGGAAGCGACTTTGTTTGATACAATGTAATAATAGGTAATGATAATGATGTCGTTTAAGTGACTTTAACCCTTGTCACCAAATCACTACATAGTACTCGTATTCAACAAAGTCGCTTTCTCTGTCCCTATGTCCCTTTGTATGCTTAAATCTTTAAAACTACGCAACGGATTTTGATGTTTTTTTTTAACAGATAGAGTGATTCAAGAGGATGGTTTTTATGCCCATACGAAGCCGGGGCGGGTCGCTAGTAAGCTATAAGTTTGATTGCCATTTCGTGGATTAACGCCACGACCAAAAAAAAAACAGCCGCGCAAGGCTATCGATCTCCTAACATCACTCACTTCACATCTGCTTTGTACAACACTTATAATATTTCTCACAGATCAAAGTCGGCTCTGGCGCCAGTATCGCCACTTGAGCCAGCGCCGGCCCTAGCCTATCCGGGTAGAGGGTTAGGCCCTTTAGTTGATGCTTTCATTTCAAGTTTTTTCTACTTCAGTTTTTATCAACTAAATAGTAATTCGTCCGATGGGGCAGAAAGGTTCTCGAATGGCAATCATGCACCAAGGTTACGTTGCACTGGTCGCACACCCACCGACCAGATCTTCAGATGACTTGAAGAACAGCATGCAGGCGCTGGATGCAGGCCGCTTCCAATCAGTCATTCTGAAAATCCTTAGGGGAGTCCTAATGTCCAGCAGTTGAAAGGACAGGGTGTCCACCCTGCCTCTCCAAAAATTAACTTTTATTGCAAATATCTGACTGGCAACACTGCTACCCCTCGCAAAAGGCGCCAGTAAAATTTTATTTTGCGCTGGAAATTATTTTTCGCGTTTGCACCCAACAAAAATGAAGGAATCACAATTTATGTTTGTTTTTTAATGATATATGATATAATAATCAATACACTTAAAACTATGTACTTAAATATAAAAAAAACCTACTTATAAATAAGTAAAAATTAAAATTTATAAAATGTATATCCATGCAAGGAAATATATGGAAATTTATTTTCGCATTTGGCTTTTTTGCGTCTGTCACCTGGAGCCTAGTGACCCCTCCTTTCGCCCTACGCTAGGGCCGGCACTTACTTGAGCCACAGCATAAGCTCCTCATTCTAAAGTAAGACTATTTTTAGCTACTGGATTCACCGTCGGCGCCTTTGACTAAATCTAAGTGGTTTGTGCTATGTTTAGTGTAGATAGCGAGCATAGAGGTAGAAGTAGTGTTTCTAGGGACAATGCCTATCTATTATAGAATTTGGAAATCCCGGGCAGTCTCTCTGCCCAGACAATATTTTTTTATCTATCTGCTATCTATTCTGTGTGTATAACGTTTCATTTCGTAGTAGAGGGACAGCCCTCTACTATGAAATGATAGGTTAGTAAAATGTCAAGTAAACCTTGGGCTCCGAAGCAGTCAGCTGAGGAAGCAACCAGGAAAGTGCTTATATGAGCGACGGTAGTAAAAAGTCAATGATAAATTATATCTTCCTAGTCTCTCTAGGGATTTAGCCAAAGTCACAATTTTGAAAACATTGACGAATGTCGACAAGAAAAAATGTATGGATTGACATAAGCTGCGGTAAATCACGTGGTCGATCTTATGTCAATCCCATACTTTTGTTCTTGTCGAACTTTGTTAATGTTTTAAAATTGAAACGTTGGCTAAGCCCCCAGCCGGCCATTTTTACAGTCGGTTATTATTAGTTTTCATAGATTTTTATTAAAATCTATCTCTGTACTTAAGTCACCCGCACGACAAAATCAACAAGGCCACTATTTCAACAATTCATCGAGGTGAAACTGGAATTCGAACAGCAAAACAAACATTCGAGCGTCATAATATGCAAAACGGGGCTCGGTGGCGCCACCGGCGGATATGAGACGAATCTCAATGATATTGCTTCCGGTAGCCGAGTGTCAAACACTTCAGTTTCGGAGATATTAGCATTGATTTAGGGATTTGAAGTTTAATAGAGGTTGGCAATTGGAAGTTTAAAAATAACTTGATAAGCTGTAGGCAGTGGACAGAGCACATAGCGCGAAGAAACGATGGCAGGTGGAAAGGTTCTCGAACGAGCACGCACCGACAAGCGCAACATCAGACACCCACTGACCAGATGGTCGGTTTACCTGAAGAAGGTCGCAGGCGAACGCTGGATGCAGACCGCTTCCAACCGGTCGTTCAAATCCTTGGGGGAGGCCTATGTTTTCTTTCTTTCTTTCAGTGGACAACCTGCGGCTACGGCCAGACATAAATAAAATGGAGACAGAGGCCAAGACTTAAGTACTCTGGGTATGATTTCCAAATAAATAAAAATCAAAAATAATTAGTTGTTGTCTACCTATCTTGTAGATAATGTTATGTTCAGTTTGCACATCTTAATGTGATTATCTTAGAAGGAAAGGGAATAATCGACGTCTAATTTATAGCAATAGATCGTGTCGTTGCTTACTATCACCTCTTAAAACCAATAAAAACGTTTGAGCAAGGGATATGTCGCCTTACATCATGTATTGCGCCGTCTGGCTTACTCACTTGTTTTGGATGGTTATTAGTGATGATGGTAACCCTCTTAAATGCACCAGTAAACCTCTACAACCAACACCGACTTTTCATTTTATCCGCTATGAAAAATGAACTTCGTGTAAAAACAAATCGTCAAAATTGCGCACCAATCGATGACGTAACAGGTGCTCTTAAGGCGAATTTAAAAAATAATAATATTTTCCCAGCGGACGGAGAAGAAGGTAAAAAAGAAACACTTTCCTTGGCACTGTATCGTGCCGTGGAGAATCTTGTCTAAGCCCCAAACGAAAACAAGGGACGCACTTGGCAATCACAGAGAAAGCTGTGGAGAGTCTAGAATGTAAATCAAAATCTGAATAAGAAAGCTTATTCATTCATAGTCTGCCCAGAGGATCAACTTTAGATTATCTTTAGTTTATCAGTTTTTTTTTTCTTATTGTTTCTTTTTTAGATTCAATTAGTGCCGAATAAAATCCATACTACTACTCAGGAGGTCCCGGGTTCGATCCCCGGTCAGGTTAAGATGAAAAATGATCTTTTCTGATTGACCTGAGTCTTGGATGTTTATCTATATATGTATTTGTTATAAAATATAGTATCGTTGAGTTAGTATCCCATAACACAAGTCTCGAACTTACTTTGGGGCTAACTCAATCTGTGTGATTTGTTTATATCCATATCCATACTATCCATCCATACTAATATTATAAATGCGAAAGTCTGTCTGTCTGTCTGTCTGTCTGTCTGTCACCTCTTCACGGCTAAACTGCTGGACCGATTGTGATGAAATTTGGTAGGGATGTAGCTAACAACCTGAGGTCAAACATAGGCTACTTTTGGGCGCGATATAACCGAGTCCCACGCGAGCGGAGCCGCGGGGAACAGCTAGTATTTATTTATTTATTTATTTATTTATTTATACTAATATTATAAATGCGAAAGTCTGTCTGTCTGTATGTCACCTCTTCACGGCTAAACTGCTGGACCGATTGTGATGAAATTTGGTAGGGATGTAGTTAACGACCTGAGGTCAAACATAGGCTACTTTTGGGCGCGATATAACCGAGTCCCACGCGGGCGGAGCCGCGGGGAACAGCTAGTCGAATATAAGTAAGTGTATTGTTATTCATTTATGTATTTTTATTTATGTAATTTGCCTCTGTAGTTTATTAAGGTGTTTGCCTTAAGACCAGGATGTCGTCGGTTCGATGCCCATGTGATTCATACTCTGTTTAAGTACTCTTTTATCAGTTTGCTTAGGATATTACAGTAGTACATTGTCTGAAAATAAACTGATTCTGTGCTTCGGAAGACACGTTAGGCTACCAGCTGCTATCAGGTGGTCTGTAAAGAAATCGCGGGAAAACCTGAAGTTGGTTTCGAATAACTCTTACACCAGGGTGTGCAACAAGGAGAGGCACATAGTTAAAGTTAGTGTTACGCGGTTCTCCTGCCAAAACCCATTCTTGGATTTAACTTATTAGTTGATAAAAAACTATGAACAGGTCTCGCCAGGAAGAGCAACTATTACTATTGTAATTAATGTTTTGTTACAACACAGATTACAGAATAACTTTACTGGTGCAGATATTCAACCGCCATTTAAAGAAACGCGCCGATTTTAGTGTACTAATAAAAAAACTATAGTCCTCGCCATACTGCGACATATTAACGCCATCTATGAATCACTTGAGACACTGTTTCCAAAATCAAATCCAATTAGTGGGATAATGGAAAAAAAAATCGTTATGATTGCGTCGTCTCCACATCACCTCTGTCCTACGCCCCTATTCCATTAAGAGGATTAAAAGCACGGGCGTTGCAGTAGGTATGTACCTATAGTATAGCGGTAAGTACGGTAGCAGGGGATATATTTGACGCTGTTTCGTCAGGGAACCGAAGGCTTAGTCCCAAAACGTGGGTGGCTTGTAGAAATAACTGATTATATGAATTTGGAATGTAAGAATAAATCAATATGTCATCAATGTACGAAAGTGATAATCCGCTGTGAAGTAAACTCTTTTTTTTGATTAATTTAGGTGTTATAAATAGTTTCACTATATATTTATGTATACAGTTTTTAATTTTATTTTGTTTTTTTTTCATTGAGAATCAACAGTTATAAACATCATCATCATTTCAGCCGCAGGTTTTCTAGGCCTCCCCCAAGGATTTCCAAAATGACCATTTGGAAATCCTTGGGCGGCCTTTAGGTCATCTCATCTGACAACCTAGTCGGTAGGTGCTATAAACATATTAAGTACTAGCTGTTTCCCGCGGTTTCGCCCCGCGTGGGACTCGGTTATATCGCGCCCAATAGTAGCCTATGTTTGACCTCAGGTCATTAACTACATCCCTACCAAATTTCATCACAATCGGTCCAGCAGTTTAGCCGTGAAGAGGTGACAGACAGACAGACAGACTTTCGCATTTATAATATTAGTATGGATAATAAATGAAATATTTTTTTTGAACCCAATGAAAGGTTCCCACATATAAAAACTCAAGAAAACAGAAAAAAATACAAGAAAAACAGACCACATACATACATCTTAATCATACGGAATATAATGTAAGTCATATGAAATTGAGGAAAAGAGTGGAAATAAACATAGCTAACACAGACATACACAATTTGAAAAGCTATATAGAGGTATAAAAAAGTGACGAAGCAGTGGTCGACTAAAAAATTCGAATGCGAATTATCTTTTTCAATCACCAGCAAACAGTAAATTCGAATGCGAATTATCTTTTTTCGATCAAAGAAAATGTTTTTCTACATCTTCTTTAATCAATAAAATAATTAATAACAACAAAAAAATCATCCTTACTCATCCCTCAACATCAGGTAATGAACCCCAACACATCTAATCGCTAATTATCGCAACAGTTGTTGGCAATGACTCGTGCGCGGGCGCCATCTGGTGGACGCACGCGACTATCGATATCGTGTATTTAGGGGTAATGAGGTGGTAATCATGTGATCAGCAAACGCCTATGGACGTAAAGCTTTACATTTACAAGGCTTAACGCATTGACTTGTTGTTATGTAACCTTTCGATTAAATTACATTCTAGTCCCAACTATTATAAATGCGAAAGTGAGTTTGTATTTTTGTTTGTTTGCTTGTCTGTTTCTTACCTCTTCACGCCTATCTACTGAACCAATCTTCCTGAAATTTCGCATACACATAGCTAGGAGTATTGAGAAGGACATAGGGCACACCTTTCATCCCGGGAAAAAGTCACTGTTTCTAAGGGAAATTTATGCGGGCGAAAGCTAGAAATATTATAAACGCGAAAGTTTGATTGGATTTTAGTTACTCTTTCACAGAAAAATCCTGGCTGAAATTTGAAATGAATATTGGTGAGACCCTTGAACAATACATAGGCCTAATCTATATATATAAAAATCAATTGCTGTTCGTTAGTCTCGCTAAAACTTGAGAACGGCTGGACCGGTTTGGCTAATTTTGGTCTTGAAATATTTGTGGAAGTTCAGGGAAGGTTTAAACGGTGAGTAAAGTGCAGGTTCAGGCGGTACGGAGTTCGCCGGGACAGCTAGTTGATTATACAATTCGTTTGCACGTCTCTCCACCTCCAATAGCTCTACCAACTTTTCGGTCATACAAGCCGAAACTCGGGAGAGTGCTGTACTTGCTTGGCTCTTTCCAGTCGCACCTTCTTGATCTCCCTACAAGTTCTCTAATATGTCTTCTCTAATATATGCTATCTAGCATTGATGACTCTTCACTAGGGGGCTCACAAATTTATTTATTTCTATAATAAAACAAACTCAAAGCAAATTCAGTAACGCCTCGCTGGTCGCTCAGCCGCATTGGTCATCGCGTTTCTTCCCATGGTGGCAATCACTTTACGCCCATTTCATAATCATTATCGTTTAGAGTCCACTGGTCACCCTACTCCTGGACTGGACTCCCTAATGTGAATGTATCAAAATGGGCAAGCCACATATTTTGACTGAGGTGTAGAGTTTGGAAGTTAGACGTGTAGAGTTAGAAGATTAGCTCTACATGAGATCGGATAACTTTATGGCCGTGTTTGGTCTTTTTGGTGAGATTTATGACTACGGATTGGAGTTTTTGGAGGGAAAGTAAACTGTCGCTATGTCCGCGCTGTATTTAATTTCCAAAACTTAGGTTTTTTCGAGTGTTTGTGCATAATATTGGTGGATTATTATTCGCAAAGTGTTCGTGAACAAGCGTGAGTGTTAGGAAGTAATACAGTGTCGATTACGTGACTTTTTATCTTTGTCACCAAAATCACCATGACATAGCTAAGTGAAATTTTCCACCGCTTCACTTAGTCATCTGACTCAGACTAGACTTACTTACTTGACTGGACTTGACTATTGACTTGAACTTTTGACTCGACTGACTTAAATAGGACTGAAGAAGATTAATAAATTCAAGAAAGGCCTTAAAGGACTAGATTCCATGACCGTATAAACTATTTAAAAAAATAATAATAATTACGGATTTGGCAATTGCAATTATATGCTTTTATTTAGCTAACTGTACATTTCATAAGCATGTAAGTATACAAGTTTTGACTGAAGTAATTTAATATTTGTAAAGATTGTCGAGAGAAAAGATAAATAAATATATAGATAAAAATAACACAAACTGAGCCCCAAAGTAAGTTCGAGACTTGTGTAATAGGATACTAACTCAACGATAAAAAAGTTTATAATAAATGCATATAATAGATAAATATCCAAGACCCAGGCCAATCAGAATAATGCTATTTTTCAAGATGGGCATAGGTCTACGTAGCCTATTTACGAACAATATATTTTGAGTGTTACTTCGCGCTGCCTAATAATGAGTGAATGTTGTTCCGCAATCCCAATTCAAAAATTAACTAGCATAGTTAACCCAAATAAAACTAATTTTCCCAAATAATATACAAAGTTTTTGTTTAAAAAATGTTGCATTAAAAAAAATTCTAGCACTCATTAAACAAACAATCATCAAAAAAGCATTCACCCATCCCGCTAAGTGTTATGAGCCCCATTCAGGTCACCAGATTGCGACGGCTCACGCTTGGCTGCCCACCCCGGACAGTCATATTGGTGGGTGATGAATAAAAATATTGATGGGTTCCGAACATTTGTCAATTAACTGGGAAATCCTTAACATAGGGAGGTTTTTTTGGCGACTGTTTAAAAATACTTGTAATTTCCAAAATAATTAAGAAAAATATTTACAGACTGCAAAATAAATTTAATTTACCATCTCTATACTGATTAGTTTTTTTGTTTGTCCATAATCACTACATAGTATAAAACAAAGTCGCTTTCTCTGTCCCTATGTCCCTATGCTTAAATCTTTAAAACTACGCAACGGATTTTGATGCGGTTTATTTTTAATAGATGGAGTGATTTAAGAGGAAGGTTTTTATGCCCATACGAAGCCGGGACGCGTCGCTATTAATATTATAAAGAGGAAAAGATTTAGTTGTTTGTTTGCGTCGAATAATAGGCTTCGAAGCTACTGGACCGATTTGTAAAATTCTTTCACCGTTAGTTGTGTACCGCTAGTTTGCAATATCTTTGTTGTGTACTTAAAAGAAACAATATTTTCGCCAAAGTTAAATGCTTATTATCTATACTTTAAAAATTAATTCGCGACATACAATGGTTATTTCACTAATCAAACAAAATTAACCTCTCAAGTGTTCAAAATTATTCACAAACCTTAAATCCTAATAAACCCATAGGATTTTTCCAAAATCAACAAGGCAGTGCAATCAATAAGACGGCTCACGCTTGACTGCCGACCCCAGCAGGACGGCGTCAATAGACGCACAGACTACAGGATTGATTGCGATGGGCATTTAGAAATAACAATTACTTACCGCAAATGAGGATCTTTTAGCGGAATTATTCGTGTTTCTTTCTATTGAATCACCTGATTGTCTGATAAAAATTTGGGCCTTTTCAAGACTAGAGTGTATAGGCTATTAATTTGCCAGCGAGCTCCATCTTAGACCGCATCTGCATTTGACATCAGGTGGAATCGTGGTCAATCGCTGGACATTGATAAAAAAGGGGACTTACGTTTTTCTGAAGAGGCTGCCACTGTCAAAGGCCGAGAGGCGGTTTCAAATAACTCTGACATCAGATTGTGCAGGGTTAATTGGCCTTGAGATACATGGTACGCGATTTGATAATGTAGGTTTATTATTTTGAGTTGGGAATTACAAGCAAAAACATGTATTAATGAACAAATTATAAAATGAAGGTATATTATTTTTTTCTTATTGTCATACCTAATTACGATGAATAAATTTAATTAAAAAACACTTTATTCCACCAATAACATACATAAACTTATGGGATTATAGAGGATCGGAAATAAATTTAGTACAAAGACGGACTTATCGCTAATACAATTTCTTTCAGCCGTTCTTTAGCTAGATAGAAACTAAAACATTGGAAGAAAAATTTTCAAATCTGAGTAAATTAAATAACCCACGTTTAATAATGGGCAGAACTATCATAGTTAGTTACCACAATCAAATAATGCGTTGGAAGGATTAAGCACCAATTCTGCTCTGAATCTCCCACGCTTGTGGAATTACAAGCGTAGTCAGAGAACAATACTGGCAATGTCAGCGCATTTGTATTTATAATAATGGCAACACCAATCAAGAACTGTCATCACAAATTAATCGCGCGACATTCCGCCACGATACACGCATTGTCGAATGCCAATCGAAATCATAGCGAGATAATCTCGATGGGTTCGAGAATAGGGGTCTTAATTATAGGTTTCAAAAATAATCTGGGAATAATTTTGTGTTTAGTTGTAACTTAAGTTGTTGAGAAAACTTGCTTCCCACCTCTTTACACTTGCTTTATACTTTATCTATGTAAGTTCTTATTTTTATAATGTAGTGAATAGTGATTCGGTAGGTGATGATCTTTATAATTCCGTTTTCGTCAACAATTTAACAAATCATCCAACTGCTCTACTGACTTAATAAATGCGAACGTTTGTATGGATGTGTTACCCTTTATATAGGAAAACGGCTGAACCGATTTGGCTGACATTTGGAACGAAGATTGCTTAGACCCTGTGCCCCTGGTATGAGTTTTTCTTTACGCAGACGCTAGCGACTGCGTTAGGATTTTGTATGGAATTTCTTAGTTGCCTTACTATCCGCTAGAGGCGCTGTACAGGTTTGCCATACTAAATCGCTAATGCAGTCGCTAGCGTCTGCGTTAATAAAAACTCATACTAGGGGCACAGGACACAGAATTATTAATAGTACTACCTGTGGAACAACATATAAGCTATATTTTATCCCGGAATTCCCACGGGAGCGGAGCCCCGGGCAACAGCTAGTCAAAAAAAAAATTAGTTCTTTTGATCGTAAAAATCTATCAAATCAACTAATTTTATAGTATCACTATCATCACTACATAGTATAAAACAAAGTCGCTTTCTCTGTCCCTATATCCCTATGTATGCTTAAATCTTTAAAAATACGCAACGGATTTTGATGCTGTTTTTTAATAGATAGTGATTCAAGAGGAAGGTTTTTATGCCCATGCGAAGCCGAGGCGGGCCGCTAGTATACTAATAAAATAGACTAATAACAAAATATATGATAAATATTCCCCAAGAATTGGTGAATACAGCAAATTACCCCTGACCCATCATCATCCCCTGACAGGTATTGTTTATGACAACTGACTTGCATTACCATATTACACCCATCCTCATTAAAAACGGTCAAGCGCGAGTCGAAATATTTCTCTAAAGGTTCCGTACCAGTATTCTTAGAATGCCCCAATAAAACCTTCAACAACTTGTTCCTCGTCCAGTGACGTCTTATCCCATTTCTTAACTCATCTGAAATTGGTTTGTCTAATTTAACCCATTCCATTTTATAATATATTTTCTTAATCAAACCCAAAAATCCAAGCCCGTTCCTTATACTATTCCTGTTCCTATAGACCTTATTATTTAACATTTCATATATTTTAAATTCTTAACAAAATAGGTTATAAATTTCACTTGTCTGCATGTAGTGCCTAAACGAATGAACCGATTTTGATGATATTTATTTGTTTTCCCTTCTGTGTCTCCATCTTCATCCTAGCGTTCCATCGGTTGCATCGTCAGCTGGGTGTCGATTCTGCTAACGTTAAGACAAAATCGTATCAAAATAGTGGTTCAATAGTAGTGCTTTTTACACACTATTTACAAGAGTTATGACAGTATGATGTTATGTGAATGTAGAGGTAGTGTGTGGTGTGATCATCAGAAGTGATATAAAAAAAATATACATTAGGCTAGTTGACAAAATTTCAATAACTGCTTAATATTTTAGCTTATTAGGCATTTTATCGAAAAAAAAGGTATATTTATTTTTAATCGAGCGTTTACATTATAAATTTCGCGTTTTAAAAAACCATTTTTCAATTTGGTTCCAAAACGCACAAGACTGTCATGGCGTCTTGAATGACGTCACGCCGTGCGAAACAAACCAAAGAGCGATCGTGTCTTCGTACGTTATAGTTTTAATCGTTTAAAAATAAATTTCTCATATTATAAGTACTGTATAGTGCCCCAGTGTGATAGCACGACTATAAAAACGTCAAACAAGTTATTTATATATGTTCCAAACAATGGAGAAATACGGAAAAAGTGGCTAAAACTTGCAAGAAGAGATGATGCTCATACTTTAGAGATCATACTTTATGCTAAGAGATCCTAAGAGATTTTAATAATGTTCTAATTACTATGTATTTTAAAGCAATAAAGATATTACAAACAAACAAACTTTATCAACAGGTTCAAGAATGTATTTTTGTGAAGATCATTATTATTGTTATATTTAAGTAAAACGGCAACTATTGCCCTACATGTCTATGCAGTGCCCTTGCAGGGCGTCACTTTTACTATATAATATTATATCATGTATAACACCTTTAAAATTTGTGACAAGCAATAAAATCTGAATCATTTTGATTAAGTATTTCACACAATACAATCTATTACTTAATTCGAGCAAACTAGATGTGTTCTGTAGAATCCCTATTTTTTAAATAATAAATACATGAGTTCAGGCTAAGTTGTTTCACTTTTAGGAGTGAACGTTTCATTTTAGTTTTCTAATTTGAGAAAACAATGCAATGAGCACAACAAAGAGAAATAAATAAAATAAAATTATAAAGTGAAGGATTTTATGAATATGAAATCAAAGAAAATATAATTACTACGTTCATGAAATGTCATTTTTGAAACCTGGATCGCACGAAAATTAAAATATATACCTAACTTATACCTCTGTATCCATTATTATTATTGCTTTCTACGTTCGGGAGTTAAAGTTCGATCCTGACAGGCTTAAAATTTACATCTATAATTTCTGACTATACAGTCCAGTTGGTCCAGTATGATAGCCATAGTCGCAATAGAGCCTGGAGGCCTACATACTACGAAATAGCCCTCGCCTCGATGTCAACGTGACTTACAAGGTTTATGAAAAGTGACTATTGTGTTGTGTTGTGATTGCGAAAATAATGTGTTTTTTTGTCTATTTTTCCAATCTAGGTTAAGTTTTAAGTGTACATATTTATATAGTAGGTAGTATATATGCAGGATAGTAGCGATGCTGAAGTGAGTGAAAGTCAACCAACCACATCACTAGTGCGCTGCCCCATTTGCCCCCAGGCTAGATATTTTAAAGGTGAGCGGGGTTTGAAAGTACATCTTGGAAGATTACATAAAAACCAAAATGTACCTCCAAGCCCAATTTCAGTATCATCTTCCAATGACAAAATTCCTTTTTGGCAACTCTTGTCTAAATTAAAACACTCTGTTCCAGTTCTAAAACGAGTTCCCCGTGGCGCGAGACCTTCAGTTGCCAAGAATTTGGCCAACTGTATTGGTCTCGTCGTGCGGGAGAACTCCACATCAGCCTGGGAACAACTGCTAACCTTCCCTTATCGAATTCTACATATCAAAAATTCTCGGTCATCAAATAATTCTCTAACCTCTCAAATTAAACAAAACTGTCTAAATGCAACAGTCGATGCTGAACCCAATTATACACGTAGCTTTAAAAAATCCTTTTTTCAATATGTGGAATCAAAGTTAAGGGAAGGGGATATAAGAGGTGCATCTAGACTATTATTTAGTAGTGATGTGGTGGCGCCATTTACTCCTGAAACTCTGACGAGTCTTAAGAGTAAACACCCGGCGCCTTCTGATGATCTTTCTTTTCCAGATCCTCCTGATGATTATTCAGAGCATCTGGTTACTACAGCCCAGGATATTTTGTCAGCCGTTTGCTCCTTTAGGAGTGGCTCTGCAGGCGGCCTAGATGCTTTGACTCCCCAACACTTAAAAGACCTTACGTGTCCGAGTGCCGGAGCAGCTGGCGGAGCACTCCTGGGGGAGCTTACGAGCCTGGTGAATCTTATGCTCTCCGGCAACGCAAATGAAAATATCATTGATATTTTATACGGAGCAAATTTATGCGCCTTAAAAAAGAAGGATGGCGGCATCCGTCCCATCGCCGTGGGATGCACGTATCGTCGTCTGGCAGCCAAAATTTGTTGCAAATTTTACACTCCCGAACTGGCAGAAAAATTCCAGCCTATTCAATTGGGTTTTGGGTGTAATGGGGGCTGTGAGGCTGCCATTCACGCTCTTTCCACCTACCTTGGCTGTGGTAATAGAAAGGTCATCATGAAGGTTGACTTAAAGAATGCCTTTAACTCAGTGAGCAGGGATACTTTGTTGACCCAAGCAAAATTAGAAACACCCAAAATTTTCAAATTTCTTTGGCAGTGCTATAGAAAACCATCAAAACTATTATACAAGGACAACGTTTTAGAATCATCAGTTGGATGTCAACAGGGTGATCCTCTTGGACCAGTCATTTTTAGTTTAGCTATACACCCTATCATTAGAAAACTAAATTCAAAATTTAACATCTGGTATCTGGATGATGGAACCCTCGGAGATAATCTCGATACAGTTTTAAAAGATTTGGCATTTTTAAAAGAGGAATTTAAAAAAATTGGTTTGGAATTTAATACAAGTAAATGTGAAATTCTATTTGATAATATTAATGATACACAATCAGCATTATCTAAATTTAATATTTTGGCACCTAATATAAAAATTATTGAAAGAAAATCTTTTCGCCTCCTTGGGTCTCCGATTCTAGAAGAAGGTTTTGAAAGTTTTATAGACGAGAAAATACAAAACTTCAATGAGACTTCTGATCGTTTACTCAAAATTAATATACATTCGGCTTTTACAATAATTCGATACTGCCTTTTTGTTCCCAAATTTACACACGCATTACGATCGTCTCCTTTTTGGAAAAAAAATACTGTTTTAGGCAAAATTGATAAAATTATACAAACTACTTTAAGTAAGATTTTGAACGTTGCCATAAATGACCGAGTGTGGCAACAAGCGTCACTACCAGTACGCTTGGGCGGCCTCAGCGTCAGAAAAATTACAGACGTGAGCCTGCCAGCGTTCCTGTCTTCGGTTCACAGCACTGAGAAATTGACCAGGAAAATATTAGCCCAAACACTGGTCGATTTCGAGGTGCCGTGTAAAGCTGAGGCCATGAGCGTTTGGCGGATGGCTTGTCCAGGCACTGAGTTACCGAGTAACCTATCCTCCCAGAGACTATGGGACGAGCCTCTTTGCCGCATTACAAGAGGAAAACTATTGGATTCCTCTTGCAGTGTGGTTGACCGTGCTCGTTTAATGGCTGTGGGAGAATGGGAGTCGGGTTTATGGCTGCAAACACTCCCGTCGCCCAACATAGGCACTATGTTGGACGACCATACCTTCAGAATCGCTACTTGCTTGCGGTTAGGTGCCCCGTGTGTTTCTCCGCATCGTTGTCACTGTGGAGAGGTCGTCGATGCCCTCGGACATCATGGCCTATCGTGCAGCAGGAGCGCTGGCCGCATTCCGCGGCACGCACATCTTAACGACATAATCCGTCGTGCTCTGACTACCGCCGGCGTGCCGGCCGTGCTTGAACCTATTGGCCTCGCACGCGACGATGGAAAGAGACCAGACGGTATGTCCTTAATGCCTTGGAATATGGGTCGGCCTTTGGTGTGGGACGCGACATGCGTCGACACCCTTGCGCCATCACATGTTCCAAGCACCGCAGGGTGCGCTGGCGCTGCTGCTGCGTCAGCTGAAACCCTCAAACGGCGTAAATATAGTAATCTCAATGGAGATTACATATTTGAGCCGTTTGGGGTGGAGACCCTTGGGCCATGGGGTCCGAGTGCGCGTTCTCTTTTTAGAGATCTCTCCAAAAGATTAATCGGCGCCTCATGTGACCAGAAGGCTGGCCTATATTTGGCTCAAAGGTTAAGCATTGCCATACAGCGTGGCAATGCTGCCAGCCTTCTGGGCACATTTCCAGTTGATAGTGATGCGGAGGAGTATTTCGATGCGTAGTGTTTTGTATGTTTGTTTTGTTTTTTTTTTTCTATGTATATATATGTATATATATTTTAACTTTAAGTGTGTATATAGATAGTTCTTAAGATTGTATAATAATTGTAAATTTGTGTCCATTAAATAAACTTCTTTTTATATAATAAAAAAAAAAAAAAAAAGTTTTCTAATTAATGTTACAAACATACTCTTTTTATTAGTCTAGTTGCCAAATGATATGACTAATTATATGGAGTATCATATGAAGGGAACAGTAAAATAGTAAACAGTATCTTGCAAAATGTACGTCACAACATTAAGTTCTTGTGTACCGAACTGAAATATCACATAGCATTTAAGCTTATAATAAATATTTTATACTTAGAAGGAAGTTTTAACATTGCGAAATTCATATGAGCAAAAGTTACTGTTCGACGCGAAAAAATTTCCAAGCATAACGGCATCGATTCTGGGCAAATTATTACTGTCTGCTTTGCTGAATCCAGATTCCATGGTTAATTTTTTCAAATTATAATTAGCAAAAACTGTATCAACTTGATATAAGTTGTTAAAAACCAAAATTTTATCAAGAACCGGTAGTGATACTCGAAACGTCAAAGACAAGATTGGAGTTTCGCACGGCGTGACGTAACGCTTTCTGATTGGTGTTCACTGTCACGTGACTAAAGGATTAATTTTACGAAATTTATTTTTAAAAAAAAATTATTAATCTTTAACGCTTTTAATAATTAAAATTGTTTGTTATTTTCTCCATAATATAATTAATCATTATAAACCCCTATCCATTATATTTATTCTTAATGGACACAAGCCTTTTCTTGTAACTAGTGTGTAAAAAAGCACTACCATTGAAACACTATTTTGACACGATTGTGATTTAAAGTTAGCAGAATCGACACCCTGTTTTCAACAGAACATAGAGTCAGCCATCCTATTCTTATTTTTCGTTTTACACAGCTGTTTACGTAACGCTAAAAACAATCGATCATGTTTCGATAATGGACACAGACGGGGTCAGTTTGATCCTTCCACTCGGAGGGTTAATAATTTATTTATTGTTTTCTACTTAGCTTGATTGGGTTCCTATAGGTTATAAAATTAAGATATTTAATAGTTTCAGGTGTTACTTTGCGCAAGGCTAAATTACAAGTGCTTCCGCCACGAGTTAGTTCATGCAAACATTGCCGGCCGGCGCCCCCCCCCCCCCCCCCTTCTTCCACTTTGGTAACTAATTAAATTTACCTAACAATTTGGTAACTAATTAAATTTACCTAACAATTTGGTAACTAATTAAATTTACCTAACAATTTGGTAACTAATTAAATTTACCTAACAGTTACAAGAGAAGATTTTTCTTACGTTGTTTGGTAACTGGTTGTGAAAGGAATTATTTTTTCCACCCACTACTGTTGGTGCCAGCATTCCCATTTTTTTGCATGAACTAACTGGTGGCGGAAGCACGCAAGGTAATTTGGCAAGTTTGTACTTCAATATCACTATCACTACATAGTATAAAACAAAGTCGCTTTCTCTGTCCCTATGTCCCTATGTATGCTTAAATCTTTAAAACTACGCAACGGATTTTGGTGCGGTTTTTTTAAATAGATAAAGTGGTTTAATAGGAAGGTTTTTGTGCCCATGCGAAGCCGGGGCGGGTCGCTAGTATAATATAAAGAACATATGTTGCAGCGTTTAAAGAAAACTGGGGGCTTAGCAAGTCACAATTTCAACACAAGAACATAATGTATGGGGTTGACATACGATGGAGCACGTGATTTACCGCAGCTTATGTCAATTCCATACATTTGATTACCGAAGGAGTCAAACATTCATTTTTTTCATAATAGTTACAATGGATCCTATGTAAGTATGAGACACTCGTCATCATTTCGCATGTACAAGGTTATTCGATCATACACACTCTGTGCCCCTGGTATGAGTTTTTCTTAACGCAGACGCTATCGACTGCGTTAGGATTTTGTATGGAATTTCTTAGTTGCCTTACTATCCGCCAGAGGCGCTGTACAGGTTTGCCATACTTAATCGCTAACGCAGTCGCTAGCGTCTGCGTTAAGAAAAACTCATACTAGGGGCACTGGTGTCGGAGTTCTTCGAAACCACCTCTCGGCCTCTGGCGTGATTCCTTTAACGATCACCAGATGGCAGCAGGGACTAACAGCTTAACGTGCCTTTCGAAGCTTATTATGCTTATTATTTATTTATTATTTATTTATTTATCTTATTTACAGACAATCAAGTGATTCAAGCCTGCAATGTTTTTACCAAAACAGAAACAACTACACAAATGTTGCTTTCCGTGGGAATCGAGGCAAACGCCTTAGCCACCGGATCCACGAAGGCAGTGAGAGAGAGAGACACTATACTAACTCAACATAATACATCAGATTGAGTTTGCCCCAAAGTAAGCTTGAGACTTGTGTTATGGGATAGCAACTCAACTATATCTTATAACAAAATACATATATAGATAAACATTCAAGACCCAGGCCAATCAGAAAAATATCATTTTTTATTTTGACCTGACCGGGGATCGAATCCAGGACCTGTAGCGGGCTATGTTAACCATTACGCAACGGAGGTCTTTATTTCGATAAACGAATACAAAACGTTCCACATTCCATATAATAAATACATATATAAATAATCATCCAAATTTAACACAAACAAACGTACCTGGGTATTTTTTATACATATTAATAAATGGAGCTTAAGGGTTGTAACCCTTTCGATATCAAATGATGAAGTGACTGCCGCCAGCAACAATAATATTAATTAAATCTGTCTGTCCGGATTGTATGTCAATTAGCTGATTGCTCATTTATAGTTATATTTTCGTTTCACTGTTTTATTAGACAGTAAATACTGATGTTTTCAGATCCCTTCCATTTTAACCCCTTTAGTCTGGATTACTTAGTACTTTTGGCGAAAGATAGCTGTTATAATATATAATAAACTCCTTTTAATAAGCACACAAAGCCATAAAAATAACAACCACTTTAAATCGATTAGATAAATAAAAAAAAATTACAGACAAATTCGCAACGGATTAATTTAAGAATAGAATAAATTCGAATTTCAAACCACTCGCAAAATTAATTCAAATCACACACCGAAAATAATTTTCACTCTTCTAATCTGCTAGTCTAAAAATTTCATGCGCCCACATGTCCCTTGGCACTCAGTACTTACCCTTAAGGGGAGGGGGTAAAAGCATATTTATGTTAGTTTCTGATTGACGATGATGGCTTCCCCTTGGTTAGAGGCGGTGCCGCTTCGCTAAGACGAATCGGTGATTGAAAAAAACACAAACTTGCAATCTATTTTTTAAATTTAAATTGTGTGAGTTGTGCAATGGTGACCACTAATCATCAGGTCGGTATCGTATAATTTGCCTACACAATTGTATAAAATAGTAATCAAAACGTTTTTTTTTAAGTTGTACTTCTTTTGGGAAAATGATGAGTGAATTTGTTCGATGCGCGCGCACACCGACAGAAGGCAACAGTATGAGACGATAAAGACGCGATTATATGTATTTATACTTATACCTACTGTGTTGTTTAAATATGCACAATAATTAGTGTTATTTTACTTTTGTCAAACATTTATGCGCACCAGACATCAAGGTTTTGCGATTTTTATTGGTGATGGATTCCGCAATTAACACACTATATAAAATATATGTAGATTTTTTTTATTCTAAATACAATACAATATAAACACTACTTACATAAAAATATTTTTTAAATGATTTCTTTTTTAAATATTTTGCGATTTATATAAAAAGCCGATTAAATGAAGAAATGATTCGTCGTAGGTAAGCGGCACGCTACGCACTTAGCTCCCTGTTCTACGCAGATTTTCCGGACATTATGTAGCGTCGAGCTCTCCGCGAGTAGGCAGCTAAGACCTACTAAATGTTGTTAGTATATTACACAGCAGGTTAACTATTTACGTAAATGGAAACTGCAATATTTAAAAACCTACTAGCGCTTTATTTTTTGTGGTATTAATCCACAATATGGCAATCAAACTTATAGCTTATTTTTGCCAGTATCAAGTTTTATTAGAATGGTCTTCATTTATTCAAAGTCAAAAACATTAAGTCAGTACTTAGTCATGTCTTAGTCAGTCAAGTCAGAGGACTAACACCCATATTCTTAAACGTTTACTCAAACTCGACTCATCCTCACTCGACCTCAATGGTATTCATAGTTGACACTAGCTTCCTCACCTTAAGGAAATTACTCAATGGAGGTGAGGAACGAACTGTCAAATATAAGGAAGCCTCGAACGTTTCATTTAACGAAAGGTAGGTGCTAGTAGGTGGTATTGAGGATCAGATTTAAAAGAATTTGTACTTACTATAATAATTTCTTTGTGGATTTAAGTATTTTGTTCTATGCTAGTTAGCTAAAATTGAAAAAGAAACTTTGTCAACTCTCTTTACGTCAAAAAGTTAAGCGGTTTACCAACATACAGATATAAAACGGAACGTCATTCCTTGACTCATCCTCACTGGAGTTTGCTCAAGGAAAAAATTAACACCCATATTCTCAAACGTTTCCTCATAGATCGCCTCCACTCAAACTCATTCGAGGACGCCTCAAGGAAGTCCTCCAACTTTCCTTAAAAACGGTATTCTTAATTGTTTCCTTGAGGAAACTCCAGTGAGGATGAGTCAAGGAACGACGTCCCGTTTCATTTCTGTATGTTGGTAAATCGCTTAACTTTTTGACGTAAAGAGAGTTTTTGACAAAGTTTCTTTTTCAATTTTAGCTTACTGGCATAGATTTATTATAAAACAACAAAATACTTAATACACAAAGAACTTATTACAGTAGGTACAAGTTCTTTTAAATGTTGTCCTTTATACAAGTACCTAAGTTTCGTTAAACGAAACGTTCGAGGCTTCCTTAAGGTACCTCTTGACCAACCTTATATTTTGACAGTTCGTTCCTCACCTCCATTGAGTAATTTCCTTAAGGTGAGGAAGCTAGTGTCAACTATGAATACCATTGAGGTCGAGTGAGAATGAGTGGAGTTTGAGGAAACGTTTGAGAATATGGGTGTGAGAATACCGTTTTCAAGGAAAGTTGGAGGACTTCCTTGAGGCCTCCTCGAATGAGGTTGAGTGGAGGAGACCTATGAGCCAACGTTTAAGAATATGGTGTAAGTGTAGCGGTGGAAGAATTTCACTTAACACATCTAGGGAGATTTTGGTGACAAGGATTAAAGTCACTTTATACGACATTGTACCACTTCCAACACTCACGTTTGAGAATACTATAAAACAAGTCCACCAATTGTATTTTTTTTTGTATAATAATGCGTCAATATCTCCTTCATGACGGATCACTCAGCTTCCGATAGTGAAACACGTTACATGCCTAATAATTAATTAGACTCTAGGTAGTAGAGCTAAGAAGAGACTCTTTTTAGATCAAAATGTCTAGAGTATTCGGCAAGGACTCGTATCTAGATCCGTTAAAACATAGAAAATAACAAAAAAAATTAACAAAATTCTGACATTGACATTCATTTACAATTTGTTTGACGCAGAAGAATTTAATTACTGAATTAATTGAATTCTAATTCTTTGTTTATCTACTTATAATAAAGTAAACAATGCACACAGACTTGTCGCCACATTTGCACACAGGAGAATGCAATGTTTTGATCAAAAAATTAATGGATTGCCACACAGAGGTACGATAATGCCAAGCGTGAGTCGGAAACACGCATCAAGAGTTCCGTACACTGGGTAAATCAAGTAGAGATGAGGTGACTGTTATGCGGCAATTGTATTATCCTTTATTCGCAATACTACCACACTTCTTGCATCAGAAGCCACGTGTTTCCGGCTGTTATCGATAGATGGCAGTCATTAGTAATTGGAAAATATGATCATAGGATTGAATCAAAAGCTAGAGATTAAGTACAAACAGTTTACTAAAGTGCTTTTAAATTACGGCTGAACTTTTAGAATTCCATGTTTGTTTTCAGCATCCATTTCGCAAATTCATGGGATATTGCAATGGTTACGACGCCGTAATGAGGAAGTGTTTGAAGCAAGAGAGAATTCGGCGCCAAAAGACTAATTTCGAGGAGTCTATAAAGCGTCGTGCCGACATTCATGCACGCATAATAGCTTCAGAAAGAGCTAAAAGGGCTGCTGCTAGAGCTACTGCAGAATAAATGAGATACTTCGATTGCTTTAGATAATTAAACTAAACTTGGAAGCCAAGCGCACTTAATTCTATGTAAAAAAGCCTGCCATATTCTGTCGGGCGAGGCAACACTTACCTATATAAAATATTGTGCACGTATTTTATTGTTTTTAGTTTATTTTTTTACTAAAATCTACTACTACAATTTATAGTAAAACGATTAATAACTCGGTTCCACTAATATTAGATACTCACGTGTTCTATTTATCAAAAGTTCATTACTCCGAGACTGACTCTATAAAGTCAATGAGACACAGCCGCTAGCATACCAGACTTCTCACCGCAGACCTCTATGCCGCGGTAATAGAAGCTAATTTTCAATAATTCGTTTATCTGTTGTCAGACTGTCTACCACAGAACCTTAAGCCGCGGTAATAAAAACTAATTTTCAATAATTGCGTATAATTTGAGCTGTTGTTTCGTGTACGCCACGTGGTTTATGGGCGATGGACGCACGGACGCACCCACCCTACGTAATTACTAGATGGACCATTGATTTGCTTACAGGGTGCCTTTTTAGGTTATACATGGTGTTTTTTTCACACCATTTAAAATAACCTCTGTGGTCAGTGGTTAAGGCGTTTGCCTGCAGACCCGGGTTCGATTCCCACGGGAAGCATTCTTTGTTTAGTTGTTCCAGTTTGGTCAGGACATTGCCGGCTTAAATCATCTGATTGTCTGATAATAAAGATGCACGAGGCACGTTAAGACGTTGGTCCCGGCTGCCATCTGGTAGTCGTTAAAAGAACCACGTCAGAGGCCGAGAGGCGGTTCCGAAGAACTCTGACACCAGGGTGTGCATGGTTAACTTTATCAGGTGATATGTAAATAAATGGTGTCATTACCATTTTTCGTGTTAGGTAACACGAAATGATAATGACACCATTTATAAACATAGTTCTGGTTTTATAGGCCTACGGCAATAATGGTACGCGGTCGCCGCAGCCTATATACCTAATATCGTTGAGAATCTCATACATAACACAAGTCTTGAACTCACTTTGGGATTCAATTTGTGTAATTTGACCCTATATATTTAGATATATATTTATTATACTCGTACTTGGCGATCGAAAGCGTTATAATGAGAGTAGGAACAGAACAAAAAATAATACCAACTACACGCCGTAAAACCAATATTTGTTGTGTTCTAACGGCATACTTTCTGACATTCATCTGCACAAACAGACACACGATATTCAACAGTTACCGGTGTTGGGTTTCAGGACACCCTGTAGACCGTCGCATGACCATGGGGTCCCCCTAATAATTGATACTCACGGGTCGTGCGAATGAGTATTGATGGATATTTCTAAACTATATTTTATTAAAATATTTTTAATGACGATATATCTTTTTTAATAAACCGATTTTATGTAACAAACTAAATGTTTTGCTGAGTTATTTAGTTGTTGTATTTAGTGTTTTAAGTTAATCGGTTTATTACTTTCGGAGATAAGCGTGATCATACAGACAGTCAGACAGACAGACAAAAAATAGAAAAAGAATTGCTTTCTATTATTATTTTTTTCCTTCTGTCTATTTCAATCAAAAATACCAAATGTACAGACAAAATATTTTTATTGTTGTATTAGGTACATATGTATAGATTTGACTCTAGATATATATCAGGGAGAGAGAATGCAGCTAGTATTTTAGAAACATTGCCTCAATTATACCTACATAGTTTTTTGGGTTATTTTAATGTGCATTGCATATCTTATAATATTGTTTTGTAAACTGAAGTGTAATCATAGCAAGCGCAGCGTCGGACATCCACCGCCCAGATGGTCAGATGACATAAAGAAGGTTGCAGGCAGGCGTTGGATGCAGGCCGCTTCCAACCAGTCGTTCTGGAAATCCTTCGGGGAGGCCTATGTTTGTCAGTGGACAGCCTGCGGCTGAAATGATGTAATTTCATAGTTTCTACTCTAACTACATATCCATAATGTCATTCTTTGTTTGTTCGTAATCCTATACTATTAAACGAGCAATAAATTTATTTGTAATCGCATGTTAGAAAAAGGCTCAAACGATTTCTTTAAAATTTTGAACATAAAGTTCATACATAGTCAAAAAGATAATCTAGCAAGGTTCCATGTCTGGGAAAATTCATTTTACCCATATTTTTACGCAAAAATTTTTTTGCATACAACGAGCGAAGTTTGGTCGCCCAGGTACTAACTTAATAAAATTGTACAAAAGAATTACATCAACACAGTGTGAGAGAAAGCTGTAAGAGAAGCCTAATTTTGGACATGCAAGGGTATACCTATTAGGTAAACGCCGACGCGCTAAGAAGAAGTGTGAAGAAACAGTACCGTTGTTTACTCGTAAAAGCGGACTTATCTCATACAGGGATCTCTTCCAGTCAACCAGCGCTAAATTAAGAGAGAAGGTATTTCATGAAAAAGTATAGAAGAGTCCAAACAGAAAGAGAGAAATAAAACAATCTTTATGGCCGTGTGTCCGCCAAGTCCAAGGATGGCACCTGGTGATGACGTCACACCAATTATACCCAGATTATGGAGGTGCGGCGATGACTGGTGGCTAAATAGTCATTATTGCTTTGGGGCTATGAAGCTTTGAAATTTGAAGTCAAAAAGTTATACCTAGTAGTAACACGCGGTTGGTGATCAGATCAATATGCATAATATCGGTATTTAAAGACACAGTTAATTCATTCATTTCGTGTAGGTGTCATGTCATGATCAATCGACCATGCACATCCTGGTGTCAGAGAGCGGAACCGCCTCTCAGCCTCTGACGTGGTTCCTTTAACGGCTACCAGATGGCAGCCGGGACCAACGGCTTAACGTGCCTTCCGAAGTACGGAGGAGCTCTAGATAGAAATGCCACTAATGGCGACCAATCCAAACATGACTGCGCACTCGCTGTCGCCGTCGCTTGACGCGCACTATCGTTACGATAACGCGTGCCGCGCTAGGCTATCGAGCTCCTTACGGTGCAAGAATGACTATGAGCCACAAAATCAAAAGCGCGACAATATAATTAGCTGATCAAAGATAGTCCCAATGATTTTATTACTGAATCATCTAATTATGTAGATCTTATCAGTCACACATATGGCGTGGAGGACTCAAGATCGAGGGGAGATATCGTGGCAGAATTAGTAGACCCTTGTAAAACAGAGAACTGTACCCCTAGTATGAGATTTTATAAACATCTAAATAATACCCGTAGTTTTGCATTGGGGGTTAAAAATTAACCTAATGCAAAGCTCAGGCAAAGCTAATTTTTTCTAGCAAGTCGATCATGTTTTCTAAGAAATCACTAAACTACTCGTAAATACTGTAAATAGCTGTGTTAAGTATATCTATTTTCGGATCTGAAACCTTAAATGAATTTTGATCCAAACTTGTTTCCTTGTTTGTACCTCAGCTATTACATACATACATACATATAATCACGTCTTTATCCCATACGGGGTAGACAGAGCCTAGAGCCATAAGACATTAGGCCACGTTTAGCATAATGGTAGTTGAAACAGGAAATCAATAGTGATGGGTTGCTAGCCGCATCGCCTATGTCATGATTTCCTCATTCGGCGATTCCCTCAGACGACTTTTACGGCTTGCGCGGGAAGAGAAGCAGCTGGTACATTCTATGTTTTTCTTTTTCTCCCAGACCAGCATGGAAGATTAGACCTCAGCTATTAGAACTTATTAACCGATTTTGGTGCAATTTAGTATTGATTTTTTTATATCTATTTTCAGAATGTATGTATGTCTGTCTGTACTTTCCATTTTAACCTTTTTCCCGCCTTTTTCAACAAACCTAATGGGCCACTATCTCCCCCCTAAAAAGTCATCTTTAGCACCTCGTCACGCGCCGATAAGATAATCATATCTATAACTAAAACCAACTAACACGTGTTCGACGTGTGTCTTCGTGTTTGTCTGTCGTTAACCAATTAACGTCGAAACTTAAGTAACGCCGCTCTTTTATTTTGTGTAGGTGAGACGGTCAATCGACCATGCATATCCTGATGTCAGAGTTTTTCGGAACTGCCTCTCGGCCTCTGACGTGCTTTCAGTAACGACTACCAGATGGAAGCCGGGACCAACTACTTAACGTGTCTTCCGAAGCACGGCATCATCTTTATTATCAGACAATCAGGTGATTCAAAGCTGATATGTCCAAACCGGAAATAACTTTATAAAGTATTAGCAGTTGCCCGCGGCTCCACCCACGTAAGGCTCGGTTATATCTCGTCCAAAAGTAGCATATTTGACCCCTGGTCCTTCTCTATTACATACCAAATTTCATCAAAACCGCTGAAGTCGTAAAGCATATAAGACAGACAGAATTTCGCGTTTATAATATTATAGTATGGAAATATGGATGCTTTTCGTGGAATAGAATCCACGACCTCGGGTTCGTCAGGCAGACTTCAAGACCACGGCAGTTAAATACATTTAAAGTCATCGAAATTACATTATAATAGCTATCATATTTCTTTTCAAATTTCCACCAACCCATTTCCAGACGTAACCCGTAACGTGATTCCCACGACATCCCGTAGCCGTAGCTCACCAGTCTACTCTGGACCTAAAAATAAACGTGAATGCTTGCATGTCCGACGGTTTGAAAGCTTTTAGCCGCCATTGGAAATCGTCATTCGAGATAGAATCAACCTTATGAAAATCAAACCAAATAAATTATTTACTAGCTGTTCCCCGCGGCTTCGCTCCGCGTGGGACTCGGTTATATCGCGCCCGAAAGTAGGTTATGTTTGACTCCTAGTGCATAACTATATCCATACCAAATTTCATCACAATCGGTCCAGCAGTTTAGCCGTGAAGAGGTGACAGACAGACAGACAGACAGACTTTCGCATTTTTAATATTAGTATGGATTTAGGTAACAATAAAAAAAAATTGACCATTTCCTCCCTCAGTTCAGAAATAAGCAGGGCTTTACAATCCCATGGAAATGAATTAAGAAAATAAATAAAATAGATTCAAAATAAATATGAGGTTTCTTTGGTTATTAGGTTTCAAATTATAACATACTAGCGACCGGCCCTGGCTTCGCATGGACATAAAACCCTTCCTCTTGAATCAATCTATCTATTTTAAAAAACGCATCAAAATCCGTTGCGTAGTTTTAAAGATTTAAGGTGATACCTCGGTGAACACTAGCGCCACCGTCATTTAAAAATCATTACTCACTTAAAACACAAGTTATCAAAAATCCCTCTGCTGTAATTATGGTTATGGATCTGAAGTTAATTTAAAACATATTAAATTATAATTGCCTATAGTTACAAATTGCATTATTGCTTAAAACGGCCACTTTTAGCAGTTTTGAAATTTGTAACTATATGGAACTATATTTTAATAATTGAATATGATTAAAATTAACTTCAGATCCAGAACCATAATTACAGCAGAGGGATTTTTGATAACTTGTGTTTTCAGTGAGTAATGATTTTTAAATGACGGTGGCGCTAGTGTTCACCGTATTTATATATAATAAAGTAAAGTGTTATTTTTTGGGTAAAATCCTGTGTATTACAGTACAGTAAATAAATAAGTCTTTGAAATTTTAACGACGTATAATTGCTGAAACAAAAGACGTTGACACTTAAAGAACAAAGAAAATAAGTGGACAAAAGGATAATCTGAGGTGAAAATTGACGTTTTTTTTTTCAGAATAGAACGCTGGAGATATGAAGCAAGTAAGTAAAGAACTGGACTCCCTTCAAAAGTCGACTGGCATGGAGCAGATTAGGGTAGAATCGGAAGCCACGATTCACTTTAGGTTCTTGAATCTGGCAGTAAGAAAGAATGTAAGTCCATGAATTTGGTAAATAATTAGGCTTAAACATTACTGCTTACTGCGTTGATTCAGCGACCAAAAGACAAGATTCTCTTAAATAAACATTAGATTTGAATTATATTTGATTGCTCAATTCAGCATACCACCATCCAAATAAGGACACGTCACGAGCCAGCGGCGTCTATGGAACAAAATGCATGGATTCTCCTTTAATTTTATTTATTTCTCCAGGAATATATTGTACAGGTTGTGTGACTTGAGTAAGAATATCACCAAACTGTAACAATTTGTCTGCGTAAACCAAATGCTCTCATATAAGTATACCTCTTTTTCCAAGTAGGGAATCATAATCCCTGACAGGGAAATAAAGCTTTAAACTACATTAAATTTTTTTTTTTAATCCGTGTAGCGCCACCAATTAGCTATACAAATCATTTTCTTCTGCAATAGAAGCACATCTATATAAATAAAAATCAATTGCTGTTCGTTAGTCTCGCTAAAACTTGAGAATGGCTGGACCGATTTGGCTAATTTTGGTCTTGAATTATTTGTGGATGTTCAGGGAAGGTTTAAACGTTGAGTGAAGTGCAGGGGCAGGCGGTACGGAGTTCGCCGGGACAGCTAGTGTTAATATAAAACAAACAAGTCTTCTCTACGCATTTCCCTGTCCTCCATTAGCGCAGGATTGACGTACTGTTTTTTACTGCGGCGCACGCGCCCATTACCGCCTCTAGCAGGGCGTGTGCACACCTAGAATCTACGGTAGTCCGTCCGTCAGGTTGTTTCATTTATTTATTTATTCCATAGCTTTCGCCCGCGGCTTCGCCCGCGTGTTTTTTCCCACGGGAATAGTGCCTTTTTACGGAATAAAAGGTAGGATACCTTTATGCCCTTCTCAATACTTCTATCTATGTGTATACGAAATTTCAGGAAGGTTGGTGCCGTAGATAGGGCGTGGCAACTAACAAACAAACTCACTTTACATCACTATCATCACTACATAATATCCATACTAATATTATAAATGCGAAAGTCTGTCTGTCTGTCTGTCTGTCACCTCTTCACGGCTAAACTGCTGGACCGATTGTGATGAAATTTGGTAGGGATGTAGTTAACGACCTGAGGTCAAACATAGGCTACTTTTGGGCGCGATAAAACAGAGTCCCACGCGGGGCGAAGCCGCGGGAATCAGCTAGTATATTATAAATCTATTAAAAAAACGCATCAAAATCCGTTGCGTAGTTTTAAAGATTTAGGCATACAATGGGATATAGGGACAGAGAAAGTGACTTTGTTTTATACTATTTAGTGATATCACCCCCTTTATTTTAATGTGTTACCTCATCAATGAGTATTTGAAAATTTATTTAATAACTTTTTTAGAGGCAGTGCATTGACCATTACATTATAAACACGCCCTTACTGCACAGTAGTCACGAGCTGCAACACCGCAAATGGGTTCAGGGTTCTTTTCCTGGGGTAAAGGTCACAAGGTGTTGGTAGTTGCAGATATAATGCAACTTATAACTTTTTTATCATCATCGAATCAATCAGCTGCGAGAGCAATGCTAACTTTTAATGAAAGTCATTATCCCAGCGTTTTTCCAGTTGAATATCCCAAAATGGATCCTGGCTTCCGGCACAAGAGTAACCCTCTCCTCCCTTTTTTGCGCCACCCGCCCGTCGGCAGTTTTGATGAAGAACATCATTAAAGGAAAGATAGAAGGAAGAAGGGGTCCAGGTAGACCAAGGCATAGTTATATGAAACAAATAAAAGAGGAAAAAAATAGTCTTGTCGTATCAAGAAATTAAGAAACTGGCAAAGGATAGACAGTAATGGAAGGCACTCCACCGACAAGAGCCTAGCTCTTAAATGTATGATGTACCTGAAGGTCTCGTAAGAGCCAACTGGCATCATAATCAATAAGGTCAGGTATGAGTCAATACGTAACTACTTTATCCCTCCAGCGATACCTTATGGTAGATTTCTTTTTATACAATTTAATAGGCAAACAGGCATACGACCCACTTGATGGTAAGCGGTTACCGTAGCCTATGGACGCCTGCAACACCAGGAGTGTCACGTGCGCATTGCCGACCCTTGAGGAATCTTTTCACGCCCCTTTTGAAAGACTCCCATGTTGTAGTCCCTAGGGAAATCCATGGCAGTGAGCTCATTCGGTACGTCTGTTCTGTACGTACGTTGAGTTTACCATCAGGTGGGCCGTTTGCCTACTAAATTGTATAACTCTAGGGAAATCTATAGCAAAGAGATAATTGTAGACGTACATCCTCAGCGTACGTGGGAGAAAATTCCTATGAAGGTTGTCCCACCTAGTATTGTTTTTTTTTCATAGTGCAATAGTATTTAAAATTAACTAGCGATCCGCCCCGAAATCGTAAGGGCCTAAAAATCTTCCTCTTGAATCACTATCTATTAAAAAAACCGCATTGTACGTTACGTTAGGGTTCAATACGCACTGTGTGGGATTATTTCGAATAAACCGAGTGTGGTTATGTGCAAGCTTATATTGCGACTGACTAGTTACAACGAGGATCCGATCATTATAAAGGCGAATTGACATATACTAGACAAGACATGCATATAAACTAACAATTAACTATATTTCGCTACAACACGCATCAAAATCCGTTGCGTAGTTTTAAATATTTAAGCATACAAAGGGACATAGGGACAGAGAAAGCGACTTTATTAAATACTATGTAGTGATACCGTTTTCCAGTCTGTCCTTTGACCACTTCACTTTACTGCCGGATACTCTCGTGACCCAGCTAACGAAGTCTTGCTGCCTTAGCAATAATATTTTGGCTTAATAGTATAGTATAGTTCGTTTCTAATAACTTTATTTTACTAAACAAGTGAATACAAAAGCACAGAAATAAAACAAAAGAACAATGTGTGAACTGAACAGAATCTGCCGAATTCACGAATCTGTCCAATCCCAGAATCTATCCTATACAGAACAAATTGACTTATCCCAAGAATATCTCTTACAGACAACCAGCGAGTGACAGAGAGAGAGAGTGAGAAGGGTGACGTATAGTATTCTGTTATCTGTGATACTAACGTACCTATAAGCCTCCTTTTATTGATCTTGTAAATCTATAAAAAGTTCTGAAAAAAAATTGCTCGTCTGTAACAACTCCCGATTCAAAAATATATTTGGCAGTGAAAAATAACCATTTTGAAATTCCCGAGGCAATGATGCATAGACTAATCCATAATCAGGGGTTCGGGCACCAATCGGAAATCATTTTCCATCTCGACGCGCGTTTTCTCAATCTTTCACTGTACCATTGTTAGTCAGTCATGTATGCGTAATGCCTTAATGTGTAGGAAAATTTTGTGAAAATATTCAAGATATTTTTCGGGATGATAGCTTGATAGAGCATTATTTTTTACGATTATTCGGAGTAATAAGTAATAAATAAATTAGTTGTTAACACATAATTTAGAAATATTAACAAGTGGCATAGCGCATGAAAAACGTGTCACTAGTTTGGCTTGCAAGCCAACGTTTCACACAGAAAAAATGGGCGGGGAATTTGATTGCGTCATTTATTGCCACTGTTATTGGTCGATAATATTAGGTGGCTTTGTTTGTTCTAAACTAAGTAATACATTTCTAATAAGGTGTGGTGTGGTTTACATGGATTTACATGTATTAATTGAAAGCAAGAAGAGAGAATACGCTGCCACACTGATCCTGGAACTTAATTCGCTTTAAAACATTTCTATTCAGATAATTTCTCTGCTCTGTGGTTGTTAATGTTCGTTACAGCATTTCAATTTTGAAAATTCAAATTTTCTTCAAATCGATTATTTTTTTAGGAAAAAAAGATGTACGATTAGGTTCTGGCAAGCATACCAGACAATTTGTCACGAAAACTGTTAAGTAGGTGACTACATTTATAACTAGATTCTTATACTTAGATACTACGGGCTTACCTACAGTCAACCTTAGGGTGGTTGCTTTAGCGGATAAGTCCGCCTTTGTCCCTCATTGTTTCAAGTAAAGCTGCTATATGTAATTTTATTTTTGTGGTGCAATAAAGAGTATTTGCTTTGTATTGTATTGTGGTGAATAAAATGAATGTGCAAATTTATTTATTTATTTTAATAAAGAAACAATAACACCATTACAGCTTACATGCCAATGCGATGTTATACGTATGCTAGCTTCTAACAAAAATATGTATACCTTATACTAATAAACAGCAATAAAAACTAAATACTTAGATAATTGAAATAAAATAAAATTAATTTGTTTCTACATATCTTTGGACGATCATCATGACTTTCAAGACATATTATATACGACTTATATTAGACATATTAGATCCCTTTTTGGGATAAGTCCGCCATTGTACTTTTGTTTTATTATCTATGCTTTTGTATTCACTTGTGTTTTAGTACAATAAAGTTATAATAAACAAACAAACAAACTTTTGTTCAATTTTGAAAATTTTAGACAAATACATTACTTACATAGTTTTTGCCGTGATTTTTGCATGCGCATTTTCGACATTTATGAATGTACTAATACAAATTTAACATATTTTATTCCACAAACCAGGACTTTTCAAACTTGTCGAAAACCCAATGAACGTCATCCACCCATATACATTCTCATACAAGGGTGGGTCGTAAAACGTAGTACAAAAGAATGCTATTAGCCACGCGCGACGCCATTAATGTTTGTCTAGAGATGTAGTTCCGATGCCCGGGAGCTCAATTCCGGCGTATAAAGGATGTTTTTTTTTTTCGCCGATTAATAAAACACCCACGTGTGTCTTATAAGTAGTCAATTCGTGACATACAATAGAATTTTTAATTCTTTTTAATCAATTTGTGTAGGTAATTTATAATTTGTTATGATAGTATGGACGAAGCTTCGTCTATACTTTCATAAATCATAGGATATGGGACACGTTTATCGAAACGATCTTGTAAGTACGTCAAGATGACGTGTGTATTAATACAAAAATGAATATGTTTACCAGCAATTTACTTAAAGAAAATTTCTTTTAAACGCACAGTTCCGGAGACTGGGTCCGAGGTATGTTTTAATTTTTTTTTTTATTGGTTCTTTAAACTGACGTGACGCAATGACTTACAATAGTAGAAATAACATAATAATATCGTACAAAAGTTACAAGTCTTCTTAAATTAACACAGCATGCACACATAATAACCTGCTTTTATAAGAAACAGAACACACAAATGTAAGTACTTAATAAATAAGAACAAATTTACAAAAATCTAAAACTAATTAACTTGTGCCTTATAAAATATAATGAAGAAATTTCAAATTGTTTCTTTAGTGTCATCGTCTGCAATATCAGTAAATACCCACTGTTCAAAATATTCTCTATAACTTAAGTTTACTGTTGCAGTTTTAACGAAATTCAAAAATAAACTTTATAGGAACATCCTGTATTAGCTGCCGCTCGTTACACTACTCCCGCGCCACTTAAAGCCGCTTCGTAAATTTGTCTGATCAAAGTGGCGCCCGATATGAATGAGACCAATTTTAGATCCATTTTAAACTCGCGATATGAAGTGCTCTTATTTTATAATTCAAATCCATAAATATGAATCCTTTAGCATTGCGGGGACAAGACTTGGGCTCTCATCATTTCGTGTAGATGTCATGGTCAGTAGACCATGTTTACGCAGGTGAGAGTTCTTCGGAACCACCTCTGACATGTTTCGTTCGTTCGTAACGGTATAATTATTGATTTTTGTAGGATAGCCCATCCCATTATAATAAAAGTAATATATTTAGCATATCCTAGCGTTTTCCCGGTTGCATCCTTGATTTTAATATACTTACCCATAAAAATTAACATTAAAAATTCAATATGTTCTGTCCTATGTGGGCCAGATTCTGTCCAATCCCAGAATCTGTCGTATAAAGAACAAATGGCTAGAGATCTGGAGAAAAATCTGGAGGAGGCCTATGTGTCACAAGGACACGCTGGTAACAGAAAATAAGGCTTTGAAATTTAATGTTCTATCTCGTTTTTTGACGCTAATTACGTAGTACTATTACTAATTCTGTGCGCTAACTTCCGTGTTTGTACGCTCACTTCACCACTAAAAGGATTATATATATAGATACTAGCTGTTCCCCGCGGCTTCGCCCCGGGTGGGACTCGGTTATATCGCGCCCAAAAGTAGCCTATGTTTGACCTCAGGTCGTTAACTACATCCCTACCAAATTTCATCACAATCGGTCCAGCAGTTTAGCCGTGAAGAGGTGACAGACAGACAGACAGACAGACAGACAAACAGACAGACAGACAGACAGACAGACAGACAGACAGACTTTCGCATTTATAATATTAGTATGTATAGTATGTATATGTATTTCAATTATCACTGCTTTCTTTTAAGAAAAACGTTTTTATTTGTTGTCGACTTGACAACCCTTGAGTTTAATTTTGTAAATAAACTAAGTCATTGAAAAGCACTTCAGATGCAATGATTGTTTTGTGTCGCATCTACTTTATTGTTTTTGTTATATAACTTAGTAATCTGAGGATAATGGTGCTGGTTGTACAACTATACATACATTGAATTGTTATGTGTTTAATTGATATCATTTGTACAATTGTTTATTGTCTGGAATGCACTGCCTGTTGAAATTTGTAAGGCTCAGACAATATCATCCTTTAAAAATCAGGTAAAAAATCACTATCTCTCATTAGTGAAAGCTGGTCACTGATAGTAGTATTTTCATTTACTAGGTTCTATAATATACTGGTACATTTTTATATAAATATTTATGTATATGTATGTATGTATATGTATGTATGTATATGTATGTATGTATATGTATGTATATGCATTTATGTATGTATATGTATGTATATGTATTTGTGTATGATTATTCGTGTATGTTTTTTTTTTCATTCATAGTTTATTATATTATTTATTTCATATTTGTTTTGGTACCGCCTACCGCATTTTTTCCACGTTGTTCCTATCCACCCTAAGGTTGGCTGGAAGAAATTGCATCAGCGATAAGTCCGCCTTTGTACACATTGTTTGTATTTGTATTCAACATGTATAATTTGTATGATAATGGTACAATAAAGAGTATATCTATCTATCTATCTATCTATTGTCCTAAATAAATAAAAAATAAATTATAGGCCGAAAGATGTATCTACAATTGAAACTTGTGCGTAGAAGCGATTCGATCTACATATACGATTATAACAAAGCTGTAGAGTTTGTTTGTAAACGCTCATAACTATAGAACTATTGGTCGAATTTCAAAAGTTATTTCTGCATATCATAGCCTGGTTCTTTAAGGTTATATAGGCTATAATAAATTTACTTCACGGGCGAGCAAAACCGCGAAGCACTAGTAAGGTAATAAAATAAAACAAAGCCGTACTGTTCCACAAATATTATTCGCCACTTACACAAAAATACACAATAAAAGTTACATGTGAAGTTATTAATGCTAAAAAAGTAATCACAGTTAAATTCAAGACTCATATTAACAACTAAAACAAACTAATATATTACATTATAGTTTAATGTCCACGGGAGTGATAACGTGATACATCTAAACTAATATGAGAGCTGAAGCGTTTATTTGTTTGTACGCTTGTACGCGTTGGTATGTGATCGAAAGTAATCACTAGTAAGTAATACCCACAGATAATCTAATTGAACTTTTTAATTCTACGATTAAAAAATAAAGTTTGCAACACGAATCATCACTTCCGTAGACAACCAAACAATGCCGGTTTCCGTAATTCCGTAATAAAATATAAATCACAGATTTAGTAATAGAAAATTTATCACAAAGTGAAGTACAGAAAAACTATCCGTAAGAGAATCCCCACAATTATCCACGCGGAATCGGCTTCAGCCGCTCAAAAAACCTTATTAAGACCTTAATAAGGTCGTTTTTCCGTCGTCCGACCCGAGCCGATGCGAATGCCACTAACGACAACCTTAACACGTTGACATAAAGGCTTTTTTTGAACGGCTAAAATCGATTTCTCGTCGATAAGTGTGAGCTAAGCCATCGACTGCGCTCGCCGTCGTGCCATGTTTAATTTCGTGAATTTTAACATATATGGAATAGACATGGAAAATCGTTAAAGATAAGACGAAAAATTCGGCCTTTTAATTGAATTACTGCGATGTATGTTTGATTGAAACATTATCCCCCGTATTAAGAAACGTTTTAGCTTATATGTGTTGCGTCTCTTTCTTTCACGTGAAGTTTCAGGTAAGAGAAAAAGAGACAAAACATATTTTAGTAGACATGGGCTTAACAAATGTTTTTTAATACAGGGAAAATCTTTTATCCATTTTATAACGTTTTCGATTTTTATATCAGAAAATAAAACGATAGACCGTTTGTGATACTGTATAACTTGCCTAGGGAACATTTTAATTTAGTAATTAATATATATTTTTAAGATCAATAAGTCACTTTTACAATGTAGCAATCAGTTTTAATTTCTTTGAGAAATTCTTTTACATACTATCCATTCCATACTCTACAATTATAATGTTCCCGAATGACAGACCAATTGAAAAAGGGAGATATTATTAGTTCCCGAATCGTGTATGACGAGAGTGATGAGTGTAGAGGAAGCGAGGGAGGTCTATATAGATCTTAGCAAGTGGGAATCTTTGTCTGTCTGTCTGTCTACCGGGATATAGGCGTGATGATGTTTGTGTGTTTGTATGTTCCGATTATCAGTATCACAAAAACATTAAAGAATAATTTAAAATTTCGGTATTTACCGATCAAAACTAATAAAAAAAGAACAAATTTTTCGCCATCGACCTCCACGTTTTCCCGTCTTTTTCCTATCCTGTAACTATGTTAATTGATACAAAAGTTTCATCAACGTATTTCCTACTTCCCACTTATCACAGCTGACCGAACCTAAACTGTGTCCCGCGAGACACACTTAGCACACACCTTAATACCTTGTTTTGTATTTTCATGTCTTCTATTTAGGTAAAGCGCTGAATAAATGACACTTTAGCGCCGTAAGTGTAAAAAAAAACATCATTTCGTGTAAATGACACGGTCAGTCGACCATGCACACCCTAGTGACAGTTCTTCGGAACCGCCTTTCAGCCTCTGACGTGGTTCCTTTAACGACTACCAGATAGCAGCCGGTACCTATACTCAGTACAGTGCAAACAAAAAAATACTGCTTATAATCTGAAGAGTTGTCAAATGTCTTGAATGACTCAAGTGAAAAAAAATTATGACAAAAAACGCTGCAATGGTATTCATAAATAATTAAATACACAAAAAAATATGAATTTTAAACCTCATATATCTTGTTGCCCACCAGTGGGACACATTAAAAATAGGCTTAAAAAAAAATCGGTTGTCTGTAAAGTCGGTTTACTGACGATAGTTGAACGTGACAACGTCATAAGAAATTCGCTTGCACTTCAAGCCTTAAATGGAACGCCTCAGAGCGAGGTAACGCCGCATTGCGTCATGTTTTTTCGTGCGTGCAGCCGGCTCCATCGAATTATAAGACGTCGTCACGTCAAAAGATATAAAATGAGTTGATCTATAAAACTTACAATAGTTAACTGACTGCCCGAATCTAATAACCACCTTGGTTTACATCTCTGTGTCCTTTTAGGCGTACATACGCAGATTAAAATTGAATTTCAAAAAAATCACCTGTCTTGTACGTCAATCTAGTATTTAAACTAGGAAATTAATTAGGTGAATAATTACTATGGTAAAGAAAAAAAACTTGTTTTATGATTTTAACTAGTAGCTAAAGTGTAAACATTTACTCAGCCGCTTTTAAACCTTAATTTTGATTAGACCTAAAGTCGATTAAATTTTAAATTTAACATTACTTTTAACACTATTCCCATCTCTTTTGACTACAAGACATTTTTCTCATCATATCAAAGAAAATAAAATAAAAAAAATATTATTAGTGCTTTGAAAAAAAAAACAAAAATACTAAGCACTGTCATTTGAAAACTCGAATTGATTTTTAAAGCTTCAAAATAAATATTATTTTTTTTTTCAATATAATACAAAAATATAAAGATTTCAAGTTTTCGAACATCAGTTTGAAATTGAACGAAATCTTTTATATAATTGTCTAATCTAGATTCATAGAAAAATATTAGGTATAGTGACATCAAAAAGTGTAGGTTACTACCTCAGGAAAAATCGATTAATATATTCGGAGTGGGATGACAACGATATTGGAATACAACACTTTACTTACACTGATAATACTATTGTGGTCCTGTCAGTACGCTAATCATAAGAAATTCAGTTGTTCAACACCGATCAAATTTTCATAACCCTATCTAATTAATAAAATATAAAAAAAAAAGTATTAATCCACAATCTATGAAAATGAAGCCCGTAATATTTTAAAGTTTAGTTTCAACTGTCAAAGAATACAGATTAATATTAAATTCGACCTTAATCTACGTAATATTAAAAGTCAAATTCAATATTAAATTCAAAGTTATTATAAATTTCAGCTCATTTTTCAAATTTAGAATATAACATCAAATAAAACTAACAGAGTGATGATTTCCGTAGATATTCAATGAAACCAAGCTATGAGTTGAATATAAAAATGCACGGACGTTTTTATTAGATAGAATTTTGCTACAGGTACAGAGAGAATTGAGCGGGAAACAGAAAAATGACAGGACTAAAAGGTTGCCAGTATATAACTCTAGATGACAGTGTGCCAATAACAAAAAAACAATTATGAGTGCGTTCTCAATTACTAACACTCCCTCTAGAACGCAATCCCATTTTATTTAAACAAAATAAATGTTTCTCTAGTGTAACACCTTTAGTTAAATTATCAGCTACCATATTACAACCATTTACAAATAAAAATTTAACCTCAGATTTAACAATATTTTCCCTAAGAAAATGCAATCTAATGTCTATATGCTTAGTCTTAGGTTTATAACTGTCTGTTGATGCTAATTTTATCGCACTTTGGTTATCACTATATATACACAAGACACTATTGGAATCTTGACCGAGTTCAGCTTGCAGTTGCCGAAGCCACAATGCCTCCTGAGTAGCTGAAGCCATCGCCATATATTCGGCCTCTGCTGTAGAGAGTGCAACCGTCTGTTGCTTACAGGAATTCCATGAAATGGCAGCATTTTGAAATATAAAAGCATACCCAGTGCAAGACCTCCTGTCCTGAGGGTCACTAGCCCAGTCTGCATCACAGAATCCGGTTATCTCTCTTGAATCTTCCTTTAGATAGCATAACTTTAGGTTCTTTGTACCTTGAAGGTACCTCATAACCCTTTTAACTCCAAGCCAGTGTTGAATCCCTGGGTCATTACAAAACTGACTCAATTTGTTTACTGCATGAGTGATATCAGGTCGCGTAACTTGTGCCAGATATATGAGACAGCCCACTGCTTCCCTGTATGGAAAATTGCTATCTTCATTCTCTGGTTTCTTTAAAAATTTTGTATTTACCTCTATGGGAGTGCGCACTGGTTTGCATTCCAACATACCAAAGCGTTCTAATACAAGGTTTATATATTTCTCTTGGTCTAAATAGATCCCACCTGTCTCTCGATCTCTGATTATATTTATTCCTATACACTGTTGTATCTCTCCAAGATCTTTCATAGAAAATTTCTCTTTTAATTTATCTTTTATATCAGTTGCTTTTATTTTATTATTTGTGAATATCATTAAATCATCAACCCACACTGCAATAAATATTATTATTGTGTCATCAACAGCATAATAAATACATGGATCTATTTTTGATCTTTCCAATCCAATTTTAAGTAAAACATCGTTCAATTTTAGATTCCACTGACGGCTTGCCTGCTTAAGCCCATAAAGTGATTTGCGAAGATGACATACCTGAGCATTTTGTTCATAGAGTTCTGGCTGCGACATATAGATTTCGGTGTCTATGTCGCCTTGAAGAAATGCACTTATAGCATCCATTTGCATAATTTCTAGGTTATATTTAGCAGCTAAAGCGAGCAAGAATCTTACTGATGTATATCTAACAACTGGAGCATAAACTTCGTTATAGTCATTTCCTCTCCTTTGTGCACATCCCTTAATGACTAGTCGAGCTTTAAATCGAATAATCTCACCCTTTTCGTTGGTCTTACTTTTGAATACCCATTTACATGGCAAGGCTCTTTTATCTGACGGTAAATCAACAAGTGACCAGGTCTCATTCTTTATTAAAGAGTCATACTCCTCCTGCATTGCCCTTTTCCACTGGTCAGCATGTGGAGATGAAAGAGCTTCGTCAACTGTCTGAGGGTCACTTAAGTTAAGTATAGGACAAAAGTAACTCACGTCATGGTCCCCCCTTTCTGCATACCGGACAGCTCTGCGTGGACGTAACGTTATATTACGTACTGGTGTCGAGAGGTCAACTGGTTCCTCTGGTATGTAGGTCGGATCATCATTGTCGCCAGATATATACTCTTCACTTGACGAATGATCTGAGACGTCCTGAGTTTCTTCCTTGGAGGATACTTCTGACGATTGCATTTCTGGACCACTGTCAGGTATATAGGGTAAGTACACATTTTTATCAAATCTTTGCACATTTTCTAAAAATACTACATCTCTACTCTTTATTATTTTATTAGTATCAGGATCAAGTAGCCGGTATATTTTACTAGATTCACAATAACCAACAAATATAAATTTTCTAGATTTAGAATCCCATTTTTGCCGTTTTTCTTTGGGTACTTGAGCCATGACTTCAGAGCCAAAAATCTTTATATTTGATAAGTTAGGCTTCTTACCTGACCACATCTCCATGGGAGTTTTACCATCAATTGATCTAGTCGGTGATCTATTTACTATATAGGCTGCTGTGGCCAGTGCCTCTGCCCAAAATTGCTTTGACAATTGAGCATCAAACAGCATACACCTGGCCCTTTCCACCAGTGTCCTGTTCATCCTCTCAGCAAGACCATTTTGTTGTGGTGAGTATGGGGTACTTGTTTGATGTTCAATACCATGCCTACTTAGAAAATTATCAAATTCTTTGTTACAGTATTCTTTACCATTGTCTGACCGAACAACTTTGATTGTACAACCAAGCTCATTTTCTACTCTGCTTTTATAATCTTTAAATACTTCTAGTACGTTCAATTTGTCTTTCAGAAAATAAACATTAACTTTTCTGGTAAAGTCATCGATAAAGGTAATAAAATACTTCATACCTCCCAGTGATGTTTGTTCCATCGGTCCACATAAGTCGGTGTGGATAAGTTGCAGTGGGTGTGAAGCTCTGGAGCCAATGTTATTAAACGGCAGTCGGCTCTGTTTACCTTTGAGACAGGTGGCACATGTGATAGCTTGTTTACTATTAGCAGGAAATGGACTCACTCCCTCTGCACACTCCGGTAACTTGTTAACATCTGAAAAATTGAGGTGTCCCATGCGCCTATGCCACAGGACGACATCATTTAAATTATCTGAACAAGTAAGGTGTGAAAATACTTCTCTGTGAGTGTTCAACTGATACAAGTTGTTTACTAGTGTGACTGAACAGAGGAATTTGTTATTTTTATCATAAATGTCACAACATTTGTCTTTGAAATTTACCTTACAGCCACTTTTCACCATAGCGCTCACTGATAAGAGATTGGCAGCAAGTTTAGGTATGTATAAAACTTCTCTTACCTGTATTTTGCTTCTTTCATTCCCATTTAAAAATAAATTGACCTTTCCCATATTTTTCACAGATAGCGGTGACTTACTGGCAACTGTTATGGTAGGTATCGGTGGGCTTGTCATGTCATACATCCAGTCACATCTATTAGTCATGTGCATTGATGCACCAGAGTCCACATACCAAAGGTCCGGATTCATTGTCTCTGAACATGCTGAAAATGCTGCAACAAAACTCTTATTTTCATCTTCTTTATTTGTGTTTTTCTTCTTCGGAGCACGACAGTTCTTGGCAATGTGTCCGTGCTTATTACAATTATAACATCGGGGCCCCTTCTGGCTGTGGGCCTTCTCTGTACTGTGACTTCCATGAACGACTGACTTCCTAGTGAAGAATGCTGTACTTTCAGAGCATTGGACTTCCTGCAGGAGTTTTGTTTTAATGGAGTCTGCACTGATCTTAATCCCTGAGCTCTCCAAACCCATAATCATCGGCTTATAAGTTTCCGGTAAGCCGGCTAACATCAGGGTTCCAAGCCATTCATCATCAATGTCAAATTTTATGTTCCTGAGCTTATGGGCGGTTGACATGATTTTATTAACATAATCATCCACATTCTTAGAGTTGTCCAGCGTGGTTGTGATGAGGTCTCGCAATAAGGCAACTTTCCTGTATAACCCGCTGTCATCAAAAGCTTGACGCAAATTGTTCCAGACTTCATTACACGTAGTCGCGCCCTGTACATGTACGTAGATAGTCGGGTCCAGTAACAAAATAAGCTTAGATTTGGCCTTAGTTTCCTTTTTAGGGTCATCGTTGGTTCCTTCAACACAGGTCCACAAGTCTTCCAACTTGAAATATGCTTCAATTGCGAATGTCCACGTATTGTAATTGTCTCTTCCGACAAGTCTGTCGATGTGGAATGGATTATGGCCGGGAATGGACATTTTTGTACTTGAAATTTTTTTCGTTTTTCAATGAGCACGCCGCTTCAAGCCCGGAGAGCACGCCGCGCCGGTTTTAAGTTCTTTCGGAGTTTGTTTTCACTTTTACTGATATCTATGAACTACGCCTCTTCTACCATGATGATTTCCGTAGATATTCAATGAAACCAAGCTATGAGTTGAATATAAAAATGCACGGACGTTTTTATTAGATAGAATTTTGCTACAGGTACAGAGAGAATTGAGCGGGAAACAGAAAAATGACAGGACTAAAAGGTTGCCAGTATATAACTCTAGATGACAGTGTGCCAATAACAAAAAAACAATTATGAGTGCGTTCTCAATTACTAACACAGAGATTATAAAATTCGGCTGAATTTAGTTAATATTAAAAGTCGAATTTAATATAACATTTAAGTAGCAAATTCGGCTTTTTTTTCAGAAACATCTCTTTAGCTAGATGAAACAATAATTATATCATGTTTAATTCTGTATCTTTTGACCTGAAATCCTAAAATGTTGATGTTACATAAATATAGAATTTTTAATAATATATGACAATTTATTCTTGTGATTCGCAACATTTCTTACGATTTTTTTTCCCGCCGTTCTCTTGATGTTAACAATGTGAATTTAATTTTTTTTTTGTCTTCAAGAGTAAATTAAAATTATTTATTCTCCCCTCCAATCATTCCTAACTACGTAACTTATACAATCTTTATTTTTTTTACTTTTAGTAATTTAAAACATTTATCTGACAGGACCATGGACAACATTTAACACAGATTATTGTTACACATATTGTTGTAACATACATTCCGATTATATGTGTTTATGTTCTCCTCCCAACGAAATTTTTGGAAGAAATCTTTTACAATTCCCAGTTTCATAAATTCGTGGTTACGAGCTGTGATTTTCTTAAAAAAAACAGTTTTTAGGCGCTTTTATTAATATGACATATTAATTTAGTTCTTTTTTTGTTATTGGAACGAAATTAGTATTGTTTATTTTTTTAATGTCATCTATTTTTTTTTATAGATAATGTCTTTGCAAGGTATAAGAATTTTTTAAAGTGAAAAAAATACTATAAAAAATTAAGGATTTATCTAACTTCGCTTAAAAGTTGTAGTAATGTCCGAACTACATTGAAAAAATATCTAAAATGCCGAAAATATAGGGATATAATCAGGATGTCTAAAAAAAATATGATATTTTAATTTATTTGTTTTTTTTTTCTTCAAATCCAGTATTTAGATAACATAGTTTGAAATCTGTGTACAATATCAAAACCTGACATACAGTAACTATTTATAAAATCAAATTATGAAGACATTTAACCTGGTTATACGAACTGCGGTTAATTTAAGAGGGGAATACTTGGTTATCATTAAGCGGAACCGTCAAAAGTCAAAGGTAGCTGAGAAATGTATGGGTAGAAAAATGACTAAAAAACAGGACATTTTAAATTTTCCGTGCGCTGGGGGCTTAAAAATTATTATAAAGGGCAAAGGGTTAACCGGTTCGACCTACCAAAAGATTTCATAAACGCAGATTTTGTATGGATTTCTTAGTTACCTTACTATCCGCCAGGGGCGCTGTATATGTCATACAAAATTACTTGTGAATCGTTAAGGGAATCTCTTGGCAGGTACAAGGGTGTCCAATTCCTGCTACTATATAATGTTAAGGTGATACCTCGGTGAACACTAGCGCCAACGTCATTTAAAAATCATTACTCACTGAAAACACAAGTTATGAAAAATCCCTCTGATGTAATTATGGTTCTGGATCTGAAGTTAATTTTAATCATATTCAATTATTAAATTATAGATCCATATAGTTACAAATTGCAAAACTGCTAAAAGTGGCCGTTTTAAGCAATAATGCAACTATAGGGAACTACACATTAATAATTTAATATGATTAAAATTAACTTCAGATCCAGAACCTTAATTACATAACAGGGATTTTTTATAACTTGTGTTTTCAGTGAATAATGATTTTAAAATGACGGTGGCGCTAGTGTCCACCGAGGTATCGTCTCAATAGAAAACCACAGCTCCTGAAATTAGGCCCGACTTAGATTCCCTACCGTGTTCACTTCTTCCCGGTCTTCTTCGCGCGTCCCTGCTTGATGACCTGAATCAGCTTCACCTTTTGAGCTTCAGGACTTTCGAGATACTCCTCCAGCATCTAGAGGAAAACAATTAACTTATTTAGGTTTTGAGTATCTTCCAAGCTGGTCTGGGAGAAAAAGAAAAACATAGAATGTACCAGCTGCTTCTCTTCCCGCGTAAGACGTAAAAGTCGTCTGAGGGAATCGCCGAATGGGGAAATCGTGACATAGGCGATGCGGCTAGCAACCCATCACTATTGATTTCCTGTTTCAACTACCATCATGCTAAACGTGGCCTAAGGTCTTATGGACCTAGGCTCTGTCTACCCCGCATGGGATAAAGACGTGATTATATGAAATTATGAAATGAAGTTTTAAGTATCAGACTTTGTCCATATTATAACTAACTAACATAGGATAGGATAAAAAACGAGCACATATGAAAATAATTAGTATGAAATAAATAAATAGAATTATTATTATTGTATAATTTTTTATTATTTTTTTACCCTTTTGTGAAGGTCTCCGTGCTTTCTATACACATCTGCATCCATTCTCTCATCTATGATCCTCGGGACTCTGCTGGAGCATATCATCCAACAACGAAGCAGACTTTTTGCGAATAATATTTCAACCAGTTTTCCGATCGTTACATTGTATACGGAACCCAAGAAACTTTCCCATCAAAACAACAAAGTTCGGCTCTAAATATAAAAGCAATTTGTCCCCGTGAATATTTGACGAGGCATCATCTGGCGTTTGTTTAGCTAGCGTAGTTAAGTTACATTTTGGCACTAAATTGCTCTGGGGCCGTGGATAATATAGTCTTTTTTAGGGTTTTATGATAATAATAAAAAAAAAACTTGATTTTACACAACAATTTTTTTGTCGAACCTATTTAATATTGTGACAAAATCCTTAATTAATGTAGGATGTTCGCTCTTTCTACCAAAATGGCTGGTATGTCCGGCATTTAGGTTTGACGACCTGGAAACCCTAGACGGGGGGGGGGGGGATTATTTTGGAGTCTTTTTAGACCAGAACTCTCCACCATGAGCACGCGGAGACTTTGCATTCTATAAGTCATATTTATCTGAGTTCATATTACAAAAATTCCGTTACTTACATTGTCTTGAACATAATAAATAACCTTTGCACGTGCATGTTATGTTCTTATTTTGTAGCAGTTTTTTTTATACCAAGTCACATTTTTTACATTTAACAAAATTATAATATCATTCATTATATCATTATTATTTATTAAATACTAGATGTTCCTCGCGGCCCCGCGTGGGACTTGGTTATATCGCGCCCAAAATTAGCCTATGTTTGACCTCAGGTCGTTAACTACATCCCTACCAATTTCATCACAATCGGTCCAGCAGTTTAGCCGTGAAGAGGTGACAGACAGACAGACAGACAGACAGACTTTCGCATTTATAATATTAGTATGGATTTTAATTAAGGACTTACCTGCACACTCAATTCTGATGCTATAGCCGCTGCTGCCGAAGGGTTATCTGATACAGCTATCAAAGTCGGTAGGAGAGCGTGACTGTGTGTCTTGGAAACCAACCAGTTGGCTGGCAGTGTGCATAGAGTCTTGATTACACTCCAGCCGTCACAGATCGTCTCCTGATGGAGAAAGTATAGGTGGCTTAGCCAAAGTCACAATTTCAAACTAATTAATGTCGAAAAGAAAAAATGATAGGGTTGACATAAGCTGCGGTAAAATGGTCAATCTTATGTCAATCCCATACATTTTCTTCTTGTCATTCGTTGACGTTTTGCGATTGTGACTTTGGCTGAGCCCCCAGATGTTTAATGTTTCCGGTTGGTTCGCGCACTAATATGTCACATGACAATAGTTTTTCTATTGTATCTGAATACAGCGAGTCAACGGGTTAGTCACATTTCAGGCGTGAATCACCTGATTGTCTGATAATAAAGATGATTTCGTGCTTCGGAAGGCACGTTAAGCCGTTGGTCCCGGCTGCCATCTGGTAGTCGTTAAAGGAACCACGTCAGAGGCGGTTCCGAAGTACTCTGACACCAGATTGTGCATGGTCGATTTTCCGTGGCACCTACACGAAATAATGTTTTTATTTTCAATGATTAGTGATAACATACCTAGTACTTATTAAAAAAAACCTTAAAACTATATACTTAATAATAATAATAACTAAATATCCATACTATCCATACTAATATTATAAATGCGAAAGTCTGTCTGTCTGTCTGTCTGTCTGTCTATCTGTCTGTCTGTCTGTCTGTCTGTCTGTCTGTCACCTATTCACGGCTAAACTGCTGGACCGATTGTGATGAAATTTGGTAGGGATGTAGTTTACGACCTGAGGTCAAACATAGGCTACTTTTGGGCGCGATATAACTGAGTCCCACGCGGGGCGAAGCCGCGGGGAACAGCTAGTAAATCTATAATTACGTAATATCATTCTCAACACAATAATTCGCGGCTTAGGAGAGCATACCAAATAAGGTACTAGGTCACATCTGCGACTACTTTAGAGCCACTAAATATTTTAGGTAATAGTCATTCGCTCCGGCCATTGATATATTAAACAGTAGATAACGAAATCAATGTCATTTATTGACATAATTATTATTGTTATATTGATTCATTTATATTTATGTATATAAACAAAAAAATACGTTTTGTGTGGTCGCCATTCGAAATGCTTTCTGTATCGTCATTATCTTCATTTCGTGTAGGTGTCACGGTCAATCGACCATGCACACCTTGGTGTCAGAGAGAGAGAGAGAGAGAGAGAGAGAGAGAGAGAAAGAAAGAGAGAGAGAGAGAGAAAGAGAGTGCTTTCTGTTTAGGTCGGTTTTATGTGCCTTCTATTTTGTTAGTTTCTATTCAAATCTATATTGCTTACTAGCGACCCGCCTCGGCTTCGCATGGGCATAAAAACCTTCCTCTTGAATTACTGTGTCTATTAAGAAAACCGCATCAAAATCCGTTGCGTTGTTTTAAAGATTTAAGAATACAAAAGGACATAGGGACAGAGAAAGCGACTTTGTTTTATACTATGTAGTGATAGTGATATGTTTTCTTTCAAATGCGTAGTCTATGAAGAAGGTTGTCTATGGTGGCATCCCTTAGAACCACCTGTGTCCGTGGGAAAGGAAGGAATAATGTTGCCATCTAACAATGTTAAATAAATTACGACCCCTATCCTCCGCGACTTAGTGGTGGTGACACAGAGTCCCGGATTCGATTTTTCGAACAAATATTTGCGTCCTTCGTTCTTCCCATTTTACCAAATTACTGTACACAGATAAAAATACAACATCAAACATAGAATAGAGAACATAAGTACAACCACAAATTACAGAATACTATACTAGTGTAGTACACGGGTCCTGCTTAGTGATGTGCCGTTGCCGAGAATATTGAAAACTTTTCCGGGAACTTTGGAAATATTTCCGGAAATATTCCGTGAATTGCCAAATGACTACGGCAACGTTGGGAAAGTTTCCAAATTCCTTGGTAACATTGGGAATATTTGCGTAAATTTCCATAGGGAATGTTTCCGTAAACTGAAAATTGCCAGCCGGCACATCACTAGACTCTTGCTTATTTCTAAACAATCTCACAGAAACAATTTTGTGGTTGTATTGGATTGTATGCAGATCGCAGTAAATCCAGAAAACCCCGCGGTTTTAGGATACCATGTAAATGAATTGTTTCATGAATATTTTTTTCTTTAATAAATTAAATAAAACGGCTTCCGAAACAAGGAGATCTCAAAGAAAGCCACTAGTTGCGACCAATCCAACCTAAACCTATAAAAAACAGCAATAAATAAAAAAGCAATTGTCCAAATGAGTGTACACGTGTCCACTCGGCTGACAGGACACAGGTGCAGCCCGCATGGGAAATGAAACGGCCAAGACGTTATAGTGATAGCTGTAGATCAGGTAAGGTGCAGAGAAAAAGCGTCAGGGGATCTGTGCTCAGGGGGCTTAGGTAAAGTCACAATTTCAAAACCTTGACGACTGTCGATAAGAACATAATGTATGCCTGGTATTGCAGGCATCTCATGCAGGCAGGCGTGATACGGAGCGGTTTTTTAGAATAACGTTTTGACTAAGCTTGGTGCAGATTTTTTCATTATCATGATTTTAACGAAGGACGAAGGGGTCCAGGTAGACCGAGGCATAGTTATATGAAACAGATAAAGGAGAAAACAAACGTCATGTCGTATCAAGAAATAAAGGAACTCCACCGACAAGAGCCTAGCTCTTAAATTTATAATGATAATGAATATTTTGACGAAGAATGTTATATTTGAAAAATGAGGAAGCTTAATAAACTGTAATTGGTGATTCTGAATAAATTTTGCTTACTGTAAACAGATAGGCTACAAAATCTAGACGAGCTTAATCTCTAGACATTATATATTCTGTGGCAATAGGTGCGAATGAGAAATAACGATGCAAACGGTCGTTCTTGTAAATTGTTTTACATTGTCTTTGTTTTTAATTATGTTAATGGCGAAGACCACATCATCGGCATTTTAATTAATCTAAAGGCGAGGAGTTTGCTATAAATAATTAGTGTAAATATTGCCCTTTTCTTTGGCAGTGAGATCACATTGCCAAGCAGTCTTAGGTTAAGGTAACCGCTTTCCATCAGGTGGGCCGTATGCATGTTTGCCTACTTAAAGTCTACCTCTATCCTCTACCTCAGATAAATTATTATTCATATAATTAGCTTGAAAACTTACCAGTAGTTGCGCGTTATTTACCACGACGAATCCGACCAAGACAATGAGGTCCAGCACCATAGTCTCCGAAAGCGTCTGGTCTAGCCGCTGATTGGTGAGACCTGAAGAAAAATATCATTATATACCCACAGTCTCGTACTCATTCATACCTTGATGATCTGATATGAGCGTTCATCTGGTATCAGAGTTCTTCGGAGCTGCCTCTCGGCCTCTGACGTAGTTCCTTATCCTAATATCTTGTTGAAAATCCTTGGGAGAGGCCTATGTAACGGTGGACAGCCTGCGGCTAAAATGATGTTGATGAAGATGATTGTGGCGCCGCTTTTTCTCTACTTGCGCTTTGGTGAATTTGCGGTGGTAAACTTAAAATAAGTAACAATTGACGTCAATAAGTGATAAGAATATCCTATATCCATACTAATCCATACTAAATCCTTACTAATCCATACTAATCCATATCCATACTAATATTATAAATGCGAGTCTGTCTGCCTAGCTGTCTGTCTGTCACCTCTTCACGGCTAAACTGCTGGACCGATTGTGACGAAATTTGGTATGGATATATTTATGCACTAGGAGTCAAACAGCCTACTTTCGGGCGCGATATAACCGAGGCGCACGCTCCGGGAAACAGCTAGTTGAAAATAAACAATTTGAATTTGAAGACGATGACTTACGTAGGGCAGTGGACCTCGGCGCCTCCTTGTCATTGGGCGCGTGCTGCGACAGCAGCCTGGCCACGGCAGCACGGAACTCCAGCGGCCAGCCGCCTTCCCCAAACGCCTCCTGCAACAACACTCCCGTATTAATCACCCCTTCTATCTTCATCATCTGAGCGTGTTTACTAGTTGCATCTTTAGGTTACGCTTCAGAGACCACGGTACGATTTTAATCATACTCGTAGTACAAGAATAAAATAAAAATATAACAACATTAAATCTACTAGCTATGCCACCGCTGCCGCCATGGTTCAGTACCAAGAGCAAACCAAAAAGTTATTCGTGCAAATGGTCTCACCAAGAATTTAGACCACGCGTAGTACTTCTCTATTCTGTGGCGCGAAACGAAGAAAAAGAAGAGAAAGCGAAACCATGGGCTCAGCAATGATAAGGTGACGAATCGACTAGGAAGACACTAAGATCGTGCAAATGGTCTCACCAAGAGTTTAGACCACCCGAAGCATTTCTCTATTATGTGGCGCGAAGCGAAAAAAGAAGAGAAAGCGAAACCATGGGCTCAGAAATGATCAGGTGACGATTTGACTAGGAAGACACTAAGATCATGCCAAGAGTTTAGACCGCGCGAAGCACTTCTCTATTCTGTGGCGTGAAGCGAAGAAAAAGAAGAGAAAGCAAAGCCATGGGCTTTGAAATGATCAGGTGACGATTCGACTAGGAAGACACTAAGATAAGAGGCTGACAGAGAACCCAGGTAGAGTGAATTTCAGTGGTAAAAGATTTTCCTTTGAATCGATTGCAAAATCTTTCAACTTAGAGCGAACACGCACTGCAGCCGGACCAGCATTTCGCCCACAGAATTTAGAAATATTAACAAGAAGTGGCATGGCGCGCAAAAAACGTGTCACTGATTTGGCTTGCAAGCCAATGTTTCACTCAGAAAACATGGGTGGGGAATTAATTTATTGCCACTGTTATTGGTCGATAATATTAGGTGGCTTTGTTGTAAACTACGTAATACATTTCTAATAAGGTGTGGTGTGGTTTACATGGGTTTACATGTATTAATTGAAGATAAGAAGAGAGAATACGCTGCCACACTGATCCTGGAACTAAATCCGCGTCAAGGCATTTCTATTCGGATAATTTCTCTGGTCTGTGATTTTGCCGGATAGAGACAGCCCTGTCTCTTCCGCCATTCCACCGGAAAAATAGTGCAGATGTATATCTGTCTCAATCAATTCAAAACAGAAGTCATCATTCCTTCTTACAAAATTTCTTCTAATGAAAGTTGGCAACCCTGTCCGCACCCTCAAAAAATCGGAACACGTCAAAACCTCTAAAGCGGTCAGGTCACGCAACTGACCGCAGATTGAGTTACAAAGTTGACAGATTGAGTTGGCCACTGGTCTCCATCGGGTCCAATTGAGTTTGGTACTGGAGTCTGTGATTTTTACGATGAGGGTTCCGAAGTTTTAGAGACTTCAGAGTGATAGACTCAGTTAACGCTTTTAGTTGGGCCCAAAAGGTTGTTTTTTTAATAATGAATGTTTTTGGTATTTAGTTTTCTTATTGTACTACGAGTATACCAACTTACTTACTGCGTGGGGTCAGCGACCCATCTACTATACCTTCTATGTTTTAAATCTAAACAAAGCTTGAAGGGTTTGATATTTAATAGATTCTTGTGTTACTTTGCGGAAGTCAAAGTTACAAGCTAACTAACTGGTGCGGTACAAGCTAACTGGTGGCGGAAGCACGCAAAATAATTTGGTAAGTGCTTGAAGGGTTTGCTTGCACGCTTATAAAATAGCAATTTCGGCCGAAGCTTGTACAGTCTTCCTCTTAAGAGGAAACAACTCGTGTCAAACTTTACATTGGTGCAAAACAAAAAGAAATTGCACGCTTTGTTCCTTTTTTGAATTTTGTTAATTTACCTACCTATTTAAAACAAAGAACCAAATAGTTGATACCAACCTAACCAAAGTATCCGGCAATTTCCATTACCGACCGCTAAAATATATATTTTTTGTAGGTTTGCCAGCGAAACTAAAATGAAAATACATATGTACATTTAAAAACCTGCTTTAGCGGCAGGCAATGTTTTTTTTTAATTACATTGTTGTCCTAGGCCAGCAATGAGTCTATTGACGACTGTTTTTTAAGCTATTGCATAGCTTTTATCGCGGGCTTTGAGCGCGGCGAGCGAATCAAGAAATTCCGTAACGAAAAAACCTGACACCCCCGTACTACTCCGCCCGCCTACCATGTAGCTCGGTCAAACTTATTTTTTTAAAATAATGAAGCTATCTCCGAGCAAGCAGTAGAAAACTTAACATTTACCTTTCTTTCCGTTTAATACACATCCTCCTGTGGTTCGGTCGCTAATGGCACGTCAGAGAGCGTCGGGTAATCGATACTATCCCGAGCCGAGCTAATGGATTGCCGGCCTCGACGGGATGAATTTTGATATTCACGTGCAAATATTACAATGGGAGGGATGAAATGTTTATTTAGCTATGAAGAAGTTTATTTGTGGTTTTAACACTACCTGTGCCACGTGGATTCAACCGCCCATCATATAACCCTCACAAGATATATCTATAAGAATCAGACTTACAATAAATTGCAATCAAGCTATAAATTCTGTAGATGACATCCGTGGCGTAATGGATAACATGCCTGCCCGCTACTCAGGAGGTCCCGGGTTCGATCCCCGGTCAGGTCAAGATGAAAAAAGATCTTTACTAATTGACCTGGGTCTTGGATGTTTATCCATATATGATGTATTTGTATTTATCGTTGAGTTAGTATCACATAACAAGTCTCGAGCTTACTTGGCCAACTCAATCTGTGTGATTTGTCCCTATATTTTTTATTTATTTATAAGATTGATAAGATACCTCGATAGCCCAGCGGAGCATGCTTGTTCGTAACGTAACTTAAAGCGTGTCAAGAGATGACGAGCCCGTCCTAGCTTGGATTGGTTGCCACTATTGGAATATCTATCTTGAGCTCCCCGTGATACTCGTTACGCCGTTGGTCGCGGCTGTTATCGGTAGATGGCAGTCTTAATGCTGTGTCAGATGCCTTTAGGCAGCCTGAAAAAGCTAACACACTCTTATCATAGTCTCGTTTCTCTACAAAGAGTTACGGAGGTCAGACACAGCCATACAAAGACAGAATCTCAAATCTAAGACGATGATTAAAAGCGTGCTCTGGTTTGTGGCGCAATAAGAGTTTTCCTTTACTTCTCCCCCCTATAGTGCAACTTAGACACTTAATTGAAAAAAGTCTCTCATTAAACCTGACAACAATACACCCGCCTAGCCAATTACGTCATAAACAAACAATCAATCACACAGTCACATCTGCGGTCTAATAAAGATATAATTGTGTTTGCCGGGACTCGAACCGGGATCCCAGTAGTCCTCATAATTGCCGAGTATAGACATCAAAGCTGATCCCCTGGGATGGGGTAGGAATCAGGGATGGGCAAATAACTGCACGGTCTGTTATTGGCTTAGTTTGATGTAAATAATGACGTAATAGAATGAACAGATATGATTGTAGATGATGCATTTGTGGATTCTTTCCCGTGGGAAGTTTGGGATAAAAAAGTTGCCTGTGTTATTCATCTATAAATATGTATAATAAAACAGAAAAAAGATTTTGTCTGTACATTTAGTAATTTTGAAATGGATAGAGGGACATAAAAAAAAATAAAGCAAAATATTTTTTTGAATATATTTTCTCTGTATGTAAATAAATAAATAAATAAATGTATGATCATGATCACGCTTTTCTCCGAAAGAACTGAACCGATTTGCCTTAAACTCTCACCAATTGTTTTGTTATAACTCGGAAGAACATCTAAAGTTTGTTTCATCAAAATCGGTTCATTAAAAAAATGTTATCGTCATTTCAATGAACTTTTTTTTTTTTTTTTTATTATTTATTACTGACAAACAAAAAAAAAAACAAATATTTTACATAATAATATACCATAAACCACTGGGGTTTTTCCGGATACTTCAGTGATTTTCTGCATTCAATCTTTTTTTTTTTATAATACATATACAACAGAAAACAAAAAAAAAAAAACATATCCCTACGCGAACAAAGTCGCGGGCAACAGCTAGTATATAGTATTTAACAAATCAGATGTATATCAGTGAGATCAATGTCATTATGGGTCTGTCTAGCAGCGAAAGAACAATAAGTAGGCATATAACTTCACGATTGCAAAACTGCACTGACCGGTTTCCAACAGTATCTACAGGTTGTTCAAGAAATAATTTTTAAGTTTCTGTTTAATGTTTTTACTAGTGATACTCTCAATCAAATCTCTTTGCAAACTATTGATATAACGGGGTATAAGGTATGCTGTTGTTCTTTCGCCGTAGTTATTATTTGCTTTAATAGTCACAAGCATTTTATTGGCTTTTTTCCTGGTATTGATCTCATGACTTATACCTTCTTGAATATTTTTATTAAAATATTGTTCTTTCAACAAACTGTGAATAACTTTAGTTTGTACAGGAAGGGTATTGCAGTACTTAAATAAACCTAGATCATCTTCTGAATATCTTTGCCTCAAATAGAAAGGAACTATCATTTTAAGAATCTTTAGCTGAAGATTATATATACTGTTGAGATAACTTTTAAAGGTCCTACCATAACTTGAAATTCCGTATCCAATAACTGAGTCGGCAAGAGAGTTGTACAGTAACATTTTAATTTTAAAAGGAATTCTATTTCTTATTACATACATGTTAGCCAAGAAGGCTCTTAACCTATCGCACACTTGCGTTATATGCGGTAGCCAGTTAAAATTTTTGTCAATAATTAGACCGAGATATGTATGCTTGTCAACGCTTTCAATAGTTGTGTAGAAGGTGGCGTGTGGGTTTCCACTAAACCAACTTCTAACAAGATCGGCATTCAGTCGCACACGATGTGTAGTTAAGTATAGCAGTAGGAAGCAGACGAAGCAGTAGTAGGTAGAAAGCGGAGAAGGTATAGAGAGGAACTTGATAGCAAAGAGGATAGTATATACAGATAGATATATTACAATTTCACAACACAGTTTACAATATAAAAATATCGACACCAGAGACGCGTGTCATGTGGTAGAGAACCGACGAATGAAGAACGCCGCGATCCGTCGATGTTTTTCATTGCGCGCGCAGCCGTTGCCAAACGATAGGTTGAGGTTTGTTATGAGTGGCGAGTGTCTCGCTACACCACTCCCCCAACCAGACCGTAACTACGGTCGATAGTAATTCGGAAACCTTACTCGTCTGCCGCTCCGGGTTGTTTTAACCTCTTGTTGTCCCTCTGTTTGAGATGTTGTCGTCGTCGTCGGTGGCATCGTTATAGGACTATGTATATCTTTTGTCAAATAAGCTGGCTTCAGTCTGTCAATAGTGACGTTGGATAGTTTACCTCGGGCATCTATCTTGAAAAATTTCTCCTGCCTCTCGAGGACTTTGAAAGGTCCGGCATAGGGTGGTTCGAGTGATGCCCTTACGTGATCTTGCCGAAGAAAGACATGGGATGCGGTATGAAGATCGCGTGGAATGTAAAATGGAGAAGTACCATGCCATGAAGCAGGTTTTGGAGAAAGCTTAGCCATATTCGTTCGAAGTCGGGTTACATACTGGGTGATATCTGCTGTCGTGTAGTCATCTTTGGGAGATAGAAATTGACCAGGTAGCTGGAGTGGCTCACCATAGACGAGCTCAGCTGGACTGGCTTGTAGATCTTCTTTCCAAGTATTTCGGATCCCCAGCAACACCAGTGGAAGCGATTCGGTCCACTGTGAAGAGTCATGGCACATTATGGCAGCCTTGAGCTGGCGATGGAGACGTTCTACCATGCCATTAGCAGCTGGATGGTACGCTGTAGTACGAAGATGTCGCGCGCCGATCATAGACGTGAGTGCATTGAAAAGGTGGCTCTCGAATTGACGACCACGGTCCGTAGTCACGCGAGCGGGACAGCCGAATCTAGCTATCCAGCCAGACACGAGGGCAGCTGCGCAGGTCTCTGCTGTGATGTCCTGTAGGGGGATAGCCTCAGGCCATCGAGTAAATCTGTCGATGACAGTGAGACAGTATCTGTAACCACAAGACAATGGTAAAGGTCCTACGAGGTCAATGTGAATATGAGAAAACCTCGCAGAAGGAGTAATGAAAGATGAGAGATGAGAATGAGTATGACGGGTGACTTTGTTTTTCTGGCAATTTAAACATTGCCTAGACCACTCTCTACAGTCCTTACGAATCCCTGGCCATACGAATCTTTGTGTAACCAGTCGTACTGTAGCTGTATTCCCTGGGTGATTCCAGTTATGCACCATATTGAAGACTTGCCTTCTTAAGTTCGGAGTGATGTATGGTCGAGGTGGCTGAACAGAAGTGTCGCAGAATATTGGTAAGTTAATGTGTGCTGTTCGTATCTTCCTTAGCTTCAGAGCGGTACCATGTTTAAGAAGGCCTTGCAGCTCAGGATCAGCTTCCTGGGATCGTGCAAGTTCTTGGTAGTCGATGGCCACGGAGATCTCATCTAGGCGCGAGAGAGCATCAGCAACCACATTCTCGGGTCCAGGTATGTATCGAACGTCTGTTGTAAATTGAGCTATGTAGTCTAGATATCTGAACTGGCGAGGTGAACATTGGTCTCTATTCTTTGTGAAGGCAAAGGTGAGTGGTTTATGATCAGTTAGTATGGCAAACGTCCTCGCCTCGACCATGTGGCGGAAGTACTTAATGGCCTCGTAAACAGCTAACAGCTCCCGGTCGTATGGGCTATACTTTTTTTGAGATGGGCTCAGTTTATGCGAATAAAAGGCCAAAGGTTGCCACTCCTTTCCTTTTCGCTGTTGCAAGACTGCACCAATACCCAAATCTGATGCATCAGTCACGATGGCTAAATCTGCAGTTGGGTTTGGATGGGCAAGTAGTGTGGCATTTGACAATGAGGTCTTACAATCTTCAAACGCTTTAAGCATATCAGGTGTCATATTCACTGGATGTGAACCTTTAACTTTAGGGCCAGATAGTACTGCGTGCAGCGGTGCTTGAAGTTGAGCAGCGTTTCGTACGAAGCGACGGTAAAAGTTCAGCATGCCCAAGAATCTTCGAAGCTCTTTAACAGTTTTGGGAACAGTGTACTCCTGAAGCGCTTGGACTTTAGTAGCGAGGGGTTTAGTACCGGCAGCTGAAACTGAGTATCCTAGAAAGGTTACCTCTTCTTTTCCAAGGAAACATTTTGATGTGTTCACCCATATGCCATATTGTTTGAGGCGCCCGAAGAGTATGCGAAGATGAGCTTTGTGTTGTTCCACGGAATTCGAGAAAATCAAGATATCGTCGATGTACCCATAGCAGAAATCAAGGCCCAGGAGCACTTCATCAAGGAACCTTTGAAAAGTTTGGGCAGCGTTTCTTAAGCCAAAAGTCATGAACGGAAATTCAAAGAGTCCGAACGGTGTAGTAATCGCTGTTTTGGGAATATCAGCAGGATTTACAGCTATTTGATGGTAGGCCTTAACTAAATCGATGGTGGAGAAGATGGAACATCCAGAAAGTTGATGTGAGAAGTCATGAATGTGTCGTATAGGGTAGCGATCAGGTATAGTGCGGGAATTCAGAGCTCGGTAGTCCCCACAAGGTCGCCATGAATTGTCCTTCTTTCTCACCATGTGCAAAGCCGAAGACCATGGACTCTCCGAACGGCGAGCAATGCCACTGGCAAGCATGAACTCAAACTCCTTCTTGGCAGTCTGAAGTCGAGCTGGATCTAGACGTCGTGGTTTACAAGATACTGGAGGTCCTGGCGTAGTCTTAATATAGTGTAGTGTGCTGTGCTTTGGCGGTGAATGCACACCAGCAGGCCTTGTAATCTCCGGAAACTCTCGAAGTATTTGATGGAATTCTGACTCACCATTAACAGATTTCACAGAGGCGATATCGTCAGTGGTTCCTGTTCTTTCTGAAATGGCGGCGACATGTAAAGTTGTAGTACCGTCAACCAGACGTTGATTCCTGCAATCAACTAGTAAGTTGTAGTGGCTAAGCAGATCAACACCAATGATGGGTTTTGACACGTCGGCTATTGTGAAGCTCCAAGAAAATATGCGTCTGAGTCCTAAATTGAGATGAAGCTGTATAGGCCCGTAAGTATGGATGATACTGCCGTTTGCCGCTATTAGATCATACTTGGAACGAGCGCAGGACGTCTTGACTGCTGACCGTGGGAAAACGCACAAGTCTGAGCCAGTATCCACAAGGAATTGCATTTTCGTGGCGCGGTCGGTGACAAAAAGACGGCCTGTAGATGGAGGGCAGTCGTTGGCCGCTACTTCCGACCGCCCTGGGCGTTTCCCGACTCGAATGTGCAGGGCTGCCTACACTTCTTCGCCTGAGCTCCAAAAGTATAGTGGTAGAAACAGTGCGGGTGGTCTGGCGGTGGCTGTGTGTAATTCGAGCGACTGCTTGAGCGGTTTCTCTGAAAACTAGGCTTGGAACGTGAGTGACTTCTGTTATTCCTGTCATTAGTAAGGGCTGCTACTTGCCTGGTTAGCTCATTGACCTGCCTTGTTAGCTCTTCCATAGGCGAAGATGGTGCGATGACAGTAGAAGTGCTAGCCATGGAGACCTGAGGTGAAGCATGAGCAATTTCGTACACTTTATCAGCCAATTCTCCCAGTTTATCTAAAGAAAGATCCATCTGTGAAGCAATAACAGTCTGTATATTCTGTGGCAGTCGACTAGTCCATAAAGTGGCCAAAAAATCACTGGGTATTGAAGGACCCGCTAAACTCTCCAAGTGACGCAGGAATTGCGAGGGCTTTCGGTCGCCAAGCTCCTCGTGCATAAGTAATTGTTTCACGCGCTTTTCCTGTGAAGCGGACAGACGCCTTATAAGCTCGGTCTTCAATTTCAAATATTTGTCCTTTTCAGGAGGCCTAGTAATGATATCTTTCACTTCGATGGCGTATGGTGATCAAGCTGTGCTACGAGATAATTGAATTTTGTATCATCAGTAGTAATTCGGGAAAGATCAAATTGACACTCTAATTGGGCAAACCATAAAGCCGGTTCTTCTGGCCAAAATGGTGGTACTTTTACACCAACTCTCAATACTTCATCAATTTTAATCACTTTTTCGGACTCGCACATTTTAAAAACAAAAGTCGCTCACCACTCGTGTAAGTAAGGCCACGGCCAACCTCTTTGTTGCTATTGGCAACGAAGTTTGTTTGACAGGAAAAAATTTTATTCAAAATTATTTTTATTTTATGCTCACGATTTCCAGGTCACAAATCGGCGCAAAAGGTGCTTCTTGTTCGTAGTCGGTGGTCACCAGTGTAGAAGGTGGCGTGTGGGTTTCCACTAAACCAACTTCTAACAAGATCGGCATTCAGTCGCACACGATGTGTAGTTAAGTATAGCAGTAGGAAGCAGACGAAGCAGTAGTAGGTAGAAAGCGGAGAAGGTATAGAGAGGAACTTGATAGCAAAGAGGATAGTATATACAGATAGATATATTACAATTTCACAACACAGTTTACAATATAAAAATATCGACACCAGAGACGCGTGTCATGTGGTAGAGAACCGACGAATGAAGAACGCCGCGATCCGTCGATGTTTTTCATTGCGCGCGCAGCCGTTGCCAAACGATAGGTTGAGGTTTGTTATGAGTGGCGAGTGTCTCGCTACAGTTGGACAGTTACAAACATTTTTTTTAGAGTGTAAACATGAGTGGTCATGAGCTATAATCTTTTGATTGGTGTTTGATTGATCCCTTGCGTACGGTGAACGAATATGAAGTAATTTAGTTTTGATGCCATTAAGAACGAGTTTATTGTCATGACACCATTTATTTAGATTGTCAAAGTCTTCTTGAATCTTATTTAAGGCAGAGTTAATGTCTCGATCTGCAACAACTATACATGTAACTCAAGGCATATTTGCCTGCAAATATATTGCAAATATAGCAAAATTGGAAAATGCTTTTAATGTGTATTGTGTTGTTATTGTCATGACAAACTTTGTATAAGAGACTATTTCTTTTTATTTTCAAGTGTCATGCTTTTCTGTCATGTCACTGACGTTCAGCGCGACAGCATGATACACGAGCAGCTCTCAAAATTGAATAGCGTTTGAGTATTCAGGCGTTAGTCGCATAAGGTACTAAATCAACTCCTTTAAAGAAATCGACATAGTATGTGGCCTACCATACGAAATAAAAACTAAACGATAGTCATAAATAATTCTGGAAGCTTGGAAGCTGTTAAGAGGGTGAATCTCAACAAAACTACTGAATCCACGTTCTTACTAAATGGATAAAAGTCACGCAACAACGAGAAACGGGCACTTCGAGAATTTGGGAGTAAGATCTCGTACGTCGAATTAAATCATTTCGTGTAGGTTACAACGTCAATTGACTCTGCACAACGTGGTGTCAGAGTTTTTCGAAATGGTATTATGACCCTCTGACGAAATTCTTCCAGGTAGCACCCGCGACCAACAGCTTAACCATTCCGAAACACGGAATCTCCGGTTTCCTTGACAGCCGAAGGAGAATCATCTTTAAGATCAGACAATCAGGTAAGTTCACGACGTACTTTCTAGGGTTGCAGCTCTTAAATGGAAACTTGGCTGGAAGGAACGATAGTAGGTGGAGTAAGGCTGTAACAGAGTGGTACCTTAGATATAGAAAGCGAAGTACTGGACGTCCAGCGGCTAGATGGGTCGATGATATTAGGAAGGTTGCTGGCAACCACTGGATTGCGGTGGCTCATAGTAGGGATGCATGGCGTAGACAGGGGGAGGCTTATGCCCAGCAGTGGGTTGTGAACAGCTGATGATGTTGATGAATCAGGTAATTGAAGCTTGCAATGTCCTAACCAAACTGTAATAACAAAGTCTGCCAATGGCAATAAACCCTGGACTCCGGGTCTTCAGGTAAACGCCACTGAACCACAGAGGCAGTTTTATTATGCAACTAACAGTCCATCCCTGCTTCACCCGTGGTACTTACATAATCTTTGATACTCGGGGATGGCTTTCCAACAGTGAACGAGTTTTGTAATTCGGCCCAGTAGTTTCAAAGCCTATTCGATTCAAACAAACTAACAATCAAATCATTCCTTTTTATAATATTAATATAGATAGATACACTCTTTATTGTACCATTAACATACAAATTATACATATAAATACAAATATAATGTGTCCAAAGGCGGACTTATCGCTAATGCTTTAATTAATTAGATAATTTAGATGAAAAGTTAGGTACCGCTGGAATGATGAAGTTCGAAAGGACCTGAAAGCCCCCCAAATAGCCGACTTGCAAGAGAAGGCGCTAAGCAGGGAACGGTGGAGAGCTCGGTGGGCTTAGCCAAAGCCACAATCTCAAAACGTTAACGAAGTACGACAATCACAAAATGTATGGGATTGACATAAGATCTACCACGTGATTTACCGCAGCTTATGTCAATCCCGCATACATTTTGTTCCTGTCGACATTCGTTAGCGTTTTGAAATTATCACTTTTGCTACGGGTGCTGGAGTCGGGGGCCATGAAACTTTTTGGGTCGTTGTGCCATCTCAGTAAGTAATATAGAGGAAACACGATAAACAAAGTTGGTTAATTAAATAAAAAAGCATAGACACGGTCGATACTCATCAAGGAGTTTTGACGTTGAAGTGGAAACCGCTCCGTGCGGTAAATTAAATCAATACCGGTATAGTCAGGTAATTTGTTGCGAGATTGACTAACCAGGTTATAGACAGGGAGAGAACCATGACAGGCTAGGGGTTATTAGTCTTTTACATTAGGAGACTAACTGCCTCCGTGGACCAGTGGTTAAAGCGTTTGCCTGTAGCCCCTGTTGGTCGTGGTTTCGATTCCCACGAGATGCATAAGTACCATTGTTTCCAGTTTAGTTAAGACGTTGCAGGCTTGAATCACCTTATCACCTTATTAGCAAGACAAGACCAATTTCTTTCAAAATAGTGTTTCAATTGACTACAATAATAATAATTAATTACATAAATTCTTGTAAATAGTGTGTTAAAAGCACTACTTTTAATGTTAACCCACTATTTACAGTATTTATGACTATTTATGACTATTTATGACAGTATTATGTGATTTGAATGTAGTGTGTAGTGAAAAAAATATATACATTTCTTGTAACTGGGTTGTAAAAAAGCACTACAATTGAAAAACTAACAAATTATAATTAACGTTAGCAGAATCGACGCCCTGGTGGCCTACTATCATCTCTTAAAACCATGCAAGATCTAGTGAGTAAGCAAAACAGTGCAATACATGATGTAAGGCGACACCTCCCTTACTCAATCATTCCAGCGTGGTTTTAAGAGATAGTTAAGTCACCTGATTGAACCTTTCAGTCGCAGGTTATTTGCGTTCTGCAGCAAATATATTCGCCGAAGACTCTGTTTGTATGTCCGAATGGGACATGTTGCGTTTTTCTGACGTCGAGCGGTTTGTTTGTTTTTTTGGGGAGCACTATCCTTTCTGTGACAGATTTTTAGAAGTGGTTCATTGACAGATATTTAGTGGTTATTTGTTTTTTATTCTTTCTCTTTTTCGGAAATAGCTCAATTATATATATTTAAAAAAATACGTCAATATAGACTTATTGCTGGCCTAGTTCAACAATCTCATTTAAAAATACAATACCGGCCGTTTATAGAGGTTTGAATAAAACAAGAGTGTTAACAATAAGTGTGGTGTTTCTAGGACTTTTCAATGACATTGGTGAATCTACACTTGAACTAGGATGATTCATGTATCAGCAAAAACAAATCAGCAACCTTTTGAAAAAATTGGTATTTAAATAGCTAGAAATATATTCCACAAGTTCCACAACATATTCTAAGAATACGATAAAAAAAAAAAGAAAAAAGAAAAGCGCATACAGAATTACAAGAAACTATTGATTCAAACAAAACCCACAAGTTTCTCATTTTCCGTTTCAACAAACAAATTTAAACAAGGCAACACGAGTATTTCAAAGACAAACAGACTACCGTCAGCACTGAAAAGAGATAGCTGCATACAATTTAACGAATGTTTGAAAGAGATAGTTGCACAAGTGGCCAATCCGCTTGAGAATTGCGCGGTCACGTGGCGTCTCCCCCAATTGTAGCATTCTAATTGGCTGTTGTAGTGTGGTTTTAAATATAAAATTGTAAATACACTTAAGAAATAAAGTCAACTAAAAGTGGCGCTAGCGTCTCAAATATGTGGAACCCTAAAAACTAGTAATATCTGTTACTTCTTATATTATTATTAATTTTTTACAAAATGTCATCAATGAATCCATCAGTGCCCCTAGTATGAGTTTTTCTTAACGCAGTCGCTAGCGTCTGCGTTAAGAAAAACTCATACTAGAGGCACAGGCCACCGAAAAAGGATCCGCGTAAGGCAATAAAAAACAACAGAATTTTTTTAATTTGTGGAATTACAACAATTAAAGGTCTTTCAAAAAGGACGTGAAAAGATTTATCAGTGGTCGGCAATGTGCCCGTGGCACTCCTGGTGTTGCAGGCGTCCAAGGGCTACGGTGACCACTTACCATCAGGTGGGCCTGTTTGCCTACTAAATAGTATAAAAAATCATCCTAGTATTAGTTAACCTTATAGTAATAATGTTTTTATAATGAACAGGAATATTTAGATTTAAGAACTATAATAATTGACTGTAAAATTAACATAAATTGACATGAGTAGGTATTGTAAATTGACATGAATAGATATTGAAATTGACATTAATGTATAGTAAATAATAATTGTTAACAGAATTTTAATTTAAATAATTTTGACATAGTCTGTTGCATGTCAGTTATTGACTAAACGTGTGATACATATATTTACTTTATATTTAATAACTTTTTAAGACCATGTTTATAGCAGCAATAAAATTCATTCATTCATTCATTCATTCATTTAATAATATGCGTAAGCTGAAGATGCAGCTTACGCATCAGAGCCTAGGGTCCGCTTTAAATAACAGCTGCAGCAGTTAGTCCCGCCAACTGCTTAACGTAGCTTCCGAAGCACGGAGGAGCTCAAGATAGAATAGAACTGCCAATAATGGCGACCAATCCTAGCTAGGCTGCGCTCACCATCGCTTGACTCGCGAGCACGCATTTAGCTATCGAGCAAAAAAACCGTTTTTATACCAATCCTAGCTAGCTACTGGTATTCACCTCATGTCCATTGGCAAACTTTGTTGGCGATACTTAATACCATAAAACAAAGATCCCTCTCATTTGCAGCGTGACGGACAGACAAACAAACATACAGATCGCATGTGACCAGAGAGAAAGGCGAGGATTAAGAAGTGTTAATGACGGAGCGATGTGGTATCTAATATTTTCATCGTTGCCGTTTTGCCAAAGGTTTCATAAATAAGGGCTCATCCACCTGTTTTTAAGCTCTTTATTGTTCCTCATCGGGGCCCAAAGTAAATACCCATGTTATGGGATACTAATTCAATGATAGTGTATTTTATAACAAATACGTCTATATATATAAAAATCAATTGCTGTTCGTTAGTCTCGCTAAAACTTGAGAATGGCTGGACCGATTTGGCTAATTTTGGTCTTGATATATTTTTGGAAGTTCAGGGAAGGTTTAAACGGTGAGAAAAGTGCCTTCGCCGCATACATACATAGGTACGGAGTTCGCCGGAACAGCTAGTATATAAATAAACATCCACGACCCAGGCTAATCGGAAAAAGTTTTTTTTTCGACCTCCGTGGCGTAACGGTTAAAATGCCTGACCGCCAGGTAAAGATGAAAAATTGTATTTTTCTGATTGGCCTGGGTCTTGGATGTTTATCTATACATGTACTAGCTGTTGCCCGCGGCTCCGCCCGCGTGGGACTCGGTTATATCGCGCCCAAAAGTAGCCTATGTTTGACCTCAGGTCGTTAACTATATCCCTACCGAATTTCATCAGAATCGGTCCAGCAGTTTAGCCGTGAAGAGGTGACAGACAGACAGACAGACAGACAGACAGAAAGACAGACAGACAGACTTTCGCATTTATAATATTAGTATGGATTTGTTATAACTTATAGTATCGTTGAGTTAGTATCCCATAACACAAGTATTGAACTTACTTTGGGGCTAACTCAATCTGTGTGATTGGTCCCTATATATATTTATATTCAACTTGACCTGAAAAGGGTTCAAACTCAGGACCTCCTATCGAAATGGAGGTCATTATTATCTTAGCCCAAGATTCAAGTTTGATCGCAGCGACATCTGCCGATTTTCACTTCATTTATTTTACATCAATATAACTTATTAAAATTTTCAGGTAGTCGTTTAAGTACCACCTCCATTTTTCCACAATCCGCACTTGGCCATCGAATGCGCATCACTATTTACCGACCAAATAAATGAAGATACTCCATATAACGAAGGGGCTGCAAATATGGCGGTTGTGTTTGGTTAGTAAGGAATACACGAGGGGCGCCGCGGTCATGGGCTACGGAATACTAAGTAATGCCAGATATAGATTTTCTTTCAAATTCCAATTGTTTATTCTCAATATACGATAAGTATTCTTATATTACTTATTGACGTCAATCATTACTTATATTAAGTTAAACACCATTTTCAAAGCGCAAGTAGAGAAAAACCGGCGTAAAAACTCTACTGCAGCATTTTCTCCAAAAAATGTCAACTAACAAAATTTTACTTTCCCGTGAATTTGATAGCCTAGCGAGGCATGAGTGTTTATAACAGTCGTACATGTCCTCAACCGCGAGCGAAGCCTATCTTGAGCTCCTCAACCATGATCAATGATCTATGAAATAAACTGGGGCATAAAATGGTCAAATACTGGGCAAATCAGACAGAAGTGTCGTCAAATCAACAGTACCGTTCGAAAATAGCATAGTGTGAGTTCCGGTGATTCGTAATGGCGATTGACGTCGTTGTAACATGGTTTACATTTTGTATAAGTAAAAGCTGTATATGACAAACAAAATGAGCATAGTTTGAACAAATCTTTTGTGCTGTACGTACACTAACATTTCCAAGTACGACCCTGAAAGAAGTACATCTATCTACATCACCGAAATCATGAGGTCCAGTACAGCGTACGCCCACACCAATTGCGATTTCGTGCGGCGCGCACGAACCCGTCGCTGTGGGCGAACTCGGATGCTCATAGAAAAAGGTCTAAGACTAGACAAATTCAAAGTACAGTCAAATCTATACCAAAAGGAAGTGTGTCCTGGTACAACACTGAAAGAAGTACAATCTACCTACATCACCTGCACAATTAAGCGGTCCAGTTCACCCAGCGCCCGCAACAATAAGGAAGGAGTGAAATGTTTTTTCTGTCAGTAGGAATAAGGTTCCTTAATACCAGAATTAAATATCAGATTTGTAGAATCAGCCAATTAATTTAAATAAAATATTATGTTTTAATGGCGTCGCTACAGCTTTTGCGGTCTGTTCCTTTGCTTCGTTCGGTAAAAAAAAAACAAATGTCATTGTCATATTGGCTTTGGTTGACATGAATGAACCAACCTTCAAAATTCATAACCTCATTTGTTGCTCTCTGCTGCTGTTCTATACATATTATTTAAAGAAATCACTAACTTAATTTTCCTGAAATAAGTACATATATCTACATCACTGACCTGCACTATCAGATGGTCCAATTCAGCCAGCGCCCGCAACAAGTGCGCGGTTCGTGCGGCGTGCACGAACCCGCCACTGTGTGCGAGTTCGGCGCCGCGCGCGAACAACCCGCAGAACGCGGCGAGAACGTGGCTAATGCTCTTGTAAATACCTTATGTCAACAGTCCTATACATATTGCTAAAAGAAATTACAATCTAATAAATATTTTCCTGAAATAAGTACATAAATCTACATCACTGACCTGCACTATCAGATGGTCCAGTTCAGCCAGCGCCCGCAACAAGTGCGCAGTTCGTGCGGCGCGCACGAACCCGCCGCTATGTGCGAGTTCGGCGCCGCGCGCGAACAACCCACAAAACGCGGCGCGCGAACCGCACATGCTAGTACCTAGCGCGCAGCGGAGGGACTGCGTCGCTGATGTTCTCTCTGATCCCTGTATCAATATGTAGACTTTAGAATAGGACCCTCTGGCGGTTTCCAGCAAGCGGAGTAAGTTTTGTGCGCTGATCTTCTTCTGATTGAACAGAATTTCTGGTGCTCTCTCGTTTCGGAGGAAGATAACCCGCTTATACTCGTTGTGTTACCATAGTATTTACATAAAGCTGTGATGACTCCATCGTGAAATGGACTGTTGGTACCTGAACTACAGTGAGTTGAGTTAAATGATAGAAATGTAAAGGTAAAAGGTTATATTTAGAACCAAAATTGTTAAGTACTAAAATGATAGTGAAAAATGTTATAAGCGCTACCGTTTGGCGTCGCGGCAATTTGTGCACTGATTTCTAGGCCAAGCGCACCGATATACGATGCGTTTGACTCACTGTTAGGTGTTACACAGAACATAGACCATGATTAATGAATACGGGACACAACCGGGAAAACGGTAGGAGCGCATGCACGCATGTCCGTGTTTGTAATAATCTTGCGTGTCGAAGTGGCATTTCTATCTTGAGCTCTTCCGTTCTTCGAAAGCCATCAGTACCGGCTGTTATCGATAGAAGGTAGTCGTTAGGCTGTGTCAGATGATTTTACGCAGCCTAATAAATCTGACAGTGCACTGTTTCGGGTCCAATTCATATTCCTATTGATCTGATTTCCCTGTAAAAATGGTTACGAAGGTCAGACGGCTATCAGTCTATTCTGATAATCAGTACCCGCAAATCGAAGACCATCTCACCCTAGGCTCTGAGGCGTAGGCTTGAAAACCAACTAGCAAACATGTCCGGATGGAGAAGAAGATGATAAACTTACAATATCAACGTTGCTAGGATGACATAGTTGCGCGCAGACGGTCAGCAGAGTCTGTATGCTCTCCCTCGCTTCTCCAGCTTTCTCCGCACGTGTTATACACCCGGACAGGCAGAGGTAACTGTAACAAAATTGACAATTAGTAACGTAAGTAACACTGGGTGATAAGACCTTGGAAGGATTTGCGGAGTGCAAATTGCAAGAAATTGTGTTATCTCGTGTCGATGGCAAAGATTTTGCGCCAGCGTAGTAATATTTGCATAAAGTGATGCAACCGAGAAAACGGAAAGATAACGAGTTAGAAGCTCCATTTTCTGTTTCTCTGTCTGTCTGTTAAGCTTTCATGGCTAAACCGCTGGACCAATTTTGATGAAATTTTGTATATATAATAGTTAAGAACTAAAGGTCAAACTAGGCTATATTTGGTCGCAATACAACCGAGTCCCACGCGGGCGGAGCCGCGGGCAACAGCTAGATACATAACGATATAAAACATGGTGCAATTCAAAACATAATGCGATTTGGTCCTCAAAGTCAAATCCGATGGAACACAAACATAGAGTGTGTACTTTGTCCGACCAAAACATGACGAACAAAACTTAACATGCATGAGTTGGGTTGGCCGAATAATTGTGACTGTACCTTATTTTTATACTTGCAAATGCTTGCGGGTCCGCTTGCTTAGTATTGTTATATTATATAGCCTTTCTACTTGAGACCCGTCGTGCTTCGGACGAAAGTTACCTTAAGACGTTTGTCTCGACTGTATCGCTAGATGACACGAAAAACAGCTTGAAAAACTCTTTCAGACACAGTTCATGATCGCAATAATCTGGTTTACCTTCAAAAAGAGTTGTTTCAGGTCAGACGTCACTTGCTTCAGTGTAATTATTAATCATAGTAGCATCATATCTTGCAACATTAGTAAAAGCGTACCTTGGGTTTTAAAACATAATCTTAAAATGTATATGGAAAACACCATAGAAATCGGAAATCGCGCACGATCTCTACAAGGAAATTTTTTTTTAATCACTTGGAAACAATGAAGATGTTTTGTTTTTATTTTTGTCCTACGCTAAAATATATTCAATATTATACATACATACATATAATCACGTCTGTATCCCATGCGGGGTAGACAGAGCCTAGAGCCATAAGACCTTAGGCCAATATTCAATATTATGATAACTTAAAACGAGAGCCCGATCTTAAAAAAAAAAAAATACTTTTACGTTACAATAACTGTTCTCTGCTTGACCCAAAGGTTGACTATTTCCCTTTGGCATTAAGTCCGCCTATTGTATTTTTGCAATAAATTTTAATAAATACATACATATCATCAACTATTATCTCATGTAAGGTGGGAGAGACTATAAAGATATCCTTGCACGATCCTTATCCTTACAAACGTTTACGTAAAAAATACAAATTAATAATAATAACTGGAGGCAACAGCGGCGGAACCAATTATAGTCGAGGTAAATATTTGTTGAAAACTGCGGAGCTGTGTTTGCGGAAATTTCGCATCGAGTCTAATCTCCCCTGTAAACCGTTGTAAGCGGAGGTTGTTTAAAGAGATTGACTGTGATTGACTCTTGCGCTACACTACAGTGAAAAAAATACTTACTTATACACAACCACAGTGGCGTGCATATCATAAAGACGTTTAGACGTTGCCTACCCTGTACTTTTGTAATAAATAATATTAAAAATATATATAATCAATACATATAAATAATAAATATTTTTTCACACAAGATATTAAATTATCTTAACAACGCCATCTATGAATTCGCGCAAGAACGCGGTGCGCCGCGCGCCGGCCCCTACGCGCTTCTAGCTAAGCCAGCCAGGCCAGCTTTTTAGTAAAACGTCTGAAGTTTACTACTCTCACTAAGAAATCACTATGTATAGATGTGCTTTTGCTCGTGTAGTAGTGCAAGTAAAAAACTTACATGAACAGACACATATGCGCTAAATTACGCCTGTGTGAGTAAATTTAAGACCTCGTCTAGATGAAACAAAATGCAATGAGATGACTTTTCATCTCGCTCTCACTTTTGGTACGGCCAATTAGAATTACGCGTTACACATACTTAAATCTGATTAGTGATTACGATCGATTGCAGCAACATGATAGCTGTGTCTATTGGATAATAAACGAGTAATGCTGCAAATTTAAAAACGCATAGACTTGAAGACTTTATAGAAACAAGATGACATTCCCGATTCCGTAGGGTTATATTTCCGTATCGAAATCAACAATATACTTGCTTTGCTTGCATGTTTGTTTTGAATGTTTAATTAATTGATAATTGCAATGTGCATTGTTTACAATATGGTGAAAAAATTGCACTTTTATTTTCAACAAATTTACTCAGTTGTAGTTTAAAATTGTAAAATTTTCATGTGATTGTTGTAAACCGAGTGTTTGTTTACAAAAACTATAAAATGACGCGCTAAGTAGATAATCTTTCATTTGACGAAAAAAGGGCAATAATAATAAATGGACGTTATCAACCGGGATCGATTGGATTTAGTTGAAGTGAAGGGTAAGCTAACAACAACAACATTATTTAATAATATTTTCAAATTAATATGTTTGCTATGCTTTTCCAAAACTCCCATGGGAGCGGAGGGTAAGGCAGTCGTCTTAACAATTTTCAGGGCCTAAGTACATGATTAATATATTATAATTTTATTATCTTCTTGCTCGTTACTGTTTTAGTTGTGTTTAAGACTTTGGGTCCAGGTGAATACTTTTATCGGAGATAAATTAAAGCAAGGCGTGTACTTAGGACAAGTTGTATTGTAAGAAGAAAAAAAAATACAAAAGTTGCCAGCTACATAAAAATATCAAAAATAGTTGCCATTATTAATTTAATGTTTCCAACATACTCCCACAACAACAAAATAATTAAACAAAGTTTATAGTATGTTTGAAATAAGATACTGCGATTTGTACAAACTGTATTTTTTGTTTGACAAAGCTAAGCTCAGTAGGAGTGGACTGTACTTTGATAGGAAATAACTAATTCAGAATAGATATTGATACTCAATATTTAGCTAAGTCAGTACAAATGCAAATCTCTTTTGACATAAAAAAATATAAAAATGTGTCTGGCTTTCTAATCCTAATACTTAAGTATTTATTAACATTTTTATTTTAATAACTAAAAAGTAAGGTTATCTAACTAAAGGAATAACATTACTTAGAGATAAGTTTATCCATATAATGAAAAAGTATTTTGAGGTAAGTATATACTTTTGCTAATGGAATTACATATTTAAGTATTTATAGACTGAAAACAGGTAAGTATTTATTTAGATTTACAATCTTTAAGCAAGTATTCATAGTATACTTTTATTTTATGACTCAATAGGCAAAATACAGACCTTAGTAATTGAAGTTCTATGACACTTTCCATTCGCCTTTTTACTTCTAAAGCTCTTACTTTTCCGTCTTGTCCCGGAAACACCTGGGTAACTCGCGCCATGGGCCATGTCATAGGAGGAGTTTCAATTTCCCTTAAAATAACTAGAGTACCTACCTTAATGTTAGGTAAGTTATCTTTCCATTTTGGACGGTTTTGTAACGCATTAAGGTACATTTTAGACCAATATCTCCAAAATTGCTGTTTTAGAGCAGTCAATTTTTTCCAAAAACTAAATCTATTTGTAGATATATCAGAAGTCTTTTGTTCTGGATAACCAGTAAGTGGTGCACCAGTTAAAAAATGTCCTGGAGTTAAAAATGAATAATCTTCAATGTCAGAAGACATTGGAGTTATCGGTCTAGAGTTTAAAATAGCTTCTATTTGGTACAATACAGTGGTAAGCTGTTCATAAGTTAACACATGAGATCCTAACACCCTCTTCAAGTGATGTTTAACGCTCTTTACCGCGGCTTCCCATAAACCAGCGAACACTGGGCTATAGGCCGGTATAAAATGAAATGTTATACCTATTTTTGAGCCCTGGGCTTGGACTTCGTTCTGATGAGTGCTAGAATTATTTAATTTATAAAGTTCTTTCAATTGAGTATTGGCTGCTTTGAAAGTACTGGCATTATCGCAATAGACTTCACTTGGTACATTTCTTCTACTGATAAAACGTTTAAAACTCGCTAAAAATGCTTCGGTCGTGAGGTCAGACACTAACTCTAGGTGTACTGCTTTGGTGACAAAACAGACATAAACTGCAATGTAACCTTTTGTTGTAATAACACTTCTAACCCTAGACTGTTTCACCATTATAGGCCCTGCGAAATCTATTCCAGTCTTTTCAAATGGACGAGCAGCATGAACCCTATCTGCGGGCAGAGAGCCCATAAGTTGTTTTGCTGTGATACCCTTAAATCTAAAGCATGTTACACATTTAAAAATTATTTTCTTAACTAATCGTAATCCATTAATTATCCAATACAGTTGGCTTAAACTACACAAAACATGTTTTTGTCCAGCATGAAATAATTTCAAATGTTCATTTTCAATAAGTAAATGTGTAAGTTTCGATTCTTTAGGTAGAATAATTTGATGCTTGCTACTATATGGTAAAGCTGAATGTTGGAGCCTACCTCCTATTCTCAAAATAGATTCTGCATCTAGAAAAGGATTTAGGCCTTTTAATGTGGAAGATACCTGTGTGCCCGCCTGCAACGCAGCTATTTCTTTGGTAAAATATTTATTTTGTTCTTCCTTTATAAATAAATTTAATGCTTGGTTTCGTTCAGCAAATGTTACAAAAGGTTGTGTAATTTTTTGAGAACCTGGCATTATATTTTTACAAAATCTTAAAATATAAGCAAGTATTCTAGTAGCCTTATTAATCTCAGAATATTTCTGAAGCAGATCAGAAATAAAAGAAATTTTATTTTGTGATGCCACACATACCACCTCGCCACACTTCAGTTTGGACGCATTGAGTTCAGGTAAGTCCTTCGGTAAATCTAAATTATTATTATTACAAACATCATTAAAATTGTAGTTAGAATCATGCATGTACTTTGGTCCGGACAGCCAGAGTTCATTATTTTGTAACTCACATGGATTAATGCCTCTGCTTAGACAGTCGGCTGGATTTTGATCTGTCCTGATATAAGACCATTGACATGACTTTGTTTGTTGTTCTATTATTCTAATTCTATTAGCAACGTATGCATTTAATTTTGCTGGGTTAGTTTTTAGCCAGGCCAATACTACTTGAGAATCACTAAATAAATGCACACTTTGAATTGTTATTTTTCTACTCAAAGTATCAAGAACCTTTGTGCATAATTTCGCCAGCAGTAAGGCTGCATTGAGTTCTAACCGTGGTATAGATAACTTGTTATCTTTTGGCGCAATTCTGGATTTAGAACAGAGGAGTGACATGGTTACTTTCTCTGTCTTGTCAGTAACTCGCAAATACATTACAGAGCCATAAGCTAAAGTTGATGCATCTGAAAACCCAATTAATTGAGCAGATTTTTGTTCAGACACACATACATTTCGTTTGATTATTAATTGTGACATTGATGTCAAATTGTTATAAAAATGTAACCATTCTTTTTGCAAAAGGGGCGGGAGAACAGAGTCCCAATCTACATTTGATTGCCATAGCTTTTGTATAATACATTTGGCCTGGACAAAAATTGGACCAGCAATACCCAATGGATCATAAAATTGACTTACAAAACTTAGAATTTCTCTTTTAGTGGAGGGAACTTTACTAGAGCTGGGACACGATAATTTAAAACAATCTTTACCTAAATCATATTTGACACCCAATGTTTTGATGTCCTTTTCAAATTCAATATTTCCAAAATTCTGCCGTTCCACTGGTATATCTGCCAAGATTGCTTTTTCGCTTGCAGACCACTTATGTAAATTAAAACTACCTTTTGAAAGTAATTGGATCAATTCAATTTTTGTTTTAATTAATATTTCTATATCATCCTCGGAGTGCAAAATGTCATCTACATATGTTGAATTTAAAATAACATTGGATGCTAAAGGGTATTCATTTTGATACCTTATGGCAAGTTCCTTTAAACATCTAGTTGCTAAATAAGATGAACTTTTTAGACCATAAGTCACAGTGTTTAATTGAATGCATTTGATCGGTTCATCTAAATTATCTCGCCAGAGAATGTTTTGTAAAGATCTTTGAGATTCTTCTACAAGGATGTTTCTGAACATACGTCTGATATCGCAGATAAAAAAGTTTTTATGTAGTCTAAATGACAATAAAATATCAAACAGTTCTTGTTGTACAATTGGTCCATTTAGCATAATATCATTGAGAGAAATTTTATTAGTTGTTCTCATGGAGCCATCATATACAACTCTCAGTTGAGTACTGATTGAATCTTCCCTTATAACAGGGTGATGAGGTAAAAAATACACAGCATCTTTTGAAAGATCATATTGAGAAATACTAAAATAACTTGCGTGACCTAAGGCAACGTATTCATCAATGAATAGCTTGTATTTCTGAAATAAATCATGATCTCTTTCAAATCTTTTTTCAAGATTAATAAATCTTTTCAAAGCTAAGGCAAATGAATCTCCTAGAGTATTGTTCACATCATAGATAGGAATTTTTAATGGAATTGATACTGTAAATTTGTTATCCTCTAATTTGACAGTTTCTGCAAAATATTGTTCACAAAATTGCTGCTCAGATGTATGTTCTTTAAATGTTTCAGGTACAGATTCTGTTTTCCAAAAGTTATTACTATTAACATTACAATCTTGGCAGAAAAGTGTAACGGCAGAATCCCGGAGTGGAATGCAATTTGTGGTGGCACCGGCAACTACATATCCAAACTGGGTGTGGACGAGGCTGGGCTGGGTGATATCACCACTCTGAAGCTCCTCAGACTGTGGCAGCAATGCCTGGAAGAAGATATCAGCCGCTATTAAAATATCAATCTCGCTTGTGATGTGAAAGGAGTCATCGGCTAATTTTATATTTTGAGGTATATAAAACTCTTTTAAATCATATGAGTTTTGGGGTAAATTGGTGGTTATTTGGTCAACCACTAAGCAGTTAGCTTGAACTTTGAATGGGTAAACACAAGAAAAGATTTCTATTGGCAATGAATGCTTAACATTCTTTTCAGTGTTGGCTATGCCGATTATATCCGTAGAATTGGGCATGAGCGGTTTACCTATTTTTCTAGCTAAATTGGAAGTGATAAAAGAAGATTGGCTGGCAGAATCCAGCAAGGCTTTGGCAATAAATTGTTTGCCATTTTTACCTATAACTTTGACTTTTGCCGTTGGCAACAAAACTTGATTTTGATTGCTCGGAATAGTTTTCGACAAAAGTGACACATTTTTTTCTTCTTTTTCTTCATTGTGCAATAAGGTATTATGTGATTGCTTACATACATTACATTTAAAGAAAAATTTACACCGATTTTGATGATGGTTTAGACAAATTTTGCACAATTTGTTTTTCTTTACAAAATCTAGCCTTTTTTCGACTGGATTGAGTTTAAATTCTGGGCAGGTAAATAACTTATGATTGGACTTACAGAATAAGCAGCTCATGTCTTTGACTACTACGTTAGAAACCTTGTTTGTGGAGTGGAGGTTCTTCCCTGAGGCAATTGGAGTAGATGGTGCAGCAGAAGCAGCTTCACTATTTTCTAAGGCTAATGCGCGCATTTCTAAAAATTTTATAAAAGCATCAAATGTGTGCACTTGAGATTTATCATGCTCCAGGTGATAGGCTTTGCTTGTATTAATATCTAGCTTTTTTGTAAGCAGACACACAAGTATACTATCCCACTTTTCTATTGGCTCGCCTAGATTTTTAAGAGCAGCAAGGTTGCTTGGTTGCAGAAATAAGCCCTCTCAAATTAAAAGACCTACTTAAATTTGGTAATTCAAATAAACAATTAATATGCTCAGAAACTATTTTAAATTTATTATCATAGCGGTCTTTGAGTATATTCAAGGCCTCTTCATAGCTTGACCCTACAACAGGAAGATTCTTAACCAACTCATATGCTTCGCCTTTTAGAAAGTGCCTCAAATAGAAGAATTTTTGAATATTTTCAATGTTTTTGTCATTGTGAATAAGAGCATTAAACATTCCAATAAAAGCCTGATAATCAACATATTTCCCATCGAAGGGATTTATTTGGACATTAGGTAACTTTAATTTTGATACAGAGCTACTATTACTAAGCAATGTAGGCACCCTTTTTTCTGACAATAATTCGATTTGTGAGCGTATTTTGTCCATACACTCAAAATATAAGTTTTCTGTTATTGTTGGGTCCTCATCGTCATCAATTTCAATATTTAATTTCTCATACTCACTAAAACTATGTTGCACTCTTTGTTCCATAAGAAGCAAGGCCTGCAGCGAAGCCTGCATTAAGTTTTGTGTTTGTAGCTTGTCCGAAATTCGGGTCAATGCACCTTTATAGCCACTTCGCTTTTTTTTAAGCGTTTTATCTGTAGGATTTTCCATTTTTAGCAAATAGCGCTTTTATTTATACTAATGTAGCTTATTTTTAACACTAATGTACGTATTTTTGTGCAGCACATGCAGTTGCAAACTTAAATTATAACCAAGCACAAAACCACCACGCATAGAACGAAAACGTAAGCAGAAAAAATATGGCCGTCGCACCGTCGTCGCAGTTTCCAACCAGGATATCCGGATTTTACGATTCACGAAAACACCGTTTACGCACTTTTTAGTTGTTGTTTCACCAAAGTTCATATATATTGCACAAAAAACACGTTCCGTTTTTATTGAGTCAAGCGCAGTGACCAACCAAATAAAAAAAGTCACGACGTAGTTGCGTGCACGTCGACCAATCAGGACGCAGCAATCGGCAAAATAGCATCACAAATGTCAAATTTGACATGCGAGAGTGCCGCGATTTTTTCGTGATGTTGGCAGCCACCGAAGCCGACAAATGGTGAAAAATAAGCTTGAACTTGACAAAAAAAATGGCCGTCTGGCAATCTGGTTGCATGTGACGATAGAATTTCCCGCTTAATGATGCAATGCAAATAGGTACCTTGTACAATCCAATCAAACCTGCTCTGCTCACAATTCCTCCTGTGGCTCCTCTTTTTGAGTTTCTTTCCTGCCCTTGCTTGCTTCACTACAAGTTCCTAATTACACAAAATTTTGGCCGAATTCCGAAGAATTTATACACCCGATTAAGCATTTTAATGACCGGCTCGAAGGACCATGTTTAAGACTTTGGGTCCAGGTGAATACTTTTATCGGAGATAAATTAAAGCAAGGCGTGTACTTAGGACAAGTTGTATTGTAAGAAGAAAAAAAAATACAAAAGTTGCCAGCTACATAAAAATATCAAAAATAGTTGCCATTATTAATTTAATGTTTCCAACAAGTTGTACCTAAATAGTTCTGGTCTAGGTAGGTTTTTGCCTACCCTAAGAAAAATGTCTGTGCACGTCACTGCACAACCAAGCTTTCGTCAATCTATAGCACGAAAAAGTGACCACATAACTCTTTGCAGTATGTAACCAAACCAAAAATGCTGCAGTGGAGTTCCTGCTTCCTGGCGTCGCACTTGCGCCTTGGATGTGGTGGTAAGTTTACCACCACATATTAAGTCTAATATAAGTCATATTAAGTTTAATATCCACACTAATATTATAAATGCGAAAGTCTGTCTGTCTGTCACCTCTTCACGGCTAAACTACTGCACCGATTGTGATGAAATTTGGTAGGCATGTAGTTAACGACCTGAGGTCAAACATAGGCATAACTTTTGGGCGCGATATAACCGAGTCCCACGCGGGGCGGAGCCGCGGGGAACAGCTAGTAAGTAATAAATGGCATGAAATAGAGATAAGAATATTTTTTATTGAGAATTTCTTTCCTTTAATAATAAGAAGAAGAAGATAATAGGAAGCCTGTAAGAAATTGCTTTTGCGATAAGGCCGCCTTTTTACATAAAATTACCTTATGTTTCGTAGAGAACTTTGTAAATTTTAATCTTGGTGCAATAAAGGGTTTTTAATATTATTAATTAACATATTAGGTAGATGCGCGATCGCATACGCTGAAATTTGGGACGAAAATTTAATGGGACGAAACGCTCACCTACTCGAATATCATCACACAGACCGCTGGAAATTTAAAAGTTTACTGAAATGTTTCCTTGTAAGTTTAGGGAAATATTCCCATAGTACTAGTAGACTTTGGAAGAAAAGTTTAGTAATATTTCCGGGAATATTACCAAATATCCCGGGAACGGCACATCACTAATTTATTTTACAAATGAACTAAGTCAAAAGCATTATTAACGAGTGAAATTGAGATTTTCCACTTTCCCCTTTAAACAATATACTTTTGAGTCTTATCAATATTTTTTTATTTATATATATACGAGTACATTTGCCTGCATACCCACTTATTTTTCTGATTAGATGTTTAGTTAGACGCAAAATTTAAACAAGCCAAAAAAATTTTCCTCAAATTTTAATGGCAGGATTGATAAATAGACATACATAGGTATTTGAGAATACTTTTAGATAGCTTTAATAACTCGATAAATCCTTTGCACAGACCGCAGACGGAACCAGTCGTGACGAGCAAAAAAAAAAACAATCTACACAAACTAATGGGGGCATCGTTTTTCTTCAAGAGATACGGAGGTTATAAACACGAAAATGAGCAATTTAGACCCACCATTTCGAGCAAAGAACAAAGCTTATCCGGCCACTTTAAAAAATAAACTAACAACATGGCGCCGACGGAACGTCAAGAATTCAAAATTGGAATTCGGATTACTGTCCTCCGATTGGTCATTCACGCATAACGTATATCTTCACAAACATAATTTAAATGAATGGAACAGTGTAATTTAAACCGTATTATTTTGTGTTAGAGGTTTTTAAATGCGTTTTTCGTTGTTTGTGGTCTGGTGGTAATATGTTAAACCTCCTTGTGGGGCAGTGACGGGTTGAGATAACCCAATCTTAAATATTCCTTGCCTCTAAAGGTCGTTGTAAGTCGGACGAATCATTGTGTCTGGGCTATGGATAAATCCTACCATATATGGGTAATCTGGTATCTTTGAAAGTACAAAGTTGAGGATAAGAAGGTATTTGTTTGGAGAAAATATTTTGATTATGCTGCGCCTAATATATAGATTTCACAAAAATGAGACGTAATCTTAACAAGAACAAAAATTACTTCAGCCAACCCTTAACTCCGAAGCAAGCAGCTGAGAATTCAATCGAAGAAATGCTTTGAGAGAGAAAGAGAGAGAAAATAAAATGACTAAAAAAAGCTTTTAACATTTCAAAATTCAGCCTGTAAATTCAGTCTTAAATTTATAATTTAAGCAGACAACAATAAAGATTTTAAAGTTATATAAGTATAATAAGCTCATACACTCGTAATAAATTATCGAAAACTATCAAACGAATATAAATCGTCGTTTATATATATATAGCAATCTACTAGCGACCCACCCCGGCTTCGCATGGGCATAAATACCTTCCTCTTCAATCACTCTATCTATTAAAAAAAACTGCATCCAAATCCATTGCGTAGTTTTAAAGATTTAATATATATACATATATTAAATCTTTAAAACTACAACAAGCATACATAGGGATATAGGGACAGAGAAAGCTACTTTGTTTTATACTATGTAGTAGATAAGCACATACACTTGTTATAAATTATCGAAAACTATCAAACAAATATAAATCGTCATACATATAAATCTATTTGCGAATCATGAAATCTCCATTTGCTTCCCACAGCATAGTACAAAATTACACATTGTCAGATTTTAATAGACGATATAATTTATTGCTTTCGAAATGGAATGTGGTATTTTTAGCGGCGCTTATACAGCGTGTTTTGATTTTTTGTGAAAACTTCTTTAGGCGCGTTGACATTGAGATAGAAAATCACCATTGAAATCGCGACACCATTACCGACACCAGCAAATTCAACTAATGTCGGCACTCCAAGAGTGCTACTGGTTTTTTTTTTATTTACAGAATAGTATAAAACAAAGTCGCTTTCCTGTCCCTATGTCCCTTTGTATGCTTAAATCTTTAAAACTACGTGACGGATTTTGATGCAGTTTTTTTAATAGATAGTGATTCAAGAGGAAGATTTTTATGCCCACGCGAAGCCGGGGCGGGTCACTAGTCCGTACTAATATTATAAATGCGAAAGTCTGTCTATCTGTCTGTCACCTCTTCACGGCTGAACTGCTGTACCGATTGTGATGAAACTTGGTATTGATATAGTTATGTACTAGGAGTCAAACATAGCCTACTTTCGGGCGCGATATAACCGAGGCGCACGCGGGCGGAGCCGCGGGCAACAGCTAGTAAAAAATATATTAGAAACCGATTTCTTCTCTCGCAGCGATTTTATGTAAGCATCCCCAGCAGCCTTATTGCTTCAGAACCTAATATAAGCCTAATTCAGAGGATTTCGCATTGCCCGGGAATCGCCTGCTTGAATAGTAACAAATCCTTACCGAAAAGAGGTAAAAAATTAACAAGCATTTGCAAGTTTAAAAAAATATACAATGGCATAGAATTTAATGTACTTTAGATATAACTCAATGTATAATTGTCTTGTCTTGTTATGTATTTTATTCGCATTTTCATCCGACGATAGAAAGAAACAAAGACAAAACGTTTATTTGGTACATGAGAGTAATTACAACAAAAAAAAGGGTCTTGACAGACGGACGGACGGACGGACAGACGGACAACAAAGTGATCCTATAAGGGTTCCGTTTTTTCCTTTTGAGGTACGGAACCCTAAAAACAATGATAACACTGAGAGTTTGCACCAAAATGGTCCTCGCTCAGCATTAGTTGTGGTATATGAACTACGACGCTGGTCTTCCGCGATACGATAACTAATTACTTATACAGAAAAAAATTACTCCAAATTTTTTACAAAGTTCAAATTATACATTATTCAAAGTACAATAAAAAAAACTATTAAATATGGCATTCACCTGTCAAGTGTGATTGGTAACATCCTGTATGTAGGCGCCAGCACTCCCGTTCTAAATTCAAACGCTAATGGAAGCCGCTGAGAACTGCGCGCGCGCATCTAGTTATGTTGCCAGTGCATTGGTTATATACTTAATTGTGTGAAATATAAACTATTAGCATTTAGTATTGTGGTATTAAAATATGGACCTCTCTACTCTTTTCGAGACAGAACAAACAGAGTAATAAATTTACGTGGACCGACTGGTAGCGGATTCCATCCTTAAGAGGTTGACGACAGATAAAGGCCATGTCAAATATTATATGTCTCTTAAACACCTCTGATTCAGAAACGAGGAAATTACATATAATATAAAGCGAAAAAACACTAAAATGACAACTAACTCAAAATTTCTTCAAAATTTTCTTTCTCTTGGCTTGTATCAATTAATAAGATAACAATCGCAAAAATAATACTTTAAAAGATACGCATGTTCAAACAAACTTACATCTATCACTACTCATGCTCATAAATCATAATAAAGAGAGAGATAGAAATAAAAGTGTACAAGAAACAAAAATAACTTCCATTAACGGGAACACTACTAAAAGCGTGTAAATCTAACACGCAGCTGGCAACACTGAAAGAGAGCACTCCACAAATTTATAGTGCGTCACAGACTTATAAAAAGTCCAGACGTAGTATCACATACAACACGAGTGAGTCTGCATACTATGGCCAGTTCGTTTGTCATATATAGCTTTCGCCAACACAAATAAACTAAATAGTGAAGTTACCTCCAATCGCCATTACAAGCCATGTGCCGCAGGAAATATACTAATTTACGGGAATTGTACCTTGTAAATTTAATTGGAAATATGCAAAAAAATACCAGTCATTTGGAAACTTCGGAATATTTCCGAAATTCCCGGAAAAGTTTTCAAAATTATCGGGAACGGCACATCACTAGCGTGTGTATAACGCATGGACCGTGATACACACACATAGTCGGATATTCACGAGCTTCACTGTTAATGACGACGATCCGTCTGTAGTTGCTTATAAGTCTGTGTAGTGCGTTTAAAATATTTTCGTTAATTTCCAAAAGACGAATGATTTCGGTCGTGTGTCGGCGCCTTTCAACGTGAAATATGCCGTGACATTACTGTCGGGTTGGATATGAAAGAGATGTTGGATGTCCAGTGTAACATGAACTAAGTAGTAATATGAACTTTGAAATTAAATCCATTCAATTTATTTACACGTATACCCCGCATTTGTCGCGGGGTTCGCTGGCGGGTCTTCTTTAACAGGTACCTTACTATCACCTCTAAAAACCATGCAAGAACGACAGGAAGACAGCGCAATACATTTCCCTTACTCCTTTTAAGTATTTAGCATCTTTTAAAACCATGCAAGAACGAACGAGAAAGGGAGACAGCGCAATACATGATGTAAGACGACATCTCCCTTACTCAGCCGTTCTTGCATTGTTTTACGAGATGGTGGTAAGCCACCAGAGCGGTTTCCTAGTTGCATCTTCAGCTTACGTTTCAGAGCCAAGAGAATTCCCCGATTTGGCGTTCCTTGTTATTAGATTGAAGCGACTGCCGTCTGACCTCCCTAACCCTATTTTATAGGGAAACCAGACCAACCATGTTATTGGCCGACATTGTCAGATTTTTCAACCTGCCGCTTGCTCGCTGACGCTCACAGGTCTTTAGAAGGTTTGGCCCTACGTCCTTATTACTATTTATTATACGTATTTTTTCTAGGACGAAAAGCCTGTGATAATAATAGGTTGACCTAATGTGTGACCTAGTGGCGTATTGTTAAGCATGCTATTACGCTAATCTGGAGGTTCTGGGTTTGATAACTAGCTAGGGTAAGCCGAAAAAAACCGGCCAAGTGCGAGTCGGACTCGCGCACCGAGGGTTCCGTACAAACCTGCAAGGTTTACAAAGTTCGTTCATTACGACAATCGAGTCATAACTATGGTATTTTTATTGCAAAATGAAAACGATTTTCTTTTCCGAGGAATCAATGGTTGTACTTTTGCGTTTTCCTTTTTCGCGTTGACTTTTAATTTTTTTTTTTTCACGGGTTAAAGGCAATTAGATCTAAGTATTTGATATGAATTTCAACTTGATAGCTCTACGCGTTCATGAGGAAAAAAGTAATAAGTTTATATTTATTAAAAAATATATATTTTGTAATGTAACTAAAAATTTAAGGTTTTCGGAATTTTCCTTTATGTGTGCTATAAAACGTTGCTTCATGCCAAATTTCAAGATTCTAGGTCGACTGGAAGTACCCTTTAGGTTTTGATTCCCTTGCGAGTACTTGCGAGTTTCAAAATATGCAGCTTAAATTGCTGTTTCTTTTGATTGCGTTGACATAGAAGTTTGATTTTGCTACAGCTTAAAGGTATTATAGACCTGAGTATTTGGTATGAATTTCAATTTAATACCTCTACGCGTTTATGAGGAAATGGGTAGTAAGTTTAAAATTATTAAAAAAAATATATTATGTGATGTAACTAAAAATTTATGGTTTTCGTAATTTTTCCTTTATCTATGCTATAAGACGTTGCTTCGTACCAAATTTCAAGATTCTGAGTTCACGGGAAGCACCCTGTAGGTTTGATTCCCTTGCAAGTGTCGAAAATTTGCGGCATAAACGGCTGTATCTTTTGATTGCGTTGGCTTAGAAGTTTGATTTTTTCACAGCTTCAAGGAACAGTAGACCTGAGTAATTGATATAAATTTCAGCTTCATACCTCCACGCGTTCCTGAGAAAAAGGGTCTTGACAGACGGACGGACGGACGGACGGACAGACGGACAACAAAGTGATCCTATAAGGGTTCCGTTTTTTTCCTTTTGAGGTACGGAACCCTAAAAATGGCCTTTTTCAAATTAAACATCGTATGTGCTATACGTATTTTTAGAGCTTAACGTTCAAACCAACAAACTTGAGCTTTATTTAAAAAAATGGAAAATACGACGAATCGAGAACCTCCTTTTTTAAGGTCGGTTAAAAAAGAATTGTCAAACAAATGAAAGATCAAGAGGAACTGGTCACTCACACAAATATTCGTGGCATTTGAAGTGTGTAAGGCATGTTAATTACGACTGAATTTATTTTAATTGGAGGAAGTTCATATCAAAGGGAACACTGCCTTTAATTTTGAGACGTATTGTGGGTGTATATTGTTTTGTTTTACTACGCTATAAAACAAGCAAATAAGATAGTCATATATGATCTGGTATGTATGTAAGTGTACAGAATGTTCATTTATCTCATGATGGGCATTCCTCAAAAGTTAAATCTTATTTTCATAACTTTGTTTTTGATGTATGTTTGAATATCTATCACTTTTTATGTCTCCATAACTCTGTATTTATCTTCTTTCGGTATTTATTATATTTAATATTTAATTATACCTGGGTGTCCTATTTCTAGTACAACAAAGACCGGGATTTAAGTTATATAGAACTAGCAACCGGACCCGGCTTCGCATGGGCATAAAAAGCTTCCTCTTGAATCACCCTATCTATTAAAAACACCGCATCAAAATCAGTTGCGTAGTTTTAAAGATTTAAGCATACAAAGGGCCATAGGGATAGAGAAAGCGACTTTGTTTTATACTATGTAGTGAGTGATGCAAAGTCTAAGTCAGATCCAATAATTGTATTAAATTTAATAACAACGTTTATAATTTAAAAAGTGTTAAGAAATTCAAATAAATAAATGCAATCATAGCAATAAACTATAACAATTCAATCAAAAACGGGCGGGTGTTATGATAATCCTTTCGACACAACCCTAAACGAGAGCCCAATGGATTTTGCATATGCACGGATGCTAAACTCTAATAAAGATGCGTGACGTCACGCCCATTTTGCGTTTTATGACGTCATTACTTTAATTTTATATCGGTCGCAAATGTTCCTTTTTTAAATTGGTACAGTCGGCTGCAGAGAAATCTGATCCCCTTTCAATAGCGATATTTGTGGCATGGGGGTCAGATTTCGTTGCAGCCCACTGTACATATTTTGAAGATTAGGTGGCGGTCAACAATAACAACTAGATGTAGATGGAGGTAGTGGGTTTAATTCCCGCGGGAAGTATACATTGTTGTTTCCAGTTTGCTGGCATCTGACATAGCCTAACGACTGCCATCTACCGATAACAGCCGGGACAGCAACTTTTTTTTAAATTCCACGCGGACGAAGTCACGGGCACAACTAGTAAAAAAATATGTAGAAAGACAAATTCAAGGGCCGTATGTAGGGGGGGGGGGGACGGTAATCCAGTAAGTAATTCTCTCTCGGTAAGTAATGCGCTGATAAATGAAATTAAATAGCACAAACAAGTGTAAAGGGGGCTCATGAAAGCTCCGTTAGTGATGTGTATTTGTAATAGTCATTATCTACAAGTTTATCGACTATTGTTTTTTTTTCGGGCACATTTTACTTGCCGAGTGCGGGGCTATGTTTGGATTGGTCGCCATTAGTGGCATTTTCTATCTTGAGCACCTCCGTGCTTCGGAAGGCACGTTAAGCCATTGGTCCCGGCTGCTATCGGTAGACGGCAGTTGTTAGGCTATGTCAAATGCCTTTAGGCAGCCTGAAAAATCTGACAGTGTTGGCCACTAACACACCCGGGTCATGTTCCTGTTGGTCTAGTTTCCCTGTGCCCCTAGTATGAGTTTTTCTTAACGCAGACGCTAGCGACTGCGTTTGGATTTTGTATGGAATTTCTTAGTTGCCTTACTATCCGCCAGAGGCGCTGTACAAGTTTGCCATACTAAATCGCTAACGCAGTCGCTAGCGTCTGCGTTAAGAAAAACTCATACTAGGGGAACTGTATTAAAAGGGATACGGAGGTCAGACGGCAGTCGCTCAAATGTAATAATTAGTACCGCCAAATCAGGACCATTATTAATAGCGTACCCTGGGCTCTAAAGCTGAAGATTGCAACCGGAAAAACACGCTCGGACAAAGAAGACAGTAGAAAATAAATAAGTACGTATGAAAAAAAGTTATAGCATTACTTTGTATTATACGCCTACGTAGAAATCTTCTACTTCACTTCATGTTAATGCAGACTAAAATATGATGTTTTAGAAATAAATTAATTGATGATTTTTACACTATTGAGTTTCACTTTTCACATTCAAACATGTACTGTACTTATATATTTTTATATCAAAAAGACAATGAAAATTCAATAAATTTGTAGATGGCCGGAGAAATAATTTGCATTTATTCATTGCACATTTCAAGAATTATATCGACAAATCCCATCCCTTCAACAAAACAAGCAAAAGAGCATCGCAACTCGACATGTGCACGCCAATCTGTCGCAGAACCGCCACTACACTTTCATCTATATCACCGTCCCTTTCTGACACACGCCACCTCAAATTCGTCTGTCTCTTTCCGCATCCCCCTTCCCCTAACGTCGCAACTACTTACAGACGGAACCCGTTAATCGTTTGTTTCGACGTATCGTACCGTATTCGATTGTCAGATTCGATTATTTGCAAAAAATCAACAAGTTTCATTGCTAGCGTTATCCGATTACAAGGAAATTGAATTGCTTTATTGAATAGTACAATTTTAACTAAATCAGAATTGTAATTTTTATTAGAGAAAGAAAGAAACATTAGATCAATTGTATACAGTTGATGATAATGAAGCGTTTAATGACGACCTCTGTAGTCATGTGGTTGAAGCTGTCATACTGGGAGGTTCCGAGTTTAATTCCCGGTCAGGCCAAGATAGAAAATGATCCTTCGCAGATTGACCTGGATCTTGAATTTTTATCTTTATCTATTATGTATTTATTTATGAAATATTGCATTTTTGAGTTATCCCACTACACAAGTCCCAAACTAAATTTGGAGTTAACTGAATCTGTGTATTTGTCCGTATAAATTTATTTATTTTAATCATTAACAATAACAAATTGTCAAAAAAATAATATTAATTCTTCATTTCAACTTCTGTCCCTTGCAATATAAATCTATCTCTATTTTTATTATCAACCAGGAAAATATTTATCACATCAACACTAAATCAAAATGCACAAGAATTTCACCCCCAATTTGGCCGAGCAAGTGGCTGATCTCTCACGGACCTCCTGCGAACACCACCTGGGGGCTCCCACGGCACTTAGCGTCAGATTTGTACCCTCGCGGAATTGAGTAAGGGATTTTGGAATCTCCGCTAAGAATGTGTCAACGACAGTGACGATTATCCGAATACTACACTCAGATCGTATATTTTATTTATGATCTAAAAACAAATATGAAGCACAAATTGGGCCCTAAATGTCTGGGACTGTTAATTTTGCAGAAAAATGAGCTGATTTATGATTATAACCAGGTTAGTCTCTTAGCCTTCCATTTTAATAGAATATAAAATTTACCTAAAGGACAGGAATTAATCAACTGTTCAAACATTTCCATGGTTCCAACATAATTTTTGACGTATTTTCAGACACATACAACGTGGATTTCTTTCAGGGCTAGGGGCTAGAGATATTTATTCACTCTAACCTTGAAAACTTTTAAGCCTCATGTGATAGTAAATAAAATTTGTAACTAAACTTGTTGAAATCAAAATCTTTCCATATGGACTGATGCGGAAAGAAAGATAAATAAACAAAAACAAAACATCAGCCACTTAGGTATTTATGCATATTGTGGCGCTTGCCACAGATTTATGATTATTTATTTTTTTGTTTATGGTATTGTTAAGTTACTAGCTTGTAAGGAAAAAAGACAAAATTCAAAATTCAAAATTTGTTTGTGACACAAAACTATTTCGGATGTTTTTCTGGCAGATCGGTTTTGAAACGGAAGATAAAAAGACATATCTGTGTATATTTTATTTTTCTTGTGTTGTGTTTTTCATTTATCAATAATAAATTGATATTACAGTCGAACATAGTCTTTATTGAATTATTTTTCTTTTGTTCCTGTTAAAAATGTGAGAAACTGAAGTTTAAGGCAAGGTGTCGCGGCCTGTCGGCATGGATTGCTAGTAGCTGCTGCCTTCAAAGTTTCAAGGCCTTACTGTTGCACCAGTGTCGCATTGGTGTGGCGTGGCTTGGCGTATGGAGGATTGGTTGCGGAGCTCGTGTCTGCTGGCGTGAGGACAAATACGCGTTGATCTTCTACTGGAGCGGCGAAGCGGTGGACTCTCCGTGCCCAGTGACAGCGGCTGTGTGTTGATTTTGTGAATGTTTTGTTTTGTTTAATTTTCGTTTATTTTTTATTTCTGTTTATTGTGCATAATTATTTTTTGTGAGCCATCCTTAACAATAAAATTTCTTCCTTCGTGCATTTTACTTAGAAGCCGTCTCATGACAGTGATTCATTGCCATGGAGACGGCAATTAACTGATATTCAAAATTCAAAAAGGTCTTAGTCGCCATAGTCACATTTTCGGCTTGTTGTGACATTTTATTTTTTTTGGCTTTCCAAATTTTACAGACTTGCGTCCGACCTACGGCACCCCTACCACGACATTTTATAATTGTTGGCGTTGCGGCCCATGGGTCACCTCGGGTCGTAACGCTACAATATGTAGTAAAAAAAAACTAGTCTTAATACAAAACTATAATATTTATTGTTGATTCAATAAAAAATGTGAAACACCATAGCACCGAATTTATTTACAACATACCTACTAACACATTAAATCGATTTAAACACTATCTACTTACATAACAAGTAAGTATTACTTACATAATAAGTAAGAAATTTTTAAATCCATAAAATCACGTATGCTTTGAGAACAATAATAATTGGCAATCAAATAAAGTACGGCCAAGTAAGCAAAAAGAATGAAATGAATAATAAACATTGGTACCCCTCGCTGGCTTAGCAGGAGAATTTGTGCAACGCAACGATTGATCGCAAGATTAGTTTGAATAAAATTAATCAACTCGCCCATTTTCATTTGAATAAGTAATTGAATAGTGCGACTCGCATAAAAATACAATAATGCAAATTTCACAATGTATTTAAAACAAACTCAAAAGGGGAAAGAAAAAGAAGATTTTCCTTAGATATTTTTGAAGGTGAATAAATGATCTTAAAAATTCTTATGAATCTTTGAAATCAACTGTATTATAAACATAGATTTAAAAGAAACTGCATCGCGTCCGCGCCCGATTTCATAATTCTATGATTATAAGATACTGTAACTCATTGGAACATTTTGTTCCCGATAGGTAACCCTATTAGGTCCCGTATATATTTACGGGAATAAAAATGTGGCATTGAGTTACAGTGTAACTAATCGGTATTTTTTTTCCCAATGGGTAACAGTGTAACACAAAGTGGTGTAACTCAACGGGAACAAAGGGAATTTACCTCTATGAAACAGCATGAAGATATATAGGTATTCGTATAGAATTGTAACACGGATGGCTGAAACAGGCTATCAGGAAAAATATTCCACTGGCATGAACAATGTTCTTAAATAATAGATAGATTTAGAATAAAAAAGATTCAACAACAAAAAATAAAATCTTTTTGTTTTTAAGCCCATTTTGGCGTGTCAGCTGGAAAAAGATTCTAAAGGATTGAGTGAGTAGCACCCTTGTACTAAATTTCCTAATTTTAAGTCTCCTATGTTCGTATTTGAGTATACATAAATTAAAAATAAAAAGATACTTTGAAATTTCTATAAATGATAAGCTTTATAACACTGTCCAGTTTGATTTAAACAAAAATTAGAATTCCACAAAGATTTTTGACAGATTAAACAATGACATTCAATCAAACAGAGCCAACATTTCCATTCAAAACATACTCTTCGGTAGCCGAGACCACTCACAGGATAAATAAAGATCTCAGTGCCCATAATTATGGTCACAGGAGGCACAATGCATAACAACGCAGCAGGGAGCACCGCAGGGAGCTATGCTGGGCCCGCTGTTGGAAGGAGTGGCCGTGATGATTTTATTGGTCGTAACTGTGAGATGTGATTGGGTTTGTGACTGAGATGTTTTTGGAGATTTGATGTATTGATGATAGCATAGCATGATTTGATTAATATCAGTAAGTGGCACATTTACAGAATATTGATGATAGCATAGCGTCTATTAGGGCCGCGAATAAATATGCCTAGTTGCAAGTTGTCACTAGTTTTATTTTTTAGTAGACTAAAATATTTACCTCCTTTTCATACAATTTAAAAAAGAACCATTCTTTAAGCCTCTTGTTATTTTACCTTACATTTATGTTTTAGCCTTTTCGCTCTTATTTTAATTTACCGATTATAGTTAGAAAGGGCTTAACAAACGTTTGTTAATTTTTATGAAAATTATGAATTAGGGGATACTATTTTCAAGATTTTGTAAGAGAAAAGAAAACTATTTAGCTTTATTTATATCTTAGTATAGATTCAAACATGCTGGGGTCCACATGTCACCTAAAAAAAAATACTTTCGCTGGATACAAGAACCAAAACTCTTCAATCAGATGTGAATAGACAACACAAAAAGCGTGCCATCTGACGTAAACTTTCACCCCATCTATATCACTTTCACAGTGACAGACAGAAGGACAGACGGGTCGGGAACCGATCCTCCCCTGAGATTACACCAAAACCACATTTGAGGCGGGTGTAACGGTAATTTTACGATTACTCTACACGGTAATTATTATTTTGGACATTTATAATGTTAGCTTAATGTTTTGAGTATAACTAAGAGTTAAACACGGTTTTTAGTAGGTATAATATATCATCATCACTACATAGTATAATACAAAGTCGTTTTCTCTGTCCCTATATCCCTATGTATGCTCAAATCTTTAAATCTACGCAACGGATTTTTATGCGGTTTTTTTTTTAATAGAGTGATTCAAGAGGAAGGTTTTTATGTCCATGCGAAGCCGGGGCGGGTCGCTAGTACATTTATATAACAAAGACAGAATAAGACGGGTACTTATAATACATAACCAATTTGAATATATTAATATTTTTGCGTTGCTTGATAATGATATGTTAAAAATTAGATTTATAACCATCCGATGATTATCAAGGTAACGATTATCGTATGGGTTACAAGATTAACTAACCATGCGTACCCTGGTGATAGACTTTTTCAAAACCGCCTTTCAGCCTCTGACGTGGTTCTTTTTACGACCACGAGAAGACAGCCGCTTGGCTGTCTCAAACTCAAAGTCTTAATGTGCCTTCTAAAGTACATAATCGTCATTTTAATCTTATGTTGATATGTTTGTGTACTTAATAAAAAAAATGAAAAAATAAGGAAATAAAATAAGAAAGCAAGATACTTATCATATTTAAGTTAATTGTAAAACATTGAGTAACAGAGTTTGTGTACCAACAACGTTAGTATAGATAGACAACAGAGATACAATTATTATCATAGTAATTTGCTCACCCCCTTTGCGGGAGAAGCGTGAAGATATCGCATTATCCAATCGAAATCTACAAACACTAATAAAATTAGACAAACAAAAATAATTACCAATCATTATATGCCACGTGCCATTTCAAAATAAAATTTTGGCTAACCGAAAATTTCATCTAATATTGAAACGTGAACCTTACTACGCTATAATAAAAGTTATTTCTGTATCAAATTGAATTATATAAATTCATATCATGCTTTAGGAAAATAAACTTTATCAGACTAACATTGAAGGCCTTAATCGCTGTTGAACCAATTTAATGTCCCAAAATGAAGCCACGTGACTATGATATACGGCTACACGAGGGAATTCGCAGAATCGAACTGAGGACTCATGAGGATACATGGAAACCGCCGCAGCACGCGACATGCACGTCATGTGTGAATTTCTATATTTATTGATGTGAAAGTAGAAGTAGGTCAGGAAGGAAAGGGGCCGAGGTGCGTCCCTTGAGAGACCACTACATGATCGTATTACAATTCATTATAAGAGACTATCGACGAAGATATTACAATTCATTATGAAAGACTGATACATCAGATATGTATAAAGTATTTTTTTATCATTCATTATAAATCGTGAATCAATCGTGTCTCCACAGAATTTAACTCAATTTTTTTCCATCCAAAAGGCGAGCCAGAGTCTGTCAATAACCTTAAAATACAAAAAATAAATTCAATAAATAGAAAATTTATGAAATTTTAATGCATATTATCTACTTTACATAAGGAGAATAATATATTATATTAAATAGCAAGTTTAAAACAAAGAACACGAAATGTCAACAAATCAAATAATAACATACAATACTCTAATGAACTCAAGTATATGCGGAACTGTAACATAAAGTACACTACTCACTTTTTACTAAAATACTAAGAATGCTTCCGCAACTACTTAGTAAACAAAGTATAAATGTACTGTACAGTAGTGCCAGATATTGCATTTGAGCGTTCCAAGGGCGTTTTGATTTAATTTGGTACTAGGCGCGCGCACTGTTGTTCAATGATATAACTAATTCAATCACAGATGCACACAACGCAGGTAATCAAGTGGAAGACATTGAATCATATTATTTTGCCAATAAATGCTTCCATGCCTGCGAAATTAAATTACATTAGTGAAATTGAAAAAAAGAGGCATGTTAAACAAAAGTCAACAGATGACGCTATGAATCCACAGATTCAGAAAATTAAGAAGTCTTTTAGGAAAGTAACTTATGATAGAGAGAGCTTGATATTTCAAAAGATAATTTCTAGGACGTCCCTATAAAACAGTACCCCGAGTATGAGTTTTTCTTAACGCAGACGCTAGCGACTGCGTTAGGATGTCGTATGGAATTTCTTAGTTGCCTTACTATCCGCTAGAGGCGCTGTACAGTTTGTCATACAAAATAGCTAGCGCAGTCGCTAGCGTCTAGGTAAGTGTAGAAAAACTCGTACTAGGGTCACAGTGTTTGAAAAAAATTTACGAGTGCATAAAAACATAGTCCCTTAACTATTTTAAATATTGTTAAAGGGAGAAATCTAGGTTACAGAACATCTAAGTGGATGAAGATATTCCGAAAAGCAATAGCCATGTAGGACTTTACGCTACTAATCGTTAACCTTCACTGATTGGACAGGCGTTCTCGGAAGAAGTTATTGCTATATTCCAAAAGTTATTTTGTAACATTACAGTTAATTTACATGTCATATTAATTAAGTCAACGCACATGCTTCATGTATTTAAATGTAAAACAAAACAAGAACTGTCGTTTCATCTTATTACGGGATAAAAAAGTTTTAACTCAATCTTACGAACAATATTTATTCAATAGTTTTTGAAGGGGTGACCCCCTAAAACAGGGGGTCGCATTCAATTTGTGTTTTGTCAATGACGCGCGCTCGATTTAATACGACCTAGCAGGTGACGGTACCCTTACGTTAACCATTTAAACATCATCAATTTTGAACTTATCACCATGGAATTAAGGATCATGTAATTGCAATTTTTTCGACGTCACTACGCACGTTTCTAAAACATTTCAAATGGATCTTATATCTTTGGTATTATGTGTCATGAAATAGTGAATTCATATATTTTTCGACGTGTTATTAGATGATCTGATAATGCACGGGATGTATCTTGTTTGTTTTGAATACATTACTGTTTTGTTGTATATTAAAATGAAATTAGATATTTGGACAATTGTTGCGTTCATTGTAGTCTACTTTGGGTGGGTGTCATAATACAAACATTATCTATCTCGTGCAATATTTTTATTTCTTTATTTAGTTTTAATTTTTCTTATTCTTTACTTTCATTTATCATTCATCACTAATATCTTTGCATATATTGTAATGGTTATGTATATTATGTTACTTTTTAATCTAAAAGTCCTCTACATAGTTAAAGGCAAATATGAGTTTATTCATTTCATTAATATCATTATTTTATTTCGCGTAAATCCATTTTCCTCTATATCCTATTCCATTTACTCGCAAACTTTAAAAATTATAACCTTTCTTAGAATATATCTCAAAAACTAATTTTTTTTCTTACTTTGACTTTTGAAAATGCTATTCTGTATGCTAATGTATATGATAGATTGATAGTACCTTAACCTAACAAAATTGAAATAGAACTTATTTACGTTGAAAATAAACTGAATTCTTGACATGTGTACATAAACAACAAAACCAAACACAAACAGAATTACAGAAATACTCTGCGGACATAGTGGGGGCATCGGACACTAATAAAAAATAAATATTTGCCCTGAATATGAAATAATCGGAGGACCCCCGTCATTCTTAATAAATTAAAAATGTCCTCTTCACATTATTAAAGTGAAGTTGTGGCTACAGTGTCAGCGAAGTATTCGACACTTGCTGTGGGTTGTTAGCCGTTATTTTCGCCCTTTTATGGACGGTGTAATTGTTTAATATGATTGATTCTTTAAATTTTATCTTCAAGTGAGTTTTTACACATTCTTTGGTTGAAATTGGAGTATTAGAATCAGAATCCTTTATTTCAGAATGCAAAACTGCTGCTTCAAAATTTCTATCTTTAGACTAAGTGAGTGTGCTTCAAGTTAGTACTTATAATGAAGTCATCAACATCAACTTTTCTAGATATTTATTAATGACCAAATTAATTTTAGACTCACCGCTGGTTCCTTAAAATGTTTTCATAATCAGACTGAAATAAATTTTCGGCTACGGCATTATAATGGGATACCAAATCTTGAAAAACAGTTCCAATGAATTTAAAAAAGTTCTTCAGATTTAGAACCATCAGTGTAAACAATTATTAATATTCAATAAAAACGCTCAGCTTATAAAAACGCTAACACTAAGCCCTTATACAAGGGGCGTCCAGAATTGAGAGCTCAGCTTTTTAATTTTACAATGAGTGGGCGACACGCTGTCTAATCACTAGCTTCTGGTATTATAGCGATTGGCTTTTCAATGAGAGGTTTTACGCTTCGCTTTAATATTACATCATGCATGGGCGTTTTGATGACAGTTTTTTAACATATTTCCGTAATTGTTTCACCTGTAAGTCTTACATTTGTTTTATCTTTATTAAGCTCTTACAATTAATATATCATTTATAATGTATGCATCTTTTTTTTTTAAATATTTATGTAATTTTTGCATTGTAGCTTAGCAAATCAATTATTATTATAAGACTGTTTTGTTTACTAAAATATAAAAACTGATAAATATAAAAAACTGAAACATGTCATAGATGAATTCTTACAGACTTCTTTATTAAGCTCTTACAATTAATATATCATTTATAATGTATGCATCTTTTTTTTTTGAAATATTTATGTAATTTTTGTATTGTAGCTTAGCAAATCAATTATTATTATAAGACTGTTTTGTTTACTAAAATATAAAAAACTGATAAATATAAAAAACTGAAACATGTCATAGATGAATTCTTACAGACTTATTCTTTTCCTTTACCTCGTCCCACTTTCCTGTGTGGGGTCGGCACAGTATATAAGTTCCTTCCATTTAGATATATTTCCAGCCATTTGCCGCGTCACACTCCTTCTGGTCATATCCTCCCTTACTCGATCCATCTATCTGTTTTTTGGTCTTCCTCTACTCCTAGATTTCGTAATTTTCATATTCAACACTCTGCGTTACATAGCTTTCCTTCCTCCTCACGACATGGCCATACCATCCTGACCTATAGCTTTCTAACTTCTCATTTATGGGTGCCAATTTCATAGTTCCTCTTACGTACACATTCCTTATTTTATCTTATCTTGTAACTCCACACATTCATCTCAAAATTCGCTTTTCTATTTCACGCTTTTGTTGTCCAACACTCATAGATGAATTCTTACAGACGATGACTATTTAGTGTTTAAGGTTTTGTTTTGGTAAACTGATTTATCTGGCATTGCTATTCTGTCTCTGGTATAAATATGTCAGTTTTGTTGTTGATTGTTGTTTTTGTCTCTTATGATAAACAATATTTAAATATTTGATAAAGCATATTTTCTTGTGTCAATAGCACATTAGTTCATGAACTCAAGGTAATCAGATAATTTATCAAACTTCTCAAATTGAGTTCAAAGATTGCTTTCCACCTCCCTTACTTTTAGATCCATTACATACCAATCAAATGCATTCAAACACTCTATAACAATGAATCGCTAAAACCTATCGAGTTCATAATAGCATTATCGAGCGGGTTGAGCATCGAGTGTTTAATTCGACTCGAGTAGACCTCGATGGTGCTCGGTGTGATTGCGAAGGTATGATTGCTTGAATATTGAGAGAATGGGGGAATTATTGGTTTTATTACGAAAAGGTTCTTCGTGGCAATTAAAGAGTTGCGAGGTTTTCGCCTACAGCGATGGCGATCTAAAACCATTTCTGTAACATTCGCCTTTTTAAGAAACCTGTCGCCAAACTGCATATATGACAAGCACACACATATGAATAGCTAGCTTTCGCCCGCGGCTTCACCAGCGTGAATTTCGGGATCAGTGCCTTTTCCCGGGATGAAAGGTACTCTATGTCCTTCTCAGTAGTCCTAACTATGTGTATGCGAAGTTTCAAGCAGATTGGTTCAGTAGATTGCGAAGTTTCAAGCAGATTGGTTCTGTAGATAAAGCGTGAAGAAGTAACAAGCAAAATAACAAACAAATATACAAACTCACTTTCGCATTTATAATATTAGTTAGGATGTACATAATTAATCTTCACGTTAGATCTTCGATTTTACACTATAAAATCCTTGAATTTACAAGACACATATGCACACAATAGCCTAAAATTACACACCTCCAGCGCCATCAAAACAGTGCAAAATAAAAATTTAAAAAAAAAATCAAAAACAACATCGCAGTCCTTTAATCTTTTCAATTAACTTCATTGCTTCATCAGGCATGCACTTTCGTCAAAACACTCCGAATGGGGAGTGTGGGGACATGTGACGCGGGACACTGTCCTATTGTGGCCATATGCGAGTGTTCATTGCGCCCCTACTTCCCCTTGTTAGTATAGACTAGGATGGTGCACAGAGTAATCTTAATCTAATATATAAAATTCCCGGTCACAATGTTAGTTACCTTACTCCTCCGAAACGGCTTTACTGATTTTTTAAAAATTTTATATGCATATTTAGTAGGTCTGAGAATCGGCTACTATCAATTTTTCATACCTCTAAGTGATAAGGGTTGTTCACCCTTAAATTACCTAGAAATAATTTATATGGGAAAACAATATTATATACCTATATCCCTATGTATGCTTAAATCTTTATAACTACGCAACGGATTTTGATGCGGTTTTTTTTTAGATAGAGTGATTCAAGAGGAAGGTTTTTATGCCCATAGGAGGGTCGCTAGTTAATAATAATATGAGAGAAAACATAACTCTAAAATTGACTCTAAATCCGCCCCCACACTTAAATTACCTAGAAATAATTTATATGGGAAAACAATGTTTGCGGGTGTCAGCTAGTAATATTATAAACCTGAAAGTTGGGATGTTTGGATGTTTGTTACTCAATCACGCAAAAACGGCTGAACGGATTTAATTCTTCCATGTTGGTCTGGGAGAAAAAGAAAAACATAGAATATACCAGCTGCTTCTCTTCCCGCGCAAGCCGTAAAAGTCGTCTGAGGGAATCGCCGAATGGGGAAATCATGACATAGGCGATGCGGCTAGCAACCCATCACTATTGATTTCCTGTTTCAACTACCATTATGCTAAACGTGGCCTAAGGTCTTATGGCCCTAGGCTCTGTCTACCCCGCATGGGATAAAGACGTGATTATATGTATGTATGTATGGATTTAAATCAAATTAGGAACACAAGTTGTTTATAACCTGTATTAACATTATAGGATACTTTTTATCCCAAAGGGCCAAATAATTACTTTGACCACGCGTCAGCGAAGTCGAGGGTAAAAAAAGCTAGTTTATTTTAATATCATACGAACTATAACAAAAATTAAATTCAAAATTTCTCATATCCGTGCACAGTTCCATAAAAATACAGACAGCTTCCTGTCTTCTATCTTATGTTTAATGTTTCTTAGAAATCCAAGAGATACAAGGTGGACACAAATCAACTGCAAATATTTTAAGGGCAGATACAGACCACTATAATGAACAACTTTTCCAAATAAACATATCGAAATATGAAATTTTATTTTTCACTCTCCATAGTACACTAGATCAGCTGATTCTCAATTTGTATGGGAGGTCAAAAAATTTTTTTCGTATTTCGACATAAGTTTATTTGGGAAAGTTGTTCAGTTTAGTGGTCTGAATCTGCCCTTAAAATATTTGCAGTTGATTTAAGTTCACCTTATATAAAAATCAATTGCTATTTGTTAGTCTCCCTAAGACTCGAGAATGGCTGGGCCGATTTGGCTAATTTTAGTTCGGATATATGTGATTTTTTTTGTATTTGTGACTGCAAAAAAATACAACCCGTAAGCAGCTATACTATATATATATACTACCTAACTCTGTCACCAAACTACTCTGTACAAGGGTAGAGTGGGGTCGCGACATCGATACTCGGTAGATTAAATACGATCATCGATTTAATCGGAGTTTCTATTAACTCTTAATGATACTAAGCGAGATTGTAGCAAGTCGAATTGTTAAACGGTTCGAGAAGCAAATATACTACGACTACCAATCGCCCGCGGGTTCGCCTGCATGAATTTATCAGAGAACAGTGCTTTCTCCCGCCCTACCTACCCTATCCTACCCTATATCCTTCTATTGAGAAAGAAATAAGGTACTTATCATCCCGGAATACACAGGAGTATTGACTCTTAACTTTGAGTATGCGAAATTTCAGGAAGATTATTTCAGTAGTTAGGGTGTGAAAGTGTAAAAAACAAACCAACAAACAAACTCACTGTCGCAATATTAATTGGGGTAGATGAGGCATCAGGCAGGTCATAAAATTAATGCCGAATTATATTTAAAATGTATTAACAACTTTAACGCCAAATGACCCGCAAAACAATAGATTTTTATTTGTTCTGGCAAAAAATAAAGTATGTAGATAAATAAATATATGAAAAATCAATGTTGAAATAACTGTAAGTAGTAAATACTTTCAGACCTCCGTAACCCTTTTAACAGGGATACCAGACTAATAGGAACATGATCTGGGTGTGTCAGTGACTATTACTGTCAGATTTTTCAGACTGCCTTAAGGCATCTGACACAGCCTATCATACCATCTAGTAACAACAGGCGGGACTGGATGAACGTACCTTCAGAAGCACGGAAGAAATAAAGATGGAGATGTCGCTGTAATCACTATCACTACATAGTATAAAACAAAGTCGCTCTCTCTGTCCCTATATCCCTTTGTATGCTTAAATCTTTATAACTACGCAACGGATTTTGATGCGGTTTTTTTATAGATAGAGTGATTCAAGAGGAAGGTTTTTATGCCCATAGGAGGGTCGCTAGTTAATAATAATATGAGAGAACACATAACTCAAAAATTGACTCTAAATCATGACCAATTAACGTCTGAATCCGCCCCCACACCTGTCAAAAGTGGGACAATGGTTTAAATGACAGACTGGTTGATTGCGATTGAATAGTCTGCGTTAGTCGTGCTGTTCGCGTCAGGCGCGATTAAACGCTGCGATTTGTCGTCTTGTATTCATAGAGACTATTGTTTAGTGTTTTATTGTTTGCATAAGGCAATTTGATAATTTTTGTGAAGAAAGTTGGTGTATATAAGGACTGTTCGCTATTCTGAACAACTTTTCCAAATAAACTTATGTTTTTCGTGTTTCGATATAAGTTTATTTGGAGAAGTTGTTCAGAATAGCGGCTTAAATCTGCCCTTAAAATATTTGCAGTTGATTTGCGTCCACCTTATATCACCATTACGTCTTTTTTCCGCAGGGATAAGCAGACTTAAGACTTCCACTTGCTACGATACTTAAGCTCCCTTCCGTTTCGTGGACTAATGTCTCTATAGGTACTTTAATACTTATAAGCAACTAGCTGTTCCCCGCGGCTTTGCTCCGCGTGGGACTTGGTTATATCGCGCCCAAAAGTAGCCTATGTTTGACCCCAGGTCTTTAACTACATCCCTACCAAATTTCACCACAATCTGTCCAGCAGTTTAGCCGTGAAGAGGTGACAGACAGACAGACAGACTTTCGCATTTATAATATTACTAGCTGTTCCTTGCGGCTTCGCCCCGCGTGGGACTCGGTTATATCGCGTCCAAAAGTAGCCTATGTTTGACCTCAGGTCGTTAACTACATCCTTACCAAATTTCATCACAATCGGTCCAGCAGTTTAGCCGTGAAGAGATGACAGACAGACAGACAAACTTTCGCATTTATAATATTAGTATGGATATGGATTTAGGTTCATTTGACGTCCTCCTTGACCATCCAACTATTTTGAACTAGGTAGGTACTGATTTTTAATAGTACATAACATACACATCACAGGCGGGTAAAACCGCAGAGGGCAGCTAGTGTAGACGTATAATACAAGGATCCAAGCCTTTTTAACAATTTGTCTGTACTCTACACAACACGCACCCTCCCTGGGGGAGAGAAAGTGCATTAAATAAATTGCATTAACCTCTTAAGTGCAGAAGCAAAGAGGTGCATATTCCGTTAGATTTTATCCGAGTTTCTGCTCCCGAGGTTGATTCGGGGTCATCAACGTCATCATTTCGTGTAGGTTACACGGCCAATCGACCATGCACACCCTGGTTTCAGAGGTCTTCAGAAGCTCCTCTCGGCCTTTGACGTAGTAAACGACTCATATTTCGGCTAAGGTCTGTCTACACATCCAGCGCAGCAACTTGATCTCCGTAACATGCTTCTTTTGATTGTGCTGGTCAAGCAAGGGTCACACCTCACTTTCATGGCTATCCAGGCCATTAGTTTACGGGTGATTTGACTTCTAATAATTTAAAAAGGGCTGCGTTTCATTCTCGGAAGTGATTTTTTTTCACCAAAGTCAATTTTACTCGAGCAGTTTTCCAGATTTGTAGATTCAGTTTTTTTCGATGAGCATTCGACTTAGGTGTCAATTGATCCGCAAAAAATCTCATCCGAGGAGGATTCGTCGCCCTTTTAAGCATTCCCTGTAAAGACTAGCCCTACGCGACTAACATTGCAAATGTCGCCACAATGCATTGAAAATTACAACGGTATGTCATATTTTAACATGTCCCCAACACGACAACCCCCCTCGACGGTGGAGGCGTCAATGCATTACACAAATTAGATAACCAACTAACCAAACAAGGCATTACGGTTTCCTGGCAGTAAATTTTAGACTATAATTAGAAAATCTTTGCCAGAAAAAAAATTATTAGGTTATATGGCCGATATTTGGTGTACACATACAAATATTCCAGTAATCTCCCCTGGGAACTTGATGCTTTTTCAGGACCAAAAGTAGCCTATGTTACTCTCCATCCTTTCAACTTGACGACCTCCGTGGCGTAATGGTTAACATGCCTGACCGCTACTCAGGAGGTCCCGGGTTCGATCCCCGGTCAGGTCAAGATGAAAAATGATCTTTTTCTGATTGACCTGGGTCTTGGATGTTTATCTATACATGTATTTGTTATAAACAAATATAGTATCGTTGAGTTAGTATCCCATAACACAAGTCTCGAACTTACTTTGGGGCTAGCTCAATCTGTGTGATTTGTCCCTATATATTTATTTATTATTTATTTATTTATTTAACTAACTATGCCAAAAATCAGGTCGATTGGTTGCTTAGCTACGGCGAGAAGGAAGGACAAACAAACAAACAAACACACTTTCACATTTATAATATTAGTATGGAATATATATAAAGAAAAACATATAGAACGTATCAGCTGCTTCTCTTCCCGCGCAGGTTGTAAAGTCGACGGAGAAAATCTTGAAATGGGGAAATCATGACATAGGCGATGCGGCTAGCAACCCATCACTTTTGTATTCCTTTTTCAACTACCATCATGCTAAACGTGGCCTACTGTCTTATGAGCCTAGGCTCTGTGTACCCCGTATGGGATAAGGACTTGAATATATGTATTAATGAATAATTTGAATTAGTGTAAGCACTGAAGAGTTAGATAGTCTAGTAGCATGCGTATTCGTAATTTTTTAAGCAAAATAAAATAAAATTTGTAATTTCACATCTCAAAACAGTAAGATTTTTAATTTTTCTAGAGACGAAATAGCCTTTTAGTTTTTATTTATAAATCACGCTCGATTTTCATCATTATTGAGTTCCAACTTCGAATTGAAGTTTGGAGGTCAGCAAACGAAAACTCACATTACGTCTACCAATTCTATATGATTGACTTGTGAAACAAAAAAAAAAAGTAAAGGCACTGATTATAGATACTGTACTTGTACAGATATTCAACCGGATTTTTTTTGTGTACTAATAGTCTCCCCATACTTTGAAATAATAACGCCATCTATCAATCAATTGAGACCTGTGTTTCTAAATTCGATAACTTATTAAATAAAGGACAAAATCAGCTTGTGGTAGGATGGATGACGATACTTTAAAAAGTCCTGCATTTCACACTCTTTTCCGCCAAAAAATAAGCAGGATATTAACTATTTTTTTTTAATCCTTGTAGCGCTAACTCGCTAATAGTTCCACAAATCAGGTATCTGATTAAAAGCGTACCTAGTGCCCCTAGTATGAGTTTTTCTTAAAGCAGACGCTAGCGACTGCGTTAGGATTTTGTATGGAATTTCTTAGTTGCCTTACTATCCGCCAGAGGCGCTGTACAGGTTTGCCATACTAAATCGCTAACGCAGTCGCTAGCGTCGCGTTAATAAAAACTCATACTAGGGGTACTGGGCTTTGAAGCGTAAGCTGAAGATGCAACCGGGAAACACGCTAGGACGAACAAGAAGAAGGTAAAGGGAAACAAAATATGGCGAATATCATGCTAAAATCGCCATTAAGACCTGTTTGGGATCCGAGGCGAGTGTGCATTACGGTAAACATTTACACAGTTGGCTGTGGCGGGCCTCTTGTAACACAATACTAGAAGCATCGAGGGTAATGCTTCAGAGGGTAAGCACCTTACCCCCTGTTTAGATGTGGGATCTTATTCATAAATAAATTCGCGGAAAATATCATATTTCCGGACGAATAGAAATGAAGAGCGTTTTTCTTGTTTTTTTTAAAAACACATTTCAAAAAAGGAAGAGGTTCTATGTTCGACTGTTTTTAACTCCTCAGTTAAACTATCTAGAACCCATTTCGGTACGTGGCTATGGCTACCTGTGCTGAAGCATTATATTGAGTAGAAAAATATACTTATGGTTCAGCGACCAAAATATAGATCAAAAACACATACCTGCAACCCTATATTTGTATATGGCCTTAAATTCAAATAGTGACTCTCTCAAATAATGACTCACTGCTGTGTTTTATCTAAATATAAAGCTTTACCTTAAAATGTAATAAACACATAGCGAAAAGTGCAAAAATTTTCGACGTGCACATTTCCTATCACTTTTCGAAGACGTCCTCCGTGGCGTAATGGTTGCCCCGCTACTCAGGAGGTACCGAGTTCGATCCCCGATTCGGTCAAGATGAAAAATGATATTTTCCTGATTGGCCTGCGTCTTGGATTTTTATCTAAATATGTATTTGTTATAAAAATATATTATCGTTGAGTTAGTATACCATAACACAAGTCTCTTACTTTGGGGCTAACTCAATCTGTGTGATTTGTCCCTATATATTTATTTCTCACTAGCGATCCGCCCCGGCTTTGCATGGACAAAAAACCTTCCTCTTAAATTACTATCAATTAAAAAAAAACCGCATCAAAATCCGTTGTGTAGTTTTAAAGATTTAAGCATACAAAGGATAGGGACAGAGAAAGTGACTTTGTTTTATACTATGTAATGATTCGAAGAGCATTTGCAAAGTCAAGCCCGGTTTAAAAAACAAATCAATTCACTTACCTTAATACCTCTGTTTCGGGCTACTAAGACTTACGCCATTAAGTCCGCCATTGTCTTCTGATTTTAATAATATTGTATTTACTATGTATTTTAAAGCAATAAAGATATACAACAAACAAACTTACCGTATAAGAGACTGCTGGGTTATTCAAAGAGCCCAGCAGCGTGCATTTATCTAGCACAGATATATATATAACATCGATGTATAATAGGATGTACTTGACCTCTCAGCAGATTATACCTATTTTGTTAAGACTTCTCGCTCAAAATCAAAACACAATATGAAGTATATTTTTAGGTCAAAGAATTTGGAAAAGCGCCAGGCAAATTTATTTTTTAATCAATGTTTTAAGATGACCTATATATACCACTGTTATTATCGATGTACCGTAAGGTGTACATTTACCACTACAGCTGATTATACCTAATTTGTTTAAGGCCTCTCGCTCATAGTCAAAAACCAACACAATATGAAGTAATTATTAAGTTCTTATATATACCTCTTCTGGTATTATTGATGTACCGTAAGATTTACATTGACCTCTACAGCAGATTATACCTAATTTGGGTAAGTTCTTTTACTCAAAACCAGTACAAAACGAGCCACAATATGATGAAGACCTATATTTTTATTGATAAATTTTTGTATTTTTTTTTTGGCAATATAGATATAGACTTAATAAAAACCTATATCAACCCTATGATCTACGAAAAACTGACCTTATAAGAGCATGCGCCCGATTCCTCAAAGCGCACAGCGTGTCCTTGTCCTCCCCCGACCTGCCTTCGTCATACAATCTACTGGAGCATAGAACCGAGTCCAGCGCAACGGACAGACAGTCACACAGCTGTCTGCATAGTTCCATCTCGCGCTGGTCCGCGTGAAGGTCTTTCTCCTGGGAACAAAAACAGTACCCGATGTAACGGTACCTTGACAAGATGACAAGTGACGATATCTTTATTTGCTGAGCCCCTAGTAAGCGACTGCGTTAGGATTTTGTATGGAATTTCTTAGTTGCCTTACTATCCGCCAGAGGCGCTGTACAGGTTTGCCATACTAATTCGCTAACGCAGTCGCTAGCGTCTGCGTTAAGAAAAACTCATACTAGGGGCACTGGAGGTAACGTTTAAACAAGCCAGATGTACACCGTTTCATATGAAATTTCGAAATAGGCAAAATCCCCTTTTTATTTTAAACGAAAAAGATGAAAGTTTACACCTAAGTTAGTTGCTCCATTAGCTACTCGTATAACTATATCATAATAGCCCGTGGGACGCACCACGCACCCCATTACATTTGTGCCTCGTTCATTTCGGGCTAGTAACTTGCATGGCAAAAAAAATATTTGTAGAGAATAGTAAATTTTACTATTATTTCTTCTCAGTCTAAAATACCCTATTAAAATAATACATCGTTCAATTCGGACTAACTTGCATGACAAAAAAAATATTATGTATTTTGAAACTGAATTTAACAAGGGTTTCTAAATACCTAAATTTTTTTGACGATTCCTTTAAATTTTCTCTATAAAAAATTATCGCAAAAGCAGGAAACCGGACCCTGGGCTCCGAAGCAATCAGCTAAGGAAGCATCCGGGAAAGCGCTATAAGATTAGAGGGAGAGAGAAAATAATCGCGAAGATCCGTCCAAAACGTGAAAATAAACTGCTTATTTACAAAGACATGTTTAATTAAATGAAATTAAAAATACTAAATTTGATACAAGAATAAAACGAAATAGAATAATAAATCTTACAAATATATTATGTAAAAATTAATAAAATATTTCTAGGGTTAAAATTGTTACTTTTTACAGGGTTGGCTTTTCCCCCCTTTGCCAGACCCAAAATAGATCTGGCTGGAATAAACTAACAGTCAATTTGGATTATTGTGTTACTTAACATAACAATTACTTAAGAAAGCTTTATAAAAAAATATACATAATCGTACATGCATTCGAAAAACATAATCTTTCTTGTAGTGCAGTCGGTTAAAAATAAAGACTAGTTTTGCAACACGGAAGCTGTTTAAAATTAAACTCAAAAACACCAATAAAATTTTATTATTATTCCAATAACTGCATTCATTAAAATATATAAAATTAACGCTAATTAGCCAACTGTTGCGAACAAATTTTCGGTAAATAAAAAAATAAAAAAAATATAATTTTAAAAACGTAAACTCCTTACGAAGTACCGACACGATGCTTTAAATTTAAATTAAACTGGCTTTTTATTTGATAAAAAATAATTCGTATGCAGATTTTGCACATTTCAACAGAACAGAACATAAAACGTGTATTTCTTGAATGTGCGAGCGTTTCGGAAACCAAACAATTTTATGTATACTTTATTAATTTTGCTTTTTGAAAACTAGAAAAAAAAAGAATTAAGATCCCGATATAGGTCGCTACACTTTATCTTATCGTGTAGAGAAAATTTACCTTACGAAGGTCAGAGTTTAAGTCAATTTAAAGTGGAACGTTTTTTATGATAATAATTTTGACAGCAGGACAGAAATATGAATTATGTAGAAGTGCGACAGAGACTATCAAGAAAATACTATTTGACAGCTGTCATTTAAAAAAAAAACTTACAAAAGCAAAACAAAAATTTAAACTACTTTCTTCCTTTAACTTGCCATTCATTACATTCATTACACTTGAAAGAAGTTTCATCATTATTATCATTTCGTGTAGGTGTCACGATCAATCGACCATGCACACCCTGGTGTCAGAGTTCTTCGGTTTAAAAATAATATCCTTAGTAATATACAAGTATTTTTAAGCTAACAAAGTCACAAACCCATTTGCAAATCGTTTCACAGATCGTTTTTTCCAAGGCGCATGCAAGTGGAGACGCGAACAAAAGCTAGTCCCTGTCAAAGAATGTCAGAATGACTAAAACGTCAATAATGTTAAAACAGTTTTGACTTGAGTCATCAAACGCGTAGCAAGTGACGAACGAACGTGCGCCGGCGCCGTTGGAGGCGCCGAATTCGGTCCACAGATGTTATCTTGCCGGACCGTCGTAAACCACTAGATTTAAGGTATGAGAGTGGCACAGAGTAGGAATGATACAGAATCCAAGCTTTTTGTTTGTTTACTTTATTGTACAAAAATGATATTCAAGCGTTTTCATTTTTTTTCTTCTTTGTCTTTATAAAAAAGTTTAAATAGCTTTGTGTAATAGATGATGATGTTCAACTAAGTGATTAGCTATGCAGTATGTTTATTGTATAGTAATCTATTGATTACATTCTTCGCAACGGTCGTAACAATACGATGTTATTTGTAGCTTTGAAGTAACATTAAGAACAAGAGTGTTTGTTTTAACGCCTTCAACCGTGACCTATATGGATATGTTTTTTTTTTTTTTTTGCATATAAATACCTACACAGGAGGTCCCGGGTACGAACCCCGGTCAGGTCAAGAAAAAAAAAGATATATTTCTGATTGACTTGGGTCTTGGATGCATATCTATATATCCATACTAATCCATACTAATATTATAAATGCGAAAGTCTGTCTGTCTGTCTGTCTGTCTGTCTGTCTGTCTGTCTGTCTGTCTGTCTGTCACCTCTTCACGGCTAAACTGCTGGACCGATTGTGATGAAATTTGGTAGGGATGTAGTTAACAACCTGAGGTCAAACATAGGCTACTTTTGGGCGCGATATAACCGAGTCCCACGCGGGCGGAGCCGCGGGCAACAGCTAGTTTGTTATAAAATATAGTATCATTGAGGAAGAATCCCATAACACGTCTCTCAACGTCAATAAGTCTCGAACTTACTTTGGGGCTAACTCAATCTGTGTGATTTGTCCCTATATAAACTTATAATTTAATGTTTGATGAAAGTTGTAGACCATAGAAGGTACACAGGTAGAAAATTAAAAATACTTTTATTCAGAGTATATTTCGCTCATCGCTTTGAAATTTTTTCTACCAAGCGTTGTCTCTACAAAAATCTCCTCTATGCAAACCGCCCGAAGGACTTCGGCAGATCGCGTCGAAGATAAGTGACAATTAACACAGATACGTTTCAATAAAGGACGATGCGAATTTCTTTTCATTTCGAAAGAATTAAAATTCCGATGTTTACTGCCGATGTTGTTTTTTATGCGATAAAGATTGGTGCGATTGCGGTGTGTTACAATGTTTTATTGTTAAATAATAATGGGCAATGTTCAATTTTACTTCTAATTTCCTATATTTTTTCGGTCAGGCGGTCAGGGTCGGCCTCGTAAAACATACTGCGACCAAATCGCAGACCTTTTGAAAAAGGGAGACATTAGGAGTACCCGAAATCGGCGAGCGTGTATGACGAGAGTGATGAGTGTGGAGGAAGCGAGAGAGGTATGTAAGGATCGTAGCCAATGGAAATCTGCCTACCCCTACGGGAGACAGACGTGATGATATGTATGTATGTATGTATGTATATTTTTTCGCTTACACATATATAGAAGTATTGAGAAGGACCTGTGAGACCTTTCATCCCGGGAAAAAAACACTGTTCCCGTGGGAAATTCACGCGGGTAAAGCCGCGGGCGAAAGTCAGTCACTTTATAATTAAGATGTCTGGAAGAGATTGCATTAGCGATAAGGCCGCCTATTGTTTTATCTATGTTTGTTATTTCCATATCGTATATTTTTACTGGTGCAGTAAAGAATTTTTGTCTTGTTTTGTCACTTTACTTCTGTTAAGTTACTATTTCAATTCTATTAACTAAAACCTACTAATAACAAAATCATATAATAATCTTTATCCTACTAATATTATAGAAAGTTTGTATGGATGTTTGTTAATCTTTCACAGCAAAACGGCTGAACCGATTTGGCTGAAATTTGGAATGGAGATTGCTTAGACCCTGGAACAACACATAGGCTATATTACATCCCGGTACTCCCACGGGAGCGGAGCCCTGGTAAACAGCTACTAATATTATAAATCTGAAAGTTTGGATGTTTGTTACTCAATCAAAAAACGGATGAACGGATTTAGATCAAATTCGAACACATAGGATACTTTTTATCCCGAAAGGCCAAGCTATTCCGGTGCGAAGCCGCGGGCAAAAGCTGGTATACCTATAAAATCTATTTTTATTTCAAACTTGTTCAAGTGCGGTGTATCGTGTGAATGCTCCTAATGCATTAGCGCCAGCGTTCAGCGCGGTGACGTCACAAGGTAAGTATATAATATGTTACTGTTAGAATTATTATTTAGATTATAGTATTATGAAATGTGCTCTTGGAGAAGAATGGAGTGAGCCCGTTGGAAAGATAACATATTTATTTATTTATTAACCCCCGTATTGAGAAACGTTTGTTAAGCCCAGTTTAACTAAAATATGTTTTGCCTCTTTGTCTCTTACCTGACACTTCATGTGAAAGAACGAGACGCAACACATTTTAGCTAACATGGGCTTAACGAACGTTTCTTAATACGGGGGTAAATCTTTATCGTTCCATAATTACAAAATGCTAATACAATTGGCGGACTTAATGCTCAAAGCATTCTCTACCAGTCAACCATTGGGAGAAACAGAAAAACTAGGTACTAGGTAGGTAACTACTAAACGATGATGGAAAATAGGTACTTAAAAATAAACAAATTTTCCACGATGGACATTTAAATAACCAATGAAGAAGTTTTAAAACGTGTGGGAGAGAAAAGAGCTTTACTAAAGAAACCTGAGAACACAAGAAATAAACTATGTTTTATCCTGCATATGTTTTTCTATGTACATGAACTTAGTAACTAAATAAATAAAATTTTACGGCGTCGTATAAAAAAACATGCCACCAACCTGACCCTACTACTAACTGATTGAATTCATTTAATGTAACTACGCGGAAAATCTCAACCCTTCCTAATAAAACTAGGCAAAACTTTCACTGAAGTTAGTATGCAGTTAGTAAACTGCGTTAGTAATCTTATCTATTTTGACAACCTCCGAGGCGTTATGGTTGGGTTATCGTAAACTTGCCACATAGTTAATTCGTCACGTTTTTAAAACTCCATACATTCAAAGTTAATTCGTCACATGCATAAAAAAGTATTAGTTAACTCGTCACAGGTAGGTATGCGTTATAGTTAATTTGCCACAATTAGCAAAGTACCGACAGCAAGCAAAGTGATTTATTTATTTAGTGGTTTAAATCTACGCTAATATGAAAAATGCCGAAGAGTTTGTTTATTTGGTTTTATGACATGACGACAGGTTAGATTTACAAAAAAAAACCACTCTTGTAAAGATGAAGGTATGTACCATGGGCGGAACTGAAGCGGACAACAAGTTAAATACATTTATTTACTACAAATGTCTAAAGTATTCAACTACATACAGGGGTTTATTTATTTGAATTTAATGATGGCCAAATTATATAATTTAATTTTCTATATTACTCAATTTTATTTTTCTATTGTCATGTGATCTATGTATTGGAATGCAATGTATGAATTATTATTGAATAAATTAATGATCACTTGATCAATTCAAATAGGACATCATTTTTTTTTTAGCTGCAAAATGTTGATAGTTATCTTGAGTTCATTCATACCCTAGGAGGCTGTTGGTGCTTTTTAAATAATCCTTTATATGAGGATGAGAAAATTTACAATCAGACAGCTAGGTAGCACTCCTGCACATGCTTTTATCTCTCTCGCTCGCTGCAACTATCTCTTTCTAAATGTAACAACTAACCCTTTCGGTCAATGCATTCTTGTTATCAGTCCAGTGACTCACATGACCTTGCGAGAGGGTGGTGACGTGTTTTGCAAAATTACTGTGCAATTTTAAATGTTGTAATTTGTGCATCTTTGAAAAAATGGATAATCAGCCGGGAACAAGTACGGGAGGACATGGTGTAAGTATTTTTAAATTTAATTCTATACAAAAAAAAATATGTGCTATTTGTTTATTATTTTATCTCTCAAATGCTCTTATATAAAAGCAGTTCGATTTTAATAACAGTTATTAAACAATGATTTTATTTAATTTAACTTTAGATAGCCTATGGTTTTAAAACAAAATTAATACTTAACTGACCCCTCATTATTTTCACAGCAATGTCAATTTAATCAAGTGTTTATTTAATTGATTCTAGTAATTATAATCTGCAAGTTAAACTGCACTAGATCTAATACGAACTATTAATTATAATTAAATAAATATTTGAATAAAAGAGTCACATTTCTTATTTTATTTATTAGCAAAGGTACAGTTTAAAACTTTAGATATAATTTTAAATCATACCGTTTTATGCTGCTTGTCTTAACTAGACATGACGCATGACAAACTTTAAACAAAATGGCCGACGGCTCAGACGCCAGCGGTGGTGTGATTAATCATACATTGTGAAATTTGACATGTATTATGCTTATTGTTTTCTGTAGACAAACACAGTTACAAATTTCTATACTATACCCGTTTAGTTTTAAAGCATGTAGTAATTTTTATGGTGATTTTATAAAATGCTGACTATTTCCCGTGACTTCAATTGCGGCATTTATTTCCGTTGTTGTTAAGAGTAAAGAGTATTCTTATATTGAAAGAGTTATCAAATTCCGTCCAGTAGCTTTTTTTCCTCTTTATAGTATTAAGTATAGATAAATTTATGATACTATTTCAACACCTTTTCAGGTCACATTTACGAAAACTGAAAGGGGACGGAGAATGCTTGTGAGAGGTGGTTATATGTACACCTTTCATCGGGAAACTAAGCTTGGAACTGTTTGGAGATGTACGAATCGTGCATGCAGTGCAAGTATAAAAATTTCGGAGAATCATAGCGTTCGAGTTTTGCATGAAGCGGCTCATAAGTGTAAACCAAATGTAGTGAAAACAGAGATTATCAAGACAAAGAATCTTTGTAAAGAAGCAGCAGCAAACACCAGCACACCTATGCCTCAACTATTTGAAGAAGTTTTTCAACCAAAAAAAGACGCGGGTTACGATTTATTAAGTGCCTTACCGAAATTTAAACACTTTTCAAGATCACTTTATATCGTAAGGAATCGTGAATTAAACGTACCCAAAACACATTTTGCTAAATGTGAAGATGTAATAATCCCGTTCAAATATACAGATTGTTTTTTATTATTTGACGACGACAGTGATCCTGAGAACAGAATAATAGCTTTCTGTACTGAGACAGCTCGTGAAGCTGTAAGAAATATTCGAACATATTTTTCGGATGGAACTTTTTCAAGCTGCTGTAAACCATTTTATCAGCTTTACTGCATACATGGTGATGTGAGAAGTGACGAAAACTTTACAAACGTAGTTCCTCTCATATACGTTCTAATGCCTAATAAGCAAGAACGGTCTTATGAGCGACTTTTTATTGCTCTCAAGAAAAATTTGCCATATTGGAACCCGGTGACAATGATTGTCGATTTTGAAATTGCAGTTATCAACGTCATAAAAAAAATGTTTCCACATATTAAACTACAAGGATGTAACTTCCACTTCAAACAAGCATTGGCTAAAAAAGCTCACGCCTTAAATATGAACAGCATCAACGAAAAGAGACACTTGGCTTTGTGTGCTGCATTGGCGCATGTAAAGCTAGAAGACATTGAAGACGGTTGGTTGTGGATTATGGAAGATGCGCCACAGAGTGAAACAGTAACAACATTTAATGATTATTTCGTATCCCAGTGGTTAGAAAATAAAAATATACAATTTATTTGGAATATACATGGTTCTCGTCATAGGACAATAAATCTCGCAGAAGCATGGCATAAGCGTTTGAACAATATGATGCCTCAAAAAAAACCTAGAATGCTTCAGTTTCTGGAAACACTCAAAAAGGAAGCTGATTATGTAGATACTAAAATAAAAAAATTGAATCTAGCCATACCATCAAACTTAAGAACGCGCAGGTCAATTGCATATGACAGGGAGTTAAAAACTCTTTTAGAAAATTATAATAACATGCCCCTGTCTGAATTTATATTGAAAATTTCTTATATGCAGCATTTTAAAGAAATGTAACATGGATGTAGTTAATTCTACATTTAAGATTTAAATTAATAATTTTAATGTATGATTTCAAAGGAAAACTAATGTTATAAACAAAAAGCAATATCTTTACTTTATATAATAAAAGTTCTTTTTACTATTGTTTTATTGTAGGTTGTTCTAATTTGTTACATAGATGTAGTTAATCCTATACTTAAGTTTTAAATTACGACTTTAATCTTTGATTTTAGGGGAAGGCAAGTGATGAATTATGACAAAAAATACTGTGATTTTATCTGTGATTCATTAAGTAGATATATTTTGTTTTTTTTTTTTTATGTTATACACGTAAGGTATATCAATAAGGTAGGTAGGTAGTAGGTAGGTTGTGCATGTTACCTAGGCAAATCAGCCGCTTTCTATTTATAAAGAGAACTGTGATTTTTACAAATTGTTACATAATATTTTAAATAAAACAGCTGTAAATTTTGAGAACCTTCCTAGAAATTAACAGCAAATTTATTTTTGTTTGCTTCTTCTTTGGTTATATTTGTACGTAATATTTAAGTAAATCATTCAGATAGAACTGTGATTTTTGTAATAGATGTAGGTAAGGTTAATATCCCAAAACTGTGATGAAAGAAATAAATGTTGTTATTTAAATTTTTGTTTAATTTTCTTGCTGTCTGTACAAAAATAATCAGTGTGACGAATTTACTATACTAAATATTAGACTGTGACGAATTAACTATAAAAAAATAAAAGTGTGGCAAGTTTACGCATACTTTTTTTCGTGACGAATTAACTTTGTGGCAAGTTTACGATAACCCTTATGGTTTACATGCCTGATAGCTACTTAAGACTAAGCAGTCAAAAATTAAGGTGATACATCTGTGAACACTAGCGCCACCGTCATTTAAAAATCATTACTCACTGAAAACACAAGTTATCAAAAATCCCTCTGCTGTTATTATGGTTCTGGATCTGAAGTTAATTTTAATCATATTAAATTATAGTTCCCTATAGTTACAAATTCCAAAACTGCGAAAAGTGGCCGTTTTAAGCAATAATGCAACCTTAAAAAATGACCTTAAAGAAAGGGAATGAGGAAGTTGAGGGGATCACGGCCGATTTTATTTAGACGCAATAAAGCCGTTTATCGCTTGCTTCAGTCGTGCGCATTTTATCACGGAAGTAAAGGACGTAAGGCTCAAAACTGTTTTCACTAATTACTAAAAAAGTTTACTACATAGACAAATATCCTTTGGTGTCTTTTTAGTTTATGCTATTTATATTATGATCGATAAATTTTTGTAACGTAAAAGAATATAATACATTAGAAATATAAGATAAGTCAAAAACATTCTTAAGTTTCTAAAAAAAAGTATACCTAGAGCAAAACTAAACAAATTATGTAACTGATTAGTGGAAAGATATATAATATATATAACAACTGTATCATTGTACCTATGTTTGACAAATAAATTGATTGATTGATAAAGGTTAGGACAATCATGTGTCCGAATTTGCTATTCTTCAAGTTTTAGGCTGCCAAAGTTTGGTTTAAAACATATAAAATTTTGGCAGCCTAGAAAGGTTCAGGGATCGATCCCCGGTCAGGTCAAGATGAAAAATAATCAGTTTAAAAGCCAGTATAACGTTATTTTTATACAGTAGAACGAGATAAATAAAAGATGATATTAGAAATATACACTAGTATATATTTCGATAGTTATACAATGAAGTTAACCCTAACTTCATTGTAATACTTCATTACTACGTGGATAGTACAAGAACAAAGTTGGTGACTGAAGTGAGAAAAGCAGTAATGTACTCAACTGGCAGGTGTCAAGCGAAAAATATCGTTGAGTTAGTATCACATAACACAAGTCTCGAACTTACTTTAACTCAATCTGTGACTTGGACCAAAAAAAAAATGTTGATTGGGGTTGATTGAAGAGCAGACATCAAAAATAACGGTTTGGAAGATACCCCTTTCTATCTAATACAAGATTGTAATATGAGTTCTTTCAGTAGGGTTGGTTGTATGAAGGCACTAAACTTATTTTATTGCTAAACTTTTATTTTATTTGATATCTGCTGATATTTTTTCCAATATAATTTGATGTAAAAGTTTGTATAGTATGGATCTTTAGTATAAGTATTGTAGTTCACTACAAATCGGCGCGTTTCTTTGTATGGGGGTTGCACATCTGTACAAGTCTATATTTCTTATCACTACATAGTATAAAACAAAGTCGCTTTCTCTGTCTCTATACCCCTTTGTATGCTTATATCTTTAAAACTACGCAACGGATTTTGATGCGGTTTTTTTTAATAGATAAAGTGATTCAAGAGGAAGGTTTTTATGTCCATGCGAAGCCGGGTCGGGTCGCTAGTTACTAATAAAGAGGTAATATTTGATTGTCTGTTTGCATCGAATAGGCTTCGAAACTACTGGACCGATTTGAAAAAATCTCACCATTGGAAAGCCAAAAGCCGGGGTTGACTGCTAGTAAGTAAAGTATAATTATCCGACTTTTCAATCGTGTGTGTTTCTATTATAATATTTTAGGTTCAAAATTAAATTATAAAACTACTAACGACATCTTACGAACCATTGGCAAAATCATTCCGAGCAATACAGCATGCTTGTTTGACAGATTCCCTTTCTTTTTAATTACCGTTATTTGTTGACAGATGGCGTTGTATATGAAATATGGACGAAGGGGATCCCAGTAAAATATTTATTTTATGCTATTTTGAATATATTTTGTTACTAGCTGTTGCCCGCGGCTCCGCCCGCGTGTAGGTCGCTTTTCGCGTAACCTGTGGAAACTACAACTATCCAGACCTATAGTTAAATCTATAGTATCCTATTCCCGTGCCAATTTTATAAAGCCATTACATTGCTACGATATCAAACTGAAAATATTAACATTAATACTATCACATCTTTGTCTCTAAAAGAGTAGACGCAGCCTATTACAGGGTCATTTGGACCTAAAAGCCACTCCTAAAGTTATAGTGGGCGTGAAAAGTGGAGAAAATCTCAATAAAAAGTGATAAGTTAGTTAAATTAAACCTTACGACACGACCGTATGTTCCGTCAAACAACAACTGAACTGACTTGCCGATTTGATTATTTTTTAAACCAAAGTATAACCAAACCAACCAATCAATTCAAACAGCTTACAATACAACACGACCGATAAACAAACCAACCAATAGAACTAAATCAATAACAATTTTTTTTAAAATAATTCAATTTAATTGCCGTAAGGAAAATTTTCAATCTGCTATACCATATGCGAAAAAATAATTAAAAAAATAAAACCGTTTAATAAAGTCAGCGCCATCTATTGATATTTTATGTAACTAAATTATACGCCCACACACATTCAATGTGTTATTTTATTAAAATTTAATAGAGACTGCAGTGTGTTTTTCTCTTTATTGATATCGATAAAACAAAGTAGAAGTTCTAGCTTTATCTAAATTAAATACGTTTATGTAAGTCGCATTCAACTCTGTTTAAAAGTTTTGAAGCAGTGCTAGAAGTAAACTTCAACTGACCATAACTTCTTTTTCCCTTAACCGATTTTGACGAAACAAAGTTTTGACAACGCTCCTAATTATATGTAATCCACCTGTGAAAATCGCGTTCAAATCTGTTGAGTAGTTTTGAAGTTATAACGTACCAGAGAGACAAAAATTCCAAAAATAGTTTTTTTTTTTATTTCTGTTACTCTTCTTTAATCGCTCCGTATCAGTTTTTTTTGAAAAATATTTAATGTATAGACACTCGATTTTTACTGTCCTATTATTTGTATAGATAGATAAGTAAAAAATACTGATATATTAATGGACTTACTAACGCTAAGAGCGTTCTCTACCAGTCAACCATTTGATTAATCTTCTTCTTCAATGTCGTCAATGACCAACTATTAGATTTAATTTGATTGGGGTTGCGATATCGTTTATCCGGAAATAAATTTGCAAATGAATTTTTTCGTTCCTTTTCAAAATTAAAATAAAAAAGAAAATAATTATAGAAAACAAATAAAAAAACGAAACAGAAAATTATTGTTTGTGGCAGGATTCGATCCAGCTACTTCCAGCTATTTCTTGAAACATTTCTTTACTAAAATATTAAAAGCAAAAAGACTTAGACTTCTAAAAAACTAATACAAAACGAAATAAAAGTAAGTAAAAAAAAGTCATGTTTAGCAGGATTAGAACCCTCTACTCAAAAAAATAATCCGCGACCTCTACCGATAGGACAACATGCGTTGTTAGTAATTGGCGAAATTTCAAATGGAATTTGTCTATAGGTACGCAAATTCACCCCTTTTTTGGATGTAAGGTTTGAAATTGTGAACAACCCTTTCTTATGAGGGCAGCATATATTATAATGAAGACACTTACCAAATTTCACGTTTATGGCTTTTATAGTTTCGGTTTTGTGATGATAAATTAGTTAAACTCCCCCTTTTTACCCCTTTAGAGGTTGAATTTCAAAAAACGCTGAAACACGCCGTAGTTATTTTTGTTGAGAAGCATTCTTGCCAAGTTTCAAGTACATCAGTGTAGATTTTAATTTTTTTTTTTCATACAAATTTACCCTCAATCCTATCAAATCCTTTCTTATCTGAGCACTACGTATTAACATAAGACTTCGGTCCAAATTTCAAGTTTATAGCTTTTATGGTTTAGGCTGGGCGTTGAGATATCAATTGCCCTTGTTCTTTTATATATATAGAAATTATAATAATCTACTAACTAATTAGGAATGAATACAAATATACTTAAAGACCTACAATTTATTTGAGAAACCTTACAATATATTTAAGATATGCAACTAACTTATGGAAAATAACACAAAGATTTACCTATTTTCAAACTACTATTCGAAATCCGAAATCCGAAAAAATACTTTTCAAACTTAAATTAAACGAATCAATGAGTAGCCCAAAACGCAGACATACCATATAATGCCGCAAATACCACTCCATACTCCAATCAATTCCAATTTAATTTTATTATTTTATATTTAGCAGGTACCAAATCGTCTAAACACACAATCAAATCGTTAGAAAAGCAAAAACATTTTTATTTTATTTTGAAATCTCAATTACTACACATGATGATTAAATGCGAACGACAAACCATATCGACTTTTAACATGTATGGTGGTGCCATCTATTGACACATTACTGAACTCATAATATTAACAAATAAATAAAACCTTTGCACTCTATCTTCTATTATGTATTGTATCCTATTACAATATGTTGTGTACATACAATACAATTCAGTACAATATAATACAAAATATTATACCAAAAGACACTTTCAATTTTAAATCCATGTATCTCACTTCAAAAATGACAGTTTCATACAAACTGGCAACCCCTATTTCACCCCTATAGGGATGTTATTTTCAAAATCAGATTGATGCATTATTATTTTTTTCCAATTACAAATTCAAATTAAAAATTTCATGTGTCTCACTTCAATAATGACAAAGTTTCATACAAAATGGCAACCCCTATTTCACCCCTTTAGGGATGTAATTTTCAAAATCTGATTGGTGCATTCTTATTTTTTACCAACTTCAAATGTAAATTAATAATTTCATGTATCTCACTTCAAAAATGACGAAGTTTCATACAAACTGGCAACCCCTTTTTCACCCCTTTAGGGGTAAAATTTCTAAAATTCCTTTCTTAGCAGACGTCTCTTAGTCACAATCTACCTTCCTGCCAAATTTCATCTTCATCGGCTCAGCAGTTTTGGAGATTTTGTGATGAGTGAGTGAGTGTTTTTCGCTTTTATATATTTTGTTATAGCGGCAACAGAAATACATTATCTGTGAAGATTTTAACTATCTAGCCATGAAGGTTCATGAGATACAGCCTAGTGACAGGCGAACGGACTGACAGCGGAATCTTAGTAATAGGGTTCCGTTTTCAGCCTTTGAGTACTGTACCCAAAACAATAAATAGGTAAATTGATTGTATTGAGGAGAAGAAAGACCATGAAGGAGTTACGTAGAGTGGTACACAAGTCAATAATACTTAAGCAATTGGCGGACTTAAGACGATACCTCGGTGAACACTAGCGCCACCATCATTTAAAAATCATTATCCACTGAAAACACAAGTTATTAAAAATCCCTGTTATGTAATTAAGGTTCTAGATCTGATGTCAATTTTAATCATATTAAATTATATTTCCTTATAGTTACAAATTGCATAACTGCTAAAAGTAGCCGTTTTAAAAAATATTGTAATTTGTTACTATAGGAAACTGTAATTTTATAATTTAATATTTTTAAAATTAACATTAGATCTAGAACCTTAATTACGCAACACGGAATTTTGTTACCTAATGTTTTCAGTGGATAATGATTTTTAAATGACGGTGGCGCTAGTGTTCACCGAGGTATCACCTTAATACTCAAAGTATTCTCTACCAGGCAATTAATAAGGGAAACAGAAAATTTGTGCGTCGCAAAAAGATATTTTGTATTATTTATTGTATAAAGGCACTTATTTTCAGTTTGCTATAAGCTAGGGCAATTTACACAGTATTTACTGAAATATTTTTTATATATTATTTTTTACGTACTTGTGTTTTTCTGCATTTTTGCGTGGTTTTTCTGCATTTTTGTGTGTTTTCTGGGTAATTTTTATCTATATTTTTTGAATGTACTCACCAGTCTCTGAGATAACAGCTTGATGACATGCACACACGTGTTGGTTGTCACGAAGTATGTGGCGGTGAGGCGGCACGCGGCGATCCGGGACATTATGAGCACCGATGTCGTCAATAACCTAACAAAAAATCCATATTATAATGTGTGACAAAAAAATATATAAAAAAAAAGAGAAAAATTTATGTTCATCTTCAAATCAATAAGACGAGACCTTGGTGAACACTAGCGCCACCATCATTAAAAAATCATTACTCACTGAATACACAAGTTATCAAAGATCCGTGTTATGTAATTAAGATTCTAAATCTGAAGTTAATTTTTATCATATTAAATTATTCAATTATAGTTCCCTATGGTTACAAATTGCAAAAATGTTTTAAGTGGCCGTTTTAATCAATATTGCTATTTGTAAACATATGTAACTATAACTTAATATGTTTATAATAACTTCAGATCCAGAAGCTTAATTGCAGAAGACAGATTTTTAATTACTCGTGTTTTCAGTGAGTAATGATTTTTAACTGATGGTGGCGCTAGTGTTCACCGAGGTATCGTCTTAAGGGAGAGACATACTTAGAATTGAGTTGCGAGGATAGATGTTCCTTTTCGGCAGCCACGGCTATCAGTTGTCCTAAAACGTGTAACGCTTTCATCTTCTGAAAGCTCGGCTTGTCCAGGGAATACTGAAACAAAATAGGAGTGTGGGTTCAAGGTCAATTGACCATGCGCACCCTGGCGAATTGGCTAAGTCGTGTATATTCATTTTGCTGATTCTCTTACCTTATCAGATTTCTCCATCAATCGATGCAATTCATTCAATTGCCTCTCTAAGAACGCAGTGTCTATCGTTTCCCTTTTCTTCTCGCTCTTTGCGCTTCCCTAAAATAAAACAATAGTACATTACTGTCGAGGTCAGAAATTAAGCATTTTACGGCCAAGTTATATTGCAAGACCTCAGCTGGTGCTTTTAAAAGGACAAGGCGAAGCCGGGACCTTTTAATAATATAGACGTAAATTGCAATTTCGGCCGAGGCTTGTATGGTACTTTTCTTTCTCTGAAAACCTCTTCAGACGAAACAGCAACGTATTAAATTTTAAGCCAGCAATTTTAAAAAACTTTTTTTTTTTCAACTTTCTGAAACGTTCATACACAGTGTTAAACAATAAAAAAAATAATGGTTAGTAACAACCTAACAAAAGTGTCCAACTTATTGGAAGACTATTTTTATTTACAACTAGCTTTCACCCGCGGGTTCGCCCGCGTGAATTTCCCACGGTAACACTCCTTTTTCTCGTGATGAAAGGTATTATGTCCTTCTCAGTACTTATATGCAAAAATTCCAAAAATATTAGTGCAGTAAATAGGGCCTGAGAGCGTAACAAACAATCAAACTGAATTTCGCATTTAAAATATTAGTTGGATTTGAGTTACCTTACTCATATCGCTGAGCGAACTGCAAACCGAACTAGTCTTACTCAGCTTGGGTTTGTCCTTCTTTTTCCTCTTCTTCCCCTCCTGGTTCTCCACTATAATCTCCGTTTCTGTGTTGTTGTTAAATTCACCGTTTAATTCTCCATTCGACACTTCAATTTTAGCTGAAAAATTAAACGTAGGTATTTATTTATTTTTTACAAGCTGTTCCCCGCGGCTCCGCCCCGCGTGGGACTCGGTTATATCGCGCCCAAAAGTAGCCTATGTTTGACCTCAGGTCGTTAACTACAACTCCCTACCAAATTTCATCACAATCGGTCCAGCAGTTTAGCCGTGAAGAGGTGACAGACAGACAGACAGACGGACTTTCGCATTTATAATATAAGTATGTATTTTATTTTATTTGTCTCAGACAACAACATGTTAACACGTTAGCGGACGCACGACGTCTATAGACGTTATAACAATTACACTTCTATTGTGTTTTCAAAACCGTCCGCCAACGTATTAAGTATTAACAATAGGCCTATATAAATAAATATTTAGGCTATTGGCTATAGTATCCCACAAATATAGCAAAATTTTGTGGATGTAAAGTTTGTTACTTATTAACGCTCAAATGGCTGGTCTAATTATTATAAAATTTGGTATTGAGATAGCTGATACCTTGGATAAACACATAAGACACTTTTTATTCCAAAAAGTACGCGATTCCCGTAGGATTATAAAGTAGGTGGCGCTGTTGTGTATGATAAATAGCGGGTAAAACCGCGTGGTGCAGCTAGTAAAGAATATAGGCTATTAATCTATATTAATATAATAAAGCTGAAGAGTTTGTTTGTTTGTTTGAACGCTTATAACTTGAAAACTACTGGTCGGATTTGCAAAATTCTTTTTGTATAAGAAAGCCTGATTCTTGGGAAAGGTTATAGGCTGTAGTGCATACACACTAAGGGAGAGTAAAACCGCGGGGAACAGCTAGTAGGATATAAAACTACCGACGTTTTTTCCATACAAACGTATTAAGTTTTATAAAATTTTATTTATATACTAGCTGACCCGGCGAACTCCGTACCGCCTGAACGCACTTTTCTCACCGATTAAACCTTCCCTGAACTTCCACAAATATTTCAAGACCAAAATTACCCAAATCGGTCCAGCTATTCCAGAGTTTTAGCCAGACTAACGAACAGAAATCGATTTTTATATACATACACGTAGATTACTTGCTTTCACCCGCGGCTTCGTCTGCATAAAACTCCCTCGGAAACAGTGCTTTTTCCCGGGATAAAATATACCCTATGTCCTTCTCAATACTCCTAGCTATGTGTATGCAAAATTTCAGGAAGATTGGTTCAGTAGATTAGGCGTGAAGAGGTATCAAAACAAATATACAAATTCACTTTCGCATTTATAATATTAGTTGGATCATCGATAAAATATTACTAAAGTATAGATGGTTATCCTCCATACATCAAAGTGTGCCTGAATTTTACTTTCTCCTTGATTTACTAGATGTCGCTACCAGTATCAATCTTACTATTTTTGCCAATTTTTCGTAAAAATTAGAACCATCAAAGCAAACCTCGTGTGACCACAAAGTAAATATGATAGTAGCTTCGCACAAATTCACTAGATGGCGCAATTCTTAGAATTAATTTTCTATGTTTCGTTTTATGCATATCAATATATCTTGCAAATGCTAAGAAACAGAATATTTTAATAATCCATTGTAAGAATTATTAAATATTTTGTTTGGTATTTGATGTATTTCTAAGACATAAGTTAATTTGTTATGTTAGATTGCAAAATATAAATATACAAAAAAAAAATTGGATGATGACCAAACTACATAAACCGGAGCGCATATCTGAAGTCAAGTTTGAGAGATGTATGTGTGAGTGAGCGATGTGTTCACAGCTAGGTAGGTTGTAGCTTGTAGCGTTGTTGGTGTTCTTTCTTTCCGTGTTGCGTTCTCGTATTTTTATACTCATTGATTTTATTAACGACCCCTGCATATTCCCCGGACTCCGATTACGCCTTAACGTTGATCCTAGCAAGTTATTTCTTGATTTTTCGTATGTTTACAAGTTGATTGCTTGATAATGAAATAATTTTCAAGGTCAATCGACCCTGTATGCCCCGGTATTAACTTTTTAAAATCCCCATGGCCCCTGTGACGGTTTTTTACTTAACGTTCGATTTCCTTTGGTATTAATTCATAAGTGTTGTTAACAAGCTTATTTGACCCTGCACTCTGTGGTGTCAGAGTGGTCAATCGACCCTGTATGCTTTGGTAGGTATCATTGTTTCAAAAATGAGGCATTGCACTTTATTTATTGTCCCTCTGAGTACTTGGTCAGTTGACCCTGCACACCTAGGTGCTTAAGTTTTAAAATTTATCAAAGTTCAAATCGGCCTAAGTAAAGAAATGGAAATCGGTTTTTGTTTTTGGGGAAAAAGATTAACAAAACAGCCCCTTGACCTGCATCACTCGACCTGCTGCGGCCTCGCAAAAGTTACTCTGCTTTCGCCATCGTGAAGTTAAACACTTTCGGCCTTAGGCACCAAGTTACTTATGGGACCATAATGGTATATGGGTTTTGGATTTTTTAAATACCTGCTTTGTTACTAAGGTACCCCTTTCAATTTGTCTAATATTTAAAATTAATAAAAGTGGTAACTTAGTAACACAGCAGGCAGGTAGGCTAAGTAACTTGGCGCCTAAGGCCGAAGGCGTAGCTAGCCCTTCGCAAGGGCGAAGGCAGAGTAATTTGTACGAGGCCGCAGGTCGAGTGATGCGAGCCCGTAGGGCGAGCTGCGAAAGAACCCCACCAAGAGTCTGTTTTGTTAATCTTTTTCCCAAAAAACAAAAACCAATATGCCCAGCAATCTCTATACCCAAGTGTTGAGCCAAGGCCCAAGCCGTACCCTTCCCACATCAAATAGGTATCCACAATCTTTCATCATCGACTTCATTCAGATTTATTAAAATGTTTGTTATGAAGCATTTTTAAACAACAATGTATTAATTATTTCATCCTTTTTAGTTAAGTGCCTATCTAATTGAAGTCGGTTTCGTTTTTTTGGCAAAAACAATCATGTCTCGAAGGCTATGGTCGGGTAGTGTAGGTATATTTTCATGCTGTGGCTGTGGCTAAATCACTGACGCTAAATGTATCTTGTACCTGTACCTACCTACAAGAAAAATAATAGTCGATGCGTGTGCGTGGACGTGGTTAGTGGTGGTTTGCGTATAGTTCAATTTCTTTGAGGTGGTTAGTCGGTTTGTGTATGTGGGAGTGGTTACGGTGCGCAAGCCGCAGACGAAGCGTGAGATAGTGGTGCCATCTATGGTTTCTGGAAATAAACTAACTCGTATGTTATTCAAGTTACGACTGCAGCGACACTTTTCATTTTTACGGAATTTTTATGGAAACCTATAACAAACACTTCTCAGTAGCGCCATCTAGAAATAAGCCGAATTTGGCGAGGTACAGATTCAATGTACGTGGGTAGCCATCTATACTTTAGTAATATTTTATCGATGGTTGGATCCAATCCAATCCTATTGGATATAGATGATTTATATTTATAGTATTTTATAGTCATAAAAATATTACCTTTCTCGTCCAAATCTCCATTCTCCTCTTTACTCTTTCTCTTACTCTCTTCCACGTCTCCATTAGCGACCTTTTTCTTTATTTTCTTCGGCTCGTCATCCAACAACGGTGTGATGATATTAGACAACGTGTGCAACACTTTATGCACTTTGTTAGACGTCGGAAACGATATCAGTTCGAAGTGGATCGAGTCGTCGTCGATTACTGGTACATCGTTGCCGCTAAAAAAATCGATAAATATTATTACATACATACGTACATATAATCACGTCTTTATCCCATACGGGGTAGACAGAGCCTAGGGTCACAAGACCCCAGACCACATATAGCATATAATGATAGTTAAAACAGGAAATCAATAGTGATGGGTTGCTAGCCGCATCGCTTATGTCATGTTTTCCCCATTCGCCGATTCCCTTAGTCGACTTTTACGGCTTGCGCGGGAAGAGAAGCAACTGGTACATTCTATGTTTTTCTTTTTCTCCCAGACCAGCATAGAAGGTAAATATTATTCAGAAATTAAAAAAAAATATATCTACATTACTTATTTGATAAGTGCACATAAATACCTGATTCTGAAATAGATTTATTATCCTATTCCTATACTATTAAACGAGCAATATTTGTATATATATATAAATTTATTTGTACTCGCGTTTTAGAAAACGGCTCTAACGACTCTTTGAAATTTTAAACGTAAGTTCTTACATATAGTCAAAAAGATAATCTAGCTAGGTTCCATGTCTAAGAAAATTCATTTTACCCATATTTTCACGTAAAAAGATTTTCTGCATAAAACGGTAGTTACAGCACAATAAGCGAGCGAGGTACTATTAATTAAATATCCAATTCGAAAAAGGACTATTTATTATAATTTCTTTAAAAAAATTGTTTATAATATGGTTAATTCACAAAAACATTCAAGAAATACGTTATCGACAAAGCCAACCAAACAAATAATGTTATTGTAAACAGTGTTTAATTTGTTTATTTCAACTGTAAATGAATAAATAAATGAATACCTGGACAACAGCTTCTGCTTAACCTTCCTAGCCCTCCGCTTGATGGCCTTCTGCTTCTCCCTCTCCTTCCGCTCCGTCTCTATTCTCTCTGCCTCTTCTGCTAACTCTCTCTCTTCTTTGGTGCTTTGGTCCTGACTCTCTGACGTTGTCTGTCAATTAATTTCTTTATTATTATTTTTATGCTACTACCACACTTGTTTTTTTAAAATACTTTTTACGGCCATGGAAACTAGTCCTTTTATGCCTTTCTTGAATTAATTAATCTTCTTCAGTCCTACTTTAGTCAGAAAAGTGAATAGTCAAGACAGTAGTCTAGTCCAGTCAAATTAGTAAGTCTATTCAGTCAGATGGCTAAGTGAAGCGGTGGAAAAAAATTCACTTGGAGATTCGATTGGAGATTTTGGTGACAAAGATAATAGTCGCGTAATCGACACTGCACCACTTCCCCATCACTCACCGCTTGTTCACGAACACTTTGCGAATAATAATCCGCCTATATTATGCATAAATACTCGAAAAACCCTAAGTTTTGGAAATTAAATACAGCGCGGACATAGCGACAGTTTTCTTTCCCTCAGAAAACTCCCCCTACCACACTTGGCTAATCGCGTATTTGCCAAAATATTTGTCGAATTGGCAAATAACGCAAAAGTTTAAGCAAATATACCGTGCAAACATGATCAAATACGCAAATATTCGTAAACAAATATCCAAGTGAGGTAGCAGCATTACTGGGTGTCGATTCTGCTAACGTTAAATCACAATCGTGTCAAAATAGTGTTTCAATGGTAGTGCTTTTTTACACACTAGTTACAAGAAATGTATATTTTTTTATATCACTGCTGATGGTCACACCACACACTACATTCACATCACATACTGTCATAACTCTTGTAAATAGTGTGTAAAAAGCACTACTATTGAAACACTATTTTGATACGATTTTGTCTTAACGTTAGCAGAATCGACGCCCAGGTTGTTTAGTGTAATCCATGGTACTTCTGCCCAATGGCAGATATACTTGAATTTCTTTATTTTTTTATTTCTTTCTTTATTTCTCGGAGTTTTTTATATTATATGTGAGAAGGTAAAAGACACATAACCGTTTTGTATTTAATTTCCAAAATTTATGTTTTTTCGAGTGTTTGGGCATAATAATGGTGGATAATTATTCGCTGTGTTCGTGAACGAGCGTGAGTGTTGGAAAGTGGTATTATGTTGTATAAGTGACTTTAACCTTGTCACCAAAATCTAATCCGATAATGCTAAGTGAAATTCTTCCACCGCTTCTCTGAGTAACTTGACTAGACATGACTACTGACTTGACTAAAGTAGGGCTGAAGAATATTAATAAATTCAAGATAGGCACTAAAGGACTAGTTTCCATGGCCCTAAAAAGTATGATAAAAGAAAATTATAGGATTTTGTTGTTTGTTTATTTATTTATTTATTTAAAACTTTATTGTACAAATTAAAAATAAAGTGTACAAATGGTGGACTTAATGCCATATGGCATTCTCTACCAGTCAACCATTGGAACAAGCAGAAAATGTAATTGTCGGCGATTAATGAATTACATACATATATGTTGATACCGTACATACGGTACGTACATAGAAAAAAAAACCTAAAATACATAATACATATATTTATAAAAAACTGAAACATATATTTAGACTGAATACAGTTTTTATTTACACAATTATTGAGACTTTTTAACTTATTTCTACTTACATGTTGTCTGGTAGTCTTCTCCCGTATAACTTGCAACCTGGATTTAAAGTCTTTGCTGACTTGCGTCCTGTTTATCCTCTATTCTTGACCTTAAAGCATCCGCTTCTAACTTTATAGTACTTAGTAGTACGCCCACAACTCAACAGATGGCGCTTGTATGAATTTCGGTTTAATTTGAGAATTATTAAATATAAACACTTACAGGTTGTCTAGTAGCCTTCTCCCGTATAGCTTGTAACCGGGATTCGAGTCTTTGCTGACTGGCGTCCTGTTTATCCTTAATTCTGGACCTTAAGGCGTCTGCTTCTAATTCGGCGGCAGCAGCTAACGCCGATAGACGGGATTTCACGCCTTCCGCCTGAGAAATAAGTTTAATTCATTAATATCTCGGTTAAATGGACCCTGCACTCTTTGGTGTCACCGTTTATCAAAACTGTTTCTTGTTTTTCTTCAAAGACTAATGGATGGCAGTCGGGACTAACGACTTAACGTGCCTTTTGAAGCTCGAAATTATAATAATCAAATTAAACTGCCTTTTTAGTGGTTATATGATGTTTTCCTGTAGACCCGGAGGTCGTGGTTTCGAACCCCACGGGAAGCATACTTTGTTCAGTTGTTTACAGCTTGAAACTAAGAAACAGTCTCCGAAAATGAGGAGGAAAAGTATGGGGAGGAGCATAAAGAGAGGAGGAGAACAAAGAGGAGGAAAATATAGAGGGGAGGATGATAAAGAGGAGGAAGAGGACAAAGAGGGGAGGGGTATAAATAAGGGAGAAGGATAAAGAGGAGGAAGAGGATAAAGAGGGGAAGAGTATAAAGAAGGGAGAAGGATAAAGAGGAGAAAGAGGATAAAGAGGGGAGAAGGATAAACAGAGGAGGATTAAGACGGGAGGAGGAGAATAAGGATAAAGAGGAGAAGGATTAGGCGGAGAAGGATTAAGAGGAGTACAAAGACGAGGAGTATTAAGAGGAAGAATAAAGAAGAAAGGATGATAAAGTGGATAAATAAGATGAGGACAAAGAAGAGGATGATGATGAAGAGTAGGATGATGATGCAAGGATGATAAAGCAAAGGAGGATAAATAAGATGAAGATGAAGAAGAGAATTAAGAGGAGTATAAAAAGGAGGATAAAGACTAGGAGTATAAAAAGGAGGATAAAGACTAGGAGGATTAAGAGGAGTATAAAGACGAGGAGGATTAAGAGGAGTATAAAGACGAGGAGGATTAAGAAGAGTATAAAGACGAGGAGGATTAAGAGGATGATAAATAAGATGATGGCGAAAAGAGTATGACGCTGCCGTCGCCGAGCCCACCTTCTCCCTGGCGGCGTCGCCCCGCTCCTGCTTGCGCAGCTCCTTGAGCTCCTCCGCGCGCGCGCCGCGCTCCTTGCGCCGCTCCAGCAGCGACTCCACGTGCAGCCTCCGAGCGGCCTCGATAGCTTGCCTCCGAGCGCCCACCGCCGCCTCTCTAGCTGCTTTTTGTTCCTAGTATAACGTAGGGAGAATTTACTAAGTACTCAAGGTATGTGTGAGGAGAGAAGATAAATCCAGGTTTCGGCGAATCGCACAATATTTATTATTTCTACTTAACAAATTTTTAACTTTTAAGGATACCGGTTAAATAAGAGATATAGACAGGGGTCGCGAGATCGAAGTGGGCACGAGATCCAGTCGGGCAGACGCTATGAAATAGCCAGCCACTTAACTTAAGGATGACGAGATGATCCGCAAGAGGTCTTCTGGTGGACGCGCGCAGCCTTATATATGGCCCTCGGGGTGATGCGGTGCGGGGCAGCGAGGAAGGACCGCCGTTAAAGAATACGCGACGTCACACTAGGACATACATACATATATTCACGTCTTTATCCCAAGTGACGTCGCGCATTCTCCAACGGCGGTCCTTCCTTGCTTCCCCACACCGCATCACCCCGAGGGCCATATATAAGGCTGCGCGCTGAAGAATATTCTATGTCATTCTCAATACTTCTATGTGTATGCGAAACTTCAGGAAGATTGATTCGGTAGATAGTATAGTAATCAACAAAAAAAATATCACTTTTGCATATATAATATTAGTAGCTAGCGGCCCGGTACATGCTTTGCTACGAAAAAAAGTGATAAATTAGGAACCGCTCGACCCATTTTGTGAAAACGTCACATAAACCATCTACTAAATAATGTAAACAATGCCTTAACATTTGGTTTAGATAGGTTAGCCCATTCTTGAGTTATAAAATTACAACGAAAAGTGGTAATGATTTTTATATATCCATCCATCCAACTAATATTATAAATGCAAAAGTGAGTTTGCATATTCGTTTGTTTGTTACCTTTTCACACCCTATCCACTTAACCAATCTTCCTGAAATTTCGCATACACATATAGCTAGGAGTATTGAGAAGAACATAAGGTACCTTTCATTCTGGGAAAAAGCAATGTTCCCGAGGGAAATTCATGCGTGCGAAGCTGCGGGCGAAAGCTAGTATATGATAATTACTACATTTGAATGAAAGAAGGAACGAAAGAATGAATGAATGAACACTTTTTTGCACTAAATACATATTATTATTAATTAAACCTTCATGTTTTAATATAAAACCTACTTCATATAAGGATTATTACACTTACCAATTTCATAAGTCTATCCCTTCTAACTTGTCTCAACCGTGTCGTATGCAATCGGCACTGCGCTAAGAAGTCGTGCCTTCGATTCTCAGCTTCCAACTGCTTGATAAAAGCTATCTCCCTGAGCTTTTCCTCCTCGTCGTGAGCTTTCCGAACTATGTCCTGTTAATATTAATGTTATTTATTTTATTTATTAAGATAATGATCCACTGTGTTAACAATTTAACTTAAAACTACACACGAAAATACAAAAATCATATTTTAATATATATGTCACTAGCGACCCGCCCCGGCTTCGCATGGGCATAAAAACCTTCCTCTTGAATCACTATCTATTAAAAAAACCGCATCAAAATCCGTTGTGTAGTTTTAAAGATTTAAGCATACAAAGGGACATAGGGACAGAGAAAGCGACTTTGTTTTATACTATTAGTGATTTGAAGCTTGCTCCAAGATGACATAGGCATGTGCATACGGTACGGCGGGTTTTAACATAGGGTTTAAAAAGAAACGAAATAATTTTTAACAAAAGAATATTTTTTTTTAAGAATTCTTAATTTTTTTTTTCGTCAATAAATTGTTTTTGCTAAAAACGAAACCGACTAATTACTAAAAAGGATGAAATAATTAATACATTGTTATTGTAATTTTGAAAAATTGTAAATATGCTCTTCATATCAAACATTTTAATAAATCTGAAGTTGGTTTCAATTTTACTAATTCGTTGTTGTAACATACATTCTACCGAATTAAGAACCTCATTTTTCTAGAAGTCGGTTTAAAATAAGCGGGATTTTAACAAAATTTAATTATCTCGATTTTTGTTGCGCGATTCCTACGGGTAGCATACTTTGTTTAGTCGTTTCCAGTTTGGTTAGGACATTACAGGCTTGAATCACTTGATTGTCTGATAATAAAGATGATTCCGTGCTTCGGAAGGCACGTCAATACGTTGGTGCCGGCTGCCATCTGATAGTCGTTAAATGAACCACGTCAGAGGCCGAGAAGCGGTTTCGAAGAACTCTGACATCAGGGCGTGTATGTTCAATTGAACGTGACAACTAATCGAAATGATGATAAGATGATGACGACAACCGGGCTTTCTGGAAATCCTTGGGGGAGGCCTATGTCCAGCAGTGGACAACCTGCGGCTGAAATGATGATGAAATGAATCACCCACCTTAAGTCGTTGGTCCCTGTTTTCCGCGGCCTTCTGCAGTCTTCGTTCCATTCGCATCCTTTTCTCTTCGATTAGCAGATTTTTTGCAACCTGGGTAATACAACAAAAAAAAAATAGCACCACAGACACTGAATAATTACTAGTATAGTTCGCGGCGTGTAAGTTGGCAATAAATTGAATTGACCTTGAATGCGCAGTAGCCGATTTTCATACAAATTTTAACGTGCGCAGCCCACCGCATGTGGCCAACATGTGCCGGGTGTTATAACACAGATTACAAAATACTATACTAGTAGATATTCCGCCATACAAAGAAACACGCCGATTTTTAGTGTACTAATAGTCTCTCCATAATGAGTCATATTAACGCCATCTATCTATCACTTGAGACACTGTGATTCTAAATCCGATAACTTTTTAAATATAGCACTAAGTATATCAGTTGGTTTAGCCTAGGATTATTACGATTTAAAAAAAATGTGTTTTATTAATTCACACGCTTTTTGTCAAAAATAAGCGGGATCTTATATAGCTTGTTTAGCTTTTAACCAACAAACATCTAAGTATTCCCATTGATGGTCCTTCGAGCCGGATCTGAACTAGGGTCTTATAGATCACTAACTCGAACGTAACTGATGTATCTTATTAGCTCTTTCTATCTGATATTCCCGTCTTTGTCGCTCGTCTCTAGCTTGTAACCTCGAACGTCTAAGTATTTCTATTGATGGTCCTTCAAGCCGGATATGAACTCTAGTCTTATAGATCACTTACCTTAACTTCTTCGACTCTCGCTAGTAACTGATGTATCTTCTTAGCTCTTTCCGTCTGATATTCCCGTCTTTGTCGCTCGGCTCTAGCTTGTTTAGCTTGTAACCTACGGAGAGCGTCTTGAAAACTTCCCCGACGTTTGATGCCTTGAGACAGTTTGGCGTGAAGTTGCTGGGCTCGACCTAACATTATATTCATAGAAAATTATGCATTTCATTTTATAAATAAATAAATAAAATATATACGGACAAATCACACAGATTGAGCTAGCGCTAAAGTAAGTTCGAGACTTGTGTTATGTGATACTAACCCATATATATTTACGCAATCACCAGCGATTAACCACGATCCCACCTGATGGTAAGTGCAGATGTGGTCTAAGATAGAGCTCGCTGGTTCATTTCAATTTATTTATTGCATTCACATTGTACAATAACAGTTATAACTAGATAGTATACACTGAAGTCACTGTCCTTTTTAAGTAGGTACAATATGAACCCTGTCGGGCGTAGCAAATTGGAAGTGGAACGGCAAGCGGGTAGTGGATAAATAATCCATACTAATCCATACTAATATTATAAATGCGAAAGTCTGTCTGTCTGTCTGTCTGTCACCTCTTCACGGCTAAACTGCTGGACCGACTGTGATGAAATTTGGTAGAGATGTAGTTAAAGACCTGAGGTCAAACATAGGCTACTTTTGGGCGCGATATAACCCGAGTCCCACGCGGGGCGAAGCCGCGGGGAACAGCTAGTTATTAATAAGGTAATGAATATATGTCCAGTTATTTTAGATAATTATATAAGTGGTATAATTTAAGTAATTTTATTGAATTATTACAATAATTAGTAAGAATTAATGTCCAAATTATATAATATGATTTAATAATTAGGTGTCTGAATTAAAATAAATATTTTAAAATGTCCTAATAAGAGAATGTCCAATTAATTTAAGAATATCCAATTAATTTATCGTTAAAAAACGTCATTAATAGCCTATGCCGCTTTGGTCTTAAAAAGATGTACTGGTTTAAAGTAAATTGTCTTGTATTGTCTGTAAATAGTCTGAAAAATAATGGCATTTCTTCTTGGTTCACGTTAAATATCAGTCGTTGGGCTATGTCAGATGCCTTTAGGCAGCCCGAAAAATCTGACAGTGTTGGCCACTAACACACCCGGATCATGTTCCTATTGGACTCGTTTCCCTGTTAAAAGGGTTACGGAGGTCAGACGGCAGTCGCTCTATGTAATAACCAGTACCGCCAAATCAGGGCCATGATAAAAAGTGTACACTGGGCTCTTAAGCGTAAGCTATAGATGAAACTTGGGCGCTTGGATGACCTTTTTATTAAATTTAGTAGGCAAACAAGCATACGGTCCACCTGATGGTAAGCGGTCACCTTAGCCCAAGGACACCTGCAACACCTAAACCAAAAATGTCGCGTGCACATTGCCGACCCAGATTTTAAAAGACCCCATGTTGTAGTCTCTAGGGAGCTCATTCCACATGTTCAGCGTATGTTGTTACTAGCTGTTGCCTGGGACTCCCGTGGGGATTCCGGGATAAAATACAGCCTATGTGTTGTTCGAGGGTCTAAGCAATCTCCATTCCAAATTTTAGCCAAATCGGTTCAGCCTGTGAAAGAGTAACAAACATCCATACAAACTTTGGCCTTTATAATATTAGTAGTTAGGTGTCATCATCATTAATTTAAGAGCTAAGCTCTTGTCGGTTTATTTTCTTTATTTCTTGATACGACACGACGTTTGTTTTCTCTTTTATTTGTTTCATATAACTATGTCTCGGTCTACCTGGACCCCTTCTTCCTTTTATCTTTCCTTCAATGATTTTCTTCATCATTGAAGAAAATTCTTCTTCATCATTTTTATTTTTATTTAAATTGATAATCGCTGTCTATCTGTCTGGGAAATTCATTTGGTTTACCTTGCACGTTTTAATTAGTTGACTTCCCCTACACAGGTCCGCCTAGTGGGTAAGTCATTGATGTTAATAGTTTTTTTTTTTACCAAGTTAATTGGCTCTGTAATGTACAAAAATAAATTAAAACCTATGTTCAAAATTATTTGTAAAATGTGTATATATTGCAGTCAAATAACTATTTTTTTCATTTTCATTTCATTTTTATCAAATCATCGTGTCGTAACAAGTGTGTTAGATGTGATACATTGTTGTATCGCTCACCCGGGTCCCGGGCGACCAATGCCTCGAGCACGACGAGCGTGTCTACTCTCTCTGCCCAAGACATTCCCGCTAAAGCCGTTTCATACTGTAACAAGTATTGCAACAATTAAAATTTACAAAAACACCTACAAATAGAGAAATTTAATTTATTTGCTAAAAAAAAAATTGTGTAAATCAAATAAAGAGTGCTATTTTTTAAATGATATAGTGAGTGATTCTCGTTTGTTTTCGAATGATTTTAATACGACATCAGTCATACATCCACTCTAAGGTTGACTGGAAGAGATTGCTTTAGCGATAAGTCCGCCTTTACGCCTCATTATTTTAAGTTAAGCTGTTTTATGTAATTTTATAATTTTATTGTGCAATAAAGAGTATTTGTATTGTATTGTATTGTACATCTCAAAAATAGCACTCCAAATCATTTATTTCGCATAAGTACAATAAACTTAACACGTTGGCGGACACACGACGGCTATAGCAGTTATAACAATAAAACTTCTATTGTGTTTTCAAAAAAGTCCGCGAACGTGTTAACTGTTTCCAGTATGCAACATTAAAAACCATTTACAAATCAAGTTATATATTAATTTTAAATTTAGCTCAGCATATAACTCTCGCAATACAATGAGGAAACGCTGCCGGTATTCTAGACACGTTGCCTCTCATATGACGCGTTGGCAGACTAATTTGTTTTTTTCTTTTTCTTTTTGCAATAAAGTTTATACCAAAAAATAATTATAATCTCTATACTTTGTCTATTTTTTATATGTTTTACGGCTCCGAATACGAGTTTGTAGCGTTTTCGAACGCCACTCAAAGTGGAAAGACAGCATCTGTCAAGATGACAGATGTCAGACAGATTTTCACCGCGAAAAGAGGAAGTTCTTTTCCGTTTGGTTGGATTGTAAATAGCTTATATTAAATACACAAGTCTTGACTGATCCAGTGAGTTTCATTCCAAACAAAGAGAAGATCCTAAGTGTACTTAAGTTACGAGCTAAATGGGAGCTCCTACGCCACTCCGGCCACAAATCCCATAAGTTCTTTAAGACCGTGACACCTAAACGAAATGAATGAATGACTATTAGTGAAACAAGTATAGTTAATGCAATATTACCTGATCTTCAAGACTAGCGGCCAGCGCTCCCAAATGTTCTGGAGACGTACACGATCGAGGAAGATTAGTTTCCTCACAGAGTATTTCTGGGTCAGTCTAGAATTAAACATAAAAAAGTCCATTAAATGTATGGCGATAAATCAGTAAATTAAGTAGGGAATCAGTAAATTAGTTGGGTAGTGTGATGACAAAATAATTGAAATTGTTATTAATACAAAAGACATAGAAGCAATAGATGAATATTTAAAATGTCCCCATTCTAAATTCCAGCCAAACCGGTTCAGCCGTTTTCCTGTGAACGAGTAACAAACATCCATATAAACTTTCGCGTTTATAATATAAGTAACTAGCTTTCGCCCGCACGAATTTCCCTCTCAAAATCCCCAGCTCTCAAAATTTAGTAGCGTTTAAGTATTCGGACATAAGAAGACTATAATTGAGATATGTCTTAAATAATTATTTATTATATTGTTACACTAATACTACTTTTACCATAATATATAGACTCAATTTTAAGTTATTAAATTTGTAACTATATTTAGAGATTTTCAACTGATGACGTTATAAGCATTTTAGATTATAATTTGATTAGATTAGAAATCAAAACTTAAAGTACTAGATAATAATAACAGAAATATGAACCACGTCAGGGTGTAGATAGATAACCTACGGGAAATGAATGAATGAACAGAAATATAATTACCTCCGTATCGTCAGTTTCCGTATCCAAATCTATATCGGAAACTTGCTGTAGCTCCATAATTTGCCTATTCAAGAGATCTTCTTCCTCGCACAACTTCCTCTGATCCACTTCCGATTGGAAATCCAACGCCCAACTGATCTTCTTCTCATTCTCCTCTATCTGTGACGTCATTTCCGCTATCTCCGACATTTCCGACTCATCAGCCGCCTTCAATATCTCATTGTGATTAGGAATTTGATCATCTTCATCCAAATATTTGAAATAAGATTTGAATTCGGCCTTCCATTTGTCGAAATCGAATGTGTCTTCAGTGCTTTCTTGGGAACGTGCTAAACCCATTGTCAGACTTTCGAGTGACGAATGTAGACGGTTTTTAGTCAAATCTGAGGAATCCTCATCTTTCGCCACGTCTTTTATTTTCTCAGCTCTTTTCGTAAAAGCCTTTTTTGATGAACGTGTTTTTAGACCAGTCACATCTGATTTCTGTCTAATCATTGCTGTATTTTTATTCTTCGTTTCAGATTTAGCTTTAACAGAAACTTTGACTACTTTTTCTGCTTTCGGCATCGACTGAGGTTGTTCGGATTTCGCACGATCCAACTTGTCATGTTTAGGAGAATTTACTATTGGATTCGTCTCTTGTTTTGGTGATTCTATCATGTTTAATGTCGGCAAGCTTGTTGTTGCTGAAGGTTGGTGAAATCTATTCGCCCAGTGCGATTTAGATTGCTTCTTGGATTCACGACTTAACCGCCTAGACTTTACAGTGAGCCAGCCATCGTTATCATTCTTATTACCATCTACGTTAAGTACTTCGATTGAATTAGCCACATCTTGTACAAGCTCTTCGGGGACTAAAGTTTTAAGACTTTCGCTAGATTCAATACGCGACATATCAATTTGAGTTACAATTGTATCCGAGCTGCTATATTCTTCACAGTCTTTGATTTTTTCTAAAGTTGTTACAACATTTTCCTTTTTATCTCCCTTCTCTGTTACTTTTAGAGTTGCTGGTCTTGGAGGACGCTTTTTGGGATCAGTTTTATTAAGTTTATTATCGCCTGAAGCCATTTGCACACTTTTGGTTGAAGGTTTACGCGCAACTACACCTTTAGCTGTCGTAGTAGAAGGTGCAGTATCAAAAAGACTGCTTCTACTAGTGACATTAAAAGGATAGCTACATTTGTTAGGTTGATTAGCTTGATTTCTTTTGGGAAATGGCCGTGGAGGTCTTGGAGCAGAATTTGGTCGCATTTCAATAACTGTCTTGCTCCTAGTAAAAGGGGTAGTCCTTGTAGGAGTCTTAACTTCAGTTTTTGCGGTCACAGGCTTTGGTTTGGCAGCTGCTTGGGAATAAGCTGGTCTGGTGCTAGGTTTTGAGTCTGCAATTGGTTTATTGTCTGGAACAGGTTTAGTATCTGATACATTTTTAGGGTCTGAGACCGGTTTGGCATCAGCCTTCTTATCCAACTCCTTTTTAGATTCTAACTTAGAAACATCTTTTGAATCATCCTGTTTTTGTGTATCGTCAAAAGATTTTTCCTCTGTATCTTTCTGAGCGTGGTCGACGACAGGCGCTTTTACTTTTTCGGCATTTTCTTCTACTTTTTTGTTAGGGATAACTTCAGCCAGGTTTAAATTTAATTCTTCAGTAAAAAATTTTAAAGAACTTTCTAATGATTGAGACGAATCTTTTTTTGGAATCGCAGTTGCCACAACCTCTGTCTTTTCGTCCATTGATTTTGATGAACTCTCATTAGATATGTCAGCAAAATTGTCCTCAGATTTTGCTGGAGATTCTGTGGAAACACTTTCTTTTTCATCAACATTTTTTTCCTCTGTATTATTTTCTTTATCGTTATTTTCCATAATTTCATCATTAGTTTTACTAGTTTGATTAGATTCGGTTATTTTTATGTCTGTTTTAATACCAGAGTCTTCTATTTCTTTGTCTTGATTGAGTAAATTATCATTTTTTGCTTGATTATCTTTTATTTGTTTGGCTAAAAACTCATTTTCCATAGCATCTAACTTGGCAACAATCTCTTGAGCTCTAGTGGCAGGTTCAATAACGGACGTATCATTGTCTATTGGCTCCGGATTTTCTTTAGCATGTTTCTGAGATTTCATAATCACTTTCTTAGAAACATTTGGACACTCTTTTGCTTTACCTATCTCAACGATAGGAGTAATAGACACATCGGGTTTTTCTTCTTTTTTATCACTAAGTACTAGTTTTACGACATTATTGTCTTCTACGGCATCCTTGCAATCTTTCTCTTTGATATCAGAAAGCCTCGTACCTTCTTTCACAACTTTAGGCTCAGGTTTGGCAGTTATTTTCGAAGCTACAACTTTGTTGCTAAAAAATTCAATATTAGCTTTAGGACTTGTACTGGAATGTCCTGAAGAAATCCTCGGACTAATTTTGCCGCTGCCTGGACTGGCTTTCCCTGTAAGACTTGGGCTATTTTTGCCACTTGGAGTGTTATGTCCTGATAAACAAGGGCTATTTTTGCCTGAAACAGACGGAGAACTCTTTACGGAATACGTTCTCCTGGACTCGGGACGTACAAAGTCCGTTTTCCTGATCTCCCAAGCTAAGCTCTGTGGTCTTTGCGGTGGCGGGGTATTGTCGTATTCCCATTTCAGTCTGAACCATTCTCCTAAAGCCTTAAAATCGCGGGTATAATTCTCTAGAACTAATATTACTTCTTGGCACTCGTTTAGGTTTTCGTGGGCTTCCACTGTGTTGTATATTTCACCAATCTGAGAAATATAAAAAATACGTAAGATATTATAGAATTCTGAAAAATTTGCGCGACTGAGTCGGCAACAGTAAAGCCTCGCTGTTTCAAGTAGCTAGACTTAGGTCATATATTAGATAGATGCCCACGCTTCCATGCTAAATCAAACCATGAAATCCAAAAACAAAATTGCATCATTTAAAAAAAAACTTCCAATTATGTCCTATTTGGTATTTTATTAAAAAAATGTAACTTCAAAGACCTGCAGATCTCTTAACAGCAGAGCCTAGTACCTCAGTAGTTCAGAACGCTTGTCGCTTTCAGCGGAGCGTCGAGTCGGGCGTATTATAGATTGAGTGATTAAAACTCGAATGCATTATGGTGGCTAGCATTTATTAAAATTCTAGCCACCTGTATAAGATTTTGGATCGTAGTAAATCTCTAAACATCATCTAAAAAAAAATTACAGAAGCAACTACACACAGAACTAGTAAATAAACATTCTTATCAATGGTTTATCAATCGCCTTTCAGTCGCACCACAAAACACCTGAAAAAACCTTATTTGGGAATAGCATTTTCGGGAGTCTGTTGATAAAAGCTACGCAAAACTCACAGCTCTTTGCAGATCTCCAAACAGTAGAGCCCAGTACCTCGCCCTCAGCTCGGAACGCTTGTCGCGACCGGCGGAGGCGGAGCGCCGAGCGGGGCGCGGGCCGCCGCGGCGGATCGCGATGCCGGCAACGCGCGGCGGCTTGCGGGATATGCGGGCTGTTGAAAAATTAATGAATGAACACTTTATTGCACCAATTACATAAATACATCATTGGATTGTACATGAACGAAGATGAAAATTAGTACAAAGGCGGACTTATCGCTAATGCAATTTCTTCCTTAGGGTAGATAAATATTTCTAATATATTATTGTTGAAAATATTCATTAGTTGAATTTTCAATAAAAATGAACAAAATACTGCAGTGGAGTTTGTAGTGCCACTTCTTCTTGCCTTGCGCTTTGGAAGTGGTGATAATATAATATAAGTAAAAAAAATTAAGTACAAAAAGAACCCGAAGGTTCGACATGCTTCCTATAATGACCCTGTAAGATCAAATGAATGGAGCCATAAAAAATAAGATTTGAACTGAAGATAATATAAGTAATGATTGATGTCAATAAGTAATAAGAATCATACTAATACTAATATTATAAAGGCGAAAGTGAGTTTGTTTGGTACGCCTCCACCCACAGTCTATCTACTGAACCAATTTTTCTGAAATTTTGCACACACATAGCTAGAAGTATTGAGATGAACATAAGGTACCTTTCGTCCTGGGAAAAAGCACTCTTCCTGAAGGAAACGCGGGCGAAGCCGCGGGCAAAAGCTAGTATCCTATATTGAGAGTAAACAATTTCACTCGTCACTTGTAATGAAAAACCTCATCTCATCTCTGCTACTGGAGGGAACAGAAGAACCCATAATGTTACACGACTTCCAGTTACCGTTTGTATGCTGGCATTTTAGGTAAAATAGGATTTCAAATTTTCTTCAAACTACTAGACATCATTTGAACTTACTTTGGGTCTAGCCAATCTGTGTGATCTGTCTGTTAATATTTATTTATACTCTGCAATATTACTTACCCACCCCTGTTAAGAAACGTTTGTCAAGCCTATTTTATTTAAAACTAGCTGTTCCCCGCGGCTCCGCCCCGCGTGGGACTCTGTTATATCACGCCCAAAAGTAGCCTATGTTTGACCTCAGGTCGTTAACTACATCCATACCAAATTTCATCACAATCGGTCCAGCCGTTTAGCCGTGAAGAGGTGACAGACAGACAGACAGACAGACTTTCGCATTTATAATATTAGTATGGATGTGTTTCGTCTCGTTCTTTCACATGAAGTGTCAAGTAAGAGAAAGAGCCAAAACATTATTTGGTTAAAATGGGCTTAACAAACGTTTCTTAATACGGCAGTTAATATTATAATTTTATCACAGACTTCTTGAATTAGATATAAGGAGTACTAAAAAATCTGTGAGCCTTATGACGAGTGATGAGTGTGGAGGAAACGAGGGATATTTGTAAGGTTTGTAGCCAATAGAAATCTCTATTCTCTGCATACTTTTGCAGGAGACAGGTTTGTATAATTGGTTGCCAAAATCGTGACAATGAGAACCAATACACAAAAATATTTATTTTATTAAGTAGGTACCCTACATTGAAAATGTAAGTGTATCGCGGAATATCGAAGTAAAGACTGTATGACGCAACTCCATAGTTTTAAAAGCCTTTAAATACACCATAATATTCATAAGTTTTAAGCAAAAATGGGCAGGTATATCGACATAGTCATACGCCCACGGCTATAAACAGAATTTTGAATCATTAAACAAACAGCTTGCTTACCAGGCGTGTCGACCGAAACATGGAAGGCTACTAAATTCCTCGCCTCTCTACCTTCTTCCTGCACCAGTTGACGAACTTCTTCCATTTTAAATCAACGAAAAACAAGACTTTTCGCGACAAAACAAAAGAGCAGAAATGAAATCATCACTTCCGCGTTTACATTCATCTGCGGCGGCTTAAAGACACATCACTCAATATAACAAATTCAATAACAGTTCAATTTTCAGAATTAAGTAAAAGATTACAATAAAAATAAATTAAAATGCGAAAAATAACTTGATATTTTCATAACAATTCGCGTTTGACAGTTACAAAAACAATGTTACCATTATTTATGTAGGTACACAGGTATCTTTTTCTTAGTAAAATATTCTTGTCATCAATACTTGCTTGCTTGAGTAATAGGGAATGAATTAATTAATTTTTTTTTAAACGCTAAAATATTTTTCTGTCGGTAGCAATAATACCAGAAATAAGTTTGAAGAGATGGTAAGCCACCTGATTTTTAAAATCAGCCAATCAATTTAAATAAAATATTATATTTTAATGACGAATTCAGCTTTCGCAGTCTATTCCTTTGCTTCGTTCGGTAAAAAAAAGAAACAAATGTCACTGTCATGATGGGTTTGGTTGTCATTGTGATTAAATACTCTTTGGCCTAATACATAACCATTTTGTTGCTCTGTGCTGCCGATCTTGTTTTTAATGATTTTGTTCCCAATTTTGACTGCTTATTCTTACTGGACCTTTGATAACGCCTGCTTTAACGACTGACTACGCTTTGAACCCTGGACCTGAGATTGATTGCCACCTTAACGACCGACGAAGTACCTACATTTTGGACGCCTGTTTTTCACGTGCTACCATGGATCCTGACGAACTTCAACAATGGAGAGAACCTAGTAGATCGTGTTTCGTTCCTTCATGCCCTTATAATAACAGCAAAAACCCTGAAAAAACCTTCTTTTTCATCAGAAAAGAATTAAAAGAAAATTGGTGTCAACAAGTTAACAGAAATTGTCCAAAACGCAGTCTTTTCTGCTGCGAAGATCATATCAATGTAAGTTTATTTTTACTGGTCTTGATAGTATTGTGTGCTATAGTTTTTTATTTGGTAATTGTTTAGTTTAAGTAAAATGCATTTCTCTTTACAGGTTGAAGAAGATTTAGAAAACTATGTACAGTTTATTGCAGGTACTGCTAAACCAAAACTCAAACTTAATGCCATTCTCAAAAATATTCCCAAGATAAAAATAAAAAAGCAAAGAGGTAAAACTGTAAGTATCGACTTAATTACCTATATCTTAAAAATATAAGTTATTTCACTCATATAAATTTCTAGTGTGTGCTACAAGAATGTGCTTTTACTTTAGTGCTCAATGTAGTGTCAGTTTCTTAACTGCCAAATGTGGGCCTCAACTGTAAAGTGTGCTAGTTAACTACATGTGTGACAATGACAAGCAACAGTGTGCGTAGCCTGACTTTGTCTGATTGGTCACCACTAGTGACATTACTTTGAGTTCCTCTGTACTTCGGATGGTAGTTAGGCCGTGTGTCAGATGCCTTGAGACAACCTAAGAAAAATTGAGTTTTGTTCAACCAAACACAATACTTAGGTCTAACAAATTAAGTAGGAAGATCACTCTATTGTTATAAGCACTGCTTGCTTGTATTTAGCACCATAATTTAAAAGTGTACCTCAGGATCTCAAGTGTAAGCTAAGGACGCAAGTGGGAAACATGCTTGGATATTAATCTAATATATTATTAATATGGTGCCTTCACAGCCTAAAGTATTGCCAAGTCAACCAACCAGACATACTTGGCATATTCCAACTCCATCAACTTTTACTGCAGTTAACATTCAAGACCCTGCCACTCTGTCAACTTCTACTGCAGTTGATATTCAAGACCCTGCCACTCCGTCAACTTCTTCTACACTTGACATTCAAATCTCATCAAAGGTATAGTATTTTATTTTGAAATATAAAATTCCATTATCCATATTTTAGATAGCACATAATTTTCTTGTTTAAGAACAAGATTTAATTTAACAATTGTTTAAGGTTGATGCTGGAGTGCAGTATGAAAGTATACTCTTTAAAAGTAAAGCTGTCACAGCCAAACCTAAATTAGTAGATAAAGGTACACAAACTTACGCGCCTGTCAAATAAAACAAAAAGTAATGCCGTCCCGAACTTCACATTTTCCTGATAGTGAGGAGAGTCCCTGCCCATCAGATTATATGGGTCTTCAAATGTTGAATCCTCTACAGGAACATATATTGTAGCGAAATAAGACTGAAAAGCATACCTAAGACATTTGATGGAAATGAAAAAAAAACAAACCAAAAATGTATTTAGGAGTGCCGACGAAACATTTTTGGTGGGTAATTGATTATATTTCCAACACTATCACAGCTATACAACCTAGCTATATAACCTATGGATGCCAAACATAGTCTCTATGTAAACAAGATGAGAAAAAAATTGCCATTCAACAACGCAAAATGGAAAGAAGTATGTTGGGCATGAAACTATCATACAAAATTAAAAAAAAAAAAAACAATTAGAAAAAAGGGAATAATTAAAGATATTGTAGAAAGAGTAAGAAATATTAAACGGAGATGGGCTGGTCATGTTTGTAGAATGGCTAATGACAGATGGGCGAAAAGACTAACTGAATGGTTACCAAGAGATGGACAAAGAAATAAAGAAGACCTAAAAAACGCTGGGCAGATCTTTTTAGGATATGTGGACCAGATTGGGAAAGAAAATGCAGAAATAGAGAGAGCTGAAAAAGACTGAGGGAGGCGTAGGCCACAGAGGCGACTTTCGCATAAATAATTTAGATAAAAAAACAAATAATACATTAAATTAAATACATAATTATTTATTAATACTATTGCATGAAAAATATTTGTAAATATAATACCTAATTCATATTTTTAAAATGTATAATCATGCAGGAGGAGAAATAAAGGCTATTTTTATTTTATTTATTTTATTTTATTGATTATATAGCAAAAGAATATTCTTACCCATCACTACATATAATTATAACATTATTTAAAATAAAAAATAATGATTCATTCATTAGAATGAGTGAAGAATTTCAAATGACAAAATATGCAACATTCACGGCCGAGTCAGAGGCCACAGCCAGGTCATCCTTTGTACATAAGAGCGGGCAGCCGGGGCACGACAGCAGGTAGTCCATCGTTTGTACCGCGCCACAGATACAGCCGTCACTGCTGGATAAGCCCCACTTCTTCCTATTCTCCATGCATCTACTTACGCCCGATCGTAGTCTGTTGTGGGTTTCCACACATCTACAATACAATACAATTAAAAAATGTTAACATTCTGGCGATATATTTTCAAAATTTTATCTAATAGACTGCCAAATCAATTAGACATTAAGAAAAAAATACCTCTAATGTTTAAAATCAGGTATTCTAATGTACAGTGCATAATAGATTGTTTCGAAATTCAGATTGAAAAGCCAAGCAATCCAATTCGACAGGGACAAACTTGGTCTCAGTACAAATCCTGCAATACTGTAAAGTATTTTATAGGATGTACACCAGCTGGATTGGTGTCATTTATTTCTAAAGGTTTTGGTGGATGAATATCAGACAAAGCTATTACTGAAGAGTGGTTTTTTAGATATTCTTCCACTAAATGCCATCATTATGGCAGATAGAGGGTTTAAAGAAATGGAATCTTTGTTAAGATCAAAAAATTTGTAGCTTTTAAGACCTCCAAGTGTGTTCAAAAATAAAAATTTAATCAAAAAAGAGGTTATATTTCTATTTCCAAGGTGATTGCTGGCTTAAGTATTCATGTAGAGAGTCAGAAGAGTAAGGGAATTTCACATGTTAAAACCCCATTCAGTTGTGAAAAAAAACATAAAATATTTGGATCAAATAGTTGTGACTGCATGTGGATTAATTAATCTCCAGGGTCCTATAATAAAAGAAAAATAATTAATAAATAAATAATATAATAAAGCGATACTTCGCGTTACACGCGTGTAAGCTTCTATTTTTAAATACTTACATTAAAGCTTTGACGCCTTTTATTTCAGCGACATTGTGCTTGTCATTATTTTTCATCTACTTTTGGTAAGTTGGATGAGTCTGCTCAAACAAAAACAGCGTTACCCATATAAAATATTCGAAATTCAAAAAGTTTTCTAATTTCCAGTTGGTCGTCAAGTTGGCAATCAATCTCATGCCCATGGTTCAAAGCGTAGTCAGTCGTTAAAGCAGGCATTATCAAAGGTTCTGTAAGAATAAACAGTTAAAATTGGAAACAAAATCATTAAAAACAAGATACGACAGTAGAAAATGCGGTTATGTTACATAAGTTATAAAGGTTTATTCAATTAATTCATGACAACTAGATGACAACCAAACAAAACCAACATGACATTGACATATATTTTTTTTATGAACGCAGCATAGGAATAGACTGCAAAGGGCTGTAGGGACGCCATTAATTTTAACGTTATTAAAATATACCATTTTATTTAAATTATTTGGCTGATTCTAAAAATCTGGTAGCCTACTATCATCTCTTAAAACCATGCAAGTTCCAGTGAGTAAGCGAGACAGCGCAATACATGATGTAATGCGACATCTTCCTTACTCACTGGAACTTGCATGGTTTTAAGAGACGGTGGTAAAGCCGCTGGTGGCTTACCACCAACTCTTAAAACCATGCAAGTTCCAGTAAGGGAGATGTCGCCTTCCTTACATAATGTATTGCGCTATCTCCCTAACTCACTTGCATGGTTTTAAGAGACCACCTGTGGTAATGGTAATACTACGTCCCTCCCTCTCTAAACTAATGATGGATTCTTTCAACAATACAAGGGGGGGTTACTACCGTCTCTTAAAACCATGCAAGATCCAGTGAGTAAACGAGACTTGCATGATTGTAATGATCTTGCATGGTTTTAAGAGATGATAGTAAGGGACAAAGCCCATGTAGTAAACAAACAGAAACAAAACTACTATATTTTTAAGCAGTTATTATATGGCAACTTAAGAACTGACCAAGGTGTTGCCATGAATGGATTTGTAACCAGTTTGGTCACTTTTGGTTCTATTCTTTCTGACTTGTACACAACTAGCTGTGCCCGCGACTTCATCCGCGTATAATCTTTAGATCTGCTTTAATTTAAAAAAATATTTTTGCTTATGAAACAGCCTAATTCTTGGGAAGGAAAATATATTATAATACAAGAGAGTGAAACCAAGGGCTACCGATATTATTAAACACAAATTGAGTGATTTGTTTGCATGATAGTATTGATAGTAAATATATACGTAGTATCCCTATGTTATTTGTGGTAGGTAGGTACATACCGTACCATACATACATCCATGGCATGTGACTTGCATTAGGTGCCTATAATACTCCAAAACATCATCACACGCCGTTTTAAGCAATATTGCATTTGTAACTATAAGGAAATTTATTTTGATAATATGTTTAAAATTAACTTCAGACCCAGAACCCTAATTACATAACACGGATTTTTGATAACTTGTATTTTCAGGGAATAATGATTTTTAAATGACGATGGCGCTAGTGTTCACCAAGGTATCACCTTAACGCCATCTGTCTGCCTCAGTAGATTTCATTGTGGCGCTTGTATCGCCAAGTGATGTTAAATGATTTAAAAACTGTTCAATAAAACAAATATAAATTAAGAGATGCTTCACCTCTCCCCCACAAGCCAAGCTTTCTCCCAATAAGATTTCGTGAAGTGCATAAGATTGGATACCTAGGCCTTGTTTACCAAGGTACTCAGTATTATAATCACTACATAGTATAAAACAAAGTCGCTCTCTGTCCCTATGTATGATTAAATCTTTAAAACTACGCAACGGATTTAGAAGCAGTTTTTTTAATAGATAGTGATTCAAAAGGAAGGTTTTTATGCCAATGCGAAGCTGGGGCGGGTCGCTAGTAGATATATGAGGGAGAAATCAGTCGACCCTATTATTGGAGCAACAAATAAAACCATACAGTACTTATAAAGTAAGTTTATTACATTAGAACTTTTTGAAAGACTTCTTGGATCCCTTGCCTTTCGACACCTTCAGTACGTTGAACCTAACGGTTTTGGAGAGCGGCCGGCACTCGCCAATGGTGACAATATCTCCGAGTTCCACGTCCCTGGAAGACAGGTATTTGAGATTAAAAAAAGTAAAAAAAAAATGATTTTGTAACTGGCTGGATGGAAAATCAGAGTTTGGGTTAGAAAAACACAATTTTCGTCAAGTTGTGATCGGAAGACCGTCGTGTGAGTATCATCATTAAAAAAAAAAACAATGTAGATATGAGTACACACATACTTGCAATAGAATACCCTTTATTGCACAAACAGGTTAACACCATAGACACAGAATTAGTAATAGTACTACGTACCATAGACGTAATAAGTACTTTGTATAAATCTATGGTTGACATGACAAAAGGGTGTGATGTCAAGATTTCTTAGATGCCTGCCACGCGCTCGTAATCCCTGGTGTTACAAGCGTCCATAGGCTACGGTAACCGCTTCTCATCAGGTGGGCCGTATGCTTGTTAGCCTACTAAATGGTAATCAACTTTGATGATATGATAAATACAAGATTTATCTCTATATCAATAAAAGGCTTAACCGGTTGCATCAGTTGTCAAGTGGTAAAGGTGTTTGCCAGTCAGTAGACCCGGGGGTCGTGGGTTCGATTCCCACAGGAAGCATACTTTGTTCAGTCATTGCCAGCTATTTCATTGCAGCAGATTCTGCGCTTCGGAAAGCACGTTAAGCCGTTGGTCCCGACTGCCATCTGGTAGTCTTTAAAAGAACCACGTCAGAGGCCGAAAGGCGGTTCCGAAGAATTACACCAGGGTGTGCATGGTCGATTGACCGTGTCACCTACACGAAATGATGAGAGTTGCATCTCTACAGAGCCTATATCAACACTTTGAAAATGTGTCAGTAGCTAACACTGCAGTAAGATTTTTCAAGATGCCCATAGCCCTGAAGGCATCTGTCTTAGCCTAATGACCTGCCATCTAGCCATCAAAAAGGGAAAAAAATTACCTGAAGCAAGGCGAGAGATGCACAGACATATTCCTGTGTCTCTTCTCAAATCTGTTGTATTTAGGCAGGTAGTGGAGGTAATCCCTTCGGATGACAATCGTGCGCTGCATCTTCATCTTCTGCACCACTCCGGTGAGGATACGTCCACGGATGGACACATTGCCAGTGAAGGGGCACTTCTTGTCGATGTATGTGCCTTCAACGGCCTGAAAACAAGTGATGTTATGGAAGAATCGTATGGAATAGGCATGCAGGTGTTAGTTACAATGTCCCAAATTTTGTGGAGAATTAACTGAAGGCTTAGCCAAAGTTTAAGTACATTGCTACTGTTGAGCACCGATGGCTCAATAAGCCTCTTTTTTATATTATGTTTTGTATACTTTTTTTATTTTTGATATGCTTTTTTTTTGTTTTTACTCATATAGTTGTGTTGTCAAGAGCCTCAATGAAGGCCGTGCTGAATAACTTGATTTTTATTTACAAAGACGAAACGACGACGACGAACGAAATTTTTTCTGTAAACACTGAAATATTTTATAAATATGGGCTTGTTGAAAATGCTGACATTTGACTGATTTTAGATATTGTTTTCTAAGCGAACATTGTCTAAGCCTTCATTGCCTCTACCAGTAGTTAGCTTTTTGTGTGGAATCCAGCAAGTGCTCCAGGTGGATAGAAAGGAAACTTAGGATTCCATACAAAATCAGGTTTTTAAACACGACTCCTTTGTACAAAGGTCTGGGGGGTTACTACCGTCTCTTAAAACCATGCAAGATTCAGAGAGTAAGCGAGACAGCGCTATACATGATGTAAGGCGATATCTCCCTTACTCACAGGATCTTGCATGGTTTTAAGAGATGGTGGTAAGCCACCTGATAATAATTAATTTGGGGTTGCAATCAGAGTTTGGGTTGAACACGATCTTCATCACATTGTAATCAGAAGACCGTCGTGTGGATTTCATCATTTTACAGACCCCAAAACATTTAAAAAAAACAATAATCGCTTGATATATAAAGCCACCTTACCCAAGACATAATAAGCATACTGTGTTTATTGCTTGATTTATAGAAACGAATAATTTTTATTAACATAAATTAAAATTCCTTTCTTGCAGGTAAAAATTGAATCTCATGAGATAAATACAAAATTATGTTAGTACTGATGTCTTTACGATACAAAACATGCATTTTCCGATCAACCAGAGTGGTTACTACCATCTCTTAAAACCATGCAACATCCAGTAAGAGAGATGTCACCTTACATCATGTATTGTGCTGTCTTGCTTACTTACTGGATCTTGCATGGTTTTAAGAGACGGTGGTCAGCCACCTGGAAGGCTATTTTTGAAATGTATGACAAAAGAAAACCAGTGAGTTGATTATTGATCGTTTTTGAATGATTTTCATTTGAAATAACCAGTGACTGGAACAATAATCATTTAACTCACTGGTTTTTTTTTGTCATAGGTTTCAAAGTTGCACTCCATAAGCACTCCAGTATATATTTTTTGTGAGCATATATTTTTAGCTTAACATTAAATATAGTATGTACATAAATATTCAGGAAACAGTAGTAATAAATTAACAGATTTTTGTCATTTTTGCTGTTTCAAATGCACTGTTTCAAAATCAGAGCATATGTAATATCAGGATTTGTTTTATATGGATATCTATAGCACATATCTATAGCACGCACTGTATAGATCAATCCATAGAAAATAAGCATCCTAAAGTTCTGATTGACATAAGAGAGAAGACAAAGGTAACACCTATAGGTAGAACAATAAGGAAACTTAAATGGAGATGGACAGGTCACATGGTCGTCCCAAAAAATGGTCGCAAAAACTTACTTATTGGTACCCTAGAGGAGTAAAACGGAAAAGAGGAAGGCCAATTTACAGATGGGAAGATGATATTAAGAAGATTGCAGAAACAGCTTGGACAAGAATAGCTCAGGATAGATCAAAGTGGAAAGACTTGGAGGAGGCCTATGTCGGTGGACAATCTAGCCTTATAATAACCAAAAATCATCAAGATTTATTATTATACTATTTATAGTAGCCAAACAAGCGTATCCCGCTTGCAACACCAGGTTTGGATTTTTGGTTAAAATGGGCTAAAAACAAATGTACCTAATTAGTAGTAGGTACTTAATTTTTTTTGTACAAAGCAGTAAGAATCAACACTGAAAATTCACCTTTTGTTATCTGACAATAATAATTACTATCTAGATTATATAAAAGTTAAATAACCGTCCACATGCAAGCCTTACCTTGAAGCACCCAAGCTGAAATTGATATTTTAAACCTAATATCTGGCAACATGTTGTGAATTGTTGCGTAAAGAAGACATCTTGTAAGCCATGTTACAAACAAGACAATGCACCCAGCACATTTATACATCATGAGCCATTTCATTGATTAAAACTATTAACTCTTTTCGCTGACAATAATATCTCAAAATCGAAATTCCTCAGCAATTTGAGGGAGCAATAGAATGTGCAAGAGATTAATGCCTGAATACTCAAATGCTACTCAATTTTGAGAGCTGTTCAAGTATCATGCTGTCACTGTCATATCTTTGAAGTTTGGGGCGACAGCATGATACTTGAGCAGCTCTTAAAGTTGAGTATTGTAGAGTATTCAGGCATAAGATTAACTTTTATTGCTGACAATTTATACCTTGAAATCTAAATCCCTCAGTTATCTGAGGAAATGAAGGAACCCATAACATTAGGAGACTACCAGCATCCACTCGAGTACAGAGGAATTGAAAATCATAGCAAGTGAAAATCCTTAGTCTCTGTCTACTCCTAGGGAAGAACAGATGGTTTACCATATCTATTACAGGGAAACCCCGTGGTGGGATGATATGGATGTATGTAATATCTCTCAATGTAGATAAAATATAATGTTTTTGATTGGTTTGCGCACTTATCAATAGTTTTTCTAACGGGTCTGGTTTCTGAAAGCCAACAGGTTAAACGGCTATTGTCAGCGGTATTATCAGCGAAAGTGTTAAACAATGAAATGACTTATAACAACTGATCCCAAGATAGCGCCACCACCAGCTCCCGACACCGTATAGAAACTGAAAATACCTCTCTGGGCGTTTTAAAACCCAATCCGACATTTTTAGAATGCCGGGTATCCTTCTTTTTTAGGCCTCCTTTGCGGTTGAGGAACACCGTTGCTTGTTTTTGGAACGCTTTCTCTGTCTACGGAAAAAAAAAGAAAAATATTAAAACACCACTCCATGCATTTACCTCTCGCGGAGTCTTGAACCCCAGTCCCACATCTTTGTGGTACCTTAGCGGTTTGCGGCTACGCTTCACGCCAATCCCTTTTTTACGATTCAAGAAAATAGTTGGTTGTTTTTGGAACGAACGTTCAGTCTGCAAGATTAATCAACATTAGTATGAACTAACTACGACTTAAAAGTAATGCTATTGATGATAGAAATGATCATTTGATGGTGTTTGAAACGAAATTCAGTATTTTTACAAAAGTGTTCCATTGTTAGCAATTTTTTTATCTGAAGTAGGTATACCTGTTTAGACCTAAAATTTTATTGCATGTGAGGGTTGAAATTTTTTAGATAAATAAGGATATTTATTATAACTAAAACATGTACGTTGTCATATTCATTATCATGGAAAGCACATAACCTACATTCAGTAACAACAAATGATTACATTGTTACATAGATATATTGTTTATTTTGGAGGAAATTAAGATCGCCAATTATCGGCGAATACTCTGTAGTAAAATTTAAACTTTTTATCACAATTCACCGAAAATAAACCTTGTCGTAGGCATATCCCACGTGCATAAGTTTGGTTGACACATTTTCACTCCAAATGCACTTATTTTACTGTCACAATTTATAAATCATTAGAACACTTTTAGAACTTTCAATCAAAATCAATTTATAATGTAATTTTCAATTAAATTATAATATTTTTCAACGAAAATCGGCACATTACCTGGTCAGCCATCTTGCTTGACAACGAAAAGATAATATCTTGGAGTGTTGCCAGGGGGCTATAGACAAATGTTACTGACTGACTGATATTAGAAAACTACTTTTGTCATAAAAAGCTACCATTCATTCTTTACCCGAATTTGGCGAAATTACATTGTGTGTGACAGCCACTTTTAGCAGTTTTGCAATTTGTGACTATGTGGAAACTTATTTCTGCTCTGCAGTCGGGTAAAGAATTATGGATAGTTGATGTGATGGATGGTTGAGTGAAGAGTGAAGTTAATATTCTGGCAACACCATCGTGAACTGGGAATGTGAATCGAGGAGATTGATGAGAATGAGTTTTTGGAGGGAAAGTAAACTGTCGATATGTCGGCGCTGTATTTAATTTCCAAAACTTAGGTTTTTTCGAGTATTTGTGCATAATATTGGTAGATTATTAATCGCAAAGTGTTCTTGAACAAGCGTGAGTGTTGGGAAGTGGTACAGTGTCGATTACGTGACTTTTTATCTTTGTCACCAAAATCTCCATGATATAGCTAAGTGAAATTTTTCCACCGCTTCACTTAGCCATCTGACTCTGACTAGACTTACTTACTTGACTGGACTTGATTACTGACTTGACTTTTTGACTAGACTGACTTAAGTAGGACTGAAGAAGATTAATAAATTCAAGATAGGCCTTAAAGGACTAGATTCCATGGCCGTAAAAACTATCAAAAAAAAAAACATAACAAATATGTCCATCTTGTTATCACACAAGTTCACGTAACGTGGTATTTACAAAATTTATTACTACCTAACGAACGATATGATATCTTTCTTTTCTAAATTGTCAATTAACAACTCTACAAAGTCCCCAGTGGAACTCGCTAAACCCGCATATATGGACAAAAGTGCTACATTACAAGAATTGGGATACAATGACGAAAACGACTTGAAGGAAACAATATACGGTTTGTTTTGATATAATTTGGTGTTGTTTTGGACTAATTGTATAGTAATAGTGTTTATTAACGTGTGCTGTGATGTTCTAGACTTTTTGCGGACAATAAGAGACCCGGAAAAACCCAGTACTCTCGAAGATTTGAAGGTTGTTTACGAAGAAGGAATTTTTGTGAAAGAGCCTACGGCTGACAAAGTGCCCGTTTTACGAGTTGAATACAATCCTACGGTGCCTCATTGTTCGCTGGCGACGCTCATAGGCCTTTGTATCCGGATAAAGATCCAGAGGTCGCTGCATCATCCAGTAAAATTGGATATTTACATCAAAAAAGGAGCTCATACCACCGAAGATGAAAGTGAGTTATTTTTTTTTTTATTCTATATCATGTTATTCATGTAGCTAAACAGCCCATAATAAATTACTTAAAAACTGATTGGAACATTTTTTAAATATTTTCATATTTTATATTATTTTTTTTTGTTATCATGGATGTAGGTACAGTTGGCCACATAAAAAAATATACCACCAAAGGTGTACTTACATAGGGTTAAGGTAATATATTTTTATTATTCCTCACTGTACCTACAAGCTTAGAATACATACAATTATCTTCAATACAGTTTTCAGTATAATATAATAATAAGCCTTTGTACTTTTTTTTTTTGAGACAGCACAGCACAACAATACCTGTAAAACTAAGCTGAAAAGAAAACAATAATGAAAACTAACCATTTTCTCCTCCCTGTCTGTCTCTTCCAACATGACAGGTTGTTCTCTCATTGCATAGCATTCAGAATTGAATAGTGTAGAATCTATAAAATTTAAAATTGTGCATTCCTGGGCTAGCTGCGCTCTATTTACACAGTCTTTTTTGCATTAAAATATGAGTAAAATGAATTTTCCCAGACATGGAACCTAGCTAGATTATCTTTTTGACTATGTAAGAACTTATGTTTAAAATTACAAAGAAATCGTTAGAGCAGTTTTCAAAAACGCAGGTACAAATAAATTTACATATATAAACAAATATTGCTTGTTTAATGGTATAGATAGATAGATAATATACATTGTCGGACTTTGAGTAGCACAAAAATATCAATTTTTTTTTGTAAGAATTTGTTATGTAAAATACCAATGAAAGTGCATTTAAAGATAGATCAGTTTATAGTATCTTGGGATAATAGTTATCTTGACTAAATATAGCTCAATGATAGCCTGTTGGCTATTATAGTTCATTAGGTGCTTATGTTATCACGGTTCATCAACCTTTGATTACAGCTAAATCCATACTTAACTATCACTACATAGTATAAAACAAAGTCGCTTTCTCTGTCCCTATATCCCTATGTATGCTTAAATCTTTAAAACTACACAACAGATATTGATGCAGTTTTTTTTATAGATAGAGTGATTCAAGAGGAAGGTTTTTATTCCCATGCGAAGCCCGGGCGGGTCGCTAGTATATTATATAATACTAGCTTTCGCCCGCGGCTTCGACGGCCTTGATTTTTTTTGGGAACAGTTTTTTATCCCTTATATATGTCTTTCTCAATACTTATATCTTTGTGTATGCCAAGTTTCAGGAAGATGGGTGCAGTAGATAGGGAGTGAAAGCGTAACAAACAGACAAACTCACTTTCGAATTTATAATATTAGTTAGGAATTTAGGAGCAATAGTGACATTGAGTCATTAGGAATAGACTATTAATTAATGAGGGTGATTGATTAGTATTAGGTTAGGTAAGCAATGATTAGAATAATGATTTGGATGAATGGAGTGGACAGCCATTACGACAGGCGTCATAATTATGGTGCAGACTTTTATTATTTTTACTAGCTTTTGCCCGCAGCTTCGCCCGCGTGAATTTCCTTCGGGAACAGTGCTTTTTCTCGGGATGAAAGGTACCCTATGTCTTTCTCAATATTTCTAGTAATGTGTATGCAAAATTTCAGGAAGATTTGTTTATTAGATAGGGCGTGAAGAGGTAGCAAACAAACAAATAAATAAACAATCAAACAAGTATACAAATTCGCTTTCGCATTAGGGCTTTCGCCCGCGGCTTCATCCGCGTGAATTTCAGGAACAGTGCTTTTTCCCGGATGAAAGGTGCCCTATGTCCTTCTCAATACTTTTAACTATGTATGTGTATGCTCATGTTCAGAAATAAAAGATAATTTTTACGAAGATCTGAAAACAATTTTTAACACAACACATAAAAATGTAATAATTATGGGAGATTTCAATAGTCAGATTGGACCAAGGAACAAAGGCTAAGAAAATATTTTAGGCCAGTACAGCACCGGATAGATCAAAGTGGAAAGACTTGGAGGAGGCCTATGTCGGTGGACACTCTAGGGTTAAGAAGGCTTAGTATATTATATATAATAATTTGTAAACAGATTTTTTGTAACCTAGAAATAAAGGCTATCTTTATCTTATGTGTATGCAAAATTTTAGGTAGGTTCAGTGGATATGTGGCTTTCCAACTGTTAAAGATTTTTCAAATTGGTTCAATAGTTTCGAAGACTATTCGAAATATTGAACCGATCGAAATATCACAAACAAACAATCAAATCTTTCCTCTTTATAATATGTATTTAGATTAATTAACATAAAAAAAATAGTTGATACAAATTCAAACAATTTTCACATAATGGAGTTATCACTAAAATTCCTTTCAGCCAACCTTAGGCTTAAGAAAAGATAATAAATAGTACTTACTAATTTAAGCTCAACCCAGTTTTTAATCGAAATAACCGTACGATAGGAAACTTACGCTGTTGACTGTACCAAATATTCCATTCGTGGCCTTGATTGTCATGGCCTAAAAACAACTTGATCAATTACATAACAAATATTGATTGAACAGAAGTTTACTAACATACAGACGCCTTATCAAATGATGACGCAAATACAATGCTTAGTGTTTACAAATTTGTTTTGAGGTCTGTACCTTGAACGGCTCTGAATGTTTGTCAAGGCGAGGATATATATCTCATTAGCTTGATAAGCTGCTGTGGTCTGCTGTGCTGCCCTTTCTTATGTATGAAGGGCGATTTGTGGATTGCATCGTACTGGGTCTTTCTTTACATAGTTTTAAGCCATTGATATGATTTAAATACCAATCAACTATCACTATTACTACATAGTATAAAACAAAGTCGCTTTCTCTGTCCCTATGTGGCAAGCGCGATTTAGACTTTCATAGTAATTTTGCCATTTTGTATGTAAGCTAGATTTTCGAAAATCAAGCTTAAAATATAAATTTAGCTTAGGATTTTGATGCGGTATTTTTAATAGATAGAGTGATTCAATAGAAAGGTTTTTATGCCCATGCGAAGCCGGGGTGGGTCTTTGTCTATTATAGTAACAATTTGTTTTTTTTTTTCAGTTAACAAACAGATCAACGACAAGGAACGCATTGCGGCCGCGATGGAGAATCCCAATCTAAGAAACTTGGTCGAGAACTGCATAGCTGAGGAAGAATAATTTTAATTTCATCTAACAACCAGTTCAGCATACCAAAATGGCGCCCGACGCGGCATTTTCTAACATAAATGACAAGAACGAATTCACGAAATTCACAAAGTTCCTAGCGTACAAAGGTGTACAAGTTATAGTTGAATCCAGGAAAGGAATAAAGATCGAGCCGGAGACTAAATGTGTTGCTTCGGACACTGACTGGTTTAACCTTCAAATACCGGATTCTCCGGAGGTCAATCAAGCTACGAAGAATGCTTTACCTTCAGATAGAGTGTTAGAGACTATCCGTTCACAGCTCCATGTGGAAATATCTGTACAAACTGAAGATGGAGACGAAATGGTACTCGAGTTGTGGACTTTAGAACTTGATGAGACACAGTTTGATACGTCTCTCAAAGCTCTTAACACTGTATACTTCAGAATGGGGATTTTATTGAAGTCTCTAATATCTATAACAAGAATCACACCGGCATATCACCTTTCGAGGAAGCAGAAGATGGAATCTTTTACTATATTTTATCGAGTTTACAATGGTGAGCCTAAATTGAAGCCTTTAGGTGACTCGGTCAGAACGATTCAAGCAGGACTGTTGAAAACACCTCTTGGGGGCATTTGTTTTTCCGTAGCTTACAGAACTAACTTCTCCATATCACCGAACAAGCCAGTAACCAATGAAACATTGTTATTGAAAAGTGATCATTTTGAATTGAGCCCAAAACACATTATTTTTGAGTCTAAGAAGAAAAAGGAACAAAAGGAAAAAGAGCCTAAACTGGTAAAGCCTATAGATTTGAACAAACCGTTGCGCATGGCAGCATTGGTTGATGAAACGTTAGTCGACAAGACATTTGGAGACTTTCTCGAGAAAATGCCTTTGCCAAAGTGCACAATAATAATACAACCGAAGCCCTCAGTAACAGAGAAACCTGTTGAATCAAAAAGCACTCAAGATTTAGACATAGCAGTAATATCTAAGAGTCCGACATCCTTGGAACTACCACCGAAGAAATTCTCAGGGTTACGCAACGAGAATGAGCCTCCATTAAAACTGCTACACTTTCCGTTCGCTGACAACCATCCTATAAGAGAACTGGCTGAGTTTTATCAGAAGTTTTTCAACGCTCCCCATTTGTCGGACGAATTGGATCGTTCTAAATCTAAAAGTGCGGAGTCATTGAAAGAAGAAGTGGAGACGGTGAACGAAGATTTGTCTAAAGATTTGGAGTTGTATGAGAGTTCTGTTCTGGAATTCGATGAGTTGTTGGCTGATATGTGCAGGTCTGCTGAGTGGAACTAGGGAACAAGGAATTCGAAGGAGACTGGTTTAAGACTGAACTGTTTTTGGATGGAGTTAAGTGCGCTTGGTTTGTGGGCTAGCCATTTTTTTGCAACCATAGACTAATAACTTTTGTTTTGTACAATAGGTACTGGGAGGTTTACTATGACTGCTAAAAATCGATCCAAAAATAAGTAAGGGAGATGTCACCTTATATCATGTATTGCGCCATCTCGCTTGCTTGTTTTGGGCCTGCTTTTACAGGTCATGGTAACCCCCCCTGAAGGTTTCAAGTGTGCGAATGAACTTAGTTTAAAGATATCGGCTTTACATGTTAAATTCTTAATTATTTGGCTTTTAGAATCCAGACACAATAGAAAAACGATTGTTATGTGACAATTTTGTTTCCTATCTTATTAGTTCCTTAGAAGTTCCTTAGAAGTTATTAAGATCTTTAGATGATTTTTATTATTCGAGTTACATTGACACAATAATGTACCATGTCATCTTTCTAATGGCTTTATTTGCTATTTAACGTAAAATCAAAATCAAATTTTTTTTATGTTTAGAGTACAAATATATTTGTACAGCTTATCATAGTGCGTTAATGTTGGTATATGGTTGCAAACGTTTTGGGTAGGTGTTTTTCGTCCGGATTCAAATGTGATTTAAGGACTGACATGTTAAGTTTATCATTAATATTGTTAGATAGATAGATACAGATATATCTGGCCTGGTATGATTTTCGTGTAGTATATATATATATATATATACTATTTTGTAGACTTATTCACCTCTTTATTTATGTGATTTAAGTACACTGTAAGATAGCTATTGAGAGGTATAATACTTGACATTTTATTTATTGTAAAAAACAAAATAATTTGTTATTCAAATTAAATCATTTTATTTTCAATAAGTGCCATACACTTACCCCTTTATTTATACAAATTAATAAACGTCTGTTCAGTCCGTATTGACTTAGATTAGATGTTTTTTGTCACTTTCACGGTAAATTTCGATAAGACAGGTGAAAATGAAAATGTGGATGTCCGCTTAGAATAGATCTCGAAATTCCCGCGGGAACGGGAATGAAGCCACGGCCAATGACATATATACTACAAAAAACTGCAAAGAACTTATGAGATAAAGAATTCTAACAAACTTGAATTGAACGAATGAAAAAAAATAACCTCATTGTTCGAAAATTGATCTCTTGAGAATAGAAATTACACAACACATTGTGAAATTAAATTATTTATTCTCGATATAAGATATTCTTATAAATTATTGGTGTCATTCATTACTAATATTAAGTTTACCACTTCCAAAGCACAAGTGGAGAAGAAGTGGCACCACAAATTCCACTGCAGCATTTTCTCCTAAAACATATTTATATTGGGTCAGATATTTCTATACATTTTATTTATACCTATATTTTTCATTGTATGATCATGATTTTGAATTAATTATGTATGTAGTGAATGTTATATGATTTCCTATTAATGTAGTTGTCTTTATATATTTAATTAGGAATTATATCTCGACATTATCGCCCTCTGGGCCGGGGAGGAAAACCGGTATTCGTAAGGTTTTAAAACAGACTATTTTAAATTTAAAAGGCGGGATGTACTTCCTAATTGTATATTTTTATGTATGTTTTTTTCTTTAAAATAATGTCAATATCGACTGTATTGGGTTTAATTGGAGCAAATATAAGCATATAAGGTCTTAATCTGCCCTCAAAATATTTTTGCAGTTATTTATGTCCACCTTATATAGAGCGAGAAAAAACTAGGAAAAAGTGATTACTGCTCTTACTACAATTAAACCTGTTAAGTCAATATCATACTAATATGTATGAAGAATGTAGTTTATATCGTTTCAAGTCGTAATAAATAAATAAATTAAGTACAAATATTTTCATTTCTCCTCCGTATGTAACCATTTTTACAGGAAAGCCAGACTAGGGAGTATTGATGGTAGTAGGTAGTGGGCAAACCACAGACTAAGGAGGAGATACTATACGGGCAAACAAAGAAGTTCGAATCCGCGCGGGGTACGCAATTTTTTTTTAAAATCTATGTAGGCAAATAATAGATTTTTGTTAGGCTGCCTAGGCAACTTACTCAGTCTAACAACTGCCATCTAGTGATAATAGCCCAGACTAACAACTGCGGCAACGAACACTCGGAACACAGAGAAATGCTTCCGAAGCACGGAGGAGCTATAAAAGCAAGATGAAATTTAAAATCGGGTGGCCTACCTACCATCTCTTAAAACCATGCAAAATTTAGTGAGAAAACGAGACAGCGCAATACATAATGTAAGGCGATATCCCCCTTACTGGATCTTGCATGGTTTTAAGAGATGATAGTAGATAGATTCTATTATATAACAGCTTATAGCGATAAAAAAGCTATCTTGCAAGTTCAACAAAGAAGTTCGAATCACGCGCGGAGTGACGCAATTTTTTTTTTAATCTATGAAGTTCATGTTCAATACTTAATGGTACATGAAAATACAAATTACAAAGCTTATGGCCATGTGCACAATAAATTGAGGTCATAGGCACAAACTAAATAGAGATACTACGTATCAGACGGGCAAGCTTGAATATTAAAATTGGGCCATAGCAAATTAAATTTCATGGCAACACTGACTGCAAAAATACAAAATGACAAGTATTTTTTTTTTTATATCGTCGTGGTAGATATAGTTTTAAAAAAGCTATTTAGGCATAGGAGAATGAGTTTTAAGTTTTATACAGTATAACCACAGGTATAACCGTTACTTTAATAGGTGATATTCCATGTTATCCTTCAGGATCTCCTGAACGATAACATGGAATATCACCTCTTAATGAAAATGTTGTAATGACATACAAAATAAAAGACCGAATGAGTTTTACACATCATTTAATAAGTATATTATTTCTTAATTTTTTTAATTTATAAAAAGTTACCAATTAGTCAAATTCACAACTCGTTTGAGCTTGATGTGTTGCGTTACGAAGGACACTCCCTTTCCATCAATATAGTGAACTGAAAAGGAAAATGTTGAAATAATTAAGGGCATTTGATAATCCCAAAATTAAAAAGTGATGCGATATCATCATGATCATTTGAGCCGCAAGCTGTCCACTGCTGGAAATGGGCTTTTCGCAAGAATTTACAGCATGACCAATCAAAAGCGGCTTGCATCCAGTATATGCCTAGGATATCAAAATAACATACAATATTAGCTAAAGAGTTTGTTCTAGTACTAAAACAACTTATTTTTGTAGACTATTATTTAATAAAGACTATTTATTGCAACATAAAAGTACAAAGATGAAATTATTGATGGTTGAAAATATACAATAGCAATTCATTCATATCATGTGTTAGAAGGCCAATTTAACTTTGTTATCCCCGGGGTGAGAGTTCATTCGGAATGGCCTCTCTATCTCTGACTTGATTCTTTTAACAACAACCAGAGGGCATGCATTCGAAAGCACATTAAAATATGCTTCCTGTGGGAATTGAACCCACGACCAGTAGGTCTGCCGGCAAACGCCTTAACCACTAGATTATTAAAGCAGTTACTGAAATAAAAGGTTTTCGCTTTTGTAACATCATAAAACTATTTAGGTAACTAGGTACCTACTTAGCATAATTACCATTACATTATCCAACTTACCAAGTCATAGAATGTGCTTGTGCTATGTACCCCAGTGTGTATATCAGTTATAGTAAATAAATTGGGATATGCCGATTGCCGTAGTAACTTGCCATCTTGCCAACATCTCTTAGTTATTGTGACACACATAAATACAGAAGCTTAGGTACAGCTTCTGTAGGTTAGTTAGGTTAGTCGGGTCCTGCATTGGTTTTAAGAAACTTAGGTATGTACTCAGTAAAACACTACATATTCCTTTTGCTTTCTTAACAAGGAATACAACACCACCAAAACATTATCAACACAATTTTCAAATATAATAAAGGCACTCTGTGAACACAATGCTATTTTCCAGTCACCACATGGTCCAGTCAGTCACAAACTAAATAGAGATACTACGTATCAGACGGGCAAGCTTGAACATTAAAATTGGGCCATAGCAAATTAAATTTCATGGCAACACTGACTGCAAAAATACAAAATGACAAGTATTTTTTTTTAAAATCGTCGTAGCAGCTATAGTTTTAAAAAAGCTATTTAGGCAAAGGAGAATGAGTTTTAAGTTTTATACAGTATAACCACAGGTATAACCGTTACTTTAATAGGTGATATTCCATGTTATCCTTCAGGATCTCCTGAAAGATAACATGGAATATCACCTCTTAATGAAAATGTTGTAATGACATACAAAATAAAAGACCGAATGAGTTTTAAACATCATTTAATAAGTATATTATTTCTTATTTTTTTTTAATTTATAAAAAAATACCAATTAGTCAAATTCACAACTTGTTTGAGCTTGATGTGTTGCGTTACGAAGGACACTCCCTTTCCATCAATATAGTGCACTGAAAAGGAAAATGTTGAAATTATTAAGGACATTTAATAATCCCAAAATTAAAAAGTGATGCGATATCATCATGATCATTTGAGCCGCAAGCTGTCCACTGCTGGAAATGGGCTTTTCGCAAGAATTTACAGCATGACCAATCAAAAGCGACTTGCATCCAGTACATGCCTACAATATCAAAATAACATACAATATTAGCTAAAGAGTTTGTTCTAGTACTAAAACAACTTATTTTTGTAGACTATTATTCAATAAAGACTATTTATTGCAACATAAAAGTACAAAGATGAAATTATTGATGGTTGAAAATATACAATAGCAATTCATTCATATCATGTGTTAAAAGGCCAATTTAACTTTGTTATCCCCGGGGTGAGAGTTCATTCGGAATGGCCTCTCTGTCTCTGACTTGATTCTTTTAACAACAACCAGAGGGCACCCTTTACATGCATTCGAAAGCACATTAAAATATGCTTCCTGTGGGAATTGAACCCACGACCAGTAGGTCTGCCGGCAAACGCCTTAACCACTATATTATTAAAGCAGTTACTGAAATAAAAGGTTTTCACTTTTGTAACATTATAAAACTATTTAGGTAACTAGGTAGATACTTAGCATAATTACCATTACATTATCCAACTTACCAAGTCACAGAATGTGCTTGTGCTATGTACCCCAGTGTGTATATCAGTTATAGTAAATAAATTGGGATATGCCGATTGCCGTAGTAACTTGCCATCTTGCCAACATCTCTTAGTTATTGTGACACACATAAATACAGAAGCTTAGGTACAGCTTCTGTAGGTTAGTTAGGTTAGTCGGGTCCTGCATTGGTTTTAAGAAACTTAGGTATGTACTTAGTAAATCACTATTTCTTTTGCTTTCTTAACAAGGAATACAACACCACCAAAACATTATCAACACAATTTTCAAATACAATAAAGGCACTCTGTGAACACAATGCTATTTTCCAGTCACCACATGGTCCAGTCAGTCAAAAATTATAGAGAATAACGTATGGCGACTAAGGGGGTGAAGAATGAAGTACGGGAGGCAAGACAATTGTCAAAATGTATATTTGCGATTGTCTATGACGTTCTCTATCGATAATTTTTTTTCTTTGAGCTTTATCTGCCGTGCAGTCAGTCAAAAATTATAGAGAATGACGTATGGCGAACAAGGGGGTGAAGAATGAAGTACGGGAGGCAAGACAATTGTCAAAATGTATATTTGCGATTGTCTATGACGTTCTCTATCGATAATTTTTTTTCTTTGAGCTTTATCTGCCGTGGTCATAGGGCTGTCTGCTGAAGTTTCTTTTTACGTCAACCTCTTTTTTTTTTTTTTGAATAGTTTATACGGCCATGGAATCTAGTCCTTTAAGGCCTTTCTTGAATTTATTAATCTTCTTCAGTCCTACTTAAGTCAGTCGAGTCAAAAATCAAGTCAATAGTCAAGTCCAGTCAAGTAAGTAAGTCTAGTCTGAGTCAGATGGCTAAGTGAAGCGGTGGAAAATTTTCACTTAGCTATATCATGGAGATTTTGGTGACAAAGATAAAAAGTCACGTAATCGACACTGTATCACTTCCCAACACTCACGCTTGTTCACGAACACTTTGCGAATAATAATCCACCAATATTATGCACAAACATTTGGAAAAACCTAAGTTTTGGAAATTAAATACAGGGCGGACATAGCGACAGTTTACTTTCCCTCCAAAAACTCACGTCAACCTCTATCCAATCCAATCAGTCAATGTCACTCACTGTCACTGTTCACTGTCATGTCAGTGTGTTTGTGTACCTATTGTTGTGTTGTGTATTTCTATTTGCACGATTTCTATAATTATTCCTCTCCTATCGATAATTATTAATAAAAATAATAATTTCTTAGCATTTAGAGATTCAAAGACTAAAATCTCATGAAATGTAATAGCAAAGTTCAACGTAGTCTAGGAAAGTAGCTAAACATAACCTCTTAGAAGACGCCGTTGCCAAAATGTATTCTCTTTGTCGGCAAACTCACCCAGCTACAGGCATCGAACACGCTGTAAGCTGCTGCTTCTTCAACAATGACGAGACGTGCTTGGTGACCGCTGGCGCTAATATTATCAAAGTATTTAGGATGCTCCCCGAAGGCAACACTAAAGAGGTGAATGCCGGTAAGTAACCCCTGTTATATTCAGCAATTCTAAGATAAACATCTCAGAATACAGTATGTAAATTAATTTGGGTTGTTAGTTGTCCGTGAAAAGACGAAATACAGCATCAGAATTTGTGCCTAGTGAATGCTATAATAGTGTTTGTGTTGTTCTTTTGTTTAATGTTGTACTTACAAAGAGTTTATTTATTTATTGAATAAAGGCACTGGTAGCACTTACAGTTTCCCAATGCGTGCTATAAGCTAGGGCAATCTACACAGGTTTATGAGACATATACACTGTACATGAAAAAATAAAGGTTTATCGTAAAAAATATAAAAAAAAAGTTAAAAGTAGTACTAGATCTCTTGAGATTTTCTTGTGCTGAGCCAGTAAAAAATAACTTCATTTCTCATAATAATATTTTTCAGCGGGACAACCAATACCGCCGAAAATGAAGTTGGAATGCCTCGCATCATACACGCTATGGGGCAACGTGATGTCCATGGCCTCAGTCCGGTACCCGAGCACCGGTAGGGACCTCCTGCTCGTGTCGTTCAGAGAGGCCAAGCTGTCAGTGCTGCAGTACGATCCACAAACTAACAATCTTATTACGCTGAGTATGCATTATTTTGAAGAAGACGATATGAAGGTTAGTTATTTTCTTTTTTTAGTTTTTAAAGATGTTTTTGGGGCTATGTTATATAGCTGTTTCCATAATCATGGATATCATAAGTAGGAAGAAATTTGAAAATTATATAATAGAAAGCTAATTTTTTTTAAATAATTATTTTGCAGTACCTGAAAATGTCTAGTCATTTATTTGATTATTTTACGCATAAATAATCCTTGTAAATTGGCAAAGGTCTCTTATGAAGAGAGAATGGGATGAATTATAATATTTTTTTAATACTTTATACAGTATACAGCCCTGGAAACAAGTCCTTTAAGGCCCTCCTTTAATTTATTAATCTTTTTTTGTCTCACTTTAGTCAAGTCAAAAATATAAAGTCAGTAGTCTAGTCAAGAGTCAGATAGATAAGGGAAGTTGTGGTAAAATTTCACTTAGCAATAACTTGGAGATATTTGTGACAAAGATAAAAGTCATGTAATCAACACTGTACCATTTCCCAATATTTACTCTAAACACAAAAAAATATATATTTATTTCAGGGTGGCTGGACCACACACCCTCACATACCATGGATCCGAGTGGACATAGAATGTCGCTGTGCCGTCATGTTGTTGTACGGCAAGAAGCTGGCCGTGCTGCCGTTCAGGAAAGACATCACTTCCGAGGAAGGAGACCCTTTAGAAGCTAAACCTTTAGATAGTAAGAAAAATGTGAGTGGGTGTCATAATTGCATTTTATTTCATGGTACTAGTGGGATAAATCAGTGTCATTTGAACCATCAATGGTACTACTGTCCAATGGTACAAGCAAGCAACGCCGGGTGTCATTTTTGTATTATTTTTCCTGGTACTAGTGTTATATATAAAGCAATGCCATTTGTACCATTAATAGTAATATCAAATGGTAGGCTAGGTCTTATTTTATCTTATCTTAAATATGGGTCCTAAATTAAAGGAAGCACGTCGAACCTTTGGGTCCTTTTGTACTTACCCCATCCCTTACTCACCCACACAGGGATTTCTGAAGAAGGACTGCATGAGCTTCAGAACATCACCTGGTGCGAAGTGCCTATAGTCCTCCAGGTCAGGGTACGCTGCTCCAAAGAGGTCCATTCGCTTGCTGGCCAGTGAGTCACAGCAACACAAAATGTGTCTCATGGACTCCTCTGCTTTTGCACATGCCCTACATTCGGGGCTTTCGACAAGTTTCAGTTTAAAGAGGTGACTGCGGTTTTCAAAATGTCCTATTATTGTTCTTGTCTGTGTTCTGTTATACCTACAGACCTTCCTATGCCACCAGGTGCCATTGGCACCAATCGTCGCCTTCGAGTGTGCGAGTCCACTCAGTGCATTCCATTCCGCCTTTTGTCTCCTCTCGACATTTTCTTTAACAGCTGTAATTGCCGTTCCATATGCTAGCCCTACGAAGGGCTCAGGTCCTATTAAAGGATTACTGGATCCTTCCCTTGCCAGTTTATCGGCTTTCTCGTTCCCCTCAACCCCAACGTGACCGGGCACCCAAACCAGTCTCAGCCTGTTGTGTCTTCCCAATTTATTAAGGGAATTCACACAGTCCAAGACTAGTCCAGAATCAGTCCTGTCTGAGCTGAGAGCAGCAAGAGCCGACTGGCTATCGGTAAGAATGTAGATAGATTGGTTTTTTAGGCCTTTCTCTAGATTCAATTTCGCACATACAGTAATCGCATACGTTTCTGATTGAAAAACGGTGGATAACCGTCCCATGCTCTGATACAGTTGCCTGTCCTTGGAAAAGATGCCTGCTCCTGTTCCATGGTTGGTTTTTGACCCGTCCGTGTACCAAGTAAGGCAGTCTTTCTCTAAAGGTCTAAATTCTCCCTTCCATTCTTCCCTTGATGGGACATATGTTTTGTAGTTTCTTTTGAAGTTATACACGGGTAGTATCTTGTCGCTTCCCATGTTTAACATCCTGTCGAGTTCTTGTGTGGTCTCCATTTGCAAATGCCTTGTCCTTGGTGCGTTCCTGTTCCACACGCCAGCTGTAGACAGCCGGTAGAGTGTTTTACAGGCTTCGCCTTCTATATATAGATGTAGTGGCGGCATTCCTAGGATAATTTCCATGGATACCGTTGGTGTAGTAGTAAACGCACCAGAGATAGCACAGCAGGCCATCCGCTGTAGCTTTCTAAGGGCATTTATACATGTCACCTGTTGGACCTTCGGCCACCATACTAGTGCTCCGTAGGTCAGAATAGGCCTCACCATCATATCGTACAGCCATCGTACAATATACGGTTTAAGTCCCCATGTTTTACCATATGTACTTCTACACATGCCAAATACTCTTGTGGCCTTTGTTATAATATTGTTAACATGTGTGTTCCAAGTCAGTTCTTTGTCCAGTGTTACACCTAGATACTTAACCTCCTTGGTCAATGTGATCTCCGTACCATTCATCCTGAGGTTGTTTAGTCCCGTCAGATTCCGGAGCCTTGTAAAGGGTATAACTGTTGTTTTGCTCGGGTTTATACTCAGGTGATTTTCTAAGCACCATTTCTGTACATCCATCAAAGCTTTATTCATTATATCCTTTACCGTATTAGGAACTTTACCATTAATAAGGATGGCAATGTCATCTGCATAACCAACCGCTACTACTGGTCCTTTATTTAGAATAGCTATCAGAGAATTCACAACCAGGCTCCACAGGGTCGGAGATAGTACTCCCCCCTGCGGACATCCCTTAGTCGTCACCGCCGATAGCTTATCCCCCATAAGCTCGGTTGTAATTATCCTACTTTTGAGCATATTGTTCATCCATCTGCAGAGTGTTTCCGGAATACCGTGTACCGTTGCCGCTCTGCAGATAGATTCAAATGTGGTCTGGTCAAATGCCCCCTCTACATCGAGGAAGGCCCCTAGACATATTTCTTTACTTTCGAGCGCCTTCTCAGCTTGGTTCACTACATAGTGTAGGGCTGTCTCTGTCGATCTACCAGGCTGATAGGCGCATTGCATACTGTGGAGCGGATGCTTCTTAAGTGGACCATCTCTAATGTATCTATCCACCATTTTCTCCAATACCTTCAACAAGAAAGATTGCAGACTTATAGCTCTAAAGGATTTAGGCTCATCATATGTCGCTTTTCCTGGCTTAGGAATAAACGTCACATTCACCAACCTCCACGCTTTTGGAATATACCCAAATGCTATGCAGGCTTTGAATAGTCTACATAGATGTGGACCTAGTATGGAGATTCCTTGTTGCAAGAATATCGGGTAGATGCCATCTGGTCCTGGGGCCTTGTACGGCTGCAAGGTTCCCACGGCCCATTTTAATTTCTCGTCATCTACTACCTTCTTTGCCACCTCCCAGTCTCTTTTGAAGGTTTTCACCTCTACAGATTCCAGGCAGTTGAGATCTTGCTGATCAACTGTTGTCTCAATGCAACCTGGAAAGTGAGTATTACACATCACTCTCAATGTTTCCTTGCCGGTTTCGGTTTGCAAACCATTTTCATCTTTCACAGATAACAATGGATTTGCTTTAGTAACACTTACAGATTTAGCCAGTCGCATTCCTTCAGGCAGTGCACTTATCGAGTCACATTGACGTCTCCAAGCCGCTTGCCTAGCCTTTTTCACCATTTTACTATATTCGGTTAGGGCCTTATGATAGTCCCTAAAGTCCTTTTTGGCTTTAGCTTCATTAAAGAGCCTTCTCGTTTCCTGTCGCATTTTTGCGACTTCTGGCGTCCACCAAGGTTCCTTTAGGCCCCTAGGTTTGCGCTCTGGACAGCTGTCCATCCAGGCAGTTTTTATACCATTAACGATACGATCAGCTTCCAGTTCGAGGTCAATAACAGAGTTAAGCTTCGATCCTGGAGCTCCTAATTCTACTTTTAGCATTTCTCTGTACGATAACCAGTCAGTATGCCTTGGGTTCCTTTTGCGAACATTTTGTGATATTATAGGCTAGGTGGTCTTTCATAAATTATGAAGATACCACTTGCGAGTGTGGTGCATCCCCTCAGACGATAGACCACGTTTTGACGTGCCCAGCGTGCCCCGATACCTGCACACTGGAGGATCTATACAAGGCTACAGAGAACGCTGCGAGGGTTGCCCAATTTTGGGCATCCAAGGGTATATAAGGTGAACGCGACACGCTAAGAAAGAATGGTACAGATGGTCCGGCGAGGTGTTATCACAGAATACTATAACATGGTGTCTTTCAAAAAGGGCGTGATAAGATTCCTCTAGGGTAGGCAATGCGCATGTGATATCCCTAGTGTTGCAGGCGTCCATGGGCTACGGTGACCGGTTACCATCAGGTGGGCCGTACGCTTGTTTTCCTATTAAATGTTATAAAAAAAAATCTATACTGTACTAATTCTGTACTACATATTTCTATTACGCCATCTTACGCATCTACGATGTATTCTTTGGACTTGTAATGTTTCTTTTTTTTATTGTATTTATAAACTAACAGTTACAGTAATAATTTCTACATAAATTGATCAGTAAAATAATAAGTCCAGTTATTAGTTATTAGTAGGTATTCAAACTTATAACGATTGAATAATATAGCCTTGATTGAAATTTTTATAAACAGCTCTCCTTATCATAAACCCAACTTTGAGGGTCGTGCTCCACCCCACGTGTAGTAGTAAGCCTCAGCCAAGATTATGCCTGTTCTCCCTTTCAACATGAATGATAATATATTATGCTTTTTTTAGCAACCCGCTCAACATTTAATATATTATGCTTTTTTTAGCAACCCGGTCAACCATTAATATATTATGCTTTTTTTAGCAACCTGCTCAACCATTAATATATTATGCTTTTTTTTAGCAACCTGCTCAACCATTAATATATTATGCTTTTTTTTAGCAACCTGCTCAACCATTAATATATTATGCTTTTTTTAGCAACCCGCTCAACCAGTAGTCCGTGCGCCAACATTAGCCTCCTACGTCATAGTACTCAAAGACTTGGACGAGAAAATAGACAATATATTGGACATACAGTTTTTGCATGGATATTACGAGCCCACTTTGTTGCTGTTATATGAACCGGTCAGGACTTTCCCTGGGTAAGTTTTCATTTATTCATTCATATTGTGCTGTTATTTGTTGACCTTGAAAACCATGGTGTCAGAGATTTTTCGAAATCGATACAACTGATTATAAAGACTTGCTATTTACATTATTCCCAGTCAAGGGACAGTCGCAATAGATTTTGTTTGCCAAATAGATCGTTATTTTGAATTATATTAAGCAAAAACATAATTATATATCTCCCTACTCTTAGATAATTTATTTGTTGTATTTTTTTAAATTGTATAATAAGGTTAAAATTACTTAAGAATACAAGTTTTATTATTAAAAATTAATTGAGAATTGTGAAATAATTCCAGAAAAAAAATCTATTACAATCAACCAGTAAATAACCATAAGAATTAGGAATGTATTATAAATACCAACGAATAATTTAAACTCGGCAAAAGCGAGACAACACCATAGATATAAAAAAAAAAATAAGTTTGTCTCGCATACTTTTTATTTGCTGGTTTCTTGATATATATTTTTTGTCATCAACTTTTATTTCAGTCGCACGGCAGTACGTAACGACACGTGTGCGATGGCCGGTGTCAGTTTAAACATGAGTGCACGGGTTCATCCTGTCATTTGGTGCATCGGAGGATTGCCATTTGATTGTTTGCAAGCTGTTAGTGTACCGAAACCATTAGGTATGTATTAAGTAGTAATAAATATATTATATTACTAGCTGTTCCCTGCGGCTTCGCCCCGCGTGAGACTCGGTTATATCGCGCCCAAAAGTAGCCTATGTTTGTCCTCAGGTCGTTAACTACATCCCTACCAAATTTCATTACAATCGGTCCAGCAGTTTAGCCGTGAAGAGGTGACAGACAGACAGACAGACAGACAGACAGACAGACAGACAGACAGACAGACAGACAGACAGACTTTCGCATTTATAATATTAGTATGGATTATGTCCAGTGGTTGCAGTGTACAACGTTTTCTTCAATAAATAGGTGTTATATTCTTAATATTTTAAACATTTATTACATACTTTCAAATCTTGTAATTGAATGTATGTATTTCGAGACGAGTGAGTAACGAATAAGATTTTGAATTCTTGACAAATCGCTGGAAGGGATAGATAGGGCGCGCCCGGGGCAGCATGCGATCAAAGTCCGAGAAAGTTTCCCACGTTTTTACACTAGATGGCGCCTACTGCCCTTAAGGGTATCCTCTAAGGGTATTAAGTTAAATATCATATCAAAAAATCAAGTTAACGCTCTCACACGTGTCCTGACGCGAGTTTAACATTTTTCACCCATCTCAAAAAATGCAAAGCGCTGCTAAAGAATTTTCATTTCAAAAATAAAACTTACAAGTCACCGCGATCAAAAAATATGAGAGTAAAATATGTTGAAAATATTTTGAGTTAATATATTGATGAACTTTATTTCTTATGATTTCAAGTTTTCACAATTTCTTCATCCCTTTAAAATGGATTTTTAATAATTCTAATAAACCTGTTTTTCTTTGTAGGTGGTTGTTTGATAATGGCGGTGAACTCTCTCATATACCTGAATCAGTCGGTCCCGCCGTACGGAGTATCATTGAACAGTATAGCCACGCATACGACCAATTTTCCATTGCGTAAGTGATTTATATTTTTCAGGATGTTGATTGATTTATGATTTTAATTATTAATTAGGGTCAGTTGAAACTAGTGATGTACCCGCTGGAAATTTACTGTTTACGGGAGTATTTTCTTTGGAAATTTATGCAAATATTCCTAAAGTTACCAAGTTCCTTGAAAACTTTCCCAAAGTTGCCAAGTCATTTGGCAATTCCTGGAATAATTCCAAAGTTCTAAAATAGCTAAAATGGGCTTAACATATATTTGTTAATTTTTATGAATAATTCTAAATTGCTTATCATTAATCAACAATCAAGTTCTTTTTATTTATAGGTATACAGGAAGGAGTATGTATAACATTGGACGGAGCATGCGTAGCTCCATTAGGGCAAGGTCGCTTCGCATTATCACTTCGTGGAGGACAATTGTATGTGATAACATTACTGTCTGATTCGCTGCGAACTGTGAGGAGCTTCCATCTTGACCGGGCGGCTGCTTCTGTGCTTACTACTTGTGTGAGTTTATGTTTTTTACCCCCGACGCAAGAAGAGAGTCATGGGTGATATCAGTTAGATTAACAGAGACAATTAAGGCTATTAAAAAAAACAAAATACAACCGGCGGCCATTTAAGGTAAAAGAGAGTTAACCTTGACATAAGTCAGTTTGACAGATGAGCACGCAATATGATATGACATTGACGTTTAGTTTAATTTACCAACAAAGAGGGAAGTTAATTTAATGCGTCTGTCTGTGTATTTGTCTGCGGTATCGTAGCTCCACAACGGATGAACCGATTTTTGTTTTTTTTTTTTGTGTCATAGATAATTTTATTAATATTTAAAACCTCGTCGTTTGTTAAGAGCTCATTCAATCAAGATATAAATGAAGGAACTCCACCGACAAGAGCCTAGCTCTTTAATTTATGACGATGATGACATACATTGAAGTGTTCAGAACGTAAAACCGACTATGTAAAATATAGCTTGATTAAAATGACAGCTGTCAAATCGCATTCATTTTCTTGTTAGTCTCTGTCGCACTTTAATGTTATCTATATTTCTGTCTTGCTGTTAAAGTCATCATCCATATTTTATAGATTATAGTGCTTGACTTATTTTATGCCTTTCCAGATGTGCGTGATAGAAGAGGACTTCCTATTCTTAGGTTCGCGTCTCGGCAACTCCTTGTTGTTGAGAGTGACAGAGAGGGAGAATAGGATGTTATTCTCTGTGGACAAACCTCTTGAAGCAACCGTCGATCTCACAGAGTCTGATGGTGGTAAGTGCCGGTGGAGTTTGTCATCATCTATGCTTTACACAGACCATGCACACCCTGGTGTTAGAATTCTTCAAAACCGCCTCTTGGTCTTGGCGTGGTTCCTTTAACGACCACCAGATGGCAGCTGGCAACAACGGCTTAACGTGTCTGACGAAGCAAGCATATTTATTATCCTACAATTACGTGATTAAATGTCCTACCAAAATAGAAACTACTAAATAATGTTTGCTTACCGTGGGGATCGGACCGATGACCACCGAGTCTTCAGGAAAATGCCTTAACAACTGGACCACAGATGCAGTCATTCCACGTATATCCCGTGAAAGCGGGACCGTAGAATAATTCTACCAAACTAAATTAATTTAAGAGATTGTGTTGCTTGTACATTTATTTTTTAGATAATTTTGCACTTTTCCTTGTATTTATTTGTATACAGTATTTTGGTTAGTTTATTTTTTAAATAATATTTCAGATGCCAACAAAGAAACAGCGCCCCAAAACAAAGAAACACAAAAAGACTCTGACCCGGCCGCTAAGAAACGTCGCCTCGACACTATAAGTGATTGTGTGGCGTCTAATGTTATAGAAATCAGCGATAAAGACGAATTGGAGGTGTACGGATCAGATATTAGGACGTCTACGCAACTCACCAGCTATGTTTTTGAGGTATTTATAAGTGTAGCCATCTTCGTTGGACCGTATGCTTGATTGCCGGCGAAATTGTATAAATAAAACTGGCCAAGTGCGAGTCGGACTCGCGTATGAAGGGTTCCGTACACTATCTATATAATATGAAAACACCTCACGTTTTTGCATGGGACTTAAATATTTATTTTGTTTTGTTTTTAGTATTTTTTTGTTATAGTGGCAACATAAATACATCATTTGTGAAAATTTTAACTGTCTAGTTATCTCGGTTCACGAGATAAAACCTGGTGACTGACGGACGGACAGCAAAGTCTTAGTAATAGGGTCCCATTTACCCTTTGGGTATGGAACCCTAAAAATGTGTGCGACAGGAGTTTGTTATTACAGTTTCGGTCGAAATCGAAACTTTATCAGACATGTCACATATCTACGGATTACTGGAATTGGGTTCGTGCTCCACCCCGTGCAATACTGTACGCCACAACCAAATTAATTGTGCTTATTGCCCACCGTGCTTATGCATGTCACGTCGACTAAGCGTGTGTAATATCTATTTATTTATTTATTGGGAAAAACAAACGGTAAAAACATTACAAAAAAATACTAAAAACAATTTACAACAAATTTTAACAGTAATGTTGCCCATAACGTTATCATAATATCATCAAGAAATATACATAAATTATTTAAAACATACAACGTTAAGTTATATCTCAAAAACAGTTAGCCTTTAGGCAGCCTGAAAAATCTGACAGTGTTGGCCACTAACACACCCGGGTCATGTTCCTGTGGGTATAGTTTCCCTGTAAAAAGGTTTACGGAGGTTAGACGGGAGTCGCTCCATTGTAATAGGCTATACCGGTATTTTTTTTGTTGATAAATAAAATAAATAAATATATAGGGACAAATCACACATATTGAGTTGGCCCCAAAGTATGTTCGAGACTAGACATTATTTCTATTATTTGTATGTACGAGTATAAATTTGATTTTTAGCAATTTTCACTTTGTCAATTCGATTAATTATTAAACTATCTCTTGTATTATTAAAATTTTGCATGCCTGATGGCGCAACATAGAGTACCTACTATTTTTAATATATTTTATGTTTTTAATACATCCTTAAACCTATGTTGGACGATATAAATGAATTATGAATTACTTGTATTATGGGATACTAACTAGACGATGCTAATGTGATGTAAATACAGACAATGTGTAAGTATAAGGGAGGGTTTATACTTAATTCAAATTAAATTCAAATTCAAATTGTTTATTTTCAAAATAGGATATTCTTATCACTTATTGACGTCAATTGTTACTTATTTTAAGTTTACCACCACTTCCAAAGCGCAAGTGGAGAAGAAGTGGCGCCACAAACTCCACAGCAGCATTTTCTTCAAAAACGTCAATTCACAAAATTTGAGTCAAATCAGACGAGTTTACATTTGAATATTTTTATAATTACCATAAGTTTATTATTAAATAAATATTGAGGATTATTGAAATAGTTTAATAAAAATGTCAAGTAATAAAAGATGTCATGATATAATGAAAAAAAAAAATAATGTACTGAATGTACATATGATCAATTTTTAGCTATAGTTTGGAGGACTCCGCACCAAGCTTAAGTTACACATCCTTGTAATTCTTCCCCATTAGGTCTGCGATTCATTACTGAACATCTGCCCAATCGGCGACGTGTCAATGGGCGAACCACAACTGCTGTCCGAAGACCACATCCGCGGACAAGACGGTCCGGCTTTAGAGCTGGTCGCCTGCAGCGGACGCGGGAAGAATGGCGCTTTGACTGTTTTACAGCGGACAGTGAGGCCGCAACTTATTACTGCGCACAACTTGCCTGGTGAGTTATGAGGTTATCCCTTTGGGGCGCGAGAGCATATCCATAGGGATATGCGCTGCACACCCTGGTGTCGGAGTTCTTCGGAACCACCTTTCGGCTTCTGACGTGATTCCCTTGACGACTACCATATGGCAGCCGGGACCAACGGCTTAACGTGCCTTCCGAAGCACGGAATCATCTTTATTATCAGACAATCAGGTTATTCACGCCTGCAATGTCCTAATCAAACTGGAAACAACAAAGTATGCTTTCCGTGGGCATAGAATAAACCCACGACCCTTTCAGGCAAATGCCTTAACCATTGGACCCCAGAGGCAGTGATACATATCAGAAATTGTGTATTTTTGTTCGATAATTAGCTTTACCTATACGGTGTTAACAGTATTCGGTAATTTTCAATTTTAAGTTGTTGTATTATATTACAGTACCTGGGCGACCGGGCTTCGTTCGTTTTATGTAGAAAATCTTTTTGCCCGAAAATATGGGTAAAATTAATTTTCCCAGACATTGAACCTAGTTAGATTATCTTTTTGATTATGTAAGAATTTATGTTGAAAATTTCAATGAAATCGTTAGAGCCGTTTTCGAAAAGGCGAGTAAATATATATATAATATTAATAGTATTGTGATTTTTTTTTTCAATTTTTTTCAGCAGTAATTTTTTTTACGCATTTTTTTTAATAAGTGGAAGATGTGTTTTTGTTTAGATATCCATATTAATATTATAAATGCGAAAGTCTGTCTGTCTGTATGTCTGTCTGTCTGTCTGTCTGTTTGTCCTTCTGTCTGTCCTTCTGTCTGTCTGTCTGTCTGTCTGTCTGTCTGTCACCTCTTCACGGCTAAACTGCTAAACCGATTGTGATGAAATTTGGTAGGGATGTAGGTAAAGACCTGAGGTCAAACATAGGCTACTTTTGGACGCGATATAACCGAGTCCCACGCGGGGCGAAGCCGCGGGCAACAGCTAGTATATATATATATATATATATATATATATATATAATAGTATTGTGTTTTTTTTTTTCAATTTTTTTTCAGCACTATGTTTTTAATAAGAGAAAGATGCGCTTTTAGTTTAGATATATCAATATATGTAACACACCGTGTATACAGGCTGCATCGACATGTGGACGGTGATGGGCGAGCCGAGTGAGACGCCGCGCGACGCGCACCGAGACATGGAGGGCTCGCACGCGTATCTGCTGCTGACGCAGGAACACAACACTATGGTGACCATTGCTTTTAGGGTTCTGTGCCCCTAGTATGAGTGCGTTAGGATTTTGTATGGAATTTCTTAGTTGCCTTACTATCCGCCAGAGGCGCTGTACAGGTTTGTCATACAAAATCGCTAACGCAGTCTGCGTTAAGAAAAACTCATACTAGGGGCACTGTTGCATTACAGCTCGGTTGCCTGGAAGAAATTGCTTTAGCGATACGCCTTTGTACATCAAAGCTGAAATGTACATATATACATATCATCACGCCTGTCTCCCGCAGGGGTAGGCAGAGACTAGAGATTTCCATTGGCTACGATCCTTACATACCTCTCTCGCCTCCTCCACACTCATCACTCTCTTCATACACGCTCGCCGATTTCGGGTACTCCTAATGTCTCCCTTTTTCAAAAGGTCTGCGATTTGGTCGCAGTATGTTTTAGGAGGCCGACCCTGACCACCGCTCACAGCCAACTCTGCTTTGTATATACCTTTCGTCACAGCCACACATAGCCATAAATAAATAAATAAAATAAATATATAGGGACAAATCACACAGATTGAGCTAGCCCCAAAGTAAGTTCGAGACTTGTGTTATGGGATACTAACTCAACGATACTATATTTTATAACAAATACATGTATAGATAAACATCCAAGGGCTCAGTCGCAAAATGTCTCTTTCGCAAACGGTCCCCTAGTCGTAAAATGTCTCTTTCGCATTATATCTCTTTCTCATAATGTCTCTTTCGCAGAATGCCTCTTTCGCACAATGTCTCTTTCGCAAAATGTCGCTACAGGGACTTAGTATAAAAATATGACTTACAAAGCAAAATCATTTATTGCAGTAATAGGGTAAACAAATTATGATGTAACATGTGTACCTACTTAATAAATTTGTTTATGTAATTAAAATAGCAAAAAAAAAGAGTTGCCATCACTAAACTTTAAATAGTAACAAAATAATTTTTCAAACAAATTTATTAAGTAGGTACACATGTTACATCATAATTTGTTTACCCTATTACTGCAATAAATGATTTTGCTTTGAAAGTCATATTTTTATTCTAAGTCCCTGTAGCAACATTTTGCGAAAGAGACATTGTGCGAAAGAGGCATTCTGCGAAAGAGACATTATGAGAAAGAGACATTATGCGAAAGAGACATTATGAGAAAGAGATATAATGCGAAAGAGACATTATGAGAAAGAGATATAATGCGAAAGAGACATTATGAGAAAGAGATATAATGCGAAAGAGACATTATGAGAAAGAGATATAATGCGAAAGAGACATTATGAGAAAGAGATATAATGCGAAAGAGACATTATGAGAAAGAGACATTATGCGAAAGAGACATTATGAGAAAGAGATATAATGCGAAAGAGACATTATGAGAAAGAGATATAATGCGAAAGAGACATTATGAGAAAGAGATATAATGCGAAAGAGACATTATGAGAAAGAGATATAATGCGAAAGAGACATTATGAGAAAGAGACATTATGCGAAAGAGACATTATGAGAAAGAGATATAATGCGAAAGAGACATTATGAGAAAGAGATATAATGCGAAAGAGACATTATGAGAAAGAGACATTATGCGAAAGAGACATTATGAGAAAGAGATATAATGCGAAAGAGACATTTTACGACTAGGGGACCGTTTGCGAAAGAGACATTTTGCGACTGAGCCCATCCAAGACCCAGGTCAATCAGAAAAAGATAATTTTTCATCTTGACCTGACCGGGGATCGAACCCGGGACCTCCTGAGTAGCGGTCAGGCATGTTAACCATTACGCCACGGAGGTCGTCAAAAAAAAGCCATGAAAACTAGTTCTTGGCCTTTCTTCAATTTATTAATCTTCTTCAGTCCTACTTTAGTCAAATCAAAATCGTCAATTCAGTTGTCTAGTCCAGTGAAGTAAGTCTTGTCAGAGTCAAATGGCTAAGTAAAGCGGCTGAAAAATTTCACCTAGTTACAACTAAGAGGTTTTGGTGACAAAGATAAAAGTCACGTAATCGACACTGTACCACTTCCCAACACTTACGCTTGTTCACGAACATGAGGGAAAGTAAACTGTCACTTTGTTCGCGCAATGTGTTTACAACTTTTTAGTTGTAATGTATTGCGTACTCAAAAAAATATTTGTTTTTGCCAAAAACAAAAAACACGAGGGAAAGTAAACTGTCACTTTGTCCGCGCAATGTGTTTACAACTTTTTAGTTGTAATGTATTGCGTACTCAAAAAAATATTTGTTTTTGCCAAAAACAAAAAACACGAGGGAAAGTAAACTGTCACTTTGTCCGCGCTGGATTCAATTTCCAAAATTTAGGTTTTTTTCAAGTATTTGTACATAATAATGGTGGATTATCCGAAAAGTTTTCGTGAACAAGCGTGAGTGTTGGGAAGTGGTACAATGTCGATTACGTACTGAACTATAATATTTTTTTTCGTTCATCTCACTTCACTCATTCGTCGCTTATTTATTTTTCCGGTGGACATTTAACTACCCTTTCTCTCTCTTTCCTCCTTATCTTAAGGCGAGGTAGTGAATGAATTAATAATTCATTCATTCATTCACAGGTACTCCAAACGGGCCACGAAATCAATGAAGTGGATAGTTCAGGGTTTATGACGTCAGCGCCGACAATTTTCGCGGGAAACCTTGGCAGCAACAAGTATATGGTTCAAGTCACCACTACTGCCATCAGACTTGTACATAGTAAGTGAATTTAGACCTTATATCACTGACTTAGATAATATAATAGATTGAGTTTATGTTTGATCGAAATAATCAAATTTCAACCTATTTATGATAGCACTAAAGTTGATAATAAAATGACAATATTCGCGGGAAAACTCGGCAGTAACAAGTATATAGTTCGTCACTATTACTGCCATCAAACTTGTACATAGTAAGTCAATTTAGATCTTATATCACTGATTTAAAGTGCATTATAGGTTGAGTATGTCTATAATAGAAAACAAACCAATTTTAACAAATTTAACAGTGTTAAAAGTTCATGATGCGTTGGAAATTCAATCTAGATGAGCAGACCTTAAGACCATAGTTTCACTATGTCTAACAAAAGAAAAATTTGAACCTTCTGATTTCAATGCTACAGTTCTTAAGGCTTTGTAAATCTAGTTTATATTATAACTAGCTGTTCCCCGCGGCTCCGCCCGCGTGGGAATCGGTTATATCGCGCCCAAAAGTAGCCTATGTTTGACCTCAGGTCGTTAACTACATCCCTACCAAATTTCATCACAATCGGTCCAGCAGTTTAGCCGTGAAGAGGTGACAGACAGACAGACAGACAGACAGATAGACAGACAGACAGACAGACTTTCGCATTTATAATATTAGTATGGATGCTTTGAAATCGAGATGAGTTACGGAAAATAATATAATGAGAAAATTATTTTCAAATAATTCAATTTTAACTTATTTATGACAAAGCTAAAGTTCATACTATCCGTACTTCCATATTGTAAATGCGAAAGTCTGTATGTTTTTCTGTCTGTCTGTTCACTTTCACGGCTAGACTGAACTGATTTTGATGAAATTTGGAATGGATACAATTAAAGACTAAAGGTCAAATAAAGGCTTTTTACCGCAATACAACCGACCACGCGTTATAATAAAATGACATTTTTTGGGGAAAACCTAATAAAAGCTAGGAAATCAACTTCATTATATTATTCAACTAGCGACCCGCCTCGGCTTTGCATGGGCATTTTAAAAACCGACATTGGCATTGTACCCTCTCCACGCGAGTTCAACTCGCACTTGACCGGTTTTTCATCTATATGGTTACGGACTGGAACAGGCTCTCTGAGAGTGTCATCACTACGCTTTCAGTCAACGCTTTTAAAAATAGATTAGACAATGTAAAAAATCTCCAAACTTAAGATGCACACGCACCAGCTTCATATGCTGCTAGAGTGTTTAAGAATATGAATAAAATAAAAATTATTCCTTCAACAGATGGTATCCAACTGCAGTCGATTCAGTTGGAATTCACGGCAATGTACGGTGCTACGGCCGATCCGTATCTATGCGTAGTATCTACGTGTGGGCGGGCGTTAGTGTTGGCTTTGAGGGAGTTCAGGGGCTCCGGGAACTCTATGGTGAGTTGTTTGGATAACAGATGGCGCTGATGGCATAGGATCTCCCTCTATACTAATAGTACCTGTGCCCCTAGTATGAGTTTTTCTTAACGCAGACGCTAGCGACTGCGTTAGGATTTTGTATGGAATTTCTTAGTTGCCTTACTATCCGCCAGAGGCGCTGTACAGGTTTGTCATACAAAATCGCTAACGCAGTCGCTAGCGTCTGCGTTAAGAAAAACTCATACTAGGGGCACTGGGCGACCGAGCTTCGCACGTTTTACGCAGAAAATCTTTTTGCGTAAAAATATAGGTAAAATTTGTATCTATAAAATATTTTTTATTTTTTTATTTTTATCTTTGTAAATAAAATATATAAATAATAAAATCACTTGTATTATAGTTTATTTGCATGTACCTTGTTTGCCTTTTGGGTAAACGATGTGTATAATCATTTATAGGATGTCAGAATGAAAATGATTAGATGTAAGTTTATTTAGTTAAATTGTTATGTTCTGATTTCTGTGATTGTATCTTATTCAATAAAATAAATGAATTTTCCCAAACTTAAACCTAGCTAGATTATCTTTTTGACTATGTAAGAACTTATGTTTAAAATTTCAATGAAATCGTTAGAGCCGTTTTCGAAAACGCGAGTACAAATAAATTAATATGCAAATATTGCTCGTTTAATAGTTTAGGATTATAAAGAGGAAAGATTTGTATTTTTGTGTGTATGTCTCTGGAGGTCCTGGGTTCGACCTCCGGTCAGGTCAACATGAAAAATGATCTTTTTCTGATTGGGCCGGATTTTGGATGTTTATTGGTCGTTGAGTTAGTATCCCATTACACAAGTCATGAACTTACTTTGGGGCTAACTCAATCTGTGTGATTTGTCTCTATATAAGGTGGACACAAATCAACTGCAAATATTTTAAGGGTAGATTCAGACCGCTATTCTGAACAACTTTTCCAAATATACTTATATCGGAAAACAAATTTTTTTTTTCACTCCCCACACTAAATTAAATCAGCTGATTCTCAATTAGTATGGGAGGTCAAACAATTTTTTTTCATATTTCAATATAAGTTTACTTGCAGAAGTTGTTTAGAATAGCGGTCCGAATCTGCCCTTAAAATATTTGCAGTTAATTTGTGTCCACCTTATATATTTATTTGAATAAATGAATGAATATGTGATGTATAACAATAAAACACAATAATGTTGTCTGTTTGTCTGTCAGACTGCCCGTTTAGCGCCAACTCGTCAATCCGTGTCATCTCGCCCGCCGTTGATTCGAGCCACGCCTTACAGAGATCTTAGCGGATTGTTCACTTCTGCTGACGTCGAAACTGTTCAGGTAAGGTATTCTTATAGAAGAATGTCGTTTTTATCATAAACCAGCTGTGCCCGCTACTTCGTCCGCGTGAAAATCTTCAGTTCGCAGTTAACGAAAAATTTTGTGAAATTAAAGTTACTCCTTATTACAATGTGAAAATATCTGTCAGAATCGGTCCAGCCGATCCAAAGATTACACGGAACAAACAGACTTACAGACAAAAGTTGTAAAATATGTTATTTCGGTGTATGTACTGTGTATACATTAGTAAAAAGCGGTTATTTAAATATAACAAACTGACACTCCAATTTTATTTATTTGTATGTATAGTATATAGATATGTATAGATATAGATAAATAAATAAAAATCTAACAAAAATTATTTCCATGTCAGTGATTTTTATAATAATAATGACTTTATTTCAGATAACTGTGATCCATAGTATGTTAGTATTACAAAAAGAAAATTTAATTATCTAGCTTGTTATTAAATCTATAAACTAAACGGTACAAAAATTATTTAATATAATATATAATGTACCTGTGAGAGTTTTTATTCATCCCCATTAATCATTACCATTAAGGATAATGGGTGGTGTAATAATTACACCACCTATTATCCCCAAGTCTATCAGTAACAAGTCTCACGTGAATACATTTTGTATCTCTTGTTTTTGTATACAATCAATTCTATAATATAATCGCAATTGTATATTTTAGAAATATTAAAAAAAAATTATCTTATCAAATCTTTTCATAAAATTGTCAAATAAAAGGTCGCGTACAGTGCGTTTTCAGAAGAATTTTCTCCCACGTACGCTAAGAATGTGGAATGAGCTCCCAGCCATGGTTTTCCCTAGAGACTACAACATGGGGTCTTTTAAAAAGGGCGTAAAAAGGATTCCTTAAGGGTCGGCAATGCGCACGTGACACTCGTAGTGTTGCAGGCGTCCATGGGCTACGGTGACCGCTTACCATCAGGTGGGCCGTATGCCTGTTTGCCTACTTGATAGTATAAAAAAAAAATGTTTTTTTTTTTTAATTTTTGGGGAGATAATGAGTATTTGTATTGTATTGTATCGTTATTAATGCCGCCTGGCGGTAAACAGCGAAAACATTACCAGGTGGCTTAGCCAAAGTCACAATCGCAAAACGTTAACGACGTACGACAAGAACAAAATGTATGGGATTGACATGAGATTGACCACGTGATATACCGCAGCTTATGTCAATCCCATACATTTTGTTCTTGTCGACATTCGTTAGCGTTTTGAAATTGTCACTTGGCTACGGGTCGGGTAACATAAATTTGATGCAATTTTTCATTACATTTAAACCATAATCAAAGAGTTTCCTAAATGTTTTCTATCCAGGTGAAAGGCGAATTCACAGGCAAAATGAAAGGGAAGAAGAACGTAAAAGCCGAGGGGTTCCAGCCGGGCGCGATTTACGAACTGAACGACGATGACGAGTTATTGTATGGAGGGGATCAGATGACACCCGCCGCTATGGCCAGTGTGAGTGAAACTATATTGAGTGTGTTGAAATGTTGAAAATTTCAATGAAATCGTTAGAGCCGTTTTCGAAAAAGCGAGTAAATATATATATAATACTAGCTGTTCCCCGCGGCTTCGCCCCGCGTGGGTCTCGGTTATATCGCGCCCAAAAGTAGTCTATGTTTGACCTCAGGTCGTTAACTACATCCCTACCAAATTTCATCACAATCGGTCCAGCAGTTTAGCCGTGTAGAGGTGACAGACAGACAGACAAACAGACTTTCGGATTTATAATATTAAGTATGGATTAGTATGGGAGTATGGATTACATGTACATTGGGTCAACATTGATAATTTGTGTTTTCAGTGAATAATGATTTTTAACTGATAGTGGCGCTAGTGTTCACCAAGGTATCTTAAGATCGCCGATTATATAATTATTATATACCTCTGTGGAACAATAAACTTATATTCCCATTTTCATAAAAACTAAGAAACCGCTGTGAAGCCCTTTTAAACTAAAATGTGTATTGGCTAAAAACGGGGTTATAGTAAAATGTTATTATAAAAAGTCTCGTGCTCCACCCCGCACGAGCTGTACACCACAACACAATAATCTTATCGACGTACCACCGCGCTAGCACTTGACAAGCACGATCGTTACGGACGCGTGTCCGTAACGATCGCTATTAAATGGCTCGCTATTAAATCCTTTAGGAGTTTGAAAGTTTAGCGAGAAATAGAAGGTACTGCCATAAAAATAAAGCATAAAATGTATTGCAGATAATGTTGGCGGAACAATCGAAAAACCCGGGCCTTCCGCGACGTGTCTCGCGATGGTGGAAGAAATATCTGGCTGAAGTGAAACCTACTTTCTGGTTGTTTGTGGTTCGAAGCAACGGAAACCTTGAATTGTATTCGCTGCCGGAAATGAAGCTTAGTTTCCTGGTTAGGGACGTGTGTGCTGGACATAGGGTAAGTTAATGAAACCACAATTGTGTGGGGTAAAGTCACAATTGTGTGGGGCGAAGTAACGATTATAAGGGACGTAGACACAATTGTGTGGGACGAAGTCACAATTGTGTTGGGCGAAGTCACAATTGTGTTGGGCGAAGTTACAATTGTGTGGTACGAAGCCGCAATTGCGTGGGACGAAGTTACGATTATGAGGGGCTAAGTCACAATTGTGTGGGACGAAGTCGCAATCGTATGGGGCAAAGTCACAATTGCGAAGGGCGAAGTAACAAGCTGAGCAGTTTGCCATACCTTCAAACAACTTCAACAGTAGTTAGTTGTTTCCAGTTTGGTTAGGACATTGCAGGCTTGAATCACCTGATTGTCTTACAAAAAATATGATTCCGTGCTTCGGAATGCACGTTAAGCCGTTGGTCCCAGCTGCCAACTGATATTCGAAAGAAAAAGAAACCACGTCAGAGGCCGAGAGGCGGTTCCGAAGAACTGACACAAGGGTGTGCATGCTCGATTGACTGTGTCATCTACACGAAGTGATGATCAAAAATTTATTTCAGATCCTAGCAGATAGTTTGGAATCCGTGCCAATAATAACGAACCCTATAGATGACGATGAGTTGAACACAACCACCCATAACTCAGAAGTTGATAAGCTTAAAGAGTTGTTGGTGGTGGGGGTTGGTCACAAGGCAAGCAGGGTGCTCATGTTCATGAGGTGCGATGACCAGCTCATGATATACCAGGTAAGACTATAATAACCATGCAAAAATAAATTATTTAATTTTAAAAGATAAAATAGGTCAAAAGGTCTTAAAAAGTCTAATACGCCAACTATAATTAAAAATTAATTAAATTTAATTATAATTCATGTATTCATTCATTCATTCAGTCATTCATCAATTCATTCGTTCTGTAATATAAAACAAAAAGAAGTGTCTTAAAAATGTCATTCATTTCCGAACGAATGAATGAATGAACTAATATAAAGGTGCACAATTAAGTAAGATGGACAACCACGCAAAAAATAAATGTATAATTGGTTTTAAAAAGTAAAGGAACACACGGACTTTAGTATAAAACTTGTCATTATAATATATAAAAGTTTTATAAGTAAACTTGAAACCATATAATTTGTATAAATAAATCAGTCATTCATCTGTTCACTCGTTCAGTAATGAACAATGAACATAAAGGTGCAAACATATTAACTGTTATTTTAAAAAAATACTAGCGACCCGCCCCGGCTTCTCATGGGCATAAAAACCTTCCTCTTGAATCACTCTATCTATTAAAAAAACCTCATCAAAATAAAAGCGTAGTTTTAAAGATTTAAGCATACATAGATCCCTATAGGGACAGAGAAAGCGACTTTGTTTTTAAATCCCGACGCAAAAAGAGGGGTGTTATAAGTTTGACGTGTCTGTCTGTCTGTCTGGCATCATTGCTCTCGAACGGGTAAAGCGATTTCAATTTAGTTTTTATTGTGTTAAAGCTGATTTATGGGCGAGTGTTCTTAGATATATCGGTTGACCCGTTTCGAAGTTGTGGGGGTGAAAGTGGGGAAGGGTAACCGAATATCTGCAAAATATAGTCGAGTAATAAAAACTAAATGTGTCGTGGGTTTTTTTAAATTTTAAATTTAATGTTATATACTATGTAGTGATAGTGAAGTGATGTAGTGATAGTGATATTCAGGATAATCTTGTTCCAGGCATACAAGTACCCCCGTGGCAATCTTAAAATGCGTTTCTCTCGTGTGAACGTGTCATTCCCATTCGGTTACTTGAGCGAAATGCCCGCGTTCGAGGGAGACAGTTACGAAGCGGCCGCGTTGAGGGAAAATGTTAGACAACTGCGGTATTTTGGTGAGTTTCGTGTGTTTTTTATTTCTTTCCTAGCTTTTACCCATGGCTTCCCTTGGTCCCTATGCCCTTCATAATACTTCTAACTATAAGATGCAAAATTTCAGAGAGATTGGTTCAGTAGAAACGTAGTGTTGGAAATAACACGGCTTTCTTTTAGCTTCAAAATCCGTTGCGTAGTTCTAAAGATTAAGCATACATAGGGATATAGGCACAGAGAAAGCGACTTTGTTTTATACTATGTAGTGATGGTGATTCATTGTATTTCTCTTTATCGTTAATGTGACATTATATTTTGGTTATTTCAGTGAAATTCCCGCGTTTGAGGTGACGATGCGGTCGCGTTGAGGGAAAATGTTAGAAAGCTGCCGTATTTTGATAAATTTATCTCTTAAGCTATCTCTTTTACACACTAGAAATACGGCCAAATGAATTATTTGACTGTATTTCACTCTATTTCTCGTTAATGTGTCATTATCACAAGGTTTGATTTATACACCCTCGTACGAGCAAATTGTTAAGAAAGTCTGGATTGAGCGAAAGTTCAAATCAATAGGCTACTTGACTTAAATTACTTTTGATGCAACAAATGTTTATTTCTTACAGTATTTGACCCACGAAACTGAAATATATCGATCTCCGCTCGGCAGTATAATTTCTATTTCAAATTTACTTAAAATTCGGAACTGTCAAAACGCGTGTCGGCCATCATCCGCCATGACGTGACGCAACTATTCTGGTAAACTGACGTTCAGACCTATTTTTGACTTCTGTCATTCGTTCAAAATTTGTGATTTGAATGTTTTTCACTCGACAAAACTGCAGAATCGCGTGATTTTCATGCGACTCTGTGGCTTTTTGCGAGAATCAAGTCTCAAAAATAGCACCTTTCAGAATAACTACGTCGCAAAACTCTGCAAAAATGGCCGACGGTGTTTCCGATAGGATTCTAAATAAGATAATAATCATTTCAAACAAAAACAAAATACAAGTCAACTAGCCTATTGCAGCATTTCGGTAAGATTTTTGTTTCTTTTCCTCTGTTTCTCCCTTGTATTTGTAACATGACGTCACAATAACCCTAGGCAACGTTGGCGGTTACAACGGCGTTTTCGTATGCGGTCGAACGCCCTACATGGTGCTACTGGCCAGTCGCGGTGAACTGAGACTGCAGCCGTTAGCTCCAGAACACGCGCCTGTGGCTAGCTTCGCCTCGTTCAACAACACCAATTGTCCGCAAGGATTCCTCTACTTCAATGCTAAGGTAATTGTGTCAGTAACTGTTGCCCGGGGCTCCGCTTCCGTGGGAATTGCCTGTTGGTTTACCAAAGTAAAAGGCGAATAGGGCACCGATATTTTTTTGAAAATCCTGTTACCCCTAACTCCATGTACAGTGAGCTGCCGAAAAATATGACCCCCTTTCAATAGTGATACTTGTAGAATCGGGGCAGATTTCTCCGCAGCCGACTGTACAATAGCATTTCTTTGTTACTTGAAATAAAAATATCATTGATTCATTCATTCATTTCCCTTGTGGTGTGTATATATATATATATATATATATATATATATATATATATATATATATGTGTGTGTGTATATATATAAATATATAAGAATATATATATAAATATATATACACAATTTATAACTCAAGAACGGCTGAACTGATTGGGCTGAAGTTTGGAGCTACAGCTAGCATTCTCGTGACCGCAGTCGGAACTAAGGATCTCGGCGTTGCCCAGCCACCTGTCGTACGACGCGCCGTGGCCGGTGCGCAAGGTTCTTTTCATCTTGAGTAGACATTGTCTCGTAAGGCATTTCGAATTGTTTATTTTCAATATAGGATATTCTTATCACTTATTGACGTCAATTGTTACTTATTTTAAGTTTACCACCACTTCCAAAGCGCAAGTGGAGAAGAAGTGGCGCCACAAACTCCACAGCAGCATTTTCTTCAAAACGTCAATTCACAAAATTTGAGTCAAATCAGACGAGTTTACATTTGAATATTTTCATAATTACAATGAGTTTATTATTCATATATTTATCATTTGTACATATCTTGTCGCCTCTTTCTAATTGAAGGCTTTTTATCAAAAAATGCATTTCTAACGTGGTGTGCGATGCTGGTGTGCAGTCGGAACTAAGGATCTCGGCGTTGCCAACCCATCTTTCGTACGACGCGCCGTGGCCGGTGCGCAAGGTGCCTTATTGTCATGATAAACTTTGTATAAAACAAAAGGGGGATTCCCGGTCAATTCCCACGCGCACGGAGTCGCGGGCTACAGCTAGCATTCTCGTGACCGCAGTCGGAGCTAAGGATCTCGGCGTTGCCCACCCATCTTTCGTACGACGCGCCGTGGCCGGTGCGCAAGGTGCCGCTCCGCATGACGCCGCACTTCGTCACCTTCCACCTCGAGTCCAAGACTTACTGCCTCGTCGCCTCCGTCAGCAGCCCCTCGCAGACTTACTACAAGTTCAACGGGGAGGACAAGGAGAGGATGACTGAGAACAAGGGGGATAGGTGAGGCATTCATTCATTTGTTTGAGAATAAGGGGGATGGGTGAGGCATTCATTCATTTGTTTGAGAATAAAGGGGATAGGTTAGTCATTCATTCATTTGTTTGAGAATTAAGGGGATAGGTTAGTTATTCATTCATTTGTTTAAGAATAAGGGGATAGGTTAGACATTCATTCATTTATTTAACCAACCATTTATTTTGATAATAAGGAGGATGGGTTAGACATTCATACATTTGATCGAAAATAAGGAAATAGGTTAGATATTCATACATTTATTTGATAATAAGGGGGATGGATTAGACATTCATACATTTATTTGAGAATAATGGGGATTGTATAGACATTCATACATTTGAGAATAAGGGAGATGAGTCAGACATTTATACATTCATTTGAGATTAAGGGGGTTGGGTTGTACATTCATACATTTGAGAATAAGGGAGATGGGTTAGACATTCATACATTTGAGAATAAGGGAGATGAGTTAGACATTTATACATTCATTTGAGAATAAGGGGGTTGGGTTAGACATTCATACATTTGAGAATAAGGGAGATGGGTTAGACATTCATACATTTGAGAATAAGGAAGATGAGTCAAACATTTATCCATTCATTTAAGAATGAGGGGAATGGGTTAGACATTCACACATTTGAAAATAAGGGGGATGGGTAAGACATTCATACATTTGAGAATAAGGGGGATGGGTTAGACATTCATACATTCATTTAAGAATGAGGGGAATGGGTTAGACATTCATACATTTGAAAATAAGGGGAATGGGTTAGACATTCATACATTTGAAAATAAGGGGGATGGGTTAGACATTCATACATTTGAGAATAAGGGGGATGGGTTAGACATTCATACATTTGTGAATAAGGGGGATGGGTTAGACATTCATACATTTGAGAATAAGGTAGATGGGTTAGACATTCATACATTTGAGAATAAGGGGGATGGGTTAGACATTCATACATTTGAGAATAAGGGAGATGGGTTAGACATTCATACATTTGAGAATAAGGGAGATGAGTCAGACATTTATACATTCATTTAAGAATGAGGGGAATGGGTTAGACATTCATACATTTGAAAATAAGGGGAATGGGTTAGACATTCATACATTTGAAAATAAGGGGGATGGGTTAGACATTCATACATTTAATTAGGAATAAACAGGACGGGTGAGTCATTAATTGAAATAAACTTATTCTAATGTATTTTATTTTGAATAAGTTTAATACATTAAATAAATAAATTTATATTGATTTTGTTTATTGTTCTTCTCCACACAGGTTCCCGTATCCAAACGTCGAGCGTTTCTCCGTGATGCTGTTTTCCCCCGTCTCCTGGGAGATCATACCCAACACTCGCATAGAACTGGACGAGTGGGAACATGTCACATGTCTGAAGAATGTCTCGCTGTCTTACGAAGGCACCACGTAATATAATCTATACTTACACATTTTCAATACTAATATTATAAGTGCGAAAGTTTGTCTGTCTGTCTGTTTGACTGTATATCTATCTCTCTATCTGTCTCTTTATCTGTCTGTTTGTCTGTATGTTTGTTTGTTTGTCTATCTGTCTTTATATATATCGGGAGGGGGTCTGACATATTAATAATAGAACAGTATAACTATTAATACTGATTTTTATTAGACAATTATTTATTAATGACTATGATATAACATAAAATGTTAGATTAGAATCAGTATAGACTGTCGGGACAGTACTAAACAACATATAATTAATTATTGGGAATAATAATTATTCACGAGAATAATTATTATAGAGTCGAGGATAAGTCAGTAGCTAAGTACAACATGTGCACCGTGCCACGCCAGAGCCAAGACTGCCGATCCGTTTGAATGCCCACCTTTTATATCTGTGAGGCTAGAGTAGAGGGGTAGAAACGGCCGGGGGCTAAATTGCTGTCAGGCGTCAGGTGTCCGGTGCACGTGTTGTTTACAAGTTTCTTTGCTGAATAATCCTCGCTCCGGCTTACTGTGCGAGGACGCCGACATATATGTCTGTCTGTTACGCTTTAATGGCCAAACTGCTGGACTGAATTTAATGAAATTTTATATGGATATAGTTAAGAACGAGGGGTCAAACATGGGCTACTTTTGGGCGTGATATGACAATGTATTACGCAACTTGACGAGGTAAATTTATATTAATATATATATTTCATGACTTGACCCATGGTATATTGTAATTATTATAATTATGACTTAATATAATATTTCAATCAAAAATTTTAATGTGTGACTGGTCTATTTATTTTTTTATTATTGGTATTCAGATCCGGCCTCCGTGGGTACATAGCTCTAGGAACGAATTACAATTACAGCGAAGACATCACGTCTAGAGGAAGGGTAAGTACAATTTTTTATATTATAGCGTACTGCGTCTAATGTATATATAAATTTTTCTACCGCTTCACTTAGCCAGGTTCTATATTTAATTTTATCTAGCTTATTCACTCGTTTTGTCAATCGCTTGCACAGTTCATGGTAAGCCCCCAAATGACACGAATCCAGAGCCGTCCGTGGTGTCGAGATTTTAATAGTTTTTTCTCATCTCAAAAATGCTCAACGTGCCTGAATAAGTTTTCACTTTAAATATATATTTAATTTCAGATAATAATATACGACATCATAGACGTAGTCCCCGAGCCTGGTCAGCCTCTAACCAAAAACAGGTTTAAGGAAATCTACGCGAAGGAACAAAAAGGACCGGTCACCGCGTTGACTCAAGTGCTAGGGTATTTGGTGTCGGCTGTTGGGCAGAAGGTAAGTCCGTCATCATCATTTCAGCCGCAGACTATGTCCACTGCTGGACATAGCCCCCCCAAGGATTTCCACTGCTGGACATAGCCTCCCCAAGGATTTCCACTGTTGGGCAGAAGGTAAGTACATCATCATCATTTTAGCCGTAGACTGTCCACTGCTGGACATAGCCCCCCCCCTAAGTGTTTCCACTGTTGGGCAGAAGGTAAGTCCATCAACATCATTATAACCGCAAACTGTCTACTGCTGGACATAGCCCCCACCCAAGTATTTCCACTGTTGGGCAGTAGGTAAGTACATCATCATAATTTTAACCGCAGACTGTCTACTGCTGGACATAGCCCCCACCCAAAGATTTCTAGAATGATCGGTTGTCGCGGTCTGCATCCAGCGCCTGCCTCCGACCTTCTTCATGGTAAGTTATTTTTACTTTTCAAATTTATTTCAGACTATCTTTCGCCCGCGGGGATGTCCATCTTTATACAATATGTACACGACAAATTTCATTTGAATCTGTCGCTTCATTTCGACGTGATAGACTGATAAACATACAAACACACACTGTCACATTTATAATATTACAAGCTGTTCCCCGCGGCTTCGCCCCGCGTGGGACTCAGTTCAACTCCAAAAGTAGCCTATGTTTGACCTCAGGTCGTTAACTACATCCCTACCAAATTTCATCAAAATCGGTCCAGCAGTTTAGCCGTGAAGAGGTGACAGACAGACAGACAGAGAGACTTTCGCATTTATAATATTAGTATGGATTAGTATGGATAGTATGGATGGATAGTATGGAAGTATGGATGGATGGATGGATAATCTATACAAAAGGAAACCCTAATTGTAATGGAAAATTGCTAAGGTTGATGGTGATTAGATAATCTTTACATAGTTAAAATAAAATCGTCTTGTATGTGTGTGCCAGCTAAACTTAAAAACTAACAAACTGATTTTCTTCGGTTTTCACTAATAGGTAGAGTGATTCCCAGAGAAAGTTATTAGGTATATAATAGGTACATAATATATTAGTTCCTGAGATTGGTCAGCCTCTAACTAAGAAAAGGTTCAAGCGAATCTACGCAAAGGAACAAAAGGACCGGTTACCGCGTTGACGCAAGTGTTAGGGTATTTGATGTCCACAGAAAGTAATAAGTTATCTATCATGCACACTAATATGGGAATATTAAAAATGATAGAACTACTCATTCATTCATTCATTCATTTCGTGTAGGTGTCATGGTCAATCGACCATGCACACCCTGGTGTCAGAGTTCTTCGGAACCGCCTCTCGGCCTCTGACATGGTTCCTTTAACGACTACCAGATGGCAGCCGGGACCAACGGCTTAACGTGCCTTCCGAAGCACGGAATCATCTTTTTTGTCAGACAATCAGGTGATTCAAGCCTGCAATGTCCTAAACAAACTGGAAACAACTAAACAAAGTATGCTTCCCGTGGGAATTGAACACTCGACCCCCGGGTCTACAGGCAAACGCCTTAACCACTGGACCACGGAGGCAGAACTACTATGGAAAGTAAAATAAGTTTGTTTGTTTGTAATATCTTTATTGGTTTAAAATACATAGTAAAAGGATCATTATTAAAATAAGAAGACAATGGCGGACTTATCCCACTTATAAGAATACGGAGCGTTGAATACAATGAATAGCAATCTATATTCAGATCAAACCACAGACAAAATATAATAATAAAATTGTTTCATCATCGTTTCGCGTCTAATATTATAAACTAGCTTTCGCCCGCGGCTTCACCTGCGTAAATTTCGGGAATAGTGCTTTTTCCCGGGAAAAGGTACCCTATGTCCTTCTAAGTAGTCCTAACTATGTGTATGCGAAGTTTTGAGCAGATATGTTCAGTAGATAAAGCGTGAAGAGGAAACAAACAAACAAACAAATATACAAACACACTTTCGCATGTACATTGCATTTAATTTAATATTAGTTGAGATACGAAAGTGAGTTTCTATATTTGTTTGTTAACTCTTCACAAGAAAAAGCACTGTTTCCGAGGGAAAGCTAGTATTATACAAGGTGGACACAAATGAACTGCAAATATTTTAATGGTAGATACAGACCTGGGCGTCGATTCTGCTAACGTTACGACGTTTGAGACGTTAAGTTTCAATAGTAGTGCTTTTTACACACTATTCACAAGAGTTATGACAGTATGATGTGATGTGAATGTAGTGTGTGGTGTGATCATCAGAAGTGATATAAAAAAAATATACATTTCTTGTAACTATTGTGTAAAAAAGCACTACCATTGAAACACTATTTTGACACGATTGTGACTTAACGTTAGCAGAATCGACAACAGACCACTATTATGAACAACTTTTCCAAATAAACTTATATCGAAATACTTTTTTGTTTTCACTTTCCATACTAACTAACCTTGATCAGCTGATTCTCAATTTGTATGGGAGTTCAAAATATTTTTTTCATATTTCTGCATAAGTTTATTTGGGAAAGTTGTTCAGTATAGTGGTCAGTATCTGCCCTTAAAATATTTGCAGTTGATTTGTGTCCACCTTTAATATATCTTTGACCTTAAAATCATTTTTTTTATTCACAGATATACATATGGCAGCTGAAGGACAACGATTTAGTGGGCGTCGCGTTCATAGACACACAAATCTATGTGCACCGGATGTTGGCTGTCAAAAACCTGGTTTTGGTGGCGGATGTTTACAAATCGGTGTCACTACTGAGATACCAGGCTACGCATAGGACGCTGTCGCTTGTGTCAAAGGACTTCCGGTCTGCTATGGTAAGTGATTATGTGTAAAAACGTGATTTTCAATTATTGTTATTACCTTCTTCTGGGAATATTTTCAATAGCAAAATTGCTAATATTAAAAACAAAAAATCATTGCCTATATCTATACTTCATTACCGTGCAGGAAAGTATTAGATTCCGATGGGTTGTAATTTCCTAATTGTTTATTATTATTAAACAATTTTGTCATCACTATCATTAAAAAGTATAAAACAAAGTCGCTTTTTCTGCCCTATGTCCCTTTGTATTCTTAAACCTTTAAAACAACGCAACGGATTTTGATGTGGTATTTTTTAATAGATAGAGAGATTCAAGAGGAATGTTTTTATGCCCATGCGAAGCCGAGGCGGGTGGCTAGTACATTATAAAACAAATTTGCTTCCTGCTGTCTGTCCCTATATATGCCTAGAGCTTTGAAACTAAGCAACGGATTTTGATGCGATTTTTTTAATAGATAGAGTGATTCAAGGGGAAGGTTCTTATGTATAACCTATAATACTGCACCGTGCGAAGCCGAGACGGGTCGCTAGTTAATTAATAAGTAAATGAAAGTCCAAATTGTAATTTCAAAGCAAATTTTTATCATTAACTAGCTGTCCCGGCGAACTCAGTAGCGCCTGAACGCACTTTTCTCACCGTTTAAACCTTCCCTGAACTTCCACAAATATTTCAAGAACAAAATCAGCCAAATCGGCCCAGCTATTCTCATGTTTTAGCGAGACTAACGAACAGCAATTGATTTATATATATATACTAGCTGTTCCCTGCGGCTTCGCCCCGCGTGGGACTCGGTTATATCGCGCCCAAAAGTAGCCTATGTTTGACCTCAGGTCTTTAACTACATCCCTACCAAATTTCATCACAATCGGTCCAGCAGTTTAGCCGTGAAGAGGTGACAGACAGACATAGATATATATATATATATATATATATATATATATTTATATATATATAAATATAGATATAGATCTGTTGATAGTGGCTATATCCATACTAATATTATAAATGCGAAAGTCTGTCTGTCTGTCTGTCACCTCTTCACGGCTAAACTGCTGGACCGATTGTGATGAAATTTGGTAGGGATGTAGTTAAAGACCTATATATATATATATATACGATATAAGACCTATATATATAGATATAGATCTGTTGATAGTGGCTTTTGGTGCAGGACGAGAAATAAAGAAAACTCACTGTTAAATGTTTGTTTGTAATATCTTTATTGCTTTAAAAAACATAGTAAAAGGAACATTATTAAAATAAGAAGACAATGGCGGACTTATCCCAGGATGGGATCTCTTACAGTCAACCGGCGAATGACGAAAGAAAATGCACAAGAATAGAGTAGAACTGCAAACAAAGACTAGCAAAGACATAGATATATGAAATGAACATAAACATTTATAGACAACTACATACATAATCAGTCACAATAATACATTTACATAAATGTTTGTTTTTTTTAGGTGTACGATATGGAATTCATGGTGGACAACACAAATTTAGGGTTCCTCGTGAGCGAGGCTGAGGGAAACTTCGTGCAGTTCATGTACCAGCCACAAGCTAGAGAGAGTTATGGAGGTATTTACAGTACTTGTGCATTTAAGACGATACCTCGGTGAAAACTAGCGCCACCATCGTTTAAAAATTATTATTCACTGATAACACAAGTTACGAAAAATCCGTCTTGTGTAATTAAGGTTCTCGATCTGAAGTTAATTTTAAACATATTAAATAATTGGGAGCGGCCAACGATAGAGCAATCAACGTAGCCACATACTGGTCAAAAATAATTTAAGAGTCAGCCATTTCGACTCGACGAGAAGAAGAATACTACTCGACCGTAAATTGGTTTATTTTCGGCCTCCACAGTAATTTAATATTTTTTATTTTAGACTAAGTCCCGCAACGAGACTTACGTAGAAGAATATTACTCGACCGTAAATTGCTTTATTTTCGGCCTCCACAGTAATTTAATATTTTTTATTTTTGACTAAGTCCCGCAACGAGACTTACGTATTGTTTTTTTTTCTTTTTTTTTTTGTAAATTAAGAAGTTATTTCCGAGATATTGTAACAAATTGTTAGTTTGTTCGTTTATTCTCCAGGGCAGCGTCTGATCCGCAAATGCGACTACCATTTAAAATAAAAGTAATAAAAATAAAACCGTAAATACGAGGGCGTAAATTTCAATATTGGCTGAGGCTGTATAGTACTTTTTTTCCTCTTGAGAGGAAACAACATCGTGTCAAATGTTTATGTACTATTTTTTTATTGAATTGTTGATCAAGACCCCGTAATAAGACTATTGACGTATTGTTTTTGTTATTAGGAAGATTTCCGAGATATTGTAACAAATTGTTAGTTTGTTTTTTCTCCAGGGCAGCGTCTGATCCGCAAATGCGACTACCATTTGGGCCAACAAGTGCACGCCATGTTCCGGATCGCGGCCAGACAGACAAACACACACACCAACCGGCACGTCACCATGTTCAGTGAGTCATTTTTATTATTATCTACTAGCTGTTCCCCGCGGCTTCGCCCCGCGTGTGACTCGGTTATATCTAACTATTATATCTATTAATTGGCTAGTCCAATTTTTCACAAAGTTGTCTAATTCGAAAACCATTTAGAGGAATAGGGTTAGGAAACAGTTTGCGGTAATCAGATATTTTATAATGCACGTATTTTTTTGAGATAATTGCAAGAAAAAAAACAAATGATCTTCATTTTCATAAATTTCATTCAACAAGGTCAACGTGTAACGTAAGCGGCTTGCACAATTTTTTTTCTGTAAGTTGGCAGCATAGGGATCATAATACTCTTTGCTTGGCAGTACTGCGAGCACAATTCAGTCAAATTATCATAATCAGTCACCCGTCGTACCGTATGTACCATTGACTTGCACCATCAATGGTGCAGATGAGACAGATAGGTTTCTTTTACACCATCAATGGTGCAAACGAAACCGCGGATTCATTGTCATAATCAGTCATTGTCATAATCAGTCATTGTCATAATCAGTCATTGTCATAATCAGTTATTGTCATAATCAGTCATTGTCATATTTTTATTCTAGTTAACATAACCTAAATACTTTGTTTGAACGCCACTCAACGCGGAGTGACCAATTTTATTTATTTTTTCCAGCTACTTTGGACGGAGGCGTAGGGTACGTAGTGCCACTGACCGAGAAAATGTATAGAAGACTGCTCATGTTACAGAATGTGTTAAACAACTACTGTTGTCACGTGGCCGGACTCAACCCCAGGGCTTATAGGTGAGTTCATCATTATCGTCATCATCCTGAATTCGCATGTACATCATCATCACTACATAGTATAAAACATAGTCGCTTTCTCTGTCCCTATGTCTCTATGTATGCTTAAATCTTTAAAACTACGCAACGGATTTTGATGCGGTTTTTTAATAGAGTGAGAAGAGTGATTCAAGAGGAAAGTTTTTATGCTAATTTATTCAATTAAGGTATATAAAACTATGACTTCTCAATGGACTATTTGTCTGAATAAAGATTTTTTTATTTTTTTTGACGACCTCCGTGGCGTAATGGTTAACATGCCTGACCGCTACTCAGGAGGTCCCGGGTTCGATCCCCGGTCAGGTTAAGATGAAAAATGATCTTTTTCTGATTGACCTGGGTCTTGGATGTTTATCTATATATGTATTTGTTATAAAATATAGTATCGTTGTGTTAGTAACCCATAACACAAGTCTCGAACTTACTTTGGGGCTAACTCAATCTGTGTGATTTGTCCCTATATATTTATACTAGCTGTTCCCCGCGCCACCGCCCCGCGTGGGACTCGGTTATATCGCGCCCAAAAGTAGCCTATGTTTGACCTCAGGTCATTAACTATATCCCTACCAAATTTCATCACAATCAGTCCAGCCGTTTAGCCGTGAAGAGGTGACAGACAGACAGACAGACAGACAAACAGACTTCGCATTTATAATCACTCATTTATAATCACTCATTTATAATATTCAAAATAATATCAAATTCACAATTAAATAAAGCATTCAGTGACCTATAAGTCACTTATAATATTAGTATGGATTTATTTATTTATATTTATTTATTTAAATTTGAAGTTCCGAATGACGCGGCGGCCGCGCGCTTGCATCGCTCGCAGCAATCACCCACCACCCGGCAATGTGTCATTGTTCCAGGACGTACAGGTCCGCGCGGCGCCCGCCCGGCGGCGCGGCGCGCGGCGTGCTGGACGGCGACCTCGTGGCGCTGTACGCCGCGCTGCCCGCACACGAGCGACACGACGTCAGTCACACACAACAACACACTACACGTCACATCACATCACATCACATCTCATGCGATCCTACGTCATGTCACCTCACCCCGTTTCATACCACCCCATCCTATCTAATCCCATATCATCCCGTCCCATCCCATTCTAATTCCACATATATTGTCATTTAATCCCATCTTATCCCGTCTCGCCCCACCCTAACACATCATCCCATAACATCTCATCCCACCTAGTCCTATCTCATCCCATCCTACCCCATCCCGTCCCATCTCATCCCATCTAACTCAACCCCATCCCATTCCATTTCATACCATCCCACATGTCATGTCATCTCTTCACATCCCATCCCATTCCATTTCACACCACCCCATCCGTCCCATCTCACCCTATCCCATTTTACCCCACCCCATCTCATCCCATCCCATCTCGTCACATGTCATGTCATCTAAGCCCATCTCATCTCGTCCCATCCCGTTCCATCTCATCCCGTCCGATGGGACGATGGGGTAAGATGTACCCCACCTTATCTCATCCCATCTCATCTGATCTCATCATTTCTTATCTCATCTCGTCCCATCTCATCCTATCACATTCCATTTCATCTAATTCCATCCTATCACATCACATCCCAATTCATCTAATCAATTTATTTCTTTATTATTTGTAAGGTCATATTTTTATTGGTATATAAATATCATTACTATATAGATAAAACCAGATTTTTTAAAAAATGCAGACCGCGCGCGATTTCCAAATTCTATAGCATAGGCCTAGACCGATAGAAACATTATTTAGTGGCCTACTACCAACTTTTAAAACCATGCAAGAACGATTAAGTGAGGGAGATGTCGCCTTACATCATGTATTACGCTGTCTCGCTTACTCACTGGATCTTGCATGGTTTTAAGTGATGGTAGTAACCAGTAGAAGGAAAACAGGGTAAATATGTAGATATGATTCCGCTCTTATATTGAATATCTTTTTTTTTACAGATTGCAAAGAAAATTGGCACCAAAGTTGAGGAGATAATGGCGGACCTCTACGAGATAGACAGACTGACGGCGCATTTCTAATGTTATGTATATTTATAGGATTAAAGTATTATTATTTTGATCTTGTATCTTGATCTTTTATTTCAACTTGACCGCAATAAAATATATGAGAAAATGTTTTCTTGAAACCTTACTCGACTTCGGTGGGGTTTAAAAAAGAGGGTTATGCTTTTGCTTAACAGAGATTATGACATACGGACTCCCCTGCTTTTACCCCTAGTATGAGATTTTATAAACGCAGAGGCTAGGGACGGCATTAGCGATTTTTACTGTTTGTTTTGTTATATTTTTTTTTTTTATTGCATTATACAACTGCCTCCGTGGTCCAGTGGTTAAGGCGTTTGCCTGTAGACCCGGGGGTCGAGGATCGATTCCCGCGGAAAGAATACTTTGTTTAGTTGATTCCAATTTGGTTAGGACATTGCAGGCTTGAATCACATTTTCTGATAATAAATATGTTTCCGTGCTTCGGAAGGAACGTTAAGACGTTGGTCCCGGCTGCCATCTGGTAGTCGTTAAAGGAACCACGTCAGAGGCCGAGAGGCGGTTCCGAAGAACTCTGACACCAGGGTGTGCATGGTCGATTGACCGTGACGACTATTCGAAATGATGATGATTATTGTATTGCATATTTACATTTGCATCCATACTAATATTATAAATGTGAAAGTCTGTCTGTCACCTCTTCACGGCTAAACTGCTGGACCGATTGTGATGAAATTTGGTAGGGATTTAAAGGTCAAACATAGGCTACTTTAGGGCGCGATATAACAGAGACCCACGCGGGCGGGCCGAAGCCGCGGGGAACAGCTAGTCCATACTTCCATACTAATATTATAAATGCGAAAGTCTGTCTGTCTGTCGGTCACCTCTTCACGGCTAAACTGCTGGACCGATTGTAATAAAATTTGGTAGGGATGTAGTTAACGACCTGAGGTCAAACATAGGCTACTTTTGGGCGCGATATAACCGAGTCCCACGCGGGTCGAAGCCGCGGGGAACAGCTAGTAGATTATAAATGAATGATTGTTCATGCCTTGAAGGCAATGACCAATACATGCAAAAATACATAGGCATTAAGCCACCTGATGGTTTAAAGCGGTTACCAAAGCCAAATTAGTTCAAAAATATTATTAAACATTCAACGAGAACAAAACCATAGTGTGTTTTATAACGTAACAACGCCATCTATTGAGTGACGATGTAGACTTTATGAACATCGTGATTCGTGACCACAATAATAATTACAGTTATTTTTATTTAGCTCTAGCTTTCAGCAGATTTTCTGAAAACACTGGAATATACACTTTATATGGGTCGTACAGTGCAAAATTTAACATGTATAAACGACATCATCGTACCCCTAGTGTGTTTTCATGAACGCAGACGCTAGCGGCTGCTTAGGATTTTTTATGGAATTTCTTAGTTACCTTTAGAGATAGGTCGACGTTTTTGCCCAGTTGTCTAAAACTAGGGCGGAAAGGGCGAAAATAATTTGAGCCCGATATGTCCGTTCGCTGGGCGGAAACAAAAATTCTTATATTAGAATGCTTTTCACGTGGCTTATGAGCAAAAGTTATAATATATTGTCTTGAAATGGATAATAAACCATTTTAACATGAAATATGATTGCTAAATCATCATAAATGGTTTATCAGTTTGTGTCATATCAGGTTGTAGCTTAAGGTGATACCTCTGTGAACACTAGCGCCACATTATTGCTTAAAACGGCCACTTTTAGAAGTTTTGCAATTTGTAACTATATGGAACTATAATTTAATAATTGAATATGATTAAAATTAACTTCAGATCCAGAACTTGTGTTTTCAGTGAGTAATGATTTTTAAATGACGGTGGCGCTAGTGTTCACCGAGTTATCACCTTAAAGGTCAACTCCTAATTAGATGTTCAAGCAACTTTTGAAAAGTCACCAGCTTAAGTACCTATGAAACTATGATTATATTCGTTCATTATAGATATTAAACAAATGTTTTTAGGGTTCCGTATATAAAAATTACAAACAGAACCATTTTAGGATAACTATGGTGTCTGTCTGTCGCCTGTTCCAGCCAATTTTATCTGGACCTACTGACTGAACCTGGAGTTGAAGTAAAAATACAAAAATGAAAGAAATGTAAATACCTAGGTACACTAATACTTATTATTACTAGGTTTAGTTTACTTACACAGTAACTTTACTCCATACCTTAAGGATAAAGTAGTTTTTAAAAAAGTTTGTGGATTGTGTTTATGAGGACAATTGTCATTATTTTATCAGAAAATCGACTCTATTTTTGAAATTATTTAAGAAAGATGAAGAAAAATACGATTAGGTTCATCTCCGAAGTTACTAGACCTAAAATATCTAAAAAAAAAACACAGATATAAGGTGTTGTCTTCTCTTTGTCTTGGTCTATATAACTGGAAAAATGACTTATTCCACAGAAAATTTCATACATATCAAACTAAAATTATAAATGCGAAAGTGAGTTTGTTTGTTGCGCTTTCTACATCTCAATGTCAGACACTGGGTGTGGTCTACATGTCAATGTCATACACTGGGTGTGGACTACATCTCGATGTCAGACACTAGGTGTGGTCAACTTTTCGGAGACAGAAACTGGGTGTGGTCTACATCACGATTTCAGGCACTGGGTGTGGTCTACTCTTCGATGTTAGACACTGGGTGTGGTCTACATCTTGGAGTCAGACACTGGGTGTGATCTATATCTTGATGTCAGACACTGGGTGTGGTCAACTTTTCGGTGTCAGACACTGGGTGTGGTTTACATCTCGATGTCAGGCATTGGGTGTGGTCTACATCTCGATGTCAGACACTGGGTGTGGTCTACATATCGATGTCAGACACTGGGTGTGGTCTACATCTTGGAGTCAGACACTGGGTGTGATCTATATCTTGATGTCAGACACTGGGTGTGGTCAACTTTTCGGTGTCAGACACTGGGTGTGGTCTACATCTCGATGTCAGGCATTGGGTGTGGTCTACATCTCGATGTCAGACACTGGGTGTGGTCTACATCTCGATGTCAGACACTAGGTGTGGTCAACTTTTCGGAGACAGACACTGGGTGTGGTCTACATCTCGATGTCATGCACCTGGATGTGGTCAACATCTTGGAGTCAGACACTGGGTGTGGTCTACGTCTCGGAGTCGGACACTGGGTGTGGTTCACATCTCGATGTCAGACACTGGGTGTGGTCAACTTTTCGGAGTCAGGCACTGGGTGTGGTCTACCTCTCTATGTCAGAGACTGGGTGCGGTCTACATCTCGATGTCCACTGGGTGTGGTCAACATCTCGGAATCAGACACTGGGTGTGGTCAACTTTTCGGAGACAGACACTGGGTGTGGTCTACATCTCGATGTCAGGCAATGGGTGTGGTCTACTTCTCGATCTCAGCAATGGGTGTGGTCTACTTCTCGATTTCAGGCACTGGGTGTGGTCAACATCTCGGAGTCAGACACTGGGTGTGGTTTACATCTCGATGTCAGACATTGGGTGTGGTCAACTTTTCGGCGTCAGACACTGGGTGAGGTCTACCTCTTTATGTCAGAAACTGGGTGTGGTCAAATTTTCGGAGACAGACACTGGGTGTGGTCTACATCTCGATTACAGGCACTGGGTGTGGTCTACTCTTCGATGTCAGACACTGGGTGTGGTCTACCTCTCTATGTCAGAGACTGGGTGTGGTTAATTTTTCGGAGACAGACACTGGGTGTGGTCTACATCTCGATTTCAGGCACTGGGTGTGGTCTACTCTTCGATGTTAGACACTGGGTGTGGTCTACATCACGGAGTCAGACACTGTTTGTGATCTACATCTTGATGTCAGACACTGGGTGTGGTCAAGTTTTTGGTGACAGACACTGGGTGTGGTCTACATCTCGATGTCAGGCATTGGGTGTGGTCTACATCTCAATGTCAGACACTGGGTGTAATCTGACATCTCGGAGTCAGACACTGGGTGTGGTCTACTCTTCGATGTTAGACACTGGGTGTGGTCTTCATCTCGATGTCAGACACTGGGTGTGGTCAACATCTCGGAGTCAGACACTGGGTGTGGTTTACATCTCGATGTCAGATACTGGGTGTGGTCTACATCTCGATGTCAGACACTGGGTGTGGTCAACATCTCGGAGTCAGACACTGGGTGTTCATAATTGATTGACTGCGATCCGACTAATGCGAAAGTGAGTTTGTATATTTGTTTGTTTGTTACCTCTTCACGCCCTATCTACTGAACCAATCTTCCTATAATTTTGCATACAAATAGCTAAGAGTATTGAAAAGGACATAGAGTACCTTTTATCCCAGGAAAAAGTACTGTTCCTGAGGAAATCTCAGGCGGGCAAAGCCGCGGGCGAAAGCTAGTTATAAATATGAAAGTGTGTTTGTTATTTGTTTGTGACACTTTCAAGCCCTATCTACTAAACCTATCTGCCTGAAATTTTGCATACACATATTTAAAAGTAATGAGAAGGACATAGGGTCCTTTCATCCCGCGAAAAAGCACTGTAGTGTTGGTCACTAACACATCCGGATCATGTTCCTGTGGGTCTGGTTTTCCTGTAAAAAAGAGTTACAAGGTGAGACGGCAGTCGCTCCATTGTATAATAATCAGTTCCGCCAAACCAGGACCATGATTAATAGCGTACCCTGGGCTCTGAAGCGTAAGCTGAGGACGCAACCGGGAAACAGGCTCTTCTCTACCAGCTTACCTTAGGGACACTGTGAGAGATATATGAGTTCTTACCGTCGCTTACGCACGATCCCCCGTTAGGCTATCGAACTCAACTAAAATTAGTGCAAGTAGCATTATCTAATGATTATAGTGTGTTATTTCAGCTAGCTTATACAATACACGCCGTTTCCGGTTACTTAGCCGGGTAAGCACTTCCGTTCTATTATTCTACAGTAAGTTTTTTTTCTTTTAACTACGCCACGATGGCTTTATTTATTTGTTTATTTTTTAACATTATGGGTCTAAGAAACCTGAAATAAATATATTTTATTTATTTTTATTTTTTATTTATGAAACACATTATGGAAGGCAAGTAAGGGAAGCTAGAGAAGAGGAAGACCAAGGAGTATTGTAGAACAAATAGGTAAAGGAAAAAGTGGAAGTCGTATCGTATCAAAATATGGAATGGCTAGCGAAAGATAGAGACACCTGTGCCCCTAGTATGAGTTTTTCTAAACGCAGACGCTAGCGACTGCGTTAGCGATTTTGTATGACAAACCTGTACAGCGCCTCTGGCGGATAGTAAGGCAACTGAGAAATTCCATACAAAATCCTAACAGTCGCTAGCGCATGCGTTTAGAGAAAAACTCATACTAGGGGAAGAGACTCTACCGACAAGAGCACAGCTCTTAAATTTTGAATAGATAGATGACAAAATGAATGGTAATGATTTTGGCAGTCTGTGCAAGTACCTATATAATGTATTATATCATAGATTTTTAACACGCTTTTAATAGCTCGGGTTGTATGTATGTATGTATGTATGTAACGGAATCTTTGAGCTTAATTTTCACCGGTTTCTAAAAGTCTGATCAACTTGAAACTTTACACACGTCTCAAGGACCGATGACAATTCAATAACTCGATAAAAAAAATTCATTATCCTGATTTGGATCGTCAGGATTAATAAATTTCTTGAACGCGTGAACTGCGCATGCGTACAGTTTCGGAGTCTGCTTAAGGCACTCGACTCAGCACAACATATTACTCCATATAAAAACTCCTTTGGACTTACAGTCGATTAAAAAGGATTCAAATGTAATAAACCAAACTAAAAATTAAAAAATAACACTGTAGTAATCAATTGAAAAATTCATATTATTGTACAAAAAGCGTGGGGGGCTTAATTTTGATTTTTGGAAATATTCTATCAATGTTTTATTGTATCTGTAATTATTATAACAAGCACCCCACGGCTTTTGTACAATAATATGAATTTTCAATTGATTACTACAGTGTTATTTTTTAATTTTTAGTTCAATTTATTTTAAAAGCGTGTTTCTTAAGTTTTTTAAACTATAATTTATTTATTAAATATTTGGTTTGAAAATTGAAATCATTCCTATAACGCCTGTCACTTTGTGCATTGCAAATACTCTACTCGTCGGCTCGTCACACGAGACAAAAACAAAACAAAGAGTGTAATAGAAAGGAGATGCCATATTACATAACAGCAAAATAACCGCGGCTTTTTGCAATGGTTTAGATTTGAGTTTCGAATAATTATATTCGGACAGGAAGCCTATGTAACCCGGTTTAGTTTGTTTTTTAAAACGATTAACAAATTAAACTTAGTTTTCTTTTTGTGTCTAATCTGCCTATAGTACTAGATTTTGCTGGTTTAAATAGTAATATTATTCGAGTAGGTGTCACGGTCAATCGACTATGCACAAACTGGTGTCAGAGTTCCTCGGAAACCCCTCTAGGCCTCTGACGTGGTTCCTTTAAAGAGTACCAGATGGCAGCCGGGACCAACGGCTTAACGTGCCCTCCGAAGCACGGAATCATCTTTATTATCAGGCAATCAGGTGAAAAATGCTTGCAATGTCCTAACCAAACTGGAAACAACAAAGTATGCTTCCCATGGAAATCAAACCCATGTCCCCCGGGACTACAGGCAATCGCCTTAACCACTGGACCACGGATGCAGTTTAAAATTTTAAATCTTTCCATGCATCCTCTCTACATGTCCAAACCATTTCACTCATTCACACCACGTCTTTTTTAACAGATGATGTATTTAATTGATTGTAATTAAAAATATTTAAGGGGCTCCCATACAACAAACGTGTTTTTTTTTTTTTGCTTTTTTGTATAGACAACTAGCGACCCTCCCCGGCTTCGCATGGGCATAAAAACCTTCCTCTTGAAGCACTTTATCTATTATAAAAAAACCGCATCAAAATCCGTTGCGTAGTTTTTAAGATTTAAGCATACATAGGGACATAGGTACAAAAAAGCGTCTTTGTTTTATACTATGTAGTGATAGTGATGCGATAGGGATGGTACAGAACCCTTCGTGTGTGAGTTCGACTCAAACTTGTATTTAAGTATCTTTATTTTATCTTACTTTATTGTATAGAGGAAAGCACAAAGAAAATATTCTAAGTACATACAGAAGCTGACAATGAGAGTACATGTCGCATATAACCAGTTGATTTTCACTATTACCACAGAACACATACCTAATAGTAATAATGCAATTACTACAATCTACTAATATTACTCACGGCCAATTACACTTGAACCCGTTTTGGACACAAGATAATGCAATACGTGGCTCTATTTAAAATAGTTTTACTGTTTCAAATAGAGTTCATTCAATTTCGTTCCATGTTGACAAAAAAGTTTTTAAATTCCGGTACAGGTATTAAATTAATAGACGATATACACTGCTGCTTTCTTCAAACTCATATAAACTTGTATGATTAAAACGGAGCAATGTAATCGGAATATTAAAAAGTAAATCTACGGTTACTTTTTAAAACCGATAGCGAATCTATGATATAACACGGCCAATATAAACTGAACTATCATTCGAAAGTGTTATCAGCGAATGGCGGGTCAATTTAAAATGGAGTAGAATATAGAGCAAAAATAAAAGATGGCTGCCGTAGACTTTGTTTTGCCTGTCACTCGAGTATAAAATGGCGGTTAGAATTGTGACATCACAACTTGTGCAAGTGGACGGAAAGTATCAACATGTGCTCTATCAAATTATATGTGAGTTTTTGTGTTTTAATATTAATAATAATGATAGTGTTTATTGTGCAGTGGCGGGAATATTTTAAGGATTTGGAAAAAGGCGGGAATAACTTCTTTCTATATTGTAAAACATGTGTCATATATCTACACATATCTATGTGGTAGAGCCTACTAATAGAAGAGCCCTATTTAGATTCAAATATTTTGTTTATACTAATTCAAAATTAAGATGATACAAAATCATGTGTACAAGGATCATTAAAACTAACTTAGCACTTGTATTATAATTTTGAATTTTTAGAGTAAATTTATATTGGACCTAATATATAAAAAAATCGTCTAAAAATACAGTATTCTCTACCACTCTCTTCTTCAATACCCAATTACTGAACGTCAATAAAATTAAGTTTAGTTAGATTTTTATTTCTGATTTGTATTTCGAAATATACGATGTATTAATATAGAACAAATAAATAAATAAATATATAGAGACAAATCACACAGATTGAGTTAGCCCCAAAGTAAGTTCGAGACTTGTGTTATGGGATACTAACTCAATGATACTATATTTTATAACAAATATATATATAGATACACATCCAAGGCTCTACGTTTAAGAAACCTAGCTATAACCCTTTTAAAGGGTAAACCCTAAGTTCTTCTCAGTACTCCAAGTATGCGAAATTTTAACAGTAACCACTCCATCAGGTGGGCCGTATGCCTATTTTCCAACTCAGTAGTATAAAAAAGTGTATGTAGTGTGTATGTAAGTGTAATCCAGTGCATTCTAAGAGCAAAAGCTCATAATAAAATAACAATTTAGCGGACTATTTCACTATAAATAAACTTAACGAGACAATACATCAGGGATATCCTGGAGACACAGGCTGTAAAAAGCTTTATGACGATGGAAACATACAGACTTTAAATTTGTGCTCAGACGACAGAGTTTATTTCTATTTCCCCTAGTATGAGTTTTTCTTAACGCAGACGCTAGCTACTGCGTTAGGATTTTGTATGGAATTTCTTAGTTGCCTTACTATACGCCAGAGGCGCTGTACAGGTTTGCTATACTAAATCGCTAACGCAGTCGCTAGCGTCTGCGTTAAGAAAAACTCATACTAGGGGCACTGTAGAGACAAATAAAATAATTATTATACGTTGGTACTTCGTCTATTTTCAATTTAAGATTCTTTCTCTTGTACGGGCTAACGAAAGATCATTTATTAAGCAGATAACGGCATAGAATTGAAAATAGTTATAAGGTAATAACGCCTGCTATTAGATTTTTATTTTGAACTAAAGTCAAATAAATCGTAAACAATTATGTATCGTGAAGAATTACTAATTTTGTATCTTGTTTGTTTGCATGTAAAACATTTATTGTATGTACTAAAACAAAAGTAAATACAAAAGCCTGATGTTTTCAGTAAGGTTTTTCTAGGCAATGCACATTCATACTATTATTAACGAAACTTATAATAAACATTACGATTTGTTTCGAAAGTCACAACATACTCGTACGCGACAAATTTGTAAATAAAAGCAAATCAAATCAAATCAAATCTATTTATTGTGGAACACAGGTTTATAAGATCTTCATAATATAATTATTTTGTGTCACTGTGACCTGTCCTAAGACGTACAATAATTTTACAAAATCATCTATATTTTTAGCGTCAATAACTTAGTCATTACTTATAACAAATTTGAAATTAATAAATTCTGTGATAAAAAATAAAATAAAAATTGTATACAATTAAATAAATAAAATTTCTAATAAATTAAAACATAATCAATCAAAAATATCATCCAAAAATTCTTGTACAGTATTAACATTTTTCAGTCAAAAGCAATTTTAATTTATTTTTGAATGTCATCAAATCCAAAAATTTAAAACTATCAGGTAGTTTATTAAAAATAATGGGAGCCATGCCAATCACGTTTTTATTAATCAATGCTGTTTTATGTCCGACAACTACCAGTTTCTGTTCATATTGAGGTTTAACGTGATTTGGTCTCCTTCTTGTTTCTCTTAATTTGGCATACAAATGTGGATTTGACTTTACAAAAATGCATAATTCTATAATATAAATACACGGTAGCGTTAAGAGTTTATGCGATCTAAACATAGGCATACAGCTGTCACTAGATTTTAATCTGCACATTTGCAAGAGGTCCTGTTTGTCAAAAAGTAAAATAATTAAGTCATTTTTTAAATACTGATCAGTGGACAGCTAGAATATATTACCGTTGAGTACAAACTTGTATGTTAGGATATTAATTTTTGTATTATGACGTGTATCGTAAAACTCTCAACGCTGCGCGCTGTTGCGATCTCAGACAAGTAGTGATCAAGCCCTGGAAAATTATATTGCCCCTTTTTGACATCGGTTGCTGTGTGCTGTTGCCACACATGTTTCGATTGTAGATCACACGCAGCGCGCGCGTTCAAATTATATTCCCGTGTGTTTTACGCATGTAATGCAGTGCATAGGGTTGCAGCTAAAATGCACAAGGCAAACACTCCGCTTTTATTTATTGATGCAATTATGGCCAGCCCATGAATCAGGGTTTAGATCTCTTGTAGCGAGAACTGCCATTTGTTTCATTTCTATACTGATTTAAGAAGAACGGTGGTAAATGTTTTATTATGTGTAACGTAAAAGAGGTCAAGCGCGAGTTATGTTCGTGTAGCAAGGGTTCCGTAGCAGTAGTTTTTTGGGAGTCCCTAATGATAGTCCAATTACAGCGTGTTTGCATGTTTTTCTTAAAAGTAGCGTTAAAAACATCAAAAAAGCGCCATTATTCATGTTTACTTATTTATTTAAACTTTATTGTACAAAATACAGTTGTATAGCACAATAGGCGAACTTAATGCTAAAAGCATTATATAACAGTCAACCTTTGGGTCAAGCAGAGATATATAGCATGTTGGTATATATAAATAACAAATAAATAATGAAATGAAAAATCTTGCCCGCGACTCCGCCCGCGTGGGACTCGGTTATATCGCGCCCAAAAGTAACCTATGTTTGACCTATGCTCCTTAACTATATCCATACCAAATTACTTACAGCAAAATCGGTCCAGCGGTGTTATTAGTATATTATCTCTACTTTTCACACTATAACCTAAATAGTGACGTAACTCGCTGCCCAGTTTTTTTTTTAATTCCGATCCGCTTCACCGGTTATTCCGGTCAATTTTGATCCGGTTAAAAACGAAAAATAAACAGAGGTGTTTGAAGTGAACTATAATATATTGGTTTTTGGCCTAACTAAACTCCAAAAAATATAGAAATTTAAATACATAAATTTAAATACTTTTAGTTTAGTTAGGTTTTTCACGAGCTTTTATTTAGTTGTGAAACTTGTAACCTCTGCCCCTAGTATGAGTTTTTCTTAACGCAGACGCTAGCGACTGCGTTAGCGAATTTTTATTTTATGTAAGTATATATTATACATGTTGATACCAATTATCTTATCGCTAATGCAATTTCTTCCAGCTAACCTTACGGTGGATAGGAACAAAGTGAAAAGGAAGGTTATTAGGGTACATAAAATATTAGTAGGTAGGTAAGTATACTTTGTTTTATTTTGATTATGTATAGTGCGCCATATAGTTACTTAGTTTAGGTAGTACCATCTTAATTTTCAAGTGGTAGGTATATTTTTTTATTACTGTACACGAAGTATAATAACTTGAACCTAAGCCCTATTATGCCTTCGCTGCTCGTCCGTCTGTCTTTCAGCGGGCAAACACAAAAACTATTTCACCCTTTGTGTACGGAACCCTTTGTGTAGGTTTTCACACTTTAACCATCGACTTACATTATTCGCACCAATTACTTTTTGTGTCACACGTAATGGTCACCAAAACATTAGTGTCAAATGAGAGGAGCGTCGTGCGAGGCGCTGATAGCGGGTTATATGGTAGGGTGGCCAATTATGACCATATATTTTTTTATTCGAAAAATTTTCAGTAAAAAACCACTACATAGTATTAAACAAAGTCGCTTTCTCTGTCCCTATATCCCTTTGTATGCTTAAATCTTTAAAACTAAGCAAAGGATTTTAATGCGTTTTTTTAATAGATAGAGTGATTCAAGAGGAAGGTTTTAATGCTCATGCGAAGCCGGGGCGGATCGCTAGTAAAATATATATTGTGTGGCTCAGTCTCAAAATGTCTCGTAGTCCATATTGATGCGAGTTTTAAGATTGCAGGCTTAACCTGATATGACAATCCAAACTAATATTATAAATGCGAAAGTGAGTTTGTATATTTGTTTGTTACCTCTTCACGCCATATCTACGGAACCAATCTCTCTGAAGTTTCACGTACATAAGCAAGGAGTATTGAGAAAGACAAAGGGTACCTTTCATCCTGTGCTCGAGAGAAATTCATGCGGGCGAAGCCGCGGGCGAGTTATTTTAGTTATTTATATTTAAACTTTTAAAAAATGTATAATATGGAAAAAATCTACCTTACATATCTAGTGATCAGCTGACAGGATTTAGAATATTTCGATTAAAAATCTTGCCAGGTTTTCACATCTTTTATAGAAAAAAGTAAATTTTACGTTAAAATATGTCGTCAAGTTTCACGTAGGGGAGAAAAATTGCCTTAAAAAGTCTAAAAACAACACTTTCCTATATTCCCATACAAAAGATTCGTTTTAATACTTAAAAGTCAATTTGAACTTTAATTAAAAGGAATTTCGGGAAAGCAAAACAATTGAGTGACGTAAGTATCGTTTGATACATAAAAAAAATTGGCCGCTGTTTATAAAGTCACGCAGTATTAACAAAATCTAGTATCGTATGATCATATTGAACGGCTAATAGGCCCCAATAGGTCTATATAGGTCAATATTGTCATTGAGATGGATACCTACAATAACCACTGGGGCTTGGAGCCTCGCCAAACCTGTGATAGCGGTGTGCGGTGTGTTAATAAAACGTATGCCATTCGGCCAGAGGTGCCAACTTAGGGTAATTTGCCCTAGATTTAGTGTAAAAATTATATAAATATAAATTATAATTTTTAGGGTATAAATATTTCTAGGGTATTTTTTAGAGGAATTTGTTTTCAGAAAAATCATAACTTACTTTGGTGTTTCCAAACGCGACCGCGGATTTTATTTCATTAACGCATCGAATGTAAACATTTTATTTGAAATTTAACTATTTAGGATTTTTTTCCAAAACTAAACAGAATCTAGGGTAAATTGAGATCAAGCCTAAAAAAATAATCCCAAAAAATATTACAAAGCAAGAAAAAATATTCCCATTTTTTCACAAAGCACAGTCACATCACGACAAGTGGCTGACAGGTCAGAAGATATGGTATAAAATAATATAATGATGAATAGCCCACGTCCGCGCAAGCAGAAATGTGTCAAGCGTGATCGTCGCCTTGCTTTATCAAGACTTGGGACCGGGAAAACCATTTCTCTTTAGACAATCTTCTGTCACTCTTTAGTTGATATTGTCAGTTTTTGGAGTACGGTTGTTTTGAAACAGAGGTGTGTGACTTTTAGGGTTCCGTAAGTCACGTTACTTTAGTTGATTGATTTTCTCTTGACCTAAAAGAATTGTACTTACTTACATTTACCTTAAGGTGATACCTCGGTGAAAGCTAGCGCCACCATCATTTAAAAATCAATATTCACTGTATCAAGTTACCAAAAATTTAATGATTTTTAAATGATGGTGGATGATTTGATGATGATTAAGGTTTTGGATCTGAAGTTAAACATAGGTATTAAATTATAGTTCCCTAAAGTTACAAATTGCAATATTACTTAAAACGGCCACTTTTAGCAGCTTTGTAATTTGTAACTATATGGTACTATAATTTAATATTATTTAAATTAACCTAAGATCCAAAACCTTAATTACATAATACGGATTTTTATTAACTTGTGTTTTCAGTGAATAATGATTTTTAAATGACGGTGGCGCTAGTGTTCACCGTGGTATCACCCTAACTGTAGAAAATAAATCTTATTGCTCTAAAAATACGTTTTGAAAAGTTTTGACGAATGATTTTAACCAATCGTAGTTTTGATCTTTGACGCTAACTTTAACTCGTATATATCAAGTTAATGGAACTTTAACTGGAAACTTTGAACTTTGCCGGCTTGGGGAAACCGATACTGCTAGAGTTGTCCCTAGGGCCTTTAGTTTTCACTTACCTGTTCTTCGCATTTTTAACCTTAGATGAAAAAAGGAGGTGTTATAAACTTTTAAAAAAAATCTATATTTGTTTGATTTTTGTCTTTAAGACATGTCAATCCCATTGAACAAAAAACCTATAATACTTAAAATTCATTTCCAGTGGCAGCAATATTATAATTAATTATTGACTAATTATTTTGGTTTTATTTGTTAATTTAAAAATTAATTGTTTTGTATTTTCATTGTTGAATTAAAAAAAAACATTAATTAATTATTATTGATAGTTTTAAACTTACATACATAAATACCTATACCTAATCACGTCTTTATCCCATATGGGGCAGAAAGAGCTTATGGCCATAGACCTAAATCCACGTTTAGCATGATGGTAGTTAAAACAGGAAATCAATAAACTTTAAATGAACGCCGTGGCGTAATGGTCGACACGCTAGTCCGCCAATGGAGGTTCTGCGTTCGAACTCCAGTCAGGGCAATGCGAAAAATGTTTTTTGGAATGACACGTTCCTTTTCGCACGCGTGGCGTCGATGACGGGGCTAGTCCAGAAATTATGTCTCGTTACTAGCGCTCTGTGCCCCTAGTATGAGTTTTTCTATACGCAGACGCTAGCGACTGCGTTAGGATTTTGTTTGGAATATCTTAGTTGCCTTACTATCCGCCAGAGGCGCTGTACAGGTTTGCCATACTAAATCGCTATAGCAGTCGCTAGCGTCTGCGTTAAGAAAAACTTGGGCACAGGTATAAGGAACGTCGTTCCTCACCCGTGTCCAGTCGGGCACGCGCGATTATTGAAAAAAAAGCTCACGTGAGCGTGTTTTTTTCAATAATGGTTTCACTCGCAGGTTGTGTATAAGCCTACCTTCTTTACCTTCTCCAAGAATAAGGTCATTATACTGAAAAATATTTTTTCAAATCCGACCAGAAGTTCTAAGCGTTTAAATAAACAAACTCAAAACACCTGTGCGAAATCGCATAAAAAATATATATTTATTTTAATTTTAACAGATTCTGAGCGCCGTTTTGGCCACAATGGCCTTTGGTAACCCAGTGGACCAACAGCAGTGGTACAAACTTCAGGGGTACAGCCAACCAGAACAGTGGACCGCGGTACAGGGGAGCGAGGGGCAAAATGACCAGCAGGTTTGTTTTAGATCTAGCCTTATGTCACAGAATTAGTAATAGAACTACGTTCTTATGTCCCAAGCCGTATAATATATAAGCTTTCGCCCGCGTGAATTTCCCTCGGGAACTTGCTTTTTCCCGGGATGAAAGGTACCCTATGTCCTTCTCAATACTTCTACATTTTTGGAAATGCTGTTCGCAGTGAGATTTGCAGTAGGACAGAATAAGTAAATTGAGTCGGTTAGATGCACTAGACGCCTTTTTACGACGAGAGAGGAGTAGTCTATTCTTGTTGTATCACTGCTAACCATAGAATTTGGAATCGCGAATTATTTTTTTATCTATGCTGCTAACACACGACAGATTTCATAAAAAGACTCAAGTGCTGAACTTCGACCAATCGAACTACAACAATATTATTATTTTGACAATACTGAACACCGACATTACTGTACTTCGAAATTATATTTCTTCGACGCAACTTAACTAGGAAACTACACAATTGCGACATTATTCTTCTCCGACAGCTTCTCCGACAGCAATTAAAAATCCTCACACAAGGGTTCATTGAACTTCTTTCAAAACTATTTTGGAACAATCATACATACTATAGCTATATCTAATAAGTGAAAGTTGGTTATTAAAACAAGTATTCAGTCGCTCTACCGAGTAATTGGTAATAGTTGTTCGGCACTATTTAAACCATAGAACTAGGAACGCGGCTCTAATAGAAGTAGCATGACAAGCTAAACTGTCTTACCACTATACACGATATTTACGTGTATGCCATTCCATAATATGTGTATTTGGTGACGGACCCCCCTCCTACCCTCCCTTACCTCAGCCCTTACCCCCCGCATTAGGCGCGCACGGTTCCCATACATTTAATGTCATATGTTATATCTATTTTAAGTGACGCAAATTTTTTTTTAATCTATGATTTAAACTTTTGTTTTTTTTTTTTTTATTTGTAAAATTGTATTAGTTATCACGTAGAATTTGGAATCGCGCGCGGTTCTAAGGCATTTTTTTTTTAAATTTATGCCTTATCATCTAAGAAGTAAAGAGAGAAGGGAGAACAGGAGAAAGGAGTTTCAGTCTTATTCTGCTTAAAGCGTTATCTAGTTGCTAGTCATTATGATAACAACTTCATGTGTTCCTTGGTAAATAATAAAAAAAAAGATTCTATTTGAATACTATCATACATATTAAAACCATTTCAGCGGCTAAGCCGTGAATATCGAAGTATGTCGATTGAATGAAAACGAGAACTCGGATAAAAACAGGTGAAAAAATAAAATAAAGGGGTTCCTTAAGGTCTCGCAAACAGAAAATATAAAAGTCGTAAAACATGGCACGCTTGCTATAGCGTTTTATTTTACTGCGAGTGAATCCGGGGCCTCTACCTCGAGCTCGATAGTCTAGCTCCACGTGGTGCGTCAAGCGATGGCGAGCGTGGCCTAGCTCGGATTGGTCGCCATTAGTGGCATTTATTCCTCCTGTCTCCGTGGTGCTTAAGGCGTTTGCCTGTAGGCCGGGTCATGAGTTAGATTCCCACGGAAAGCATACTTTGTTAAGTCGTTTCCAGTTTGGTTGGGGCATTGCAGGCTTGAATCGCCTGATTGTCTGCTAATATAGATGATTCCGTGCTTCGGGAGGCACTTTAAGCAGTTGGTCCTGGCTGCCATCTAGTAGTCGTTAAAAGAACCACGTCAGAGGCCGAGAGTCAGTTCCAAATCCAGGGTGTGCATGGTCGATTGAACGTGACACCTATACGAAATGATGATGATAGGATTTTACAAACGCAATATCTCAGAAACAATCTCTAGCAACTGCGTAAACATTTTATATGGAATTTCTAAAAAAATACCGATCTATATACAATCCGACATGGGTTTTATTTATTTATTTTTGTTTTCCGACCAGATGGTCAGATGACCTGAAGAAGGTCGCAGACAAGCGCTTGATTCAGGCCGCTTCCTACCGGTCTTTCTGGAAATTGTAAGGGGAGGCCTGTGTCCAGCAGTCAGTGGACTGGCTACGACCGAATTAATGATGGGTGTTTTACAGATATGACATACAAAATGACTAGCGTAGTTGGTAACGAAAACGTATAAGTTACGTTTTCGTGTGCGTATAACGTAACGTACTTAAATTCCATTGGTAGGGACTCAGGTGCTTGCGGCTGTAAATTCAGTTCAGCGTATTTATTGGGGCAGGATCTGTGCAGTGTAATTCTTTTTTTAAGAATATACCTATGCCAAAAAAAAATTCTCGAAATTCTTTGACCTATGCAGCTTATAAAATGTACAGTCAACTGCAAAAGGCTATATAGATTGAGCAAAAAGTGTCGAATCCTGCGAAGCGGTCGCAATTAGCATGTTGCATAAAAAATACGTATAATTGTTTGGAAATACAAAAAAAAAAAAATAAACTTTAATCTTAAATTTACAGAAATACTAAAAAGGAATATGACAATATAGAAATCAAACTTACAGCTTATTTTTGCCAGTATCAAGTTTTATTTGAATTTTCTTCATTTAGTCAAGTGACAGAGTCAAGTCAGTAGTCATGTCTAGTCAAGTGAAGTCAGAGGGCTAAGTGAAGCGGTGGTAGAACTTCAATTAGCATTATCTTGGGAGATTTTGGTGACAAGGATTAAAGTCACTCATACGATATTGTATCACTTCCCAACACACGCTTGTTCACGACCATTAACGAATTATAATCCACCATTATTGTGCACAAATACTCGAAAATTCGTAAATATTGAAAAAAAAAACATCAACAATATATTATTACTTTCACCTTACCGCCAAAACCCCGACTAGTTACTTTTCAATGACACATGATCTAAACTCTGACATAACTTATTGGATAACAAGCAATATTGTAAAGGAAGGAAAATAAAAAAATAAAAACTTTCAGAGCGTAACAGTTGCGGCGCGTCGACGCCATTTTGTTTTTTTATATGTCTCCACAACCGGTAATTCAATTGTCGTTGTCGCGGTAAATAACTGCAGTTGTTGTTATTATTGTAAAATTGTTTAATAGTACTATAGATTCTTATAGAATTATTATCTTTAGAAAAAAATACCTGATTAATCATGAGATTAATTTGTACTAAGGTTGCTTAGGTCATCATTAAACGAAGGCTGTTAGATGTCAATCAATTTCTTTTTCTGAATTTAATCTCTGCCTTAGTGTATAGTTTTATTTGGGAAATTGTTGTTGGATTTACATTTGGATTTGGAAAAAACGACTGTCAACATTCAATTTCCTTGTTTAGCCTCAATCACCTTGTAGTTTTCTGTTTACTCCACTATTGAGATACGGCCTTTGAATGAGAGAAATAATTTATTACGAAAACTTAAGTTCGCCCAAAACACCTTTAAGTTTTCACCTGTCTCAACATGAAAATATATTAATTTACTCGTTTTTATTCCTCAGTTCCAAGCGAGCGACTACTCAGGCCACGACTTCGGAAGCGACCACGGCGCACAATTTGAAGGTCACGATTTCTCCGGCCACGACTTCGGGGGACATGACTTCAAAGCCCAAGCCTTCCCAGTCCATCAACACGTCCACGAGGAAACACCAGAACCTATCAAACATTACAAAGAAGTTGTCGTCCCTGTGACAAAGAACGTAGAGTTCAAAATCAACCAACCTATCATCATACCTGTTCCACATCCAGTCCCAATTCAAGTACCTGTTCCCAAAGCTGTAGTCATACCTATTATCAAAGAAGTGTCTATTCCAGTTGAGAAATCTGTACCTTATCCCGTAGAAAAGACCGTTCATGTTCCTAAAATAAAGGAAGTGCCTTTTGAAGTAGTTAAGCATATAATTGTCCCAGTAGAGAAACCTGTTCCATTCAAAGTCCCAGTTTACGAGACTATCATTCACACAAAGAAAGGATCCCATAAGATCTAAGAAGTGAATGATATAGTTGGTGCAGAACTGTAAAATATTACAAATAATATTTTTAAGGAATTGTTGAAAGTCAAAGCTAAACGTTTATAGCAGATATTTATTAAAACAGATGAAGTATAATTTGAACATCTATTCAAAGAAATGATCAAGATAATCTTATTTTTCCGAAAAAATACTGAAATACGTATAATATCCTTAATTCTAAGGAATTAATAAGAATTGAAGATATTATACGGTATCTTTCAGTATGTTATAACTAAAAATATTTAGCATTGGTAATAACGTTTTTATAGTCTGTCAAACCTCTTTCCATATCATGATCTATATTATTATCTGCTAAATTGATTGATTGATTGATTATAAGCTGATGTTGTTTATAATTAGTTTTGGTGTTAATTTCTGAATGATGTTATTTGTAATGTGTTATAATTCTATTATCACTGGTTACCTCATTGTTACCTATTGTTGTTGTTATTTTATTCTTGTTGTTATTTGTTGTATGAATGTTGTGTGTTGTTTGGACTGTTGATAATTTTATTCTTTATTAGTTCTTTAAGTTGTAAATATGATATTAAAAACTAATTTTCCTTATAAAAATCTTTTATTCTCATCGTAACCCGCGGTATTGAACGGATTTAAATTTTACTACAAAAAAACTTTTAAGGTTATATTATATAGAAAATTTAATAACTTTTTTTCCAAAAAGCAAACACCAACCAACTTTACTGAGCCCAACTTGAACTTCGTCAAAGTAGAAAACTCAGACAGACAGAAGTGCATGGTCAATAGACCTACAGTACTCCAATAAACTACATATTTGAAACAATGATACCAAGGCATACAGGGTCGATTGACCCCTCTGACACCACAGGGTGCAGGGTCAACTGAGCTTGTTACCAACACTCATATGAGTTAATACCAAGGGAAAAAAAATCACTATCACTACATAGTATAAAACAAAGTCGCTTTCTCTGTCCCTATGTATGCTTAAATATTTAAAACTACGCAACGGATTTGATGCGGTTTTTTTAATAGATACCTAAACTGATTCAAGAGGAAGGTTTTTATGCCCATGCGAAGCCGGGGCGGGTCGCTAGTGGGGTATAATTGGAGGTATAAATTCTTTTACACCTCTCAAAATCCAAAAGATTTAATTGTCGACTAAATTTATTTAATAACTACAGATTCTTATCCTCATAAAACTTTCTTCTGTCCATTGCTTTTGCAATTCATGGCATCAGATCTCGCTTTTTTGATTTTCCACCTGAAAAAAAATGTTATTTGGCATTTTTAACCCTTTGATGGACAGCTAATAAATATAAATACATACCACATATTACAGATTATGTATTAACTTTTGTTTTAGTACAATAAAGTTATAACAAACAAACAAACATAATACTATACTATGTCATTCAGAGAAATGCGTCGATTGTTAGATACTAATGGAGTCCTCCCCATACTGAGACATATTAACGCCATCTATCGATCACTTGAGACACTGTGATTCTAAATCCGATAACTTATTAAATAAATCACTTGATAAGTTTGTGGTAGGATGATGATAGTTTAAAAATCATCTTTTAATAATTTACACTATTTTTTAGTTTAAAACAAAAAAACAATAATTAAATTTATTTTTTAAAATACTTTAAAAAAATTAAGTTATTTCCAATTTGGTTAGGACGTTGCAGGCTTGAATCACCTGACTGTCTGATAATAAAGATAACTCCGTGCTTCTATGCTAGGTTATGCATGTGTGTATGCATACGATTTGATAATAAATCAACATTTTAGTCTAAGGCTGTCCACTGCTGGACTAAGGATTCCCCCAAAGATTTCCAAATTGACCGCGGTTGTAGCTGTTGATGATGAATCTTCTTCGTTCGAGCGTGTTTCCCGGTCGCATCTTTAGCTTACGCTTCAGAGCCCAGGGTAAGCTATTAATCGTGGTCCTGATTTGGCAGATGCTAATTACAATGAAGTGAGTGCCGTCTGACCTCCGTAACCCTTTTTACAGGGAAACCAGACCAATAAGAACATGATCCGGGTGTGTTAGTGGCCAACACTGTCAGATTTTTCAGGCTGCCTAAAGGCATCTGAGAAAGCTTTACGACTGCCATCTACCGATAACAACCGGGACCAACGGCTTAACGTGCCATCCGAAGCACGGAGGAGCTCAAGATAGAAATGCCACTAATGGCGACCAACCCAAACATGGCCGCACTATCGTTACGATAACGCGCGATGTGCTAATCTATCGAGCTCCTGATATATCGATAATGATAAATAAGAAATCATATTTACGTTGTGTCCACCAGCATATTGTTGATATTGATGGCTGGTGCTTCTATCAGCAACCACATGAGGAGACTCGCTATCAGGCTGTACACCATCACTCCTGACACATCCATGCTCTGGAATTGGATTAATAAGATTTCTTTGAGAATGTACTCAATACTTTATTGCACCTTAAATTACATGCAGATAATACAATATGTATTATGAGTTGTGCTATTTAATAAATTCAGGTGTTACTTTGCGTGCTTTCGCCACTAGTTCATGCAAACTACTGCCGGCCGGCTTCCACCCACTACTGTTAGTGCCAGCATGCCCGCCACCATTAGTGTATGTACCCACCAAAATATTTTTACCGTTTTATTATATGTATAGATAAAAATATAGTATCGTAGTATCCTATAACACAAGTCTCAAACTAACTTTGGGGCTAACTTAATTACGACTTTTGACGACCTCCGTGGCGTAATGGTTAACATGCCTGACCGCTACTCAGGAGGTTCCGGGTTCGATCCCTGGTCAGGTCAAGATGAAAAATGATCTTTTTCTGATTGACCTGGGTCTTGTATGTTTATCTATATTATAAAATATAGTATCGTTGAGTTAGTATCCCATAACACAAGTCTCGAACTTACTTTAGGGCTAACTCAATCTGTGTGATTTGTCCCTATGCCCTTTCTATTTATTTATTTATTATTAATCTGCGTGATTTGTCCCTATATAAGGTGGACACAAATCAACTGCAAATATTTTAAGGGCAAATACAGACCACTATATTGAAAAACTTTTCCAAATAAACTTATATCGAAATACGAAATTTAATTTTTCACTCTCCATACTAAACTAGATCAGCTCATTCTCAATTTGTATGGGAGGTCAAAAAAATTTTTTCGTATTTCGTCATAAGTTTATTTGGGAAAGTTGTTTAGTTTAGTGATCTGAATCTGCCCTTAAAATATTTGCAGTTGATTTAAATTCACCTTATACTAGCTGTAGCCCGCGTTTTCGTGCGCATGGGCTTCGGTCCCGTTATCGTGTAATTTCGGGAATTGCTCCCGAAATTCCCGGGGCAATTGCTCGGGAATCCCCCTTTTCACTTATACAAAGTTTGTCATGACAATAACCAACACAAAAAAAGCATTATCCAATTTGGTGCATTCGTTGGAAATTGCTATAGGTATATTTGCAGGCAAACATGCCTTGAGTTCATTTAATTGACTATAACTTTTTTGTAATGAACCGATTATGATGAAACAAACTTTAAATGTTCTTCCAAGTTATAACAAAACAATTGGAGAAAGTTTTAAGCAAATCGGTTCTGTGCTTTCGGAAATAAGCGTGATCATACATACAGACAGACAGACAGACAAAAAATTCAAAAAAAAATTTTTCTTATTTCTTTTATTCATTTTAAGTGTCCCTCTATCTATTTCAGTCAAAATTACTAAATGTACAGACAAATTATTTTTACTGTTTTATTATATGTATAATGTGGTATTGTGGATTATTGGCTTTAAATGTTGTTTTATAATGTGGTATTATTAAAACCAAATATGTTGCTCTGAAAAGAGAAGTTTATTATATAACCAGTTTGTTAACATTTTATTATTCTACACTCATAACTCATAACACAAATTACATACCTGAAAAGAGAAACAACATTTAAAGCCAATAATCCACAATTAATCATAAAATCCCAATATTAATAATAAATGCTCCATTCTACAATGACACAATTCCCCAAAGACAACGACCATTCATTTCACCATAAATCCTCTATACTGTCTGTCATTATGGAAGACCTAAACATATTCCTAATGGGTATTATGAACGACCGAAAACCATCAATAACTTAAATACTAACAAGAATGCCCAGCAAATATGGGCTTCGTTTATATATGTATAGATATATTTATACTAGCGAGCCGCCTGGGCTTTACATGGGCATAAAACACTTCCTCTTGAATCACTCTATCTATTAAAAAAAAACCGCATCAAAATCCGTTGCGTAGTTTTAAAGATTTAAGCATACAAAGGGACATAGGGATAGAGAAAGCGACTTTGATTTATACTATGCAGTGTTCATGTGTTTCCAGAGTGCGCGATCTCGCTGGAGGCTTTCCTCTGGCGCGTTTTCCATCAGATAGAGTTAATAAAATACCAACCTTGGTAACTGCCTCCGTGGTCAAGTGACTAAGGCATTTGCCTGTGAACCCGGGGGTCGTGGGTTCGATTCCCTAGGGAAGCTTACTTTGTTTAGTTGTTTCCAGTTTTGTTAGGACATTGCAAGCGTTTAATAAAGATGATTCCGTGCTTCGGAAGGCATGTTAAGACGTCGGTCCCGGCTGCCATCTGGTAATCGTTAAAGAAACCACGTCAGAGGCCGAGAGGCCGTTCCGAAGAACTTGGCACCAGGGTGTGCATGGTCAACTGACCGTGACACTTGCACGAAATGAATGAATGAATGAATGAACCAACCTTGGTGAACATATCCAACTTGAATGTGGTGCGCATTGCGAAAAATACGATTTCCAAGAGTAGGAAGTGAATCATGTACACTCCGTATGTTAATCTGCTGAAGATGACCAGGGGATACCAAGAGAAGATGCTGTTTAATCGAGCTGGAAAATAAATAAATAAGTTACTTAATTTCAATGAGAAGCTCGATAGCCTAGCGCGGCGCGCGTGTTCGTAACGATAGTGCGCGTCAAGCGATGGCGAGTGCGCGGTCTGGATTGGTCGCCATTAGTGGCATTTCTATCTTGAGCTTCTCCGTGCTTCGGAGGGCACGTTAAGCCGTTGGTCCCGGCTGTTATCGGTAGATGGCAGTCGTTAGGCTAAGTTAGATGCCTTTAGGCAGCCTGAAAAATCTGCCATTGTTGTGTCCACTAACACACCCGAGTCATGTTCCTGTTGGTCTGGTTTCCCTGTAAAAAGGGTTACGGAGGATCAGACGGTAGTCGCTCCATTGTAATAACCAGTACCGCCCGGGACTTAAGCTCGGACGAAGAAGAAGAAGACTTAAGATGAGACCTCGGTGAACACTAGCGCCACCGTCATTTAAAAATCATTATTCACTGAAAACGCAAGTTATCAAAAATCCGTGTTATGTTATGGTTCTGGATCTAATGTTTATTTTAAACATATTCAATTATTAAATTATAGTTCCCTATAGTTACAAATTGCAATTGTGCTTAAAACGGCCACTTTTAGCAGTTTTGCAATTTATAACTATATGGAACTATAATTTAATAATTTTATATGATTAAAATTAACTTCAGTGCCCCTAGTATGGCGTCTGCGTTAGCGATTTAGTATGGCAAACCTGTACAGCGCCTCTGGCGGATAGTAAGGCAACTTAAATGTACCCATGTATCTGACATAAAATAAATGAATTATGAATTATAAGAAATTCCATACAAAATCCTAACGCAGTCGCTAGCTCATACTAGGGGCACAGATCCAGAACCTAAATTACATAACAGAGATTTTCGATAACTTGTGTTTTCAGTGTATAATGATTTTTAAATGATGGTGGCGCTAGTGTTCACCGAGGTATCACCTTAATGTCAATGTACTTCACAGTACAAACAAAAATCACTTTACAGTACCTGCCTCCGTGGTCTAATGGTTAAAGAGTTTGTCTGTAGACGCGTTCATGGGTTCGACTACCACGGGAAGCATAGGTACCTACTTTGTTTAGTTGTTTTTCCAGTTTGGTTAGGACATTGCAGGCTTGAATCACCTGATTTGATAATAAAGTTGATTCAGTGCTTCGGAAGGCACGTTAAGCCGTTGGTCCAGTCTGGTTCTGAAGAACTCTGACACCAGGGCGAGAATGGTCGGTTGACCGTGTCACATACACAAAATGATCACGATGACTTTACAGTACGACCAATTCACTTACGGACATCCCCGTACTCCGAAATACCAATAATGACACACACAGCTATTCCCCAAATGGTTCTGTTGACGCCCGCATAGATGGCGACACTGATGGGCTCCATTTTTGTCACGTAGTAGCTATAACCAGACACGACGATAGCGGACATGAGTACCACGCTGACGGCCACAGCCAAATACGAGGATATCTGAAACAAGGGCCATAAAGAAGTAAAAGGACGGAATTGTTTGATATGATATCAAAAAACCGGTCAAGTGCGAGTTGAACTCGCGTGGAGAAGGATCCGTACAATGCCAATGTCAGTTTTTAAATTCAATTGTGGTATGTCAACAAACTACTACTACTGCCATCTAGTGGTGTTTTAGTGAACTAAAAAAAACTATTTTCCGTGAACGTTTTATATTGATTTTACCACTTGATTGTCAAGTGACAGAGTTCTTGTAGGTTTTGCTGTAATCTACAGGTTATGACCTATACTCCGTATTTTTTTCAAAATTTTAGGCTCAGTAGTTTCGGAAATCAGGGTTGGGGGGGGGGGGGAATGGTCAATTTTCGTCTTCTTTCCTGAATAAAATGAAAACTATTTATGTTACAATAATAACAAAAATATATTTGAGATCCTCATAACGAGCTCTTGCATTTGATATATAACACGGTAAGGTTCGCAAACCTTTTTTTTAAATTTTTAATTTGTCCCTCGAAAATGAACCTTATTTTTAAAAAAATATTTATTTTCTTTGCACATCTGTGTTTGGGTCACAAGATTACGCCATCTTACCAATTTTCATCAGTTTTCGTCCAGTAGGTTCGGAGAAAATTGGCTGTGACAGACGGACGTACGGACCGACAGACGCACGAATGATCCTATAAGTGTTCCGTTGTACATTTTTTGTACGGAACCCTAAATATACTAAAAAATTAAAATATTTTATTTTAGATCACTAAAACTCCATATAATAGACTATAATAATACTACTCCCCAACATCACAGGGAGTTCTCCCCACGGAGGATATACATTCAGTCAAAAAAGTATCGGGAATGGATGATGAGCACAGATTATAAATATGATGACGAGATTCGTTATATGAACAAATTTTTTGTTTTCAATTTTATTCGTATTTAAAAAAGTTGGAATGTAAACTGTACGAGAAAATTTTTGATCTTCCATTATAATTAGACAAGAGATCTAACCAAATTTTTTCGTTGTCTTGTTGTTGTAAGTCAGTGACCTTGTTATAACCATAAACTAGCTCATTATTAGGCATTTATATTTTACAAGGAACTACCTATATCATTACAATTCCGCCCTGCAAATGAAATGTATGCAAAGTGTTCATTGACAGATATCAACAAGCTGCCGCCAATGTCGAACATTATTCAGTAAAATTCCATTGTTTATTGACAGACCCGCAATACAGTTAAAATGTGTCAAATAATATAAAATAAAACAATAACTAAATTAACAATAGACTCAGAATAATAACATATCAAGGAAGTAGGTATATACAGAAGACACAAAGATAAATATTTCTGACATCTGACAATCGCGAATTACACACAAGACTGATGTAGAAGTATAAATCACTACGTTTTAAAAAGAGACATCAGAATTAGGAATTCGCGCAAGATTTCTTTTTGATCTATGCGAGATGAGTTAACCTTCGTAATAATAGCCTTAGGCATGCCTTTATATTATTACTAGCTTCGCTGATTAGTTATCGCGCCTCATGGTTCAAGGTATCCCCATAACACAGAATACCTAATAGTACTAACGTATGTACCCATACCAAAATTCATTCAAATCAGTCTCTCCTCAACATGAAATACGGCAAACATACATTTAATACACACACTTGTACATTTATAATATAAGTATGCATTACGCAGTTTCTAGTTTACGCAGCGTTAAAATTAAACTTACCGTGTCTATGGTTTTCCTGTAGTTTTTTGGTTTGTATTTGTACATGATATAACCCATCGCCATTCCGATCATGAAGGGCCCAGCTCTGCAGTAGCTTTTAATGTAAACGTTATTGAATACCGCACTATTTCTAAAGTTCGCTGCTTCTCTAGAAATGTATATTACATAAAAATGAACTCTAATAATAAAAAAAGTGCAAAATCATTTATTCTCTCCTTAAAGAAAAATTCAACAAATTGTTGCCATCAAAATAAGGAAAACTAGAGACTGAAGTAGGTCGAGCCTGAATTGCAGTTCTCCAGGGCACGCCAATAGTTCAGAATGTATTAACAAGAGAAAGAGAGAGTTTGAAATTAAGAATGAAAGATGTGGTGTGAATGAGGATATAGTGACGAAGATCGAAAAAGAGATATTGAGATGGTTTGGACATGTAGAGAGGATAGATGAAAGGAGACTGACAAATATATACAAAGAAGAGTTGGCTGGGAGAGTTGGTCAGGGTCGGCCTCGGAAAACATACTACGACCAAATTGCAGACCTTTTGAGAAAGGGAGACATTAAGAGTAACCAAAATCAGCGAGCGTGTATGACTAGAGTGATAAGTGTGGAGGAAGCAAGGGAGGTCTGTAATGATCATAGCCAATGGAAGTCTCTATATAGTCTCTGCCTATTTCTACGGGAGACAGACATGATGGTATGATGTTGAAATTATTTCGACAAGTAGAACATAACTTACTCGACTCCTTCATAAAAGAAAGCTGCGTAATCATTAACGTATGTCAATAGACCAGGGATGATACTGGAAGCTACAAAGGCGACTGCAAAAACGATATTCCCAATATGTTTGTTCATCTTGTAGATCATGAAAACGATAGCCGCAAACACGCAGAGTTGGTAGTCGCAAGACACGTACCAAGTCGGAGGAGTGCACTGGAAATTATAAAACATACTGTATTAAAAGCAAATAAGATGACTTTTGGCAGAAAATAATTTTGCTGGAATGTTATATTATCTTATTGCCCATGCGCTGTGAGCGCAAACAAATTCGAAACCCACAGAGTATGGAAAAAATAGCTTTGTGATATTTAACAATATGATAATTCCATGCTTTGTGTTCGAAATTAACGCACACATCAAGAACGTCTCTGTGATTGGGCTAGAACCACAATAGAGTGGATCATTATCTTCTTCTTCTTCTTCTTCTATCGTGTTTTTTAATAGCTGAAAACTATCGATCATTGAGTAAGATTACGCAATGGCGCTTGTTATCATGAAGTCAAGATACATTAAGATCAATATTTATTTTTTCTTTCATAATGTATATTATGTTTATATATGAGAAACAAAATAAAGAAAAGTATTTACATATTAAAAAAAAAAACCTAAACTAATTACTTAAACTAAAAAAAAGCTTACAAAAGTTCTAGTCCCGGCAAATCATTACCCCGAGGTAGGGTGCCCAGAAGGCTGACAAACAATATTTCCTTCATTATTAATTATGTATTATATATAGGGAACAGAAAATGGAACAGAAAGTGATGGTGTTAATAATTTTAAAAATATGTAAATAAGATTTTGGTGAGAGAGGTTTCTTGAACTAATAAGACTCCAAGTAGTGTGCAGGATGGAATGATTTATTGAGAAATTTGACACATATTTATATGAAACTATTTACAATGAAAATATTTACAAGCCAATGAAAAAATCAGAATTTTAACCAATCAGGAATAAGTACAATATTTTCTACACAAGATTGCTCGCAGCGTTATGCCGTTCCGTCCACGGTGAGGCGAGACGCGAGGGGGGAAACGCGGTGACGCGCGCGGCTGGTCCGTCTGTTGCTAGGCTGGCTGGCTCGCGGTAATAAAACTGTTTGCGCGCGCTGGGCTCGCCCATTTCGACGGCGGCGGCGAGACGATGAACTGTGCGGCGGAGCTCTTGTGGATTGTGACTTAGTGCGCGTCGTGACGTGATCCGTGTGTGTGTTGATAGTGACATCTTGACTTGCTGCATGAAGTGTGGAAGACGTTGCTCGCTGAGCTGAAGTTGAAGCTGAAGCAATTCTTGTTTCTTGACAATAAATGATGCGTTGAACCGTGGTTGAAGTGTCTGCAATGCACGCTGTCTGCTTGCTATGTTTCTTTGACAATTAACTCGCCAGCTATTAAACGCTTGAATGGGTGTTGTGTTTTTCTTTTGCTTCTCCATAAAAAAAGTTCTTTTCAGAGCTGGTAAAGGTAATTCTTGTACACGTATCACGTGGAGGTAATTGGTAATGTCCTCTGTAATATTTGTTGTGCTGAAGGTAGCCACAGGACTCCCCTTCAAGTGAAACGTACAGGCAACTTGATGGAACGGCCAGCACGTGTTCGCTTATCAGCTGGTTGTGACGTCACGTTGTCCGGAACGGCGGGAGTGCATTGACCTTTCTGTGGCGAGGTAGCTTGCGGTAACTGTGGCGGTGTGATGGCTTGATTGATTACTGATGATGATGACGGTAATGTATTTTTCGGTAAGTTGCTATTTTCTTGATCCTCTTCTAATATGTAGGCAGGTTTCAGTCGATCTATCGATATGTTTGTTTCTCGATCTTGTAGTTGTATAGTATAAACTTTGTCCGTCCTCTTGATAACGCGATAAGGGCCTTGATACGGTGATTGTAAGGGCTTCTTTACCGCGTCGACTCGGACAAATACGTGGCTGCAATCTTGTAGGTCCTTATGTATGAAAATCCGTTGCTTGGTGTTATGATGTGAGGTTGATGATTGAGGTCTGTTTTCTTCTATTGTTGATCTTAGTTTTTCGACGTATGTGTGGTCCATTGATGTAGGTATTGATGTTGTAGTGAAGAAATCACCCGGTAGACGTAGGTTGTAGCCATATGTGAGTTCGGCTGGACTAACTCCGGCGTCTGTGCGTAGGGTGGCTCGTAGACCTAGAAGTACAGTAGGTAGCTCGTCGATCCATGACCTTGAACTTGTTAGCTTGGTACGAAGTGCAGTCTTGAGTGTTCGGTGCCAGCGTTCGATGATACCGTTGCTTTGTGGGTGATAAGGCGTAGTTCGGTTTTTCTTGATTCCCATTATCTTCATGAGGTTATTGAACAGCTGAGCTTCGAACTGGCGGCCCTGGTCGCTTACCAGGGTTTCCGGACATCCAAATCTTGTTATCCAGTGTTTGTAGATAGTCTCGGCGACTGTCTCAGCTGATATGTCATCTGTAGGTATCGCTTCCGGCCATTTTGTTTCTCGGTCGATCATAGTGATAAGGTAGCGATGACCTTGAGGTGTCGTAGTTAGAGGTCCGACGATATCGACGTGTAGGTGATGGAAGCGTTCCGTTGGCGGGAATTTTGAAGTCGCGCTGTAGGTATGGCGTTGAATCTTGTTCTTTTGGCAATCGATGCAGCTTCTTGTCCATTTTGCGATGTCGCTATTCATTGACGGCCAAAAATATTTTGTTGACATAATCTTGCGAGTTGTGCGAGTACCGGGGTGGCTTATGTTGTGTACGCTTCTGAATACTTCTTGTCGATGTTTTTCAGGTATATACGGTCTTATGTGAGATGATGATGTTTCGCAGTAGAGTTCGATGTTGGTGTTCGGAATGATGACTTTTTTCAGATTGATGTTGACTTGTTGTTGTAGTTGTTGAATGGTAGAATCTTCTTGCTGAGTGTTGGCGATTTCTTCGTAATTTATTGTAGACGGGCATGTTATTGTTTCGATGCGGCTGAGTGCGTCGGCGACGATGTTTTGTTTACCGCTGACGTGACGGATATCGGTCGAAAATTCGCTGATAAACAAAAGCTGTCTTGTGCGTCTCGGTGTTTCGGTTGTTGATGTTATTTTGCTCATAGCGTAGGTAAGCGGTTTGTGATCGGTGAATATGATGAGTGGTCGTCCTTCGAACATCTTGCGGAAATGTTTTACAGCCATGTAGATTGCTTGTAGTTCTCTGTCGTACGTCGAGTATCTTGTTTGTGCGTCGGAGAATTTTTTAGAAAAATAGCCAAGTGGTTGCCATTTTTCGTCGACGTATTGTTGTAGGACGGCGCCAGCTGATTTGTCGGACGCGTCGCAGAATAGCGCGTAGGCGGCTTCGTGGGATGGGTGGGCGAGTAAAACAGCGTTGTTGATGCTTGCTTTACACGCTTCAAATGCCTGCGTTGACTCGTCTGTCCATTGTATGATTGTTTTATCTTTTTTCTTAACGTTGTGGAGATGCGCGTTGAGTGGTGCTTGTATGGACGCGGCGTTAGGTATGTGATCGCGGTAGAAGTTTAGCATACCCAAGAAACGACGTAGCTCTTCGATGTTTTTAGGCTTTGGATAGTTGGAGATGAGTTCCATCTTCTCGGCTGGAGGTTTGATACCATCTTTGGATACGATGTAGCCTAGGAACTTAACTTCCGGTTGACCGAAGTGGCATTTTGCTGGGTTGATAGTGATGCCGTGTTCTTCGAGTCTTCCAAGTACTGTTCTTAGGTGTTCTCGGTGCTGGATCTCGTCTTCTGAGGCTATTAGGGCATCGTCGATGAAGGTAAATACGTAGGGTAGGCCACTGAGCACCTGATGGATAAATCGTTGAAAAGTTTGGCCTGCGTTCTTGAGACCTGGACACATGCGCGGAAATTCGAATAATCCCATCGGTGTGATGATGGCTGTCTTCTCTATGTCCTCTTCACGGACTTTGAGCTGCTGATAGGCTCTGTTCAGGTCCAAGGTTGAGAATATGGTCTTCCCGGAGAGCTGGTATGTGAAGTCCTTAACACGTGGTACAGGGTAGCGATCGGGTTTGGTGATCGCGTTAAGGCGGCGGTAGTCACCACAGACTCTTAAGTCCCCGTTCTTCTTGGGCACGACGTGCAGTGGTGATGACCATGGGCTCTTGCTAGGACGACATAAACCTTGGTCGATCATATTCTGGAATTCTTGTTTGACTTTTTCGTAGCGGTGTGGAGGTATGGGACGTGCGCGGCAGTGTATTGGTTGGCCTTCTGTTTCTATGAAATGTTGCACGTTTATTTTGCTATCGTTGATGTTCATCGAAGTCAGTCTCGTGGTACCGGGGAATTCGGCGAGAATGTTGTGGTACACGTTGTTCGTGTCGATACTGCGTATTGTAGGTATGTTTGTAGATCGGACAGGTGCGTTGATTTTTAATTTCGTGACGTTGTCTATTAGTTTTTTATTTTTGAGGTCGACGATCAGCTGGTGGTGTTTCAAAAAGTCGGCTCCCAATATTGCTCTTGAGACGTCGGCGATTATGAAGTTCCACTTGTAGGGTCGGCGAAGGTTTAAATCGAGTTCAAGTGTCCTCTCTCCGTATGTTGATATTACTGTGTTGTTTGCGGCGTAGAGCTTGAATGGTAGCGGTTTTGTGATGAGGCCTTTTTTCTTAGGAAGGACGGATATGTTCGCTCCTGGGTCCACCAAAAATGATATGCCAGATTTTTTATCTGTGACGAATAGGCGGTATGAATGCTCTTGAACGCCGGAATCCGCCTCTGCCAACGTTCTTTCTAGTTTTCCTGAGGCTTATTTTCGGTCTTCTTATTAAATGTGCAAGGCGATGTGCATTTGTAGGCTTGAGCTCCGAAGCGTTGGTGGTAGTAGCAATACGGTGAAGGAGATGGTGAATTATTTCTTGATTGATTTGGGGATTGAGAACGGTTGTTTTGATAGCGCCCTCTAGACGGATAGCGGTTTCTTCTGTAGTTGTTATTATGCTGAGGTCTTGATCGTAATTCGGCGATTTCTAGTGATAATCTTCTTATTTCGTTGATGAGAAATTGAGTGTCGGAAGCTTGAGGTGTTGGCAACGTTAGCGGTGTACTGACGGCTGCTACTTCGCGGTGCTGCTCCATCATTTTGTCGGCGAGTAGTGCTAGCTCTTCTAGTGCGGTCTTCGTGCTAAATGATTCGCTGACTGCCAGGACTGAGCGGATGTGTGAAGGTAGATGATTTGTCCACATCAATCGTAGTGTAGAGTCTGGGATTCTGTCTCGAGCTAGATCACGCATTCGGCGAAGTAGGTGGGACGGCTTCTGGTCGCCTAGTTCCATCTCTGATAGTAATTTTTGAAATTGCCGGCTGTCCGATTCTTCATATGTGGAGATAAGTCGTTCCTTAATTGCTTGATAGGGCTTCGTCTCTGGAGGGTTGTATAATAGGTCGGAGATTTGTTCGATATCCTGCTTTTCGAGTCGAGCTATGACCATTTGCGCCATTAGCTGTTCACCCTTCTTCTGATCGTGAGTGGCAGCTTCAAAACTGTAGAACCACAGTCGAGGTCGGTCGCGCCAAAACGGTGGAATTCGTAGTGCCAGTGAAATATTGGCGATTTCGGGCTGGGCGGCAGACTGGGTTTGCGCTACGACGATATTTTCCTCTTCCATGTTGGTCGGGCAGAGATTCGTCGCTGGATATTTTTTCTTGTTGTTTTTTTTTTTCTTGATATTTGAGCAGGGATTCCACTTGCTTTTCCTTATTTTCTTCCTTGTGCGTAGTCGGTGGTCACCACTTTGGTGAGAGAGGTTTCTTGAACTAATAAGACTCCAAGTAGTGTGCAGGATGGAATGATTTATTGAGTTTTTTTTTTTTTTTTTTTTTTTTTTTTTTTTTTTTTTTTTTTTTTTTTTTTTTTTTTTTTTTTTTGACAGGACCTACAATATTAGCTTCTAAGAGCTTTAATATTTACAGCGGGACGGTTTGAGGCGAGGGCTTGACGCCACTCAGCCTTTTCGGCAAAAGCGCAAGGGGCTCCCAGTTGGGACGAACCTCGGCCATGGGCTTTGCCTTTGATCAATGGCGAGCGATGCAAACTCGCGAGCGATGCAAACGCTCATTGCCTTAAGGGCCGACACTAGGGTGCCTTAAGGGCCTAAGAAGAGCCTACTGGTGGCGAGAAGCGCCCTGGTACATTTTGGTACCTGGAAAACGAGCTACTGTTCCTACTTCGTCGCTCTCGCCGGCGAGTGCGGTGTGTCGGTGTGCCTAAGGAAAATCCCCGTCTCCTTTGAGACTGGAGATTTTCGTATGGCCGATTAGCTACCGTGATGGGGTCGTCGGGGTCAAAGAGAACATTCCTCGGGCGTCGGTGCCGCAAGGGGACATCCTTGGACGGGCTGTAGTTAGCAGCTTGTTCCACTAACGGGTTCGGATGGGAAGAGCATTTCTCAAAGTAACGTTTTGACGTTTCTTTGAGGTATCTCAGCATGGATGGGAGCTCAAGGTCCTTGTGTAGATCGCCTGTGCGTAGACCCCGGGGGGATCCCGTGGCTCTACGTGCGAACCTATTCTGAATGAGTTGGAGTTTATTCAGAAGAGATGGTGCTGCGTGTGCGAAAATAACGCTCGCATATGTCATGACAGGTCGGATGCACAGCTTGTAAAGAGTCAACTTATTTCTAAGCGACATTTTTACGTTACTGATCATGGGTGAGAGTCTGCCTAGATAGAAGGCTGCTCTGTTGCGTACTCTTTGGATGTGGTGTCCAAAGGTCATCTTGCTGTCAAAGATAACGCCCAGATATTTTGTGCGGTCAACCCATGGAATGGATTTTCCGAACAAAGATATCGTTTTTAAGAGCGATTGTGTGCTCCATGCCGGGGGTCGTGTTGCACCGCGGGAGTCTTTGGAGAAGAACACTGCTGCGCTCTTTTCCGGATTCACCTCGATGCGCCACTTCCTGAACCAAGCGCCGAGCGCGTCGACTGCTTGTTGGAGGCGTTTGGAGATAAGCTCCTTACTTGTACTGGATGTGAATAGAGCAGTGTCGTCAGCGAAAAGGGCTAACTCCACGTGCGGGGTCCGGGGTACGTCATTGGTGTACAATGCATACAGTATGGGAGAGAGCACAGACCCTTGCGGGACTCCAGCTCTTAGTGGTCGGGGGCGTGACAGAGTTCCTTCGACTCTGTAGCGGAAGGATCTATTCGACAAGAATTCTCGTATGATGCGCACGAGACTGTCAGGCAGGCCCATGATGGCCAGCTTGGCTACCAAGCCGGCATGCCAGACTTTGTCGAATGCCTTCGCTACATCGAAGAAGAGTGCTCCTGTGGGTCTTCCGCGGCGGCGGTTGCCTAGGATGTGTTCGGTTAGGCGGTGCAGTTGGTGTACGCAAGAGTGTTTTGCGCGGAAGCCCATCTGCTCATTCGGGATCAGATTCATAGATTCGGTGTAAATCTTGAGTCTGGCCGATAAGATTCTCTCGTATATCTTCCCGATGCAGCTAAGGAGGCTGATTGGGCGATATGAGGACGGATTTTTCAGGTCTTTGCCTGGTTTTGGGATGCCTATTACCGTTGCTTGTTTCCAGGCGTCTGGGAACGTACAATTAGCTAGGCAAGCATTGAAGATGCTCACTAGCAGCAGTAATAGAGTCTGGGGTAGGCATTTCAATATGCCGTTAGATATTCCGTCAGCTCCGGCGGCTTTTCGGGGTTTTAGGGATTTGATTATCGATTGTACCTCTTCAATCGTAGTTGGAGGGAGTGCGGTCACGGGGGGAGCCGATGCGGAGGCGGTGATGCTCTCTACATGCGATTCTACCCGTCGTAGGTGATCTGGGTCAACTGGTTCACGACTAGGAGAGCATTGGCTTTCCAGGCTGTCTGCTAGGCATTCAGCTTTTTCGTCATCATCGAAAGCGATGGAACCATCCGGATATTTGAGAGGAGGAGTGGTTGAGATCTGATCGCACTTGAGACTTCGTGCCACACGCCAGTAAGTGACGTGGGACGGTGACAGTTCAGAGAGGAAGTCGCCCCACCTTTCGTCCCTGAGTTCCTTCATGCGCTCCTTAACTCGACGTTGAAGGTAGCGTAATCTAGAACGGGCCTCTTCGGTGGGGTAGAGGTCGTGTTCCCTTGTCGCGGCGTTTTTCTCCGTCAGCAACCGCCTTGCGTCTTCCGGCAGTTCGAATCTGTGGTTAGGGTCCACAGAAGGGACCTGCCTGGAGCAGTCCTTGATGGCTGCTTGCAAGTGGTTGGTGAGGGAGGAGATCGCCATGTCGGTCTGTTCGGTGGACGATATCCTTTCGGGTATCGCGTCTAAGTCGGGGGAGGGTTGGTTGAGTGCTTTCGCTAGTCTCTTCCAATCCGTGATTGTCCTTGTATGAGCGGGGCGCCCATTGTCGGTCTGTCCTAGTTGGAGGAGGACCGGTCTATGGTCCGAATTTAGGTCTGGGTGCACCTCTAATGAACACACTGTCAAGGTGATATTCTTTAGTAGGGCAAAGTCCAGGACACTGGGGTTTTGGCCTTCCGCGGTAGGATAGCGGGTCGGAGCCAGGGGCGCTACAACGTCGAAATCCAGGGACTCTTCGAGCCTCATTAGGGTTTCGCCGTTCGTCGAGTTGGTTAGCGAATGCCACCTGGTGTGTTTACTATTGAAATCGCCAGCCAATATGGTAGCGTTTCCCATAGAAAACAGGGCTTGAAGGTCGCTCTCAAGCAAGCTTTTGGTGGGGCTGAGGTATACGGAGGCGATGTTGATTGGCGGGTGGCCAGTCATCGCTATTCGGAGGATTGAGCATTCCAAGTTTGTTAGGGAAGGAGGGTCGAGTTTGCTGCAGTGCAGGGACCTCTTGTAATAGATTAGCGTTCCGCCTTTGGCGTTTTCTAATCTATCATTGCGAATGATGTTGTAGTTCGCAATTTTTGGGTCTCTGTGCGATGGTTTGAGGAAGGTCTCCTGCAGTAGGAGGATGTCAACCTGATGTTGGGTGAGGTACTGAGCAATTTCAGTCCTTTGGTCGCGGAGATTTCCGTTGGCATTGTAGAATGCCAAGGTCAGCGATCGGGGTTTGTTCCTTTGGGCCGTACTACCCATCACGGACGCTGGTTGGCGCGAAGATGTGCTGGGATGTCATACGCAGTGATCTTCGCAATTTCAGTTCTGTAGCTCCTAATAACCTGCGTCCGGGCGATCCAATCGTTGCCGGCGGCTATTAGGGCATGGCCAAGTTCCTCGATGATGTCGAGGTTGACGTCGCGGAGGACATTGAAGCAGACTTCAATCGCCTCGTCGGCGGTTGCCACACGGGGGACCGCGTTCCCACGAGGGGTAGCGGGCTCCCTGCGGGCAGCGACGGCGGGCGGTTGGGCCTGCCTCGTTGTCTGGGGGCGGGGGGCTGAGGGTTTGGCAACCGCTGCAGCGAAATTGGGGGCCTGCGGGGCAGCCAGAGGGGCTGGGGGAGGGGGGGGCCCGGATGGCCTCTTGTCGAGGGCCGGGAATTCGGAGGGTGCGGCCGAGAAGGACGGCTTGGGTTTGGGGCTGGGTTGCTGCTTGGGCACTCGGGGAGAGCGACCGGCCGGCGCCTGCCTTGGTTTGCTCCTCGGAGCTTTCGGGCAACCGCGCCAGTTGGCCGGGTGCTCGGATTCTCCGCAGAGCACACACGCAGGCTCGCCCGGGGACTCCTTTGTGCGCTCGCAGTCTTTGGTTGCGTGGTCCTCCGTGCACTTAACGCAACGGGGGCGAGCGTGACAGTTTCGGGCGGAATGCCCGTAGTATTGGCAGTTGTGGCACTGCCCTACGATTCCGCGTTTGCGGGGGGTCTCTACGGAGAAGCCGGTGAGGCCGGCGACGGACTGGATCTTAAAGATCCTTTTACCCTCCGTGGTCTTGTCGAGAACGACCATGACCATGTCGTAGGGGGTCCGAGGGGATTTGCCCTTGTACATCCGGTGGACTTCCCGGACGGGAAGAGCTTGGGCTACGAGCGTCTCTCGGATGAACTCCTCCGAGACGTCGTGCGGGATTCTCCTTATTACTACCCGGAGGACTCGGTCTTCTTCGAGCGTGTACGAGTGCCACTCGTACTTGCGCTCGTGGAGGAGGCTTGTCAGGGCCTTGTGGTCCCGAAGGGTGGGGACTGTCACCCGAATACCTATGTCGCACTTGTGCGCCTTAGAGTACTGGATGTGTCTATCATTTAGAGTCCGGGAAATGGACTCCCAATGTTTGGAGTCGTGAATGATGACCGGGGGTGGGGGTTTTGGCTTAGGGCCGGTAGTCTCTGCGGCCGTGGAGGGGCCTTGAGTGGGTTTGTGCGGGGTGGGAGGGCGAATAGCCTTTCCTTCTCCATTTCTGGAGGTTTTGGAGGGCGGTTGCCTCTTGTTCTTGGGTTTGGGCCTGCGCTGACGCTTGCCACCAACTACGACGAATTCCTCGTCGGAAGAGGACGCTCGTGAGGCGTCCGAGTGGGACTTGGGAGGCGATGTGTCCATCGGACACGATGGCTCCTCGTCGGACTCCGGCTCTGACTCAGCCATTGGGGACAATGGCGAATCGCGGACGGGAGGACGTATGTCCCTAAGGTGTACGGGGGATGGAGGGGGTTGAGAGTCCTCGACGGGGAGGATCCCATATCGGTTGCGGGAGGCGGTCGCGGGCGCGGTCGGGGGTGGGGGAGGGGTTGCAAGGAGGGCCTCCTTGTAAAGGAGAAACTCTCCTAAATTTCCTTTCTCGGTGAGGAACCTAATGAATAGGTCCTCATCGGGAGGAGGGGTGGGGGCCGCCATTACGGCGACAGTGTGGCGATTGAACGCCAAGGGGTGGGGGATAACCCGAGGGGTCCACTCGGGTGTCCTAATTCTTCCTTCTGCCGGGTGTAGACAGAAGGGTGTGTGCCTATTGGCCCTACTACGTGCTGTCTGTAGGGGTCTGTTGCCAACCTTGTTAGGGTCAACAGGTGTGTACCTATCAACTTAACTACCTAACCGATACCCGGGGTTGACTAGGGGACCTCCCCAAGGCCAGTGGTTCCGGGCCCAGCCTGTTTCTGCCCGATACCCTGAAGGGGTAAGAGGGCTAGTGCCAGGGTCCGCACTACCTCCGGTGAGCAACAAGCTCGGCCTGCGTTCGTTAGAAAACAGGCCAATTTGCTTTCCGGAAGGCCCAACTAAATGTGGGACTCAACCACACTGAAGGCGTGTGGGCGTGTGAAAAGGTCGACACTCGGTATGCCCTGAAAAGGGCGCTACACAAGCAAAGGCTTTCCCGTCCTTTAGACACGTACAAGTACGGTCTAAATTTCGGGGTCACCCGTCAGTCGCTCTTCGCGATAAATGCAGGGCCACGCACGCCGATACGGAAACCGCACCACAGTACGACGAGTCGTAGAGAAGTTTGATAATCCAGCAGCGACGATACGGAGCACCAGCAGAGATCGGTCAGAAAATTCTAGATAGTCTCTCTCAGTGACAGACAGCCGCGACAGCACGTCCGTACACTTCGACAGCGCAACCCAGAATCTGTGATTTATTGAGAAATTTGACACATATTTATATGAAACTATTTACAATGAAAATATTTACAAGCCAATGAAAAAATCAGAATTTTAACCAATCAGGAATAAGTACAATATTTTCTACACAAGATTGCTCGCAGCGTTATGCCGTTCCGTCCACGGTGAGGCGAGACGCGAGGGGGGAAACGCGGTGACGCGCGCGGCTGGTCCGTCTGTTGCTAGGCTGGCTGGCTCGCGGTAATAAAACTGTTTGCGCGCGCTGGGCTCGCCCATTTCGACGGCGGCGGCGAGACGATGAACTGTGCGGCGGAGCTCTTGTGGATTGTGACTTAGTGCGCGTCGTGACGTGATCCGTGTGTGTGTTGATAGTGACATCTTGACTTGCTGCATGAAGTGTGGAAGACGTTGCTCGCTGAGCTGAAGTTGAAGCTGAAGCAATTCTTGTTTCTTGACAATAAATGATGCGTTGAACCGTGGTTGAAGTGTCTGCAATGCACGCTGTCTGCTTGCTATGTTTCTTTGACAATTAACTCGCCAGCTATTAAACGCTTGAATGGGTGTTGTGTTTTTCTTTTGCTTCTCCATAAAAAAAGTTCTTTTCAGAGCTGGTAAAGGTAATTCTTGTACACGTATCACGTGGAGGTAATTGGTAATGTCCTCTGTAATATTTGTTGTGCTGAAGGTAGCCACAGGATCATACGTCTTTCAGAATCCATGTATTAGTAAAAAATGTGACATCTGCTTCCATTTACAAATTTGTGTTGTACCAACAGACTTATTCATTGTAATAATAAATTTTCTGTTTCTACTAAATCGGTAGATTGGTAAACAATGCTCAAAGCATTACTTCCGCTCTTTAATTATTTATTCTTTTTTTTTTTTTGTTTTCATTTTAGTCGCTGCTCTGTTTATTGCTTACATTATTACTCTAGCGTTTAACAATCTGTTTTGTTTGCTATTAAATAAATAAATTAAAATAGATCAAAGCTTCCGCAGTGCTTGTGAAGGCACGTTAAGCCATGGGTCACGGCTGCTATCTAAGGAACCACGTCAGATGCCGAGAGGCGGTTTCGGAGAACTCTGACACCTGGGTATATAAGTACAATGTAAGTACTCGGTCGATTGGCCGTTTTGCTACACAAAATGACGATTAAGCCCACCAAATCACTATATAGTATAAAACAAAGTCGCTTTTTCGGTCCCTATATCTCTATGTATGCTTAAATCTTTAAAACTACGCAACGGATTTTGATGCGGTTTTTTAGTGATTCAAGAGGAAGGTTTTAATACCCGTGCGAAGCCGGGGCGGGTCGCTAGTGATTAAGTATTTTTTTAAATCATGAAACAACAAAGTTTTTTATAAATAAAAATAACATAGAAAAGATTTATCAGGCACTTTTACTCACCAATTTATCGGCATGTTGTAAGTTACCAAGCATGAGCAGATTGCTTGGCCAATTCTCAACGCATGCGTTGTGTTCTTGGAGCATCATGTTCCACATCGGACCATTGCTGGTATGTTTTGCCAAGGTCACTTTGTACAACAAGACTGCTGACAGACCCACTGCTAACCTGCACCCGTAGCCAAGAGACAATTTCAAAACGCTTACGAATGTCGACAAGAACAAAATGTATGGGATTGACATAAGCTGGGGTAAATCACGTGGTCAATCTTATGTCAATCCCATACATTTTGTTCTTGGCGATTGTGACTTTGGCTAAGCCCCTTGGAGATGTATTGTGGTTTAATTCTTTTTTGACCGTGTTTCCCAGTTGCATCTTTAGCTTAGGTACTCATCAGGGTCTTTGAAATCATTCAATCATTCATTCATTCAATGCTATCCTGTAAGGGTCTATAATGTGGTTTAATTTATTTTTCGACTGTGTTACCTACTTGCACCTTTAGCTTACTCATTAGACCCTTTGAAATCATTCAATCATTCATTCAAATCATTTATTCAAATTATTTATTCAGTCAATTATTTATTCAATGTTATCATGAAGAGGTATATAATGTGGTTTAATTATTTTTCGACTGTTTCCTAGTTGCATCTTCTTACTCATTATTTAATCATTCATTCATTCAATGCTATCCTGAAGAGGTCTATAATGTAGTTAAATTCTTTTTTGACTGTGTTTCTTAGTTGCATCTTCAGCTTAAGCTTCAGAGCCCTGGGTACGTTATTAATCATGGTCCTGATTTGGCGGTACTGGTTATTACAATGGAGCGACTGCCGTCTGACTTCCGTAACCCTTTTTACAGGGAAACCAAACAAACACTGTAACACTGTCAGATTTCCAGGCTGTCTAAAGGCATCTGGCATAAGATAGAGGGAGAGAGAGAGAGAGTTATCTACCGATAACGTTTAATCCTGTGAATACTTATCAGATACTTCTATTACTAGTATCATTATGTAATCTGTGTTTTTATACTATTTATACTATAAATATAAAAAAAAGAATGATGTGATTGTTTGTTTGCATAGAATATGCTTTAAAACTACTGGACCGATTTGCAAAATTGTTTCACCGTTGGACAGTCACAGTATCCCCGAGTCGAGTGACATAGGCTATGTGTACCACGGGCGAAACCGGGATGGACTGCTAGTAAAAATGATAAAACTCACGCACCTGACATATCTTTTCCAAATATATTTGAGTGGGTTTTGCCTCTGGTCTCTAAGGATCCCACGTGTGAACAAAAGCCCAGACAGTGCTAAAAACGTGTCTACTACGACGTCTAAATGAAGTAAATAAGGCCCATAATCATCCATCAGCTGAAAAACAAAACAATATAATCAAAATCGGTCAAATGCCAGTCAGACTCGCGTTCTGAGCACGCTACTAAAAGACTTAAAAGCATGTGGTCCCATTGCCTAAGAAAAAGATTTTATTCCATTTCTGCCCAATTTTATTTTTTTTAATCCTTGTAGCGCTAATTTTAAGCGAAACCATAACACAAAAATGTAGGGAAAGAAAAATGATCTTCTATGTAAATAAAATTCAAATGCGACTCGCTAAAAGTCGAGAATGGCTGGACCGATTAATTTTGGTCTTGAAATATTTGCGAAGTTCAGGAAAGGTTCAGGCGCTACCACAGAATTTACAAATATTAACTACAAGTGGCATATCGCAAGAAAAACGTGTCACTAGTTTGTCTTGCAAGCCAACGTTTCACACAGAAAAAATGGGCGGGGAATTTGATTGCGTCATTTATTGCCACTGTTATTGGTCGATGATATTAGGTGGCTTTGTTGTAAGCTACGTAATAAATTTAAAATGTGAGGTGTGGTTACATGTATTAATTGAAGATAAGAAGAGAGAATACGCTGCCACACTGATCCTGGAACTAAATCCATGTCAAAACATTTCTATTCGTATAATTTCTTTGTTCTTGAGCGCTACGGTGTTCACCGAGTCAGTTAGTATAAATATATAAATAATCCTAGTAATATTACTCGTATAAACGCGAATGTTTGTAAGAAAGTATGGATGTTTGTAACTCTTTCACAGGAAAACGGCTGAACCGATATGGTGGCCTACTACCATCTCTTAAAACCATGCAAGATCCAGTGAGTAAGCGATACAGCGCAATACATGATGTTAAGAGACGGTAGTAACCTCCTTGCCTTGGAATTCGGCGAAATTTGGAATGGAGATTGCTTAGACCCTGGATAGTATGATTATTTGGAATTTAACGTAGATTTGACATTGGCTGGTTTTTAACACGCTTTAATTAGCTTCATCTGTATGTTTGCTTGTCAGTTTGTAACAGACTTCTTTGAACTTGATTTTGACCCACTCCGAACGGTCAGATTTTTAGTTACATTTATTTTTGGTTTTATAATTCGATTGCTCATTAAAGCGTGTTTTTTTAAACTATTATATTTTTTTGTTTGAATTGACGTATTTTCCGGCCGAAAGAGACCTTGAAAATTGAGTATTTGCATAGAATAGCGAATATACTACTAATATCAACTATTAGTACATTATTTTGTTATGTACGTATTTCATTTTGACATCTTAATGCGTTCCTCGAAAAATAAATGTTTGTAAGACGACAAACATAATGAAGCGCATTGAGAATAAAATCTATATATAAAGGAAAGTCGTGTTAGTAACACAATTTGTAACTCAAGAACGGCTGAACGGATTTGGCTGAAATTTGGAATGGAGATTGCTTAGACCCTAGAACAACACATAGGCTATATTTTATTATTTATCCCGGAATTCCCACGAGAGCGGAGCCCTGGGTAACAGCTAGTTAAATATAGATTTATGTATACTAATATTATAAAGACAGAAAATCTGTTTGTTTGTTTGTATCGAATAGGCTTCGAAACAACTGGACCGAAAGCCACACTATTCCTGTGACATAGATAGGCTATGTTTGTATCACGGGAGAAGCCGGGGGTGGACTGCTAGTTGACCGAGCGAGCGTCTCAGAACACAGACCACTTGTCCCTACTTATATTATAAATGCGAAAGTGAGATTGTATATTTGTTTGTTACCTCTTCACGCTTTATCTACAAAACCAATCTGATTGAAATTTCGCATACACATAGTTAGGAGTACTGAGAAGGACTTAGGGTTGCTTTCATCCCGGGAAAAAGCACTGTTCCCGAAATTCATGCGGGTGAAGCCGCGGGCGAAAGCTAGTACTTAAATAAAAATACATACACGTTCAAATTGAAGACCATTGGCAGGATAGTAGGCATGGGCCAGTAATAAATAGTGGATGCAAACAACAATGTAGCAGGAGAGACTCCTGAGGAAGTTCATCGAGTAGACTTCTTCATCACGGACCACGGCTAGATTCTCCATGTTTCGTTTTAAGCAGAACGAGCGCGCCAACTCGCTAACTGTGAAAAATAGTTCAGTTTAGCCATTTTTGCCCATCACTAGTTGAGATCCTTCCATGCTGGTCTGGGAGAAAAAGAAATAGAATGTATCAGCTGCTTCTCTTCCCGCGCAAGCCGTAAAAGTCGACTGAGGGAATTGGCGATTAGGAAATCAGAAATCATGACATAGGCGATGCGGCTAGCAACCCATCACTATATTGATTTCCTGTTTCAACTATCATCATGCTAAACGTGGTCTAAGGTCTTATGGCCCTAAGCTCTGTCTACCCGGTATGGGATAAAGACGTGATTATATGTATGTATGTACTAGTTGAGATCCTCACGCCATGCAAGATCCAGTGAGTAAGAGAGATGTCGCCTTACATCTGTCTCGCTTACTCACTGGATCTTGCATGGTTTTAAGAGATGGTGTTAAGCCACCTGATCTTCAGTATGTGAACTATTGTTCAATAGTCGACATGATGAGGAACCACAGAATTTGTTCTGTGTGAGAAACAGACGAATGTGACGCAATCTATGGTTTATTTTATACAGACAGCGGGAAGCGACTTTGTTTTATACTATGTAGTGATAGTGATAGTGAAGTATTTTCTTACCAAAAGAGCAGGATCCTTCGTTGTTTTTCACATAAAAAGTACAGAATATAGTAGTGACTGCAAGAATCAGGATCAGTTTACTGAAAATAAAAATGTGTAATAGGCTAGTTGTCTTGTATTTTGTATTTGTTTAAAATAATTACTTCCTATTTGTTTAGATTGAAACAATTTTTTCCATATTTTTCTGAGCCAGGCATCAAAACTTAATTTCAAAAGTTCACTTAAAATCCTATCGAAAACAGCGTCGGCCATTTTTGCGGAGTTTTGTGACGTAATTATTCTGTAAGGTGCTATTTTTGAAACCTGATTCTCGCCAAGAACAACAGAGTCGCATGAAAATCATGCGATTTCACAGTTTTGTCGAATGAAAATCATTCGAGTTGCCGACTTTGAACGAATGACAGAAGTCAAAAATAGATCTGAACGACAGTTTACGTCACGTGATGGCGGATTATGGCCGGCCCGCGATTTGACAGTTCCGAACTTTAAGCAAATTTGAAATTAAAATAATAATGCCATCTTGCATTTTTCTTAGCGGAGATCGATATATTTCGGTTTCATGGGTCAAATACTGTAAGAAATAAACATTTGTTGCATCAAAATTGATATGAGTCAAGTAGCCTATTAGCAAAACATAATTGGAAATAGTAAAATTTGGAAATACAAATTTAAGAACAAAGCACACACTCACACAAATATATTATTAGATCCTACAGAAGACAAATTGGTAACGGTATCAGCATTTTGACAGTGAGATGTTCTCACATCAGCTGATTCGCTCAAACCACCAAAATGGCTGATCTGAAGCATAGATCTAGCGATTTTGGAGGTGGATGAAGACTGGCATGTCTCCGGAACACAAAACCCCCAAACCATGTTTGAAAGTATGCGACCATGTCTTGTTCGTTTCTGGAAAATAAATATATTTTGTTACGTAATTAAAATAATGCAGCCATGTTGGCAACCATTGGAAAAAGTTAAGCAGCTCTGGCTGTAGAAGTTTCTCGCACCATACGGACGTATCCCTGCAATCGAACATTTGCTGTAGAATTCTCTGGAACCTTATATGTATTCCAATAAGGCCTAAAATCAAATGGCTCGTGGATTAATAGAAATCGGTACATGCAACCTAGAATGACTAATAAAACACATACTACGATTTATAGCTCCATTTTTTTACAAATGGATAAATGCTTTCGACAACATTTTTAAATAAATCAAGGATAAGCTGTATTAAACCAAGCTATCAGATATACAAGAAGCTATCATCTTAACCTGACTGGAATTTGAAGCCTTTAAAGTAAGCACATTACTACTGACCCAAGACGACAAAAAGCTTTAAAGAAATTTGTACCTTAAGATAGACATCAGTTGTGACATTATGGTCTACCCAGACATAGTCTGCCGGCTTCACACGCTTGTCAGTTTCAGTCAGCATGACGTCAACCAAGCAATACTGGGTTTTAGGAACTTCTTTATGCATTTCGAATCCACTATTTGGGGACAAACACGCGTCGAAATTACCCAAATGGAGTTTTTGTCCGTAAAGATGACCAACTGGGGATTGTAGCGAGTCCAAAACTGAAAATAAATTATTCATTTTTATGATTTTGGCGTTTGCCGGTTGCTTCTGAGCATGGTTAAAGAGTTTGAAGGCCGAGCTCTCGATGATAGCGAGTGACAAGCGATGGCGAGGGTAGCCTAGCTTGGATTCATCATCATCAATCATCATTTCAGCCGGAGGCTCGCCACTGCTGAACATAGGCCTACCCCAAGGGTTTCCTAAATTACCGGTTGGAAGCGGCCTGCATTCAGCGCCTGTTTGCGACCTTCCTCAGGTCATCTGACCATCTGGTTGGTGGGTGTCCGGTGCTGCGCTTGCCACCGGTGCGTGGTCGCCATTCGCGAACCTTTCTGCTCCATCGGCCATGGCCCATTGCCACTTCAAAAAGCTAATCCACTGGGCTATTTCGGCAGCTTTTGTTTTACTACAGACTTCCTTCTTCTTCTTATCTTCCCGCGCAAGCCGTAAAAGTCGTCTGAGGGAATCGCCGAATGGGGAAATCATGACATAGGCGATGCGGCTAGCAACCCATCACTATTGATTTCCTGTTTCAACTACCATTATGCTCAACGTGGCCTAAGGTCTTATGGCTCTAGGCTCTGTCTACCCCGTATGGGATAAAGACGTGATTATATGTATGTATGCACAGATTTCCTTCCAAAACCTTAATCACTAAGATAAAACTAGCTTATACTCACCCCAAACAGCCCACAAAGTGAAGTTCTTAGCATTGTCCAGTATCGACAGCATAGTGTTCAAACATGGCTTCTCATGGTCATCCCACTTCTGGGATTTCAATGTATCCGTTAGGAGATCGGCATAAGTAATCGTACTTCTGGAATTAAACGTCCCATGGTCCAAAATTTCAGGATTTACTGCTCCTGCAACTGATGTAGGTATAAGTTGTTAATTGCCTCTGTGGTCTAGCGGTTAAGGCGTTTGCCTTCATACCTAGTGGTTGTGGCTTCGATTCCCACGGAAAGCATACTTTGTTTTCAGTTTGGTTAGGACATTGCAGGCTTGAATCACCTGATTGTTGGATGGTAAAGAGGATTCCGTGCTTCGGAAGGCACGTTAAGCCGTTGGTCCTGCCGCCTGCTTGTTGTTAAGCAACCACGTCAGAGGCCAAGAGGCGGTTTCGAAGAACTCTGATACCAAGGTGTGCTGGGCATGGTCAATTGACCTTGGAACCCACATGACATGATGAGAATATTCCGGGTTTTATAACCCGTGAATATAGAGTTGAACCCTATATATAATCGCAAAATCAGTAAATTTTTATTACGTTTTGAAGCTGATAGTAAAAAAAAAAATATTCCCATAAATTAAAACAATTAATAATAAGTTTAGTAAAAAAATTTTCTTTATTTTATTAAATCCACTTATTTAACTTTTTTTTTAAATTATTACGTTCTTATCAAAATCGTACTAATTATTATCTAAGCATTATTTAATAAGTACACACAGTTTTTTATATCTTCATTTTTATTTGACTTGAGAAATATCTTTATTTTGGCATTTTTTTAAGAATCAATTATTTTTTGCTTTAAAGTTTTAAATGCGTTGCGTTTTTGTAAGTCGGTAAAACTTTCCAGCTTTGTCTCCTAAATGATATAAAAATAAACAATTTTTATTTTTAAATTTGATGACTAATTTTACATAATCCCGTAAAATCGATATTTTCATTTTTAAATTTAAAAAGTTCCCTCGATTTCTCCAAGATCCTGTCATCAGATTCTAACCTGATGATTATGGAACTATTTGCAAAGGTATACTATTAGATAACAAAATATATTTTTTTCAATTTGGTCTCGGCGTCTTCGAGTTACATACAGATATTAAATATATTTAGAAAAATAAAATACTACTTTAAAAGATTCCAACAATATGAAAATCTCTTTTTTTTAATAAGTAAAGAAACTTACATAATACAAAACAAAACACTATCCACGGCACTTTCATATTTATTTATTTATTTATTTTATTTTATTCACATAGGTCTTGAGCGAGTGCACTAACTAGAATGAAGAAATTTCGCTATCTGAACTTATTTTTATATGACACTTGTCAGTAAGAATAAAAATAATGTCAAGTTAGGGTACTGTTGAATAGGAAACCCTAACCATATAATACTACCTAGTGTTTTAACGATCTCCGTGGCGTAATGGTCGACATGCTTCCTCGCTAACTCAGGAGGTCCCGGGTTCGAACCCCGCGGTCAGACAGAGATGAAAAATTATATTTTTCTTATTGTTCTTATTTTTTTAAACTTTATTGTACAAAATACAGTTGTATAGCACAATAGGCGAACTTAATGCTAAAAGCATTATCTAACAGTCAACCTTTGGGTCAAGCAGAGATCGTAATGCGGGTTTAATATAATAGTAATATAAATTTACATAAACTACTTACATAAATATACTTACATATATACCTAGATATATAAATACATAAATAACAATATACATACACATATACATATATATATGACAGAAAATTATTTACGAGACTAGCTGTTACCCGCGGCTCCGCCCGCGTGTAGGTCGCTTTCGCGTAACCTGTGTTACATTGAAATGAAATGACGCAATCGAAGTAGCCAGGACATTATTCAAATATAAATAAATATCATGTTTCAGAGTTAAGTTCAAAGAATCTCTTTGTAGACAACATTAGCAGTTCTTCTCTCAGAGGCTAATAAAAATAGATTTTCGGCGCTACTGACCCGCCACATACAGTTGCCCATGCGAGAAACATCTTGTTCTTAGGTCGATGCCGCTTTTAGGGTTTGTCCCTGCGACTTATTTATCGTCATAGCAAAGCATACAGCAACTGGAAACTGGGTGCTTTTAAATTGAAAGGGGTAATTGTTGGGGATGAGTGGTATTCGAGGTATGTACACCGATTCGCCTGAACCACACCCTGTGAGAATTTCGGCCTGTATTAAGTTGCAAAACCGTTACTTTGAGTCGGGTCCCGTTGCATAGATTAGGCGGAGAAAGATTTCTTAGGAGCATAATGGGAACGCCGACTTTAAGGGTAATGTTATGAGCAGGAAGATCCCTTGCAGCCAATGAACTCAAAAACTCGATAGGGTAGGTGGTAGCATCATCCTGATGCACAACACTGGTATATGACGTGTAAATCACTTCATCCCCGACAATTTCCGGCAAAACCTTGAGTTACGGTAAACGTTTCCAAAGCCCGAGATGACTCATGACGCTCGCGGTAAGCGGACAACCGAGACTCTCTGTCAGAAGAAGTTTCTAAAGACCGAGACAATGCATGGCGTTGCCTATCTTCATCGAGTCGCATCTGTCTATCCGCATTCGATTCTTGAGATCTAGCTAACCTTCTGCTTTTAGCTATTCTGGAATGATGCGCCAGATTAGATCGTTTCCTCCTAGGCATTATATAAATAATTAAAATTCCTTATATCAGGTGAATTTAAATCAACTGCAAATATTTTAAGGGCAGATTCAGACAGACCACTCAACTGAACAACTTTCCTAAATAAACTTATGTCGAAAACGAATAAAAATTTTTGACCTCCCATACAAATTGAGAATCAGCTGATCTAGTTTAGTATGGAGTGAAAAATAAAATTTCGTATTTCGATATAAGTTTATTTGGAAAAGTTGTTCAGTATAGTGTAGTGGTCTGTATCTGCCCTTAAAATATTTGCAGTTGATTTGTGTCCACCTTATATACGACACGATCGTATGTTCCGTCAAACATCAAATTCAATTTTCAATTCAAGCAAGACAACTAACAATAGCGAATCAAAGCGTCCATTTATCAAACCAATTAATAGACAACAACCAAAGAACCAATCCTAAAGAACCACAAAGACAAATAGGTACCATCAAATTTTTTAATTTGTTGAGGTTAATTTCAATCTGCTATATCATAATGCGAAAATGTAACCTTAGCGAGTTGTAAAGTGAGTCAGCGCCATCTATTGAGATTTTATGTTACTAAATTTACGATCAAATTTAATGCGTTATTTTATTAAAATTAATAGGTGCAGTGCGTGTTTTCTTCTTTATTGATATGGATAATATAAAGTAGAAATCCTAGCTCTTAAACTGTGACGTTCTGTGATAGTAAGAACCTGCAGGCAAGCCATTTGAAGTTAGCGCGGCTGGAGGCTGTTCTGATGGATTCTGGAAGCTTATTCCAAAGTCTGACAGCCGTCACAGCGAAAGAATTAGAGAGAAAACCGGTACGGTGAGAAGGAGTAGCAAGGGTCATAGTATTGGAAGAACGCAGGATTCTTTCATGAGACGAACTTAAAAGTTTGAAATCAATTTTGAGGTAATCGGGAGCAAGTGGATTATAGAGAATATTATAAAGTTGGCATAATATATGCAAATTCCTGCGCTGACGGATGGGTCGCCATTTAAGCTGAGAACGATATTCTGAAATATGGTCTGTTTTCGGAGACAAAAAATGAATCTGATGCAATTGTTTACAAGACGTTCTAATTTATTCATCTGTTCTTCAGTTAAGTCCAGACAACACACATCACCATAATCAATAAGAGGAAGTATTAGCGCTTGAGCCAGCATAATTTTTGTTCTAATGTTCTTGGATGTTTATCTGTAATTATTTGTTATACAATATAGTACGAGTATTGTTGAGTTATTATCCCCCCGACGCAAAAACGACGGGGTGTTATGTTGAGGTGTCTGGGTTGAATGAAAAAAATATAGTTTTTTTTTACATTGGCAATCAAACATGGGCAAAGCAAAATGGGCACGCAGTCACCTTGAGTGTCACAAGCAGGGTGCCATGCCAACATGTGATCTAAGATGTTTTGCCCCAGTATCACTATCACTACATAGTATAAAACAAAGTAGGTTTCCCTGTCCCTATGTCCCTTTGTATGCTTAAATCTTTAAAACTACGCAACGGATTTTGTTGCGAATTTTTTGAATAGATAGTGATTCAAGAGGAAGGTTTTCATGCCCATACGAAGCCGGGGCGGGTCGCTAGTATATTATATACCCATATACTCACTAATTTCATTGCCTATCTCACCCTTAAACCGGAACACAACAATGCTAGCTGCTGCTTGGCGGCAGACATATAGGCGAGAGTGAGGGATGGGGAGAGGAGGGGAGGGATCCAAGCAGACGACCATTGTACTGGGGGCTGTAGAGAAATCTGACCTCCATGCCACAAGTATCGCTATTGAAAGAGGTTCAGATTTCTCTGCAGCCCATTGTACAAGGGACCTTTGGTATGACTCATGTTACATAAATAGGCAGTATAGATATCCGAATTTACATAAAACGATTGCAAATATCTCAATCTTCGTCACCTAGTCCAAAATGGCGGCCAAAACAATAGGATATTGTTTAACGATGTCCAAGTCACCCCTCATATGGAAACTAATGCATCCATTCAAAACCCATGGAACTATGAACGATAATCATTATTAAATCAGTTGTAATACTGACGCATCTTGAAGTGTACAAGATGAACCATACAAATCTAAATTTGATGAAGTTAATAATTAGACTTATAATATTATTGATATTATTTGTAGTGCTGTTTTTAATATCACTGATATTATATAGTTCCAGATATTGGCCTGATGTGTACAATTACGTGAATGCGAATATTACAATAAAAAGAATTCCAACGCTATCTGAACTAAATTTGACGATAATTGAAGTAGATTACTACACAGAAATGTATCAGAGTACAGAATTTGACGGATCTACAGTAGATTTTGATACAAATACAGAAGACAGTGTGTTTGCGTTTGACGAATTTGATTTTGAAACGATTAGGGAGAAAAGGAATGTTGAAATTGAAAATAATGATTATTTGGAAGTGCCAAGTAAAAGTGTTGTGGTGGATTATTTCTTTGATGAAGAATCTAAGTTGATCAAGGATTTGATTGATGAGAGTAAGTTGAAGACGAAGTACAACAAGGACGTTGAAGTTTTAGATGGAGACAACGAATCAGTAAGTCTTCTTTCTTTGTCCACACCTTATCCCACAGAATAGATAAATTATCCGAATAGAAATATTGTCGCGGATTTAGTTCCAGGGTCAGTGTGGCTAGCGTATTCTCTCTTCTTACCTTCAATTCATACATGTAAACCACAACACAACTTATTAGAAATGTATTACGTAGTTAACAACAAAGCCACACCTAATATTATCGACCAATAACAGTGGCAATAAATCACGTAATCAAATTCCCCACCCATTTTTAATGTGTGAAACGTTGGCTTGCAAGCCAAACCAGTGACACGCTTTTCGCCACTTCTAGTTAATATTTCTAAATTCTGTGCCTTATCCCATTTCATCGGGTTTGCTGGTACATTCGCGCCAGAGGTATCTACTCCGGGTTGTCTGTATGTACAGTCGGTTGCAGAGAAACCTGACCCCCATGCCACAAGTATTACTATTGATAGGGGGTCATATTTATCTGCAGCCGACTGTACATCCCTTCTTTGTGGATATCTCTTCTCATGTTTTTCAACTATGTGGCTGGTGGTCTGCCGACACCCATAGGTGTCTCAGGGATATTGAGGACTAGTCTAATAGGGACACATATAATGTGGGTCTTTTCAAGGCTAGAAAGAATAGGCTATTAATGTGCCAGCGAGCTCCATCTTAGACCGCATCTGCATTTATGACGAGACCTTGTTGAACACTAGCGCCACCATCATTTAAAAATCATTATCCACTGAAAACACAAGTTATCAAAAACCCGTGTTATGTAATTAAGGTTCTGGATCTGAAGTTAATTTTAATTACTGCCAACGATGTAGGTATTTATGTAATTGGTGCAATCAAGTGTTAATTCATTCATTCATTCATTCATTCTATCTGTAACATCCGGGACCAGGGATGTTTATTTTAACTATCTTTATTTTTATCTTTATCTTTGCATAGTATAAAACAAAGTCGCTTTCCGCTGTCTGTCCCATGTATGCTTAAATCTTCGAAACCACGCAACAGATTATGATGCGGTTTTTTTAAATAGATAAAGTGATTCAGAAGGAAGGTTTTTATGTAAGCAAAACCCATAATATTCCACCCATGCGAAGCCGGGGCGGGTCGCTAGTTATGTGTAAAACATAAATATACCCTAAAAAACCAAATAATTACTTTTTAAATAAAACGTACTTATACAATTTTTTTTGTAAACAAATAAAAATATATATATATTAATCTATATATTTAAAAATGAAACCCGTTTTCAGTTGTCACGACATACCTAGCATGAAATCGGCTTGACCGATTTGGCTGACTTTTTTTTGTAGTTTTCTAATACTCTGTACAAGGTTCTTACGGAAAAAAATATTAAGAAAGGCGGTACGAAGTTCGCCGGGTCAGCTAGTATTAATAATTCTTAGATGTATATCTATTAGTATGACATAAGTGACGTGTAAGGACATAAAAAAAAACTGTATATTCACCTACTACTAATTGCATAGGGTAGGCGTTGTCTAAACGCCTTGATATGTATTGTATGACATAATCTTCGAAAGAATAAATAGTCAAAGGACATAATATACTAACATACAGTTTTGTAGGTACTTACACATATACATACATATAATCACGTCTATCCCATACGGGGTAGACAGAGCCTAGGGCCGTAAGACCTTAGAACACGTTTAGCATGATGGTAGTTGAAACAGGAAATCAATAGTGATGGGTTGCTAGCCGCATTAGGTACTAAATAAATAAATAAATAAATATATAGGGACAAATCACACAGATTGAGTTAGCCCCAAAGTAAGTTCGAGACTTGTGTTATGGGATACTAACTCAACGATACTATATTTTATAACAAATACATATATAAATAAACATCCAAGACCCAGGTTAATCAGAAAAAGATCATTTTTCATCTTGACCCGACCGGGTACTAAGTTACTTCATGTATCCATACTAATATTATAAATGCGAAAGTCTGTCTGTCTGTCTGTCTGTCACCTCTTCACGGCTAAACTGCTGGACCGATTGTGATGAAATTTGGTAGGGATGTAGCTAACGACCTGAGGTTAAACATAGGCTACTTTTGGGCGCGATATAACCGAGTCCCACGCGGGGCGAAGCCACGGGGAATGTATATAAATAAATTTTACCTATATTTTCATGCAAAAAGATTTTCTGCATAAAACGAGCAAGCTCGGTCGCCTGGAGAAAGTATGTTTGTTACTCTATCAAAGGAAAACTACTAAACCAATTTGGCCAACATATAGGCTAACCAATATGGAACAATATATAGGCTATATTTTATCCCGGAATTTCCACGGGAACCGAGCCCCGGGCAAGAGCTAGTTAAAAATAATTGATTGATTTTGACCTATCGATCTGATTAAAATTATTACTTGAAAATCCATATTTTTAAAACAAAGCGGCCTCATCGCAATATATTAATTAATACCTTAGTTCACATGATATAAAGAATTTTTTTTTTTAATTTTTTACAAATAACTTTTAACTAGCAAATGCCCTGGGCTTTGCTCCTTTTCCCGTTAGCTTACACTACCTACCAAATTTCAGCTTATAAGTTTCAGGAGTGCTATTTTTGAGAAGTATGACTCATCGAAAATCGGTGAGTCGAATGATTACGTTCGAGTCACCGGTTATGTCGCATGAAAATCATTCGAAAACGAACGATCATCATTCGACTCCCCAGTTTTGGATATGTCATACATTTCAAAAATAGCACCCAAGAAGAGAACAATATTACAAAAAATATTTTTGAAATCGGTGACTCACCCGAGTTGACTGATTGCCATTCGATTTCAGATGATATTCATTCGAATCACCGGTTTTGAGTGAATCTGAATTTCAAAAGTAGAGCTCCAGGTATGTCTCTTTTTGAAATCTATGAGTCGAGTGTGGGTTAAAAATTTCAAACATGACGACTGTTGTATGCGAAAATTAAATTATTGTTTTTCAACAAGTTAAGGTAGTTTTATCGGAATTATTTGATATATAACAATTATTGTTTTTACTACTTCCCTTGAAATTTATTTTTTAGCTATTGCTAACGATAATCAAAAAATAGGACGCAATCAATCGTAATTTGTTGTACAAATCAGAAAAATAAACTACATTTAACTATCTATCATAAGCCAACTAGCGCCACCAATCATTTTGTTTATTTTACCCTAAAATCAGGTCAAATTGAAAAAATCTAAGAAGGCAGGTCACTAGTAAATAACGTCTTGTATTTTTGGTATTTACTTTTAATTATTTTTCCTTTTGGTAATTCAAAAAAATACTCATTACCGCCAAAAGTGGCCACTTCTTTTTCTGTCAGTTTTTTATAAATTGACCAAAGGAAAAATAATGAAAAATACTTTATACCAAAAATACTACACGTTATTTACTAGTGAGCTGCCTTCTTAGATTTTTTCAATTTGACCTGATTTTAGATTAAAATAAATAAAATGATTGGTGTCGCTAGTTGGCTTATGGTTCCGCCTTAAAAAATAAATTTAATTCCGAAATTGTAACGGGATAAAGCCTCGGACAGAACCTAGTAGAGAAAATAATTTGTAATCGACCTTGGCACTTATTTGATGCATTTAAAAATATCTTTAAAAAGTCTTGCAAAAGCTTAAAGCTTTTATTAAACTGTCTATTATTCACGCAAATTATATTAGTCATATATCAAAGTCGTTACGCCAAGGTGAATGGCAAACAAATTTAATATTTTTGTATATTTTAAATCTTAAAATTATATGCATAAAGTCTAAGTGAACGGAAAACGTGAGTTAGTAATCCGTGCTGAGAGAGTCTTTTAACGAATAAGGCTGTATTGCTATAGAAAAATGAACTTTGTGCAAATAGTTTAAAGCTTACAAACAGGTTTGTGGTCAGACATGTAGATAACTTTAAAGAGTCAACATGCATTTGTTTACAAATTGTAGACGAGACATCACGTTTTAATAGTAACAATGAATTTAAAGTTAATATTGATATATGCCGTGATTTTTGTTGAAGTTAAAACGGAGTGTAGTGATTACTTGACTTGTTTAAGTGAATTAATTCATGGCTTTTTTAAAACTCAACCCAAAAAATCAACTATAAATGATTATTTAAATCACACAAATGAGACAGATTTGTATGAAATTAAGGACTTTAGTGACAAACATTTAAATAATATTCTAAACCAAGTGTCAAGTATAGTAAATGATAATGTCACTGGTGATATTGTTGAGTCGAGATCGAAAACTGTTGAATTTATGAATGATGATACTAAAGTGTTGGTGAAAGTTTTTGATTTTGATCAACCTAAATCTATAGATAATGAAAAAAAGGTCGTTAACAATGAAGAACCAATGATTTTTGTTACATTACCAACCATAAAAGAAACTACTCCGAAAATTACTACAAGTACCAAACCAAATAATGCTATGACAAGTACTGAAAAACCTATGAATATAATTATTGATATTGATAAAAGTTCTAAAAAACCAACAAATATAAATATAGATACAGAAAAACCAGTTAATTTTATTACAGTTACTGAAAATCCAACGGAAATAATTATTGATACTGATAAAAGTTCTGAAAAACCAACAAATATAAATGTAGATACAAAAAAACCAGTTAATTTTATTACAGTTACTGAAAATCCAACGGAAATAATTATTGATACTGATAAAAGTTCTGAAAAACCAACAAATATAATTATGGATACTGAAAAGACAACGAATATTATTACAAGCTCGGAAATGCCAACCAATATTCCATTGACAACAGATATTATATATCAAGTTAACAATATGGCTGCATCATTTGTTAATTTTGAAGATAATTTAATATTACCTGACAATTATTTAGATTTTGAGGATAATAGCACAGATTATCCTAACATAGATTATATAGAGATTTATAAAGATGCCACTGTTGAGAATGTGGTGTTTGTGCCAACACAACTGCCGATAATTGTTGAAGACGATCAAGTTGTAAAAGAAATTGATAATTTAATAGAATCATCCGGCACAGAAGAGAAACTTTCTAGTTCATTGGATGGAAACGTGAGTATTTTATTAGAAATTTATCTAAGTACCTATATTGTTTAACACAAAAAACAAAGTCTTCTACAGTTATCAATCTTGTGTAGTTTTTGACCATCTCGAAACCTGTAAGCTGAAAAATCTATATAAACCTTAAAACCGCTGTCGGTGGCCCAATTTTAGTATTAAGAATATTCAAATAAACCATCGATTTGTTAAGAAATAGAATCTTTTTCATCATACATGCTCGTCGATTTAGGGCACTAAGATTTCCCTTTAAGATAGATGGTCATTGATCTTTTGACAATGATACTGCTTGAAAGATTTATTTAAAGTTTTTCGGCACCATTTAGACAAAAAACAAATGGCGATGATGACTTTATTATCATCATATATCATATTCATCGATTTCCCACTCCACAGGTTGATAATATTGCCCCTATAACAATAGTAAAGTATATATAAACATAAAGAAATTTATTGCTCGTTTAGTAGTATACGATAAATTAAACTATTTTATACGGTTTTCTATCGCGTTTATTGCTTACTTATTTATACCTAACGTTTCAAGCACTTTACAGAGCTCATGGTCGCAGGCAGACTCGAAAATCATAAAAAATTATCACAATCGCGAAAACATAAGAAATCATTAGTATAAGATAATTCAGACTACAATTAGTGCTAGAACTTTATTAAAAGAAATATAAAATAAAATTTGTTAAAACATTGCAAACTTAATGTCGAACCGCAGTCGAGCATTTAATAGCTGCATAATTGACTAATTCAACAGGTCTGTTCAAAAAGACACGGAAATTGCACAATTTTTAGATATTTTTTTAATTACTATATTTAAAGTATGTTCCGCATTCATACATGTTGGGTTCCCATGTCAAATTTATAACATGATAACTATCTTTTGCGTAATTAGTGTTATCTTTTCTCTTGCGTGCGTTTTCAATGGTGTTTGAGTGTTTGTTATTAAAGTTTTGGTTCGCCTGGGAGATAATTTGTATGTATATTTATGTATTGTGCATGTATGTTTACATTGTGAAAAATAGGTTTATTTTTAAGTATTTATCTTTGTAACTTTTTTACGCCGCAGTTTTTCTGTTCCTCTCAATAGTTGACTGTTAGAAAATGCTTTTAGCTAAATAGCCAAGGGCGAATCTGAAGGTTCCGAACCCGCCTCACTTCTGCAGGGTTGGTTTAGCTTGAGTATTCTCAACAAGGTCAACGATTTAATAATAATCGCGGTTCGACAACGGTGTAGGTATGCCACAGGACCGAAGTGCATGGCATAATTTGAGAGGTGTCCGTTTGAAGACCTTTGTGGCCAAGTGGTCATCACGCCAGGTTGCCGCACTGGATTTCGGAGTTCGATTCCCGGTCACGTCAAGATAAAAAAAAACTCTGATTGACATGGGTCTTGGATGTAAAATATGGAAGGAATAAGAAGAGGTCTATTCTTAAGCAGGAAACACGGCTAATAGCTATGTTAAATTATGTAAGAAATACATAACAAATTATGTTATTACGATTTAAATATTCACAAATCTATATATCCAGGTCCGAATTGATGACGTAACAAATTATAAGTCGAATAAATTAAGAAAATTTATAAAGGATGTTTTCGAAAATGTCAATTTATATAATACGGTAGTGAACGGCTATTGAATTTATATTCATATCTATATTTCTAGGTAAGAGTTATATTTGAAAAAAATGGGTAATTTAGTTGTGACGATTATCAATTATTCCAACTTTTTTTGTGAATAAATCTTTCTGTCTGATAATAAAGATGGTAAGTCTTTGGGCCCAACTGCCATTTGGTAGTCGTCAAAGGTACCACGTCAGAGGCCGAGAGGCGGTTCCGAAGAACTCTGACACTGGGTGGGCATGGTCGATTAACCTAGACGAAATCATGATGAGCCATAGACTGGAGTACTGGACAGCACTGCAATTGCCCAGCGAAAAACCCCATCTAACTCTGTTCTCTTGGCATCTCCCAACATCAGTCCGGAGTCTAATTAAAGACTACCAGACTGGCTAGTGGAGATTACCACCGGGTGGAAGTTTTTTGACTGGTAATGAACCCATTGATCTCCTGATACCTATGCCCTAACGGCCCAGTCTCCTGTACGACTGAGGATTTGGGGGAGGCAAACGGCAGGGCGGTAAACGTGGCTATGTACTGGTCGAAACATATTTAAAAAATATGTAAATGATCTAAAATTTATATATACCATAGCCATTTCGACTCGAAAAGAAGAAGTGATGATGGTGATTATCATTCGGTTTCGAACGTTTTTCATTCGACAAGACTGGTGGCTCGATTGAAAATCACTCGACTCACCGATTTTTCAGCGAGTCATAGATTTCTAAAATAGACCTCCAAAAGTTGGTAATATGAATTTGAATTTAATGTTTGCGCAATTGTGAGACGTTGCCAGACAATAGTATTTATTCTACTCATTTTGATGCGTGACACACGGAATAAAGAATAACAATTGAATTCGCAAGACCATCATCGGCACCACAAAAATACGAATTTTTTTTTCAATTTCGTTGGCACTCCTTTAAAGTGCCATATGCTCTACTGCCTAATTATTTTTTAATTAATTATATGAATTAGGCAAACAGACATACGACCCACTAATTGCGAAATCCTATGAAAATAGTAATTTAAAAAGCAACTTTACATAGTACAGTGATGCACACAGCCAGACTTATCGGTGAAGAAATCCCTTCCAATCATAGATTTAAAAAAAAACTTGCCTCGGTAGAGACCGCGCGCGATTCGTAATTATTTGCTTCCAATCAACTTTAGGGTGGATGGAAAATTAAACAGGACTAGCGACCCGCGCCGGCTTCGCATGTGCGTGAAAACCTTCCTCTTGAATCACTCTATCTATTAAAAAAACCGCATCAAAATCCGTTGCGTAGTTTTAAAGATTTAAGCATACAAAGGGATGTAGAGACAGAGAATGCGACTTTGTTTTATACTATGTAGTGACAGTGAAGTGATATTGTAAAAATATGTTTGCTTGACAAACTAAAGCTCCGTGTGTCAAACCGTAGCGTGGGCAGGCGAGAATCCAAATCAATCATTCCGTAGAAAACACGGGAAAAGCGATTCGGAAGTGCTCCAAAAACAATTTACCATTTAGCGCCATGACTGATGGGTGTAGAAGTTGGCCATTTTTTTACACGCGAGTTCGAGTGTACAATTTTAGCTGAAATATCAGTACACTGTTGCCCGTGGCTTCGCCCGTGTCGTAATATTGTGGCAAAAAAGTAAAATATGTTTGACCACTATATCCATATCAAAATTGGTCCACGGTTCAGCCGTGAAAGCTATTTAGCAGTTAAAGCTATCAATGCATTTTGTTTTTAATTTCACAAATATGTAACTTTATCCAGCCTGGATGAGTAGACCTAGGTTAATGCCGAACACATTTTTTTATCGGACTTTAACTAAAAAGCTTGGGTAACACATGCGAAGGTTGGTTCCAAGGATACCAGTTTTTCTCAACAATGACATAAAGCGAACAACATTTCTTTTTTTTTTAACTATCATCATGTTTTACTTTATTTGATTTATAATATAATACGTTTGGTCAACCTTTATACTACAAAATAATTAATCAAAAAGACCTCTAATAAAACCAGAGCGCTATCATCTTGGCTGTAGCCAATATATTGTGTTTATTTTATCACACAATAACCCTTTATCTTTTCCCGGTTTTTTAAGAGATTGAAGGTAAGAAGAAAAAGGGGGGGAGGGGATGGGCAAAGGGTAGGCTGAAATTAGCCGTAACATATCTAAACTGTAACTTTTACTGTGTTCATTAATTAAGTAAATTTTCCTCAGTGCATTTCATTTCTAGTTGCTCTCTTTTGCACTGACGTAGTACTAAAGCCTAGAATACACGACTGAAGGCTGGTTAACAACTTAATATTAATTTAATTTACTTATTATTATTTTGTGACTAAGAGTACTTTACTGGTTTTTAAATACGTATTAGCATGTATTCTGTGCTAATGAGTCAAATTTAAATAGTTTTTACATATTGATATTGGATACATGAAGTGAAAAGTTTGTTAGCTAAATACTTACCTAATCACTTTGTTTTTGTTGTGGCAATCACACGACAATCAAACTAAAAGCTAATATCTGTTAGTATTAAGTTTTATTATTCTTGTTTATTTAGTCAAGTCAAATCAAATCAAAAACGTTAAGTCAGTGCTCATTCTAGTCAAACTAGTCTTGACAGAGGATTAAGTGAAGCGGTGGAAGAATTTCACTTCATCTTCATTCTTGAAGATTTTGGTGACAAGGATTAGACACTTATTCGACACTTAGCGTCTTAGATGGAAGTAATAAGTACTTTGGCGAATAATAATAAACTTTGTCACAGAATACCTAACAGTACTGCCGTTGTACTCATTGTGTTTTATATTGTGTCGTATGTTTGTATTTTTCTATAGGTAATAAAGATATAAATAAATAATAATCCACCATAACTATGCACAAATACTCGAAAAAACACAAATTTTAACAAATAAATACCGAATATCTTGTGACTACATTTCAGCCAAAAACCCTCAATCACTTCCTAAGTGTAATCTTGCCATAATAGCTGTCATTCTACAAACAGATATATTAATTTGCATAATAGGTATAAAAATTGCCTAATTTTTTCAAGTCATTGTTATAATATAGGTTTACTTATTTTTAGATACGGTTAAGGATAAATGAATGATTTAATTATTTTTTTTAGGGTTCGCTTTACTTGGTATAAAAACAAGACTACAGTTTTCATTGTCGGTCTTTTGATTTTTCACTGATTACTTTTACCACCAGGGACTCAAAAACACCATAATGAGCGTAACACTTTCATAAGGGTTACCGATTTAAATTCAATCTTTTACGGAAATATTTCGGTAACACCTATTTTGGGTGATTTAAACCTGTTTGGCTTCAAACACTTTTGAAATTGTAACAGATATACGTTTTCTTTCTGAACCAATTTGTAAAGGGATTTTATTTTATTTTTAGATCAATACTGTGTTTTAAACAGTGTTTTAAACATTGTTTTAAACAGTTACCGCTAAAATCCCTGCTTACTAAAACTGTTTAGGCACAAACAGGTTTGCTTGAAACAGATTGAAATTGTAACAGGTTTAAAAAACAGAAATGGAAAACAGTGTTCAAAACACTTTATTCGGGTACCGCTAAAGTCCCTTATTGCCACCGTAACAATGAATGCTTAGAAGTCATAGTCTAGCAGAGGACAGCTTGCGGCCAAGGCTTGAAATACCGGTATTTAATGAAACCGGTAAAATTGATTTTGGTGCGATACCGTTACTAGACTGGTACATGTACTATACCGGTGCTAAGCCTTGCCTGCGGCTGAAATGATACTCAACAACATTAATCTTAATTAATATAAATCTTAATTAATATTAATACTAATTAATATTAATCTTACTTAATATTAATCCTAATTAATATTACTCTTAATTTATATTATTAAAAGTTTAGGCTGCGACCGCACCTGGGCTGCTGGGACGGAACCGAATGCGAATACCACTCCTGCTTTGCCCATTTTTATTTGCATACTTATGAAAAACAATAATAGGTTTCTGTAGCATTAGAAGATGAACTATATTCTTAGGTATTTAAAAAAAAAATATGGGTTGAATATATTTTGCATAAGTAATCTTGAAAATATGTTTACTAACATATATATTTTTTTGCGCTTACGACTATGGACTTTAGTTGCATCAATTTTATAAATAGATATATTACAGAAAAACCCATTTTTAATTCGTATTAACTACGAGTATTCGTATTTACTCGTTGTTAAATTTAGTGCTTACAACTGTTAAATAATTAAAGCTATTGTTATAAAAATTAAGTTAAAAAAACTTTGACCCGACTACGTAAAATGAGGCGTCTAAAAAGGATGAAACAAGGAAATAATTGAGATAGAAATCCAGAAATGCATAGGTACAAAAATAGTCATGGCAAAGCCGTGGTCGCACCCATTGTAAATATGGACGATAGGAACACCTTTTTAACGTAGTCGGGTTATAGTTTTTATATCTTAATTTTTATTAAATACTTTCCGTTTTCCGAAGGGAAATTACTGGACCGTGTGAAATGTACCACTTTAAGACTGCATTTTAAATATTCCTGCCTATATTTTTACTTAGAATTACATATACATATTTGTAATGTGCTTGCCAAGACCTTTCTTTTTATACCAAACACGTGATGCCAATCTCAGTAAAAATTTTTAATCTGAGGTTTAAATTCCGTCAGTTAAGATGTTGATACAATTTGTAAAGCCTATTACGAATCTTTTGACAACTCATTCATTAAAATCGGTCCAGTAGTTCAGGCGCTACGATGGAACATACATACATACATAGACTGCTAAAATCATTACCCTTCCTTTTGGCTTCGCCGTATCTTTTTCTTAGGGAATGGGAGCATCCACTAATATTATAAATGCGAAAGTCTGTCTGTCTGTCACCTCTTCACGGCTAAACTGCTGGACCGAATGTGATGAAATTTGGTAGGGATGTAGTTAATGACCTGAGGTCAAACATAGGCTACTTTTGGGCGCGATACAACCGAGTCCCACGCGGGGCGAAGCCGCGAGGAACAGCTAGTATGATTATAAGTACCTAATTATTGACGTCAATAAGTGATAGAATTCTATATTGAGAATATGTTTTGATATAAACAATTTGAATTTGAACAGCCAAACTAATATTACAAAAAGATTTTTTCTCAAATGTTTTGTTTGTAGATGAAACAGTATTTTTCTTGACTTTCAATAAAAGGCTTCACCTGCACGCAAGACATCAATCATTCACACAAACATCTTAGAAATACGTTCGATGTAATACAAATTGATGTGGTATTATTTAAGTGGACACAAATTAAATGCAAATGTTTTAAAGACTATACTGAACTACTTTTTCAAATAAAATATCCAAATACGAAATAATATTTTTGATAACCCATACAAATTGAGAATCATCTGGCCTACTAGCATCTCTTAAAACCATGCAAGATCCAGTGAGTAAGCGGGACAGCGCAATACATGATGTAAGGCGACATCTCCCTTACTCACTGGATCTTGCATGGTTTTAAGAGATGGAAGTAGCCACCCAGTACCCCTAGTATGAGATTTTATAAACGCGGACGCACTTATATGTATTATTATAGTAAGATTTATGATATCGAGTTGGTATCCCATCGTTCATAACACAAGTCTTGAACTTATATTGTGAATTGCTCAATTTGTATCGTATGTCCCTATATGTTTACTACTACTAGCTGTTGCACGCGGCTCCGCCCGCTTAGGACACGGTTATTTCCCGCCAAAAAGTAGCCTTTGACCTCTGGTTCTGAACTATATCCATACCAAATGTCATCAAAATAGGTCCAGCTTTTTGTCAGTGAAAGCGTAACAGACAGACATGAAGACTTTCGCATCACTGCATAGTATAAAACAAAGTCGCTTTCTCTGTCCCTATATCCCTATGTATGCTTAAATCCTTAAAACTACGCAACGAATTTTGATGCGGTTTTTTTAATAGATAGAGTGATTCAAGTGGAAGGTTTTTATGCCCATGCAAAACCGAGGCGGGTCGTTAGTTTATTATAATATAAGTATTAGTATGGAAGTGTCGGTATTTATTTATTATTTCCACTTGTTACGATAATTACAGACCTTCCCAGCTTACTCCACATTTATTTCTCATAAATAAAGATTTTTTTCTTGTCTATGAATAAAGTAGATGACGTCTTATAATTATAATCTGTGATTTAGTGCGGTATGGAATACCAAAAGGGACACTACAATCGATTGTTCAGAATACGCACTTGGAATAATTAATTGTGGTTCAAGGTTATTATTAATATTCGCCAGGCTTCCAAAGGCAGGCAAATTGGTTTAAATTATAAATTTAATTAATGATTTACTAGGCAATTATAAAGGGACTATGATATATACTCCTAAAGCTATTGTTTTTAGGTATCTAGGAAGAGATCTAGGTTTATTAATGAGAAATTGTATTGGACACGATAAAAACAAAGTTACTTCAGATAGTTAAGACGAGACCTTGTTGAACACTAGCGCCACCATCATTTAAAAATCATTATTCGCTGAAAACACAAGGTAGGTATCAAAACTCCGTCTTATGTAATTAAGGCTATAGTTCCATATATAGTTACAAATTGCAAAACTGCTAAAAGTGGCCGTTTTAAGCAATAATGCAATTTGTAACTATAGGGAATTATAATTTAATAATTTAATATGTTTAAAATTAACTTCAGATCCAGAACCTTAATTACAGCAGAGGGATTTTTGATAACTTGTGTTTTCAGTGAGTAATGATTTTTAAATGAAGGTGGCGCTAGTATTCACCGAGGTACTCGTATCACCTTAAAAGCGCCCCACTACAATCATATTCGCTATAAGCTAAATCCAAAATCGTATGCGAATGCAATGCCAAGTATTTTGAGCGAGAGAGCACTAGTTCTATTCCTATTACATAACATTCTCAAAGAAATTTCAAAATGAATCCAATAGGTTATGCCACATCCATGCCACATAGCTCCGTGTTCGTGATAATGACGTACTCACGATCTCATTCAAGGCTCAGTAATTATGAGAAAAAACCTGGTTTTCCTCGATTGAGACCGCTTTTATTTTCGTTTGGTACACACAAACTTATATAGAGAATTAGACATATGTAGGTATATATTAGTATAGTATAGTATAATTTATTCAGGGTGACTTTGAACACCAGAAAAACTTTTAGGTTATTTTTTTTCGCGGCGACTATAACAAAAGGTGAGTAACCATTGGCAAAAAAAAAATGGTACACCCAAATCATTACATAGTATAAAACAAAGTCGCTTTCTCTGTCCCTATATCTCTTTGTATGCTTAAATCTTTGAAACTACGCAACGGATGTTGATGCGGTTTTTTTAATTGATTGAGTGATTCAAGAGGAAGTTTTTTATACCCATGCGAAGCCGGGCGGGTCGCTAGTTAATATTATAATTGGAAAATCTGTCGGTCTATCCATCTGTCTGTTACGCTTTCATGGATAAACTGCTGGAACGATTATGATAAAATTTGATATGGACATACTTACAGGCTACTTTTTGGCGCTATAACATTTATATATTTTATAACAATAAGTATAAAAATTAACATTCAAGAGATCATTTTTCATCTTGACCTGATCGGGGTTCGAGCCCGGGACCTGTGTGCAGCGGGCAGGCATGTTAACCATTACGCCACGGAGGTCGTCAAAATTCCTTGTAATCATTTAGGGGAGTATTATTCCAATTCTCATTGGAATGAGAATATTAAATTTGTACTGTGAAAGCGTTACTCAAGTAACCTTGAAAGGGTTGTCGGCGATATTAAGTCTAAAATCACGATAAAGGACTATCATTAGATGGTTATTATTCTCGGGAACATAGACTTCAAAATGTTAGATGGAGTATTTTTTTTCTTAGCTGTATGTGTCTTACTGCTTAGCAAAAGCCTCCTATAGTTTTGTTTTAAAAATGATTGATAATAGACTTACTCTACATTTTGCGATTTAAAAATGATAATAGTGTACAGTTCAAGTTGACGACCTCCGTGGCGTAATGGTTAACATGCCTGACCGCTACCTCTTTACCTCCATGCGTCCCTGTTCTGTGCCACTTCTTTCCAATCCTTTTCGAAGACCATTAAGTCATCTGATCATCTTTTTCTTGGCCTTCCTCTCTTTCTATACCCATCCGCTGGGACCCAGGTTGTTAGTAATTCAGCCCATCTCTCCAGATGCACCCGTGACCCGCCCAATTCCACTTTAGCCTAGATGCTTTTTAATTTTTTAGATAAAGTATTTTCAGGATCGGTAATGGAGTGAGAGAGAGAGAAAATGGAGGGGTTTTGGCTATTTATCAGCACGTCAGCCACGACTGTTTGGTGATCGCAGTTCTACAGTTTGGTTGTTTAGTACTAGATGTCTCTTCAGAGCCGTTCTCCTCCGTTTAAAGTCCGCCTTTGAGAATACTGGCAGGCTGCTGTCCTCTACCAGGACCAAGCACCTATTTACGACACAAACTCGACATGTCATAGAATTGTCATCACTACATAGTATAAAACAAAGTGGCTTTCTCTGTCCCTATGTCCCTTTGTATGCTTAAATCTTTAAAACTATGCAACGGATTTTGATGCGGTTTTTTTAATAGATAGAGTGATTCAAGAGGAAGGTTTTTGCCCATAGTCGCCACTCCTTGACCTTTCTGAACAATTGATATGAGTACTGTCATATATCCAACTAGCGACCCGCTGCGGCTTCGCATGGGCATAAAACCTTCCTCATGTATCCCTCTATGTATTAAAAAAACCGCATCAAAATCCGTTGTGTACTTTTAAAGATTTAAGCATACAAAGGGACATAGGCACAAACAAAGAAAGACCATCTTTTATTAATTAATAGTCTATGTCTCCAATTGAAAATGGCCGCTGAGATTTTAATTTTTAATTCAACGCTTTCGCCGCGTTCCGCGTAAAAAATGGAGGGATTCTATGAAAATACGTTTTGTACGAACACCACAATGGACGAGTAATGTGATAAAAGGCATTCGCTTTATTTTGGGCCCTTCATATTCTTTTACTTTAACAGAATGATGGAAATTCGGGAAATTTTATATCGTTTTTTAACATACAAAGTAGCTTCAATGGTACTTTACTCTCACCTATTTCTGCGACCAAAAAACAGTGCTTGAAATTCACAACCTTTATATCTGCGAAATACTCTCTCTCTCTCATCTTAGCGCTTTCCCGGTTGCTTCCTCAGATGATTTTGTGACTTTCTCCTCCACTTCGTCCGGTCTTCGGCAATTTTAGTTGAGAGATCATTAGCTATATTTAGTCTTTTTCTCTCTTACCGAAATTTACCGTTAAAGAAAAAGCTTAAATACATTTAATAGGCTCGTCAAACGTTTCTTAATTTTTATGAATAAGGGGGATAGTCATTATGTTATGACGTCTTTGGTTAATGTGATAAAATAAACACAAAATATATTCTTGTTGGCGGCTAGCGTAGCGCACCAATTATCATTACCGCCTATCTATACGATCATATACCACAGATAATAATAACTAGTGATGTGATGATGACCACAGCCCGCGTAAAGTCACATTATTCGTTAGGTACGGCCCCAGTCAATAATAATTGTCCGATTGTTTGTTTTAGAGTTCTGGAATATCAGAGGCTGTATTTCCGTGGATTGCAACGATTTTCATTAAAAACGACTCGAAAGATAACCAATTCGAATACTACTGCGACGGCGCTTTACTGAACCAAATGTTTGTTCTAACCGGTAAGTCATGACAAAGTGAGCAAAGCGAGCGAGTCCTCATTCGCTCAACTCATTCAAGTCTGGGACATTCTTTGCACATTCCGAGTTTTATCGGGGCATCAATCAAGGTACCATCGTCACCATCTCTCTATATTCATCCTCTTTTTTATTTATATTTATGTATGTATATTTTATTGATTATATGTGTAAATCTATGTTTATTTAGCTATAAGTAGTATTGTTTTCTGTCATCCAAGTTGCGGCACAAGTTAGTTTACTTGCGCCGCATTAACATTTTCTATTTTTCCTAATAGTTGACTGGGAGAGAATGCTTTTAGCATTAAGTCCGCCAATTGTAAAAGTATTTTTACTTGTGGTACAATAAAGTTATATAAATAAATCAATCAATCAATACACATCCACAATATGGTAATCAATCTTTTAGCTTATTTTTGCCAGTAAGTATCAAGTTTTATTTCAATTACCTAATCAAAGCACAGAGTCAAGACAGTAGTCATGGCTAGTCAAGTTAGTCAAGTGGAGCGGAAGAATTTCACTTAGCGTTACACTGAAAAAAATACTTACTTATACCACAGTATAACCAACTTATACACAACCAGACTTTCGTCAATCTATAGCACAAAAAAGTGACCACATAACTCTTTGAAATATGTTACCAAAGCTTTTGTCTTTTTTTTGTAAATCTCATTTGTTAAATCAAGTTAACTTCATTAGTAACTTGCCAAACTTTGGTTATTTCTCAAATAGCCGAAGTAGTAAGGTAAAATTTTTTTTTCAGTGTATCCTGGGAGTTTTTGGTGACAAGGATTAGTCACTTATTACGGCACTGTACCACTTCCCAACACTCACGCTTGTTCACGAACACTCAGCTAATATTCTACCATTATTATATGCACAAATAGGTCGAAAAAACATGAGTTTATCATACACAGCAGCGCCATCTATTTTATAAAGCGCCATATCATCGTCATTTCGTGTAGGTTTCACGATGTATCGACCATGCACACCCTGGTGCCAGAGTTCTTCAAAACCGCCTCTCAGTCTTTGACGTGGTTCTTTTAACTACCAGACCCGGGACCAAATATTGCCTTTGATAAAAATTTTGAGCAAACCAAGTTAATCAAAGGTATCAGCTATCCCTATACCAAATTTCATAAAAATTGACCCAGCATTTTGTACGTGAAAAAGTAACACTTTTTTTTAACTCGCCTTTATTATATTAGTGGGAAGGTATATTAAAAAATAGATATCAACTTTGATTTTTAAAGTATCATTAAATTGAACGTGGTTCCTATCTGAATTAATCCCTCATATCCACATTGATGTAAAACTTTTTTAATAATCCACACATTTACTACGAGAGTCCAAACTTCAACAAAAGACCTTTGTATGTTACAGTATGTACGGGATGTTCCGAAAAACGTTCATGAAACTGAACAACTTTTACTGAAGAACATTATAACTCAAATATTTGAGCTCACCGTTTTTGTCCCCGTGAAATTATAAATTAATGTATTAATTTCATGTTTTTTTTTTTTTTGTAAGGAATGTAAAAAAATGTGTATGTAACGCCCAATAATGTTTGCTATCTGCCAGTGAAGGCAGGATAACCACAGATATGTGAAAGCCATGAATTAGGTTTCATATTATCTAAGACAAAAAAATTGGTTGCCTGTAAAGTCGGTATACGGGTGAAAGTTTTACGTGACAACGACTTTGAGTGGTAAAATAATTTTAATTTGAATATTCATTCGTATAGTAGGAAGAAGGATGAAATAATAGTAACAATTTAAAACATTTATTTTGGAAGGGACGCGTGCCTTTCACTTTTTATGTCTGTCTCTCTCGCTCTTAGGCGGGCTAACCATGCCCGAGTGGAAGGGACGCGTGCCTCTCACTCGCTCTCATTGTGAGCGCATAACGTGAGCGGAGCGTAACGCAGTTTCTTGAAGTGTCACCCGGCAAACCAATTTATAAGACGTTGTCACGTCAAAAAAACATTTACATATTTTGCATCAGCCTGTATATGTAAACTTAAAAAAAACTACCGGAGTTTCTTAATCTTAAAAAGCTGAGAGTATATGAGATAGAAGTTCAAAAGTTTTTTATTAGTTAGAATTTTAAGTTTTAAAATAAAACTGTCCTTTTCTCATCATAGCCCGAAATAAGCACAAAATAAAATACATTTAAGTGCCAAAAGCATAACTCTTTAAAATGGCATCTGTAAGAATTCCTGTGGTGACAAAATTAAAAAGAAAACGTACAGAACAGAAGCTCCAAGGAGGTACTTTAAAAAGTGAAATGTCATTTCAAAAGGCGCGAACTCCGTGATTTATTTTTTATTTTATATCCTCGTCGTTTCCTGCAGCGGCTAATTTTGTTGTTGGCCAGTATTTTTGCTGAATTTATGGTTTAGCCGTTTTAATATTGCCTGTTAAATTTCCGGATTAAATTATTTTTGTACGTTCCATTGCTCAAATTAATTTTCTTTAGAAAAATGTTTGTTCTAACTAATATTTTTCTTTGTAAATATATAGGTTTCTATTGGCAGTTCAGAAAGTTTATAAGAAAATAGGAAGAACAAGAAAAAAATTTGGCGATCTGTTCAGTTTTATTTGTTATTATATAGAGAGTAGGCCAACAAGCATATATCCCACTAGATGGAAAGCGGTTACCTCAACATGGATGTCTGCAATACCAAAAGTATCGCAGGGGCGCTGTCAACCCTGTAGATATTTTTTCACAACCAACTTTCAAGGGTCTGATCGATATGTAATTATATGGAATTTCTAAGATAATTTAATTAAGCGACGGTAATTGTGGCATTTTTTGTAAATACTAAGACTATATTGAAAGGTTTTTATTTACTTTTTTACATTTTAAGACAGAAAAACGGAACGACGCAATGAGAAAATTACCCTCAGCCTGAGTGAAAAATTGGCGCGCTTTTGACAAGTTAGAACAATTAACTTCTTGTTTGTTGGAAACGAATACCGGAGTTTCCAAATAAGTTAGTAATTAACGTTCAGCAACGCAGGGTGGATGGTAATGATCACAGTTTGGAGTTAGGAAGGTGTGCCAACTGTCAAGGAAGAATGACCGAAATTTTGTTTTAATTTGGCTGCTTGCGTTTCAGCCAACTTAATTTTTTGGATTCGAAATCAGAATACAAAAAATAAAGTATTTTTTAAAGAATACATAATTTTTAAATGAAATAAATATAATGTACGGCCCTGCATATGAGTCCTTTAGGGCGCATCGTTATATTGATTGAAACACTCGAAAAAACATAAGCTTCAAAATTGACTGCAATTTGCCGCCATTTAATTCCAATAAAAGTAAAATTGCTGGAACAAAAAAAATAGATATAATGTTGTTTTTTTCTTTTGATAGCGGGGCGATGTGTCAATGTGAATAGTGCTACTCTGGATGCTGACAACCTTCTTATAGTACTCGGAAAGAAGTCTCTTCATGCCATCGGAGAAGAAGAGAAAGTTCATAAGGTTGGTAAAGGTTTCTACTTTTTTATCACATTAAATAGTTGACTATCACTACATAGTATAAAACAGAGTCGCTTTCTCTGTCCCTATATCCCTATGTATGCTTAAATCTTTAAAACTACGCAACGGATTATGATTCGGTTTTTTCAATAGATAGAGTGATTCAAGAGGGTTTTTATGCCCATGCGAAGCCGGGGCGGGTCGCTAGTTACTAATAAACAAGTTTAAATTGCCGGCAAATCCCAATTTACAATAGGTCCACGACACTCGACATAATACAAGTACTAGATGTAGCCCGAAATTGAAGCGGGTATTGCCCGGGGATCCCCCTTTTCCCTTAAAGTTTGTCATGATAATAACCAACACAAAAAAAGCTATGTTCAATTTGGTGCATTCATTCGAAATCAAACATGCCTTGAATTCATTCAAATGATGATAACTTTTTTTAATGAACTGATTTGTGATGTTCTTTGAGTTTCGTGATCAGATAGACAGACAAAAAATCAAAAATATTTCTATTTGCTTTCTATTTATTTTTAAATGTTTATCTATTTCAATCAAAATTACTAAATGTACAGACAAAATATTTTTACTATTTTATTATATGAATAGATAAAGATTTGATCTTGCTATTTTTAATTTTTTTTTTTGGCAGGTCAGTGGTGAGTCGAATGCTTATTGTTCGTTTTCGAATGTAACTATTTAATTCGACAATGATTTTATTGAGTCATACATTTCAAAATAGGACTCCTGAGTGGTAAAGGTTGAAGTCAAATGAGCGACCATGTCTAAGTGAAGTCTTAAGGCTTGTAAATAATTTATTTTTCAGGTCAAATCTATTATAACCCACAACAACTTCGAAATCAAAGATGGCGGTGCTAATAATGACTTGGCAGCGCTGCAATTGGACGAGCCTGTCGGTTTGAATGGCGCCATACAACCAGCTGTTTTGATTGAAGATGACGCTGATGTTGATATTGCAGCTGTAAGTAGGGTTAGGTGGCTTACCACCGTGAGGGGGTAAGCTAAAGGGGGTCGCTTTACATGATGTATTGCGCTGTCTCGCTTACTCACTGGATCTTGCATGGATTTAACAGACGGTAGTAACACCCTAGGGCCTTGATTCTGTAAGCTTTCATTTTAAACTTCGAATCTGAATCCGCTGTTTCTTGATTGGCATTCTAAAAACTCGGTTGATAATTCGAATCTATACTAGCCTCATACTAGCGCTACCCTTGCGAGCATGTCAGCGAGATGAACTAGATTGGACGTGAGATTATGTATGAGATGACGTAAGATGTGGCATTCCGTAAGGTAATTTCCCCGTCACTTCGAAGCTCACTTCTCACTTGTCATTTTGAACCGAAGTGTGAGTGATAGAAGAAGGGAGTTGTTGTTTGAAATATATAGAATCGACAGGCAGGGTCGACTAATGTTTCATAACAAACAAACATAAATATAAACTCACTTTCGCATTTATAATATTAGTTGGATATTATGGTAAATTGAAATTATTTTTCAGACAACTGCGTGGGGTTTTACTGGAGAACTCACTCCAATAGTTTTTGATAAAGAAGCGAGCAAAAAGTGCAATATTAACACAGAGGCTGAAAATACTTTCTGTGCTACATACGGCAATGGTAAGTTTATTTAGTAAAGAGGTAGAAAAAAATGGGGCGACTGCCGTCCGATCTCCGTAACCCTCTTTACATGGAAACCAGACCAATAGGAACATGACCCGGGTGTGTTAGTGGCCAACACTGTCAGATTTTTCAGGCTGTCTAAAGGCATCTGGCATAGACGACTGACATCTATCGATAACATCCAGGAGCAGAGGCTTCCGAAGCACGGAGGAGCTCAAGATTTTTGTCACTTAGTGGCGACCAATTTTTCCTTTGGTTAATTCCAAAAAAAAAAACAAATAATGAAAAGTAATACCAAAAATGTTATTTACTATCGAACTGCCTTCTTAGATATTTCAATTTGACCTGATTATAGAGTAAAAAAATAAAATGATTGGTGTCGCTAGTTTTTGGCATTATCTGTGAAATGCTTTTTTAAAGAACTAATTGTCTTTGGTTCTTTCTTTCTGTATTTCTTTCTAGTATAGCATGCTGTAATCTTTGGTTCTTCGGACTCCAAGTAAACTAGTTTTTTGTTCACAGACGTAGCTCTATGCCCGAGTTACGGAGGTCTGCACGCAGTCAAACACACAGACAAATGGTATCTCCGTGGTATTCGAACCGGTGATCCTGAACGAAGAGGAATTTGCTTAAACCGGGACGTGACTTATACGAATTTGGTGAAATATAAGAATTGGATTAAAGATGTTATTAGACAATAAAAAAGTTAGTATTAATTGGTGTTTTTTTAGGTGGGAATATACCACTAGCACTCTTTTTGATTTTTTTAATATAATGGCAGTAAGTTAGTATATTGAGGAGATCGATAGACTAGCGGGGTGGGCGGGTTACGATAGCGCATGTAAAGCAACGGACAATACGCGGCTATGCTTGGATTGGTCGCCAATTAGTGGCATTTCTATCATGGGCTATTTCGTGCTTCGGAAAGCACGTTAAGCCGTTGGTCCCGGCTGTTATCGATAGACGTCTATGCCTTTAGGCAGCCTGAAAAATCTGACAGTGTTGGCCACTAACACACCCGGGTCATGTTCCTGTTGGTCTGGTTTCCCTGTGAAAGGGTTACGGAGGTCAGACGGCAGTCGCTCCATTGTAATAACCTGTATGGCCTAATCAGGTTCATGGTGGGCTATTGCGTATCATGGGTCTAAAGCGTAATCTAAAGATGCAACCAGGAAATACGCTTGGATGAAGATTTTGAATCTGTATACTTTTTTCTTTATTTTTAATGGGCAAAGTGTAAAAGTCTTTGTTTCACTGTAAGAAATCCTTTCATGGGATAAGTCCGCCATAGTATAGTATTATTGTTTCTTGTATGTATATATATTTGTGATTTTTTACTACTTTTTTCGTCCTTAGCGCATTACAATTCCAACTAATATTATAAATACGAAAGTGAGTTTGTATATTTGTTTGTTTGTTACCCCTTCACGCCCTATCTACAGAACTAATCTTCCTGAAATTTCGAATACACATAGTTAGGAGTATTGAGAAGGACAAAGGGTACTTTTCATCCCGGGAAAAAGTCCTATTCCCGAGAGAAATTCGTATGGACAAAGACGCGGGCGAAAGCTAGTTTTCAATAAATCCAGGTTCATAAAAAACATTTTGAACGGAGAAAATTAAAAAATGAACGGCATCCAATTAATTGGTCCCACTTATCGTCATAAAGGCGACTCTTCAAATCCATCGTCAGTCACCCACCTGCACCAATGTTGGGGCCAATATTGGCAGTTTAATTATATTTCTTACTAGCTACATGGTGCCCGGAGCCTCGCTCCCGAGGGAATTCTGGGATAAAATATAGCCTATGTGTTGTTCTAGGGTCTTAGCGATCTCCATTCAAAGTTTTAGCCAAATCGGTTCAGCCGTTTTCCTATGAAAACAACAAACATTCATACAAACTTTCGCGTTTATAAATAAAAATAATAAATAAATAAAATATGTTTATTTCAGGTTTCTTAGACCCATAATGTCAAAAAATAAATAAACAATGAAATTAGTAGGATCTTATTTAAATGGGGTTATCACATCATTATCATCAGCGCCACCAATCATTTTATTTCTTTTACTTTAAATTCAGGTCAAATTGAAAAATCTTAGACAACAATTCGCTTGTTAATAACTTCTAGTATTTTTGATATTACTTTTTCATTTTTCATACTCGGAAAGTAGTGTTTTCCTGATCTGAGTATAGGGTGGAAAACGCTTTATGCCCTCCCACGGGCCGAAAAAACTCATAGTAATCACTTTCTTCCTTAGGGCGGGAAAGAAATTTCAAAATTAGAACATAATTTTGCCTGTGAATTTGGAAGGAATACGGCAACAAAAAATTTCAACAACAAAAAAAAAATTTGGAAGTATAACCAGCCAGTGTTAATTAAAAAAAATATTTATTAGGGTCAGCACACACTAAGAGCAAAGCATTTTCTGATAACAATAAAATATTAACTTCATGAATATGGGCATACAGTGAAAAATAAACACATGTACAAACGCGACGGTCCTGAACATCACGTGAAGAGGTTTATTTAACTTTTCATTTTAATTTTTTTGATAAAACTAAACTCGCTAAAGCAGTCGATGGGAACCCCTCTGCAATGCTCTTGGTGTGCGCTGATCTTAAGCGGAACGGAGAGGCCCCCATGAAGCGCGCGGTATGTTCTATATTTAAAATTTAAAACTGAATTACCAACACAATATCATTTAAGAAGGCACTACTCATGTTTTTACTATTATTAATTTTAGAAATTTTTTTCTGTCTAAATGCCTCGCACGGGATTATTCCTTTCCTCCCTTGTATAACAATCTACTATTCATTATTTTTTATTACCGCCAAAAGTGGTGGTTATGAGGATATTTTTCTTTCTATTACTATCATCACTATCACTACATAGTATAAAACAAAGTCGCTTTCTCTGTCCCTATTATGCTTTGTATGCTTAAATCTTTAAAACTACGCAACGGATTTTGATGCGGTTTTTTTTAATAGATAGAGTGATTCAAGAGGAAGGCTTTTATGCCCATGCGAAGCCGGGTCACTAGTTGTGAATAAAATAATGAAAAGTAATACCAAACATACTATTATTTACTAGCAAAGTGCTGTCTTAGTTTTTTCAATTTGACCTCATTTAAAAAAAAAGAAATAAAATGATTGGTGGCGCTAGTTGGCTGACATAATATTCAAGTTAGCGCTTAGTACTATTACTAATTCTGTGGCTTAGTGCTAATAACCGTTTGAATTAGGTGCTATGTGTTAGTTGGTATAACGTGTCTTGAGATACAGAGCCGCATGTTAACGACTAATAGAGGATAATCTTACATTTACACCACAGATAGTCAATACCTTATTGCTTCCTTATAGCAGTCATCAATATTGATATCAATTCCAGACTCTATTTAAAGATTGTTTAAAGATATTTAAGAGAAATAAATCAAAGAGCCCGTGCTATTGAAATCTGCTATCAGAAAAAGAATTTCTTCTCTTTTATGATAATAGATGGGGCTACAAGAATTTAATGATAAAAAAGCGTGAACTATCAAAACACAATTTTTTATGTATCATTATCTCGCAAAATACTTAAATTAATATAAAAAAAAAACAGATTTAGAAAGCCAGTGCAAAATAAATGATTATTGATTATAGTGTGTCACGTGATCGATAGATGGCGTTATTGTTGTGGGAACATAATTAGTACAAGGTTCACTAAAAGTTGGCGCGTTTTCTTTGTATATTGATTGAACATCTTTACCCCTTTGACTATCTATACCCCTAGGATGAGATTTTATAAACACAGTCGGTATCGACTGCGTTAGCGATTTAATATGAGAAACCTGTACAGCGCCCCTGGCGGATAGTAAAGTATGAAATTCCATACAAAATCCTAACGCGGTCGCAGCGTCTGCGTTTATAAAACCTCATACTAGGGGTACTGAAATTAAATTAATTAATTTGTTGGCAAGTTATTATTATTATATATATTATTATATTTATGGACAGAGAAAGCGACTTTGTTTTATACTATGTAGTGATAGTGATTAACTTGCCAACCTTACTTTAAAGAAAGAAAAAACAAGAGGCGGATAACCCGTACCACCCTCCTCTTCAAGGTTACTCATCTTACAGTTCTACTGCCCCTGCAAATCAGAATGACGGTGTAATAGTTTACTATAGGAGGTCATTAGCCGATATCATTATATCTGAACCGGCTATTGATGAAGCCAGTTGTTTGCAAATTCAATTAGGAACAGAAACTGTTATACTAGGTATATATCGCCCATGCGCCTTCCGGAATTACCAGAAATTCACTGAATCACTGAATGTTATACTTCAGACATTACGTAATTTTAAAAACATAATTGTTATTGGGGACATTAACATAGACATAACTCCCTCTCGTCTGGATGTGGACAATGACGACTATCTGGATATGCTTGCGCTTCATGGTCTATTACCAACTCATACTTATCCTACACGCGAAGCTACTTGCCTTGATCATATATTCTTGAAAAGCTCTCTTCCTGCTCACTCGGCTGTAGTCCGATCCACTGTCACAGATCATAACGCTGTCTTACTTTCTTTATGCACTAAAAAACCTCTCTTGCCTGTTCCTCCGTTGACTCGGTTAGACCACAAAAGATTTAAGTTTGCTATTAATTCTGTTGATTTTACATCTATACTTTCCGCTATTGACCCCGAAATCGCTACTAATTTACTTATTTCCAATCTTCAATCCCTTGTTTCGAAATATACTATCTCAACTACTACACCTCGTAGGCGCAGAATCTTAAAACCCTGGATTACCCTAGGCCTTCTTAGGTGTATCCGAAATAGAAATAACTTATATAAAAAACTCATAAAAAACCCAACTAATGAGAACCTTCGCATAACATATACTAGGTATCGGTTGTTCTGCAACAGTGTACTTAAAGCAACCAAGAAAAGATTTGAATCTGAGCAGATCAAAAATGCAGGCAAAAGCCCCAAATCTTTATGGAAAGCCATAAAAAATGTAACCAATTCCACCAAACCTCCCACACCATCAAATCCTTTACTTACTTACATGCCCACAATCAATAGCTCTCTAGACCATGTTAACTCTGTTTTTGCAAACATGGGCAAATCTCTTGCCGAAAATATATACAAAAATAACTCTTCTTGCGAAAGGTTTTCCAATTCATCTCCTCAGTCATCTAATCTCAACTTCTCGCAAAATCTAAACGCAAATACTCAACTTAAGACGTCAAAATACCAATCTCTAGTCCTGCTTCACGCTACTGAGGATGAAATTGAGAATATCATCAATAGTCTACGGGAGGATTGTGCAGTGGGTTGGGACAATATTTCAATGTCACTGATCAAGCGCAACAAACATATACTCGTTCCATTAATTACCCACATTTGTAATCTTTCTCTCACTACTGGCATTTTTCCTGCTGCCTTGAAAAAAGGCACCTTTGGTTCACCCCATTCATAAAGCCGGGGAGCGCAATCATGCAAATAATTATCGCCCAATTTCAATTTTGCCTGCACTCTCTAAAATACTAGAACGACTTATTAACTCCCGCTTATCTTCTTATCTTGATTCTTTCTCAATACTTGCTGACAATCAACACGGTTTTCGCACCGGAAGATCCACAAATGGGGCTGTTCTTGAGCTTACCGACTTTATTGTTCAAAATCTGGATACGGGAAATAAATGTCTATCAATTTTCCTGGATTTAGCGAAGGCTTTTGATACTGTATCGACAAAAATACTCATTCAGAAACTTGAAACTATTGGAGTAAGAGGTGTTCAGTTGAAGTTATTCGAAAGCTTTCTCACGGATCGCACTCAACGAGTAGTCATTAATGGTCATATTAGTTCAGAACTTCCTCTTCATTACGGCGTGCCGCAAGGCAGTATTCTGGGTCCTACCCTGTTTTTAGTCTATGTTAATGACCTTTTTTCACTAAATATTCCTCAATGCAAAATTATTTCTTATGCAGACGACACAGCTTTACTATTTACTGCTAAAACTTGGCATGATACTTATCAGCTGGCTCAAAATGGTCTGAATGCCGTAACTGATTGGCTTCGTTTTAATCTCCTTACCCTTAATGTTAATAAATCCCAGATATTAAACTTTTCTATTTACAATTTGCAAACAAACAATGACATCTTAAATAATCTATCTATAATTGCCCATTTCCACTCTGTCTCTGATAATCTCTGCTGCGATTGTCCCTGCCTAGCATCTGTGGAGTCGGTAAGATATCTGGGAGTTGTTATCGATAGGAATTTAAATTTCCAATCTCATATTAATGTTACTGCCGGTAGAATCCGTAAGTTAATTTATATTTTCAAACGCCTTAGACACGTGGCTGATCCCAGGATAGTCAAAATGGTATATCTCGCACTTGGTCAATCCTTACTTACATACTGTATCACTTCTTGGGGTGGTACTAGTAAGACAAGTTTACTAAAACTCGAAAGGGCACAGCGAGCACTACTTAAAGTATGCACGTTCAAGCCTTTTTTATTCCCTACACAAGATCTTTACCAGTTTTGTGAAGTTCTCACAGTTCGTCAGTTGTTTATCTTAAACACCATTACACAGCAACACAGCCTCACCATCTATAATCCAAATTTGTTGAGAAGAAACCGTCTTGTCGTCAGCTCTCCTGTTTTTAACACCGAATTCTCCCATCGGTTCTTCTGTTTCCTTGGCCCCTTCCTATACAATAATCTACACGGTAAGCTTAACATCCTTCCTCTCTCTAAATACTCTTGCAAATTATGTATCTTGGAATACATGCAAACCCTGAATTATAATGATACGGAAAACCTTCTTCTTCCACTTATATAATACTAGCTACCAGCTGTACCTCGCCCAAAATTAGCCTAAGTATGACCCCTGATCCTTGACTATATTATCAGATTTCGCCATGATTGAGCCAGAAATGCGTAACAGACGGAAAGATGGACATACAGATTTTCGCACTCATAATAATACTTGTTAGTACAATAATTAAATGTTCGCTCTGCTGTGGCCAAGTTTCCTTGTTGCTCATTCTTTAATTACACAGACATATCTTGCATGTTTAATCTAGATTTTGGATACAGATGGTGAGATTTTGTTGATGTTATATATATGTATAAAAAAAAAATGTTTTTCATTATTATATACTTAATATAGTTTAGTTTACAACCAAGTTCATTTCTCCTTGGTTACGTGTATTTTCTCACTTGTGTTCACCAGAAGTGGGAGCACTGGAGATCTGTACCACAGGCCCTGCCTTCTTCAGGCTCCAGTCTCCTCCAATCTGTTCCGACACATTAATTATGTCATACTTATACATACTGTTATACAGATTGTTGGAGAAGAATAAATAAATTTTTATCTTTATCTTTTATCTTATCTTGACATTCTGACATCAGGGTGTGCAGTTACCTAGCCTACACGATAAATGAATGAATCATCATCATCATATGTCTATGTCCAATGCTGGACATGCCTCCCAATAGGATTTCCAAAATGCCCGGTTGAAAGCGGCCAGGGGGTCTTAAAACGCCACTTTGAGCAATTCATCGAATCGATTCATATTACGAATTCCTTAGCAATTCTGTAGCAATTCCTCTTTTTTTTTGTAAAATGGCCAACTAAAATTCCTCTTCAAAAATTTAAAGAAATAGGAATTGCTAAGGAATTCGTAATATGAATTTGATTCGATGAATTGCTCAAAGTGGCGTTTTTAGACCCACTGCATCCAGCGCCTGCCTGCGACCTACCTCAGGTCATCCGACCACCTGGTCGGTGGATATATGAACGAATGAATGAATAAAGTAAATAATAAACGCTACTACATAACTACTTGATTTGAACGAATGAATGAAGTAAATAATGAACGCTATTACATAACTACTTGATTTCTGTAGAGCTTGAATGAACGTCTGGGGACATATTGCAGCTAACTTATGTGGTGATTAAGTAGACACTGCATCTTGCACTTATACAATGAGGATGTATTTTGTGATGCCAAATATATTATCTTTAATAATGTTATGTGTTCGACGCACAGAACAGAGAAATTATCCGAATAGAAATGTTTTGACGCGGATTTAGTTCCAGGATCAGTGTGGCTAGCGTATTTACTCTTCTCACATTCAAATCATACATGTTAACCACACCACACCTCATTAGAAATGTATTACGTAGTTTACAACAAAGCCACCTAATTTATCGACCAATAACAGTGGCATTAAATGACGCAACCAAATTCCCAGCCCATTTTTTCTGTGTGAAACGTTGGCTTGCAAGCCAAACTAGTGACACGGTTTTTTGCGCGCCATGCCACTTCTTGTTAAGATTTTCTAAATTCTGTGGTTCGACGCCTGGGGTACATTAAAACTATACATCTAATATACATATAATAAAAATCAATTGCTGTTCTTTAGTCTGGCTAAAACTCGAGAATGGCTGGACCGATTTGGTTAATTTTGGTCTTGAAATGTCTGTGGAAGATTAGGGAAGGTTTAAACGGTAAGAAAACTTCATGGTACATACAACGATACATTTTCATAATTTCGTATAGGTGACACGGTCAATCGACAATGCACACCCTGGCTCTTTGAAACCGCCTATCGGCCTCTGACGTGGTTTCAGCCACTACCAGCCAGCATGGCAGCCAGGACCAACGGCTTAACGTACCTTGGCTTAGTTAATAGACAATAAGTAAAACCTTCCATGCTGGTCTGAGAGAAAAAGAAAAACATAGAATGTACCAGCTGCTTCTCTTCCCGCGCAAGCCGTAAAAGTCGACGGAAGGAATCGGCGAATGGGGAAATCATGATATAGGCGATGCGGCTAGCAACCCATCACTATTGATTTCCTGTTTCAACTATCATCATGCTAAACGTGGTCTAAGGTCTTATGGCCCTAGGTTCTGTCTACCCCACTATGGGATAAAGACGTGATTATATGTATATATATAAAGTAAATCAGGTAGTAGGCGGGTCACAAAATGCGACAAACCGATGACCGATGGGGCAGAAAGGTTCTCAAATGGCGACCACGCACCGGCAAGTGCAGCATCGGACACCCACCGACCAGATGGTCAGATCACCTGAAGACGCAGGCAGGCGCTGGATGCAGGCCGCTTCCAACCGGTCATTTTGGAAATCCTTGGGGGAAGCCTAAGTCCAGCAGTGGACAGCTTGCAGTTCAAATTATGATTTTTATTCAAATTCTCGCTCCCTATACCCCAAGCTATTTCTTAAACAATTATGTATCTAAGAACATAATAAGAACATCTTTAGGCCAGACCAATTAACAAACAGACAAAACAAACAACTTGAACCAACTGTATTAATATTCAACACAAGTATTTAAACAATAAATTGCTATGTTTCAGCCAATATTGGTTCAAGATATGCTTTAGTTTACATTTATTTAACCGAATCGTCCTCAAAATACTTATTTATCATCCGAGCGTGTTTCCCAGTTGCATTCTTAGCTTAAACTTCAGAACCCAGGATGTTTTTTAGACATGGCAATAGACTTTCGCAGTACTAGGGGCTTAGCCGATGTCACAATCGCAAAACGTTATCGACGTACGACAAGAACAAAATGTATGGGATTGACATGAGATTGACCACGTGATTCACCGCAGCTTATCTCAATCCCATACATTTTGTTCTTGTCGACATTCGTTAGCGTTTTGAAATTGTCACTTTGGCTACGTATTATGTATTACATTAGAGCGACTGCCGTCTGATCCCTGTTAACCTTTTCACAGTAAAACCAGACCAATAGGAACATGACCCGGTTGTGTTAGTGTCTAAAGTGCTGATTGGTTACTTAAAAATTCAGGCTCCTAGTTTCATTTACAACGGAGTTATAGGGGGTCAAAAATGGCCCTAACTGCTTCGAGAAAAGTATGGTACGGCCGTGCTGTTATTTTGCTCGATTTGCGATTTTATCCACTTAATAAATATGTATGTAATTCATTAATCTCCGACAATCACATTTTCCGCTGGGCCCATGGTTGACTGGTAGAGAATGCCATATGCCATATACACCATATCCACCATTTGTATAATTTATTTAAATATTGCATAAAAACCTTCCCCTTGAATCACTCTATCTATTAAAAAAAACCGCATCAAAATCCGAGGCGTAGTTTTAAGTATTTAAGAATACAAAGAGACATAGGGACAGAGAAAGCGACTTTATTTAAACTGTGTAGTGATTTGACGACCTCCGTGGCGTAATAGTTATCTTGCCTGACCGCTACTCAGGAGATCCCGGGTTCGATCCCCGGTTAGGTCAAGATAAAATATGTTCTTTTTCTGATTGGATGTTTATTTATATATGTATGTATCTATATATATAAAAGAAAGTCGTGTTAGTTACTCCACTTATAACTCAAGAACGGCTGAACCGATTTAACTGAAAATTGTCAGGGAGGTAGTTTAGAGCCAGGAGAAGGACATAGGGTACCTTTCATCCCGGGAAGTCCACGCGGGCGAAGCCGCGGGCAAAAGCTAGTTTGTTATAAAATATAAGTCTCGTTGAGTTATTATCCCACTACCTATAAAAAAAAATTACAATAAATAAAAAAATAAGACCGCGCCCGATTTTCTATTTACTTAATGCTGAAAACAAATTCACTGATAAATACTACCGATAAAAAAATAACAAAATTTATATTAACAAAAAGTTGAGTTTATTAAAAAAAATATGCAAATACCAATCAAACTGTAGAATAATCTGTGCGATATCCATATCCATACTAATATTATAAATGCGAAAGTCTGTCTGTCTGTCTGTCTGTCTGTCTGTCTGTCTGTCTGTCTGTCACCTCTTCACGGCTAAACGGCTGGACCGATTGTAATAAAATTTGGTAGGGATGTAGTTAATGACCTGAGGTCAAACATAGGCTACTTTTGGGCGCGATATAACCGAGTCCCACGCGGGCGGAGCCGCGGGCAACAGCTAGTTTTCCATAAACCAATCAAAGAGAGTACGGAGCGAAAATATTGGAAGCAAGTAATAAATTATCTCCAAACCAATATCCTGGTCTTAGATGTAGAGAGAATGGAAGTGGCATATTTAAGGTGATACCTTGGTGAACACTAGCGCCACCGTCATTTATGTCATTATTGCTTAAACGACCACTTTTAGCAGTTTTGCAATTTGTAACTATATGGAACTATAATTTAATAATTGAATATGAATCAAATTAACTTCAGATCCAGAACCATAATTGCAGCAGAGGGTTTTTTGACAACTTGTGTTTTCAGTGAGTAATGATTTTTATATGACGGTGGTGCTAGTGTTCACCGAGGTATCACCTTAAACAGATGACAGAGTATTATAACCACAGTTAAAACAAAAAGATAAAAAAAAAAACAAAAGAAAAAAAAAAACATTTTTTTTTTCACAAATTTTAAAAACACAAATGAGAATGTTATAATTACAGATTTAAACCGATAAAGACAGTGTTTGACACTAGTACACTCGGATCATGTTCCTTTTGGTCAGGTTTCCCTGTAAAGGGTTATGGAGGTCAGACGGCAGCCGCTCGCATTATAATTTAAATTAAGTATGTAGAACATAGAAAAAAAATTAGAATTAGAATAATAATCAATTATCATTATAAAATTTATTGTAACGTTTTTCTTTTTTTTTAATCATTTATCATTTATTATTATGAACTAGCTGTTCCCCGCGGCTTCGCCCCGCGTGGGACTCGGTTATATCGCGCCCAAAAGTAGCCTATGTTTGACCTCAGGTCGTTAACTAACTTAGTACATCCCTACCAAATTTCATCACAATCGGTCTAGCAGTTTAGCCTTGAAGAGGTGATAGACAGACAGACAGACAGACTCGCATTTATAATATTAGTATGGATTGAACGTCGATATTATCATTAAATTTAATGATTATGCACATCCTGGTATCAGAATTCATCGGAAATGCCTCACTACCAGATGGCAGCCGGGACCAACAGCTTAACGTACTTTTCGAACCACGGTTTGTGTTTTTTCATGTATTGATCTCAGTTCTCAGTTGTTTAAATATTACATAATCAGGTGATTCACGCAGGCCTGCAATGTCCTAACCAAACTGAAAACAACTAAACAAAGTATGCTTCCCGTGGGAATCGAACTCACGACAACCGGGTCTACAGACAAACGCCTTAACCACTAGACCACGAATGCAACTATTACTGTTAGGGGTCACTTCCAGCTATATAAAACTATACAGACATTGAATATTATATTAATATGCAAGGCGTTGGTTGGATGACTATCTTGGAGTATAAAATATAGCGGACGCCTGCGCCTCGGCATACAAATGGTGATAACCGCAAGCTAGGCGTCTACAGGCTATAGGCTATAGCCGGGCTTGTTGTAGACGAGACGCTTATTTTAATAGTTCGAAATTTTACGAAAAAAAAAAAAATTTTTTTTTAAAGTCTGTTAAAGTTTTTTTTTGTGAATTATAGTTTACAATTTACAAATTGTAAATTTGTAACTGTAGGGAACTATAATTTAAAAATTTAATACGTTTAACATTAACATTCAGCTTCAGAACCTGAATTAAATAACACGGATTTTTGATAACTTGTGTTTTCAGTGAATAATGATTTTTAAATGATGGTGGCGCTAGTGTTCACCGAGGTATCACCTTAATGCTTTCTCTATTAGCCAACCATAGGATCACACAGAATGTGTGACTGTGGTGATAAAGGTGTTGGCAGGTAAAAAAATATGCTTTTCTGTCTATACGTCAACCATTGTCGTACCACTTCAGCTGGGGTGGTATAAGGCAATGGGATACATAGTTTAATTATTTTTAGTCTATTTGTTATAGTTTATAAGTAACTAGTACCAATAGCATTAAGTTTGTGCTATCATTTGTGATACTATGTTTATTGAATAAATAATTTTTCATCCATTCATTCAAAACTCAGAATCCAGTGTGTGCAGAATCTGTAAATTGACAATACCAACTCTAACAATAACAAGAGCGACTTTTATTCTCGCGACAAAAAAGTCGCAAGTCTGCTACAGAAGCCCGACAAACAATCAGCCAATCATTACGTCTCCAATCGGTTTTTTATTACATTTTCCTTGCTGCACCTGTTAGTACTATAATCGCTACCCACATGGACACTCGTCCACGAAGACCTTCGACGTGACGTCTTTGTCGACACGGGGTAGACAAAAGTCTCGTGCCAGATCAAAAAGGAAACTGTACAAAGTGCTAAGACTGTTATGGAAGATATTAATGAAGACCTTGAAAGAAAATCGTGTGATATTGATGACGTCAAAAGAGAAAGTGAAACACTAGAGGAAATCCCATGAGAATTGATATCAATTCATCGTTTGGCAGAAAATTCAGATTTTGAAATTAATTAGAAGACAATTGAGAATCGATTTCAAGTGATAGACAATTTTAAATAAATTTCAAAAGGAGAACACAAAATAGTGACTGGAAAGTCAGTCATGAAAATTGCGATAAGAAATAATCGATAAACTTATGTAATCGCTAATAAATTCAATGTCAAATATGTGGTGGAGAATATTAACATTTTGCTTGTTAGTGACGCTAATACTTTTCGTCGTGTTAAGCTGTATACACGGTAGACCAGTCATTCATTTGTTTTTTCATCGATGCTGCGAAGAAGACATTGAAAATGACCAAGTTCTTTTTGAAAATTTCGGCAACGGATTTTTAAAAGAACGCCTCATTAGTTCTCTTAATGATGAACATTTTAATTTGACTGTAGATGAATTCAAAGTTGAAGGAAAATTGAATGTGCATGATCCAGGAAGTAGGGTACACGTTGAACTAACCGAAATCGAAGTAAACAAAGCTAGCAATGATACTAATGAGGTTGAATCTAATTTAATTGAAAATTTCGATGATACAGTGAGTGTGGCTTTAGAATCTAGTGAAGTTAGTAATGATGCTGAGTTGGTGAGAATTGCAAATAATAGTAAAAGTGTTGAAGATGGTACTGAAAAAACTATGGAAAAAGTGACGTGACGTGATGTGACAATGATAAACAAACTCTTGAGACTGATTTAAAATTATTCCACGGCTTCATATAAATTAATTAATAATGTTATTAAGATGATAAAACCATTTTAAATAAGTATATCATAATATAAAGAACTGAATAAAAATAAATAAATTAATACACATATAAAATAACTATAATTTACTACTTAGTAGTAATAGACCTTGCACACCCTGGTGCCAAGAGTTCTTAGGAACTTTCGGCCTCTGACGTGGTTCCTTTATGCGAAGTGTGAGTGATAGCGATGTGAAATGAATTTGCAAATAAATTTATTTCATTTGAGAAGCGACTTGTTGTTTCAAATTTATAGAATCGACAGGCAGCTGGCAACCCTATATATGTTTAATACATACAGTGTCTGTGAATTTAATAAGAGTCAATTAAATTCACAGACGTAATAAACAAATTAGCTTAATCGATCTATTATGACAGAATTAAATTATAGTTCTGTAATAGTAGTGAACGTAATGGAAAATTCTGTTTATTATGTTGATTGATTCTAGAAGTATCTGTGCATCAGAGGAATACCGTAAAACGTCTATTTTTTCAATGCGCAGTTAACCTTATTTTTAACATAATAACATAGAAAATGTATGAAGTTTCCAAGACCAAAATAAATGATACATCAAAATATTCAAAAAATAAATATGAACCTGGCAAAATAAAATAGCAAAAAATCTATCTCTAGATAAAGTTTCGTCGCGAATTATACTTGATATTTTCAGCAACAACAACCAATTTTTTTACGTCAATAAAAAATATAATCGTAAGTTACCTAATGAGCAATAAGTATACCTAAAAATACAATTTTATTAAAGCCGTTTAGCTCGAAGCTAAGTAAAGACGAAGATCATAAAAATAGGTTCTATATTTAGTCAAAAAAATGTGTTTATTTGTATCACGGGATGATTGAAGATTGACTGTGGGATGGGTAAAAAATGGTACTCACTTCAGTGCCCCTAGTATGAGTTTTTCTTAACGCAGACGCTAGCGATTTTGTACGGCAGACCTGTACAGCGCCTCTGGCGGATAGTAAGGCAACTAAGAAATTCCATACAAAATCCTTACGCAGTCGATAGCGTCTGCGTTAAGAAAAACTCATACTAGGGGTACAGGACCTGATCGAAAATTCGTAAGACGGAGGGAGAGGCGCGGCGTAGGAGAGGGAGTAATATCCCCTTTTCTTTCTACCGCGCGGCGAAAATGTATGCCTGCTCCTTTTTGCACTTTTGCCGGCACTTCCGGAGTGCAACCCGTTTTTAGGGTTCAGTAGTCCACAAGGAAAAGAACCATTATAGTTTCGCTCTGTCCGTCCGTCCAATCCCTCTCTAGCTCAAAGACTTAAGAGTACTGGAATGCTGTAATTTGGCAGGAAAATAATGGAATAAAAATATTTTTTAGGATACTTCCCCTACATGTGAAGTAGTGGTGATATTTTTTTCTCATCTATCCTTTAGTGTGGGGTATCATTGAATAGGCCTTAAAATATTATAAGTGTCCAAAAACTATTTTTGGATTCACGAATACGTTTACGATATATTTAGCTTTAAAGTGCAAAATTTTATAGAGGCAAGTGTCCCCCCCTCCCTGGTAAACGGAGGCACTTGGAGATCTGAAAAAATCATGATAGTAGGAAATATAATGAATTTAAAAGGAAAACTCTCACAGCCAAGTAGGCTACACAAGTTTACGAGGTATATGTGGTAAGTATATATTTTTGTCGCTTACAACAGCATCCTGCGCGCGCTGGCTGCTCGCTGGGACTCGCCGATGCTGGCCCGCTGGCTCAAACTGCATGCAGTGAAATAGACAGTCGGGCTGGCCCTTTTCCCTCTCTCTCTCATTTTTTATTTTATTTTTATTTTGTTTTGATTTATTAATTATTATTTTTGTTTTGAGTCAGTATTTTACTAATATAGTTATAAGTTTTGATTGTTATTAACCATATTATGGACACAGTCTGAAATAAAATATTTTATTTATTTATTTATTTATTTACGTTACAAAATAACGTTATGAGCCTTCCGCCGCGGTGGGCAACTTAGGAATCCTACTTGCGCGTGGCCCGACACGCCCTTAGCCGGTTTTTTTTATTTTTTTATATAGACGAATAATATTTTTTGGAAAAACCTTTTCTCCTAAATTTAGTCATTTTAGTCGGCAATCACTTACCTTCTTAGTGAAGAGGGCAGGTACGAAGTAACAAGAAAATTCACTTAATACAATAGTATTGTGTTCAAAATGGAGAAACCTCGGCCATTTGAGGCACTTTGTTTGTTTTTGTCTGGGGAATAATGTTTCACTTTCATTGTCACATATTTTCACGTCTTTATCCTTTACGGGGCAGACTCGGGTGTTTCTGTTGTGTTTGTAGATTCAGAGGTCATGGGTTCGATTCATACGGGAAGCTACTTTGTTGTTTCCAGTTTGGTTAGGACAAAAGGCATGAATCACATCACCTGGGTGTCGATTCTGCTAACGTTAAATCACAATCGTGTCAAAATAGTGTTTCAATGGTAGTGCTTTTTTACACACTAGTTACATGAAATGTATATTTTTTTTATATCACTTCTGATGGTCACACCACACACTACATTCACATCACATCATACTGTCATAACTCTTGTAAATAGTGTGTAAAAAGCACTACTATTGAAACACTATTTTGATACGATTTTGTCTTAACGTTAGCAGAATCGACGCCCTGATTGTCTGATAATAAAGATGGTTCCGTGCTTCGAAAGGCACGTCAACTCTTCAATGCTTGCATAGTTCATCTCTCGGATAACGCACGTTTTGATCTCAATTTATTTATTTATTTTCCAAATTCATGTACACAGAAAAATATACAAAAGAAAAGAACATAGAATAAAGAACATTAGTACAAGGGTGCTGCTTATTTCTAAAGAAATCTTGTTAATGATTTTATTTTCAACTACAACTACAAAAAAGTTGTTAGTTTAAAGTGTTTGTGTCTGTCTGTCGTATCGTACATCGTATTTTATGTACTATTCTTATTATTATAATAAAAAAATCAAGCTCTTCCTAAATAGCAGAACTCATAATTACATCGAAGCATAATAAATCGAATTTCTATAATACAATCCATAAACTAAGGTAGAGAATGGTGCCATAGACATATAGAATAACAGACATGTTTGAAAGAGACTTTATCATCTTAGCGCTCTATGTGTATCCCGGTTGTGTGCAAATTTTTATTTTTCTTTACATCCTCAACCCTTCAGAGCCCAGGGTGCGCTTAAATCATGGTCATAGATTTGGCGGTAGGTAAGTACTAGTTATTATAATGGAGTAACTGACGTCTGTCCTCCGTAACACTTTTTACAGGGAAACTAGACCAATAGCTATATAAATTTAAAGCTAGACACCCAGACCAGACTCACATCAGTAGGTCGACCGCCTATCTCGATTCTCTCCTCTCGTAATGGCTACTTGGATGCAATTTTAATCAAATTAAAAATTTTTTTTTTTTGGTTAGTGACAACGCATTCGACAATGTAAACAAAATTTTTTTTTTAAAGCATTTTGTCTGTTAGGCGAAGCGAAATGTGGCGATAGCGATACAAGTAGCCATTACGAGAGGACAGAATCGAGATAGGCGGTCGACCTACAGCTAGACTAACAGGCTAGATTAACAGGCTTTATTCACAGTCAAGACTCATATATGCTAGACTCACAGGATAGACTCACAGGCTAGACTCACAGGCTAGACTCACAGGCTAGACTCACGGGCTAGATTCACTAGCTAGACCCACTAGCTAGACTCACAGGCTAGACTCACAGGCTAGACTCACAGGGTAGACTCACAGGGTAGACTCACAAGCTAGACTCGCAGGCTAAACTCATAGGCTAGACTTACAGGCTCAAAGTTTGTCGGTAGAGTTTCTTCTATCTTGTCTGTTATTTACTCGAAGTCTATGGCCTGTAAATATAGATGGATTGGTATTCACCACACGCGTTCGTTATGAAGGACTACTATATAATAATATCTAGCAGCGTCGCTTACAAACGGCCAGATTAGGGTTGTGCCATACGGGCGGCATTTAAAGACCTTTTCATATAATAAGTTTTATGTAGACTTGACTTAATTGACTTATGGCAAAGAAAATATTGCTTATGGTCCAGTAGCTGTGCCAGTAATTTTACTGTATTAGAGTTATACGAGAGGCATTTAAAGACCATTTTTAGGAATAAAAAGTTTTATGTACACTTGACTTAATTAATTCTGTGGTGTAGTAGTGGGTTGTGGGTTCGATTTCCAATGTTAGTAAGTATATTTTGTTTAATTGTTTTCAGTTTAGTTAGGACATTGCAGGCTTAAATCATCTGATTTGAATCAATGATTCTGTGAAGGCACGTTGGTCCCGGCTGCCATCTGGTAGTTGTTAATGGAACTACGTCAGAGGCCGACAGGCAGTTCCAAAAATTTCTGACACCAGGGCGTTCATGGACGATTGACCGTGACAGCTTAATTAAATGACTGAATGAATGAAGTATATTTCTTTCTTTCTGTGCTTCAGAGGCAGTCTGTTATAGCTGTGTCAGATGTCTAAAACCTGATGAATCTGACTTTGGTGGCTTTCAGCATACTCTGATCATTCTATTGGTCTGATTTCCTTGTAAAATGGTTACGGAGGTAAAACATTTTCTTATAAGAAACAGACAGAGAATAGAAAATACCTGCTTACGCCTGATCATTTAAAATAGTTAAAATGTCGAAACTCTGATTGCTCACTAAAAACCGACCGCTCTGGAGATTAGCATCAAAGTTATTAAAAAAAAAAACATTTTTTTTTATTCCTTACAATAATGCCGTAACTATAAGTGGCCAACTTTTTTTAACGATATGGCAAATAACATCTTCTATATATGTAAAAGAAAGTCGTGTTAGTTACACTATTTATAACTCAAGAACGGCTGAACTGATTTGGCTGAAAATTGGTGAGGAGGTAGCTTAGAACCAGGAGAAGGACATAGAGTACCTTTCATTCCGGGAAAACGCACTGTTCCCGAGAGAAGTTCACCGGGGAGAAGCCATGGACAAATGCTAGTTATTTATAAAATTAGGTAAGTAAATAAAATTTACTGATATCGTGGGTTTTTGGTTCAGTTACCTACAACCCACCGATTATTTTTGAAGACCTCTATTCCAAAGGAACTAATCAGCCACACAGGCCTGTTGATACAAAAATCTGCTACATTAGCAGATATTCGTTATCTAAACAAATATATAACTGATTAATGTTTACCAAATTTATTGGATAAATTAGATAAGTAGATAGCAGCATTTCTGTTTGGAAAGGACTCTCCCGGAAATCCTTATAAACGTCATGTATTATTTATGCCAGAGATAATTTATGATTGGTTTTCATATTGATTGGGAATAACATGTATGTGAAGGCATACAAGTCACGGTTACTAAGAATTTCAGATTATTCAACCAGCTAGAGATGCCATGCGCACATTTATACGTGAATAAGTCTACCACATTCTGCGCGCGGGGTGGGGTAACACATTTGAGGAAATTATCAAACAAGTGTTTTAACGCTCTATAGAATAGACCGCATCGTTCTCATGGATTTTTCGCCATCTTACTTTTGCATTAAAGAAATCATAGCTACATCTAGTGGTAAACAGATCTATGAATAAGATTATTATACCGTTTTATATACTTGCCCTGCCTGGGGATCGAACTCAGAACCTGGACTATTAGTTGACCATTAGATTACAGAGGTCGGCACGTATATAAAGATATTTATTAAGTACTAGCTCTTGCCCGCGGCACCGCCCGCGTGCGACTCGGTTATATCAAGCATAAAAGTTACATGTTTGACTTCTGGTCCTTAACTATATCCAAACCTAATTTCATCGAAATCGGTTTAGCGGTTTAGCCGTGAAAGATACTTTCAGTTTTGTTTAGTATGGAATATTAGTATGTAAAGATAATAGGTAACTATACACTCCTATGTGGAGAGAACTTTCAAAGAACCTGAGTCATTCGTAAGCCAAGGTCAAAGTGCATGAGAAGAGCGGAAAGCGGAAACTCATCATTAACATCCCAGCCTTTTTCCAGTAGCATCCTAATCTACATGACTGCGGAACCCGAAAGTTACATCGTTTTTTGCGAAACGATATCGCACACATATTAACTCTATAACTATTGACATACATTGCAAAATTAAATATGTGTAAACGTGATATGACGATTGCGTTGGTATGTGTGTTTTTTTTTTTTTTTTATTTAAGCAAAGTGTCCTCTAACCTTTTAAGAAGACCTCCGTGGCGTAATGGTTAAAATGCCTGCCCGCTACTCAGGAGGTTCCATCTCCGGTCTGGTCTAATGAAAAATGATCTTTTTGCGATTGGTCTGGGTCTTGGATGTTTATCTATATTTATAAAATATAAAAGAAAGTCGTGTTAGTTACACTATTCATAACTCAAGAACGGCTGAACTGATTTGGCTGAAAATTTGTGGAGAGGTAGCTTAGAACCTGGAGAAGGATAGTGTTTCATCCCGGGAAAATGTTCCCGAGAGATGTTCACTCGAGCGAAGCTGCGAGCAAAAGCTAGTTTGTTATAAAATACGAGTATAGTATCATTGAGTTAGTATCCCATAATACAAGTCTCGAACTTACGCTAGGGCTAACTCGATATGTGTGATTTATTGATTTTTTTTTTTTAAAGTCCCTATGTTGTTGTCTCTAGAAAGAAAGAAAGAAAAATAGTTTATTTGGCTGATCTGAGCATTAACTACAAACATTTAATATACAAACGCCAAAAGGGCCCCCGCTCAGCATGTGTCGTGGACGTTAGTACGAGCCACGACGCTGGTCTTCCGCGGGTACCGTACATAATTAAATACATACCTAATACTTAATTAAAATTCAAACATAAAATTATTAGAATTATTAATATACTCTACATAAAGAAATTATGATTCCCGTGGGATTCGAACTCACGACAAATGCCCACATTACCTAGTCATGAAATCGTCATCGAATCGCTCCGCTTATGAACAAGCCCTTACCTTTCCCATGGCTCGTTAGCAAGCGTGACAAACAATAACCCATCAGAATTAACAAGTTAGCTAATTCTACTTTTGTTTTGAACAACAATACCTTTGACCTACTTCGGAAATAAGGAGGTATAATAGACAACGCTGTGTATAATGAATGATTACAACTTGGGAGCCTTCAAAAGGGGCGTAAAAAAATTCCTTCAGAGTCGGCAACGTGCTAGTGACACTCCTGGAGTTGCAGGTGTCCATAGGCTACGGTAACCACTTTCCATCAGGTGGGCCGTAAGCGTGATTGCCTACTCAGTAGTATAAAAATGGATGATGAAATGGAGCCTGTATGCAAAACCTGTATGTAAAACCTACATACATTTAAAAAAGTAAATGAAACTCATAGTATAAATACCAGAAACAAAAATAAATTATACTTACCACCATCCAGAATTAAAATGTTACAGAATAGTCCACATAACATGGCAATAAAACTGTATAATAAACTTCCTATAAACATAAAAAATGAAACTAATCAAACTACATTTAGTAAAAAGCTAAAAGAGTTCCTCATAAACATGAGTTTTTACTCAATAGATGAGTATATGGAAAATGAAAACAAATAAAAATAAAATAAAAAATATAAATAAAAAATATATATAAATATATATAAATAGATACTTAAACTTAAATAAACATATATAATATATAAATATATTAATATGACGATTATAAAATTATATTTTGTTTTATATTCTATAAGGCGCCACCCACAAATTTGCAATACCTGTAAAAGGTGGCTAAGTATTAAAGTGCAAGTACTAGTTTTAAGACCAAAATGACACTTAGTTGGCAAATAAATATTATTATTATTATATTATTATTATAAAAGCATTCTCTACCAGTCAACCATTGGGAGAAACAGAAAAACTGTGCGGCGCAAAAAAGTTACAAGGGAAAATAGGTACTTAAAAATAAACAAATTTACCACGATGGGTATTTTAATGCATATCATACTAAACTACGTAAACGTACATACACAATCTATCTGTCTGCCTGTCATTTCACAGCTAAACTGCTAGACCGATTTTTATGAAATTTGGTATGGATATAGTGAAGGACCAGGGGTCAAGCATAGGCTACATTTAGGCGCGATGTAACCGAGTCCCACGAGGGCGGAGTCGTAGGCAACAGCTAGCATAGTTATTATTTTACTCCATATGAAACTTAATTGACAAAATACTAGCTAGAATACATTCAATGCACAGTAACAGTCTGTTAACAAAATACTAGGTAACAAAAAGCAATTAAAAAAGCAACAATTTCAGAATATCATGTTATAAATCACTTGGTAACAGAAAATAAATAACAGGCTATTAGTTTTGCACTTTCCATTTGTCATGACATGTGTTGATTGGTCGAAACGTTTTTTGTTTTTAATTATATTTGAATATGGAATTTCACAGAGAATGATGACCCGGGGTTCGTGAGTTCGATTCCCGCGGGAAGCTAACCTTGTTTGGATGTTTCTAGTTTAGGACAGCGCAGGCTTGAATCACTTGATTGTCTGAAAATAAGGATGATTCCGTGCTTCGAAAGGCTCGTTAAGCCGTTGGTTCCGGCTGCCAAAGGAACCATGTCAGAGGCCGAGAGGTAGTTCCGAAGAACTCAGACACCAGGGCTATTATGGTCGATTGACCGTAACACGAAAATGATGATGTGCGAAACATACATAACATTCTTTAATCTGAACTAAATAATAGATCTAATAAATATAGACTAATAGACTAAATAAATAGATCAGTGCCCCTAGTATGAGTTTTTCTTAACGCAGACGCTAGCGACTGCGTTAGCGATTTAGTATGGCAAACCTGTACAGCGCTTCTGGCGGATAGTAAGGCAACTAAGAAATTCCATACAAAATCCGAACGCAGTCGCTAGCGTCTGCGTTTAGAAAAACTCATACTAGGGGTACAGCGTGGCAACAAAATTTATTGAAAAGGATTATCTAATTTTTAAGGATTCGTCATAAAAAAGATTTATAAGAGCAATATTTCTACAGCTTAATTTGTGAAATTAGAAGTTTTGAAAATTAATAAGTACGTTGTTTAAATTTTATTTCAACTAGCGGCTAGCTGTTTCACATTGCATATACAAGGTGGACACAAATCAACTGCAAATATTTTAAGGGCAGATACAGACCACTATAATGAACAACTTTTCCAAAAAAACTTATATCGAAATACGAAATTTTATTTTGCACTCTCCATACTAAACTAGAACAGCTGATTCTCAATTTGTATGGGAGGTCAAAAATTTTTTTTCGTATTTCGACATAAGTTTATTTAGGAAAGTTGTTCAGTTTAGTGGTCTGAATCTGCCCTTAAAATATTTGCAGTTGATTTTAATTCACCTTATATGCCGATATTATATTTATATATTATGCTTATATAATATGCTTATATTTTATGCTTTGTATATGCCGATTGGGCTTATACTTTGACAGAGGGGAACGCAGCGTATGGCTACTCCTTTTCAGTACGGAGGCCGTGCTGCTATATATTATGAAAAGATATGTTTTTAAAAAACGTGGGCCGTAGTGACGCTCGGGACATTAGTGTGACCAACATCCGGATCATGTTCCTATTGGTCTGTTTTCTTTGCAAAAAGGGACTATAATCGCTCCAAAGTCATATTTAAAAAACGTTACCGACACAGAATTTAGAAATATTAACAAGAAGTGGCATAGCGCACGAAAACGTCACTAGTTTGGCTTCCAAGCCAAAGTTTCACACAGAAAAAATGGGCGGGGAATTTGATTGCGTCATTTATTGCCACTGTTATTGGTCGATAATATTAGGTGGCTTTATAAATATAAGGTGTGGTGTGGTTTACATGGGTTTACATGTATTAATTAAAGATAAGAAGAGGAAATACGCTGCCACACTGATCCTGGAACTAAATCCGCATCAAAACATTTCTATTCGTTTTCTCTGTTCTGTGGTTAAGGAAATTCGACAAGAATAAATGTATGGAGTTGACATACGATTGACCACGTGATTTAGGGCGGCTTATGTCAATCCCATACATGTTGTTCTTGTCGACTTTTATTAACGTTCATTAAGGCGTTTGCCTATAGAGGGTCATGGGTTCGATTCAAACTTAAGAATACTTTGTTTAGTTGTTTTCAGTTTGGTTAGGACATTGCAGGCTTGAATCACCTGATTGTCTGATAACAAAGGTGATTCCGTACTTCGGAACGCACGTTAAGCCGTTGGTCCCGGCTGCCATCTGGTAGTCGTTAAAGGAACCACGTCAGAGGCCGAGAGGCGGTTCCGAATATCCTTCACACCAGGGTGTGCATGGTCGACCGTGACACCTACACGAAATGATGATGATGACGAACCTTTTGAAATTGTGACTTTGTTTTAGCCCCCCCACCAAATTTAGAATCACGATTAAAAACATACCTCGCATGGGAGGTCGTCCCTAAATTACCCCATTTTAGCAGTCACTCGGGAAATTTCCCTTAAATAGCTTAGTGTATCTACATCTTCGCGAAACGTGTGCAATATTTCTTTTCCTGAATCCCGGTAAAAAGGTAGACAAAAGGCCTGTTCCTGCCGGGGCGGGATACCTGTTAAATCTTCGATAACTCAGCGGTGTAAAACTGTGTTTAAGCCTAGCGGCTGACTGTTACACCGTACTGTATCCGTTATTAGAATTTAAACCTTATAATTTTTGGCATCAATAATAGACGTTGTCAAGAAAAAAATAATTTTTGGGATAATATTTTTGTTTGTTTTCTTTGTCCTTGTTTGTTGATTTGTGTGTGTGATAAACATGTTTGCCACATGTCGCCAGATAGATGGGCCCAACTTGCAACAGCCTGAGTTTCAGAAGGTCGTATACCGAGAGGCAAACCACGCAAGAGATGGCGGGATAACCTGGACACATTCTAGAATGGATGGCAACAAGCAGCGATTGGCTTAGGCCGAGACGCGTGGAAGACAAGAGGGGAGGCTATTGTTCAGCAGTGAGAGACTTAAGGCTATTTAAAAACTAGACAATCAGCTGCCTTAGGTATCGCAAGAGCGATGCGTTGCAGGCTGACAAGCGTGAGATGGGCGCTGGTGATACAAAAATAAGTAACTAAGCTCTAGGTAGTCGTTAAGAAAACTGACGAAAAAGGGGTCCGGTCAGGGATCCGAACGGCAGCGGAAATTAAAAAAAAAATGTAGAGATGAAAGAATAAATAGGGGAGCCAAATATATAATATAATATAAAATAAAATATAATGAAAGAATAAATAGGCGAGACCGAGGCGGCAGGACTTAATGATTACAGTTCGGTGTAAATGAGGCGGACTTAAGCCCAGCTTATGCGATAAGCCGCGGTTCGTATGCGCGTCCACAGATTTATAGCGGCCTTAACTGTGTGCTTATTCAATTAAAGTCACTATTTAGGCCCTTACGGCTTAGCAGTGGCTAATTATGAATTTTTGGGCTCGGCTGTTTTAATACATACATACCTATTTATCATTACGCCTATCTCCCGCAGGGGTAGGCAGAGACTACAGATTTCCATTGGCTACGATACTTACATAACCTCCCTTGCTTCCTCCACACTCATCACTCTCGGCACACACGCTCGCCGATTTCGGATACTTCTAATGTCTCCCTTTTTCAAAAGGTCCGCTGTTTAGATTTCAAAGATAAAGATAAATAATGAGTTAATTTCTGAGAATAATATAACAATAATAAAAATAACATCATTTTAAAAAATAGGCCCAGACTCAGCATATGCTGGAGGTACCTAACATCCAGCGTTGGTTTTCCATCAGTACCTCTTTTGGAATGACTTACGCACGGATGCGCGCTTATTATACATATCTTTACTTCATATTTGTATTCTAGCAGTTTTTTTAAATATCAGTCGTCAATAGTCATTTGACAACCTCTGAACCGGTACCTCTAAGAAAGTTTTTTGGAGCCTGTGTCTGTCAACTCTATTGTTGGGAAAGTCTGCCAGAGTTGGTCTGGAAAAAGATGCTGCGACTAAATCGAAGACCTCTATAAATTCTACGCGGATGATGTCGCGGGCAACAGTTAGTATTAAACAACATTTTGGGCTTATTTAAAGCTCATGCAATTTTTGTTCCCTATAGTTACAAATTGCAATATTGCTTAAACACTTTTAGCAGTTTTGCAATTTGTAACTATATGGAACTAAAATTTTATAATTTAGTTTGATTAAAATTAACTTCAGTTCCAGATCTTTAATTACATAACACGGATTTTTGATAACTTGTGCTTTCAGGGAATTTTTAGTTGATGATGGCGCTAGTGTTCACCAAGGTCTCGTCTTAAGGCGAACGTTGGCACGCTAAGAAGTAGAATGTAAGCCTTGAAACCAAAGCCCTGTTTTTTTGACAAGCTTCTAAAAAGATTCCTGATAGATAGGTTTTGTAAGCATTATTTATTTCACGGAAAGGAAGGGCCGAGCGAAATAATTTCTTTCGAAATTGGGTTACAGTCGTTAATCACAGGATGTGACGCCGTACCGAAGCTTTCGGTCTTGGAGGCTTCGCCGAAAGTCCGATTAAAGCGTGAAAGCCTCTTTTCGAAAAGTTTTCGCCCCATATTGGTAGATGGAAAAAACAGATAGCGTTCTTTGGTAAAGTTATTGGAGTTTCAAATTGAGAGAAATTTTAAGACTAACCCCTGACGCAAAAAGAGGAGTGTTATAACTTTGACGTGGCTATCTGGGTATCTATGTATCTATATGTGGTATCATAGCTCCCAAACGGATGAACCGATTTTCTTTTAGTTCTTTTTGTGTCATAGTTTACTGAGAAACCAGACCAATAGGAACATGACCCAAGTATGTTAGTGGCCAACACTGACAGATTTTTCAGGCTGCCTTTGTCGATAACAGCCGAGACCAACGGCCTCCGAATGCACTGACTAACTCAAGACTTATGCCTTGATCGCACGTACCGAGTAGACGGGCGAGACAGTAAAATGTTACTCGGTCGAGACAGTTATAATTTCCTCGGTCACTCGCTAGGCTGAGCACTCGGCGCACTATTCAGACGCACCGAGTATTCGGCCGAGGGCACTGTCTCGCCCTTTTACTCGGTACGTGTGATCAAGGCATTAGACTCAAGATAGAAATACCACCGAACAATCTAACATAGACGCGCACTCGTCGCATGACGTTCATCTTCTAGACTATTGAGCTCCTTTATTCCTTCTTTGATTTTTTGAGAATAAATAATCAAAAAATCCTTCATGAATTACGTATGATACATCTGGTGCGCAGTTTCTAATTTTAATAAATGCAATCATCAACTATTATCACATAAACTATTTTAATAAATGCCAAATTGGTACCTTTAGAATTACACAATACTCTGTTACGAAAGTAAAGTTTATTGTTTTTTTTTTTATTTGTTACGCTTTAACTACCTATCTACTGGATTAAACTTCATTGTATACACATAGTGTATACAAAATTTCAGGAGATGTATTAAATTATTATAGAGAAGGACATAGGGTACCTTTCATCCCGGGAAAAAGCACTGTTTCCGAGAGAAACCATGTGGGCGAAAGGTAATTACGTATATTTATTTAACTTGCAGTGTATGTTTGTCCAGGTAAATTATTGGTTGAAAGCTTATTGCAAATTGAAAATTTCAACATAACATATTCTGCAATCTGATTATTTATTAAACGTTATTTCAATTAAAGTTAGTAAACAAGCAAGACAGCATACATGATGTAAGGCGTCATCTGCCTTACTCACAGAACAGAGAAATTACCGAATAGAAATGTTTTGACGCGGATTTTGTTCCAGGATCAGTGTGGCAGCGTATTCTCTCCTCTTATCTTCAATCAAAACATGTAAACCCATGTAAACTACACTACCCCTTATTAGAAATGTAATACGTAGTTTACAACAAAGCCACCTAATATTATCGACCAATAATAGTGGCAATAAATGACGCAATCAAATTCCCCGCTCATTTTATCTGTGTGAAACGCTGGCTTGCAAGCCAAACTAGTGGCACGTTTTTAGTGCGCTATGCCACTCCTTGTTTATATAACTAAATTCTGTGGCCTTACTCAATCGTTCTTGCATGGTTTTAAGAGGTGGTGGTAAGCCACCTGGGCAATATAGAAGTCACTAAACACACACTGGTTTTCCAACATTAGTCCGAAAACTATTTAGTTCATTCATTCATTTCGTGTAGGTGTAATAATCAATCGACCATGCTCACCCTGGTGTCAGAGTTATTCGGAACCGAAACATCGAAACATGATACTTTTATGATAATGAAGCACCCTTAACGCCATTATAATGTGTCATAAACACGCATCCCTGGATAGCATAATTATGGGACGTCGGTATACCATGAGTATATATCAGAAACAGAGAAAAAGTATTAGTTTCTACAAGAACTATTATTTATTTAATGACAAAATGTACAAATCAATACGTCCATACTTCCATATCCATATTAATATTATAATTGTCTGTCTGTCTGTTACCCTTTCATGGCTAAACCGCTACACCGATTCTCATGAAATTTGGTACGGACATAGTTATGGGTCAAAGGTCATTGACTACTTTTGGGTGCGATATAACTGAGTTTCCATTTGGCCAACAGCTAGTACTTTTAAAAATGTGCATAAACCTGATTTATTCATGATAAAAGATACTACATAGTATTAAAGTTCTTTCTTTTATACTATGTAGTATCGCTTTCTCTGTCCCTATGTCCCTTTGTATACTTAAATCTTTAAAACAACGCAACGGATTTTGATGCGGTTCTTTTTAATAGATAGTGATTCAAGAGGAAGGTTTTGCCCATGCGAAGCGGGTTCGGGTCGCTAGTAATGAATAATTTTTTCATGTTTTTAATTTTTTTTCTGTATTAATATAGCGAAATGACAAAGCCACATATTTTGACAAAGGTGTAGAGTTAGAAGCATGGCTCTACAAGAGATCAGCACCCGTAGCCAAGTGACAATTTCAAAACGCTAACGAATGTCGACAAGAACAAAATGTATGGGATTGACATAAGCTGCGGTAAATCACGTGGTCAATCTTATGTCAATCCCATACATTTTGTTCTTGTCGTACCTCGTTAACGTTTTGCGATTGTGACTTTGGCTAAGTCTCCTGACTCCAACTTCTGCTCTTCAATAACTAGTGTACAAAAAGTAGTAATTTAGTTATAATTTTAAACAACATAATAGAATAAGTTATGTATGTATAAGATGAAGTGCGCTGAATGGGTGTGTTGATGTATGACATAGAGAAATTGTGCTCTTGTTTCGTTATTTACTCATGTGTCGTTGGGATACTGGGATTTTGTTATGTAATTTATAAACAAGCTAAGCGTGACATTTTAATTTGGTAGGTATACGATATGAAAAAAAAAATCATGACATAAAAAAAAAACAGACGAGTCAAACAGGTCCCTAGAAATAGTTTTTCTCTTGTTGTTTATTTGTCTCGTAATGATTATGCGGGTCAAGCGACTTGATTTGGATCGGTCACCATTCATTCATTTCGTGTAAGTGTCATAGTCAATCGACCATGCACACCCTGGTGTCAGAGTTCTTCGGAAACGCCTCTCGGCCTCTGACATGGTTCCTTTAACGACTACCAGATGGCAGCCGGGACCAACGGCTTAACGTGTCTTCCGAAGCATGGAATAATCTTTTTTGTCTGACATCAGGTGATTCAAGCCTGCAATGTCCTAACCAAACTGGAAACAACTAAACAAAGTATGCTTCCCGTTGGAACCGAATCCTCGACCCCCGGGTCTACAGGTAAACGCCTTAACCACTGGACTACGGAGGCAGTCAATAGGCAATACTGGCGTTTGTATCTTAAGTTCCTCCGTGCTTCGGAAGGCACGTTAAACCATTGGTCCCGGCTGTTATCGGTAGATGGCAGTCGTTAGGCTATGTCAGATACATAGGCAGCCTGAAAAATCTGTCAGTGTTGGCCACTAACACACCCGGATCATGTTCCTATTGGTCTGGTTTCCTTGTAAAAATGAAAACAAGGTCAGACGGCAGTAGCTAGATTATAATAACCAGTACCGACAAGTCAGAACCATGATTAATAGCGTACCCTGAGCTCTAAAGCGTAAGTTGAAGATGCAACCGGGAAACACGCTCGGACGATGTAGATGTATAATTTAGAATAATCGTTTACTAACGCTACTTTGCTTGATTTCTGCAAGCTTAAAATATTCCGATTCACGTCAATAATACTTAGAGCGCTAAACCAGCCGGAGAGGTCACGCGCATTTCTTTCTAGGTAAAAAAAACAATTAAGTACCACATTCTGCGCACGAGGTGAGGAAACACACACAATAAGTATTTACTCAAATGTATTATTTTACATGTCGCTACTCACATACTTTCCAACAAGCAAAAAACACATACATACGAGTACATACATACATATCACGTCTGTGCCGTAAGGTAGGCAGAGACTAGAGATTTCCATTGGCTATGAATGCTACGATCCTACAGACCTCCCTCGCTTCCTCCACACTCATCACTCTCGTCATACAAAAAATACACACAAGTACAAGCTGTATCCCTACGAGACCGAATCAGAAATGAGGAGATCCGTAGGAGAACAAAGGTTGTTGACATAGTCCATCGGAATAGCTTTTTGAAGTGGCAGTGGGCGCACATAGCGCGACGAACCGATGGCCAATGGGGCAGAAAGGTTCTCGAATGGCGACCACGCACCGGTGAGCGCAGCAACAGACACCCACCGACCAGATGGTTAGATCACCTAAGGAAGGTCGCAGGCAGGCGCTGGATGCAGGCCGCTTCCAACCGGTTATTTTGGAAATCCTTGGGGGAGGCCTATATCCAGCAGTGGACTGGACAGCCTGCGGCTGAAATGTAATGATGATGACAAGCTGTATGACAGGCGGTCTTATACCTTTGGTAGATTGGGTCGCCTGTTAGTGGCCACTCCGGTTGTCTTCAATCAATCAATCAATCAATTTATTTGTCAAACATAGGTACAATGATACAGTTGTTATATAATATTACTAGCTGTCCCGGCGAACTCCGTACCGCCTGAACCTGCACTTTACTCACCGTTTAAACCTTCCCTGAACTTCCACAAATATTTCAAGACCAAAATTAGCCAAATCGGTCCAGCCATTCTCAAGTTTTAGCGAGACTAACGAACAGCAATTGATTTATATATATATGATAGCGCGAGAAAATAATTGATAATTATTTTACATACCCTCATTTTATTGTTTAATTATAAGCTGATTGAAATGGTTTAATTATTTCCATATAATCACTTTGTTATCACTTTGTAAACAATGTAAATCAATAATTAAGAACACAAGAAAATCAATGTATAAATAAATCATTATGTTGTAAAAATATTGTGACTTACCCCGTGGTGTTTGTACGCCGAACTAAAACGGATTCTGATGTTTCCACCTCTTTTATAAACTCGGTAAACCCGACTACCCGACATCCCCACATTTACCCCCGTATTGTTCGGCCTATAAATACCACGGACAAAAGCATTAAACGACATTCGTTGTTTGATTGTGAGATTGAAAACATCAAGTAAAATCGAGTAAAGTACATTTTGCTAGTTTTATTTATTATGGATCGCTCATCAAGAATACACGGATACCATCTCGCTCCAACATCAGAAGAGGCGGATGTACGCTACGCGCCGGAAGATGAAGACCAACCGGATCCATCCCGATACTCGCCAACTTTGCCTGTGGAGCCACCTACCGTTGGGAATCGAGAAGCAGGTATGAATAATACTCATAATAATAATCCTGAATTGAATTTTTTGCGTCAACAAGTGGCATTACTGGAAAAAATAATCAGTCGTACCAGCTCATCCAATGTACCTCATATTCATAAACTTCACGAGTTATACCTACCAGAGTTTGACCCAGATGATCATAAACTTACCATTGAAGAATGGTGTCAACAAGTCGATTCATTGATTGAATTGAGAGGCTGCGCTATGACAACTGCAATGATGAAGGGGCTGTCATGTTTACGAGGACGCGCTAAGTTATGGGCCGATGCGAACGCTCATAAATTTGCTAATTGGTACGAAGTAAAACGAGATCTTCTAAAACAATTCAAGGACGAAGATCGATATATAGTTTTTATAAACAAATTCCGAGACTATACTTCAAACGACGCTTCCTCCTATGCAGAATATGTAACCGAAGCATGGCGGTTGTTTTCTCGAATATCGCCCAATGCACCGCAAGAGCTTATGGTTGAAGCAGTCATATCAGGTATACGGCCAAGTTTTTATCAGGCAGAATTACTTAGGTCTGTACCAAAATCACAAGCAGAATTGATTGCAACACTAAATAATTACCGCAAGCGTCCAGTTGAAGCAAACAAGAGTGAAGAAATCCCACCTAGAAAACGCAATCGACCAGATATTACATGCACACAATGTGGAAAACCAGGACATCGTGTGAGGGACTGCAGATCAATTTATTGCACTTACTGCAAAAGAAGAGGACATCTCACAGAAAACTGCTGGTCAAAACCAGTACCATCAAGAAATCAAGCCGAAGCCACAACTCCTACAGCTGCAGCACCACATCATACGCAACAAGTCAACTTTACCCGAACAATGGCCGCAAATACTACAAGGATGCAAATTGGTATGAAATCTTTTATTTGTTTAATAGATACAGGTGCTGATTGCTCTTTAATAACTAAACGAGCTGCTGGTTCGATTCCAGGTAAACGCTCTGTTTTCATTATAACGGCACGTGGTGTAACAGGGGATTCATTCTTTTCTAATGAAAAAATACAAACTGTAGCTACTATTGGTCCCGTCACTTTCGACATTAATCTACATACTGTTGATAAATTACCTTTTGATATAATACTTGGACTAGATTGTTTAATGATACCAGGTTTAAACATTAATATAAGTAATAACGACGGAGTTATTGTGCAAAGGCAATGTTTTTTATACAAAACTGAAACCAATAATGATCAGTCACTATTTGAAAAAATTGATTCTGACTTGTTAGATAAAACTCCATTATTAAAAATATTAAATAAACATAAAATTACCTCTAGATCAGCTTCTTTAAATAAACGTATTACTACCGGTAGTCTAAAAATACGTCTGAAAAACCCAGACAAAATAGTTCAACGTAGGCCTTATCGTCTTTCTCCTATTGAAAGAGAGAAAGTGAAATCAATTATACAAGATTTAAAAATTAAAGGTATTATTCGTGACAGTTCCTCGCCCTTTTCTAGTCCAATACTTTTAGTGAAAAAGAAAAATGGCGATGATCGACTTTGTGTAGATTTCAGAGAATTAAATATGAATACTATTCGAGATAATTACCCTTTACCTTTAATACAAGATCAAATTGATAAATTAGCAGATGCCAAGTTTTTCAGTACCCTTGATATGGAATCTGGATTTCATCAAATTTCCATAGAACCTGAGTCAATTGAGAAAACTGCCTTTGTTACCCCCGACGGGCAGTATGAATACCTCACAATGCCCTTTGGTCTATGTAACGCCCCTTCAGTTTACCAACGAGCTATTAATAATGCCCTTGGAAACTACAAAGATTCCATAGCACTCGTTTACATGGATGATATTCTAATTCCTAGTGGTACGCACGAAGAAGGCCTTCAACGCCTAGACCTAGTCCTTCAAAGATTATCTGAAGCAGGTTTTGCTATAAATTTATCTAAATGTCAGTTCCTTAAAAAATCTATAGAATACCTTGGAAATCTTATTGAAAACGGACAAGTCAGACCTAGTCCGCTTAAAGTACAAGCATTAGTGAACTCTACTCCACCTTCTAACATTAAACAACTTCGTCAATTTAATGGTCTTGCAAGCTATTTTCGCCGTTTCATTCCCAACTTCTCTCATCTGATGTCCCCTCTATACCAATTAACAAAAAAAGATTCTAAATGGGAATGGACAGAATCACACGAAAATATCAGGAGAAAAATTATCCACTACCTAAGTTCAGCGCCAATTCTTGATATATTCCGCGAAAATTTACCCATCGAAGTACACACGGACGCAAGTTCTATTGGATACGGTGCAATTCTAATCCAACTTAATAATAACCGCCGCAATGTTGTCAGCTATTTTAGTATGAGAACCACTCAACCTGAAAGTAAATATCATTCATACGAATTGGAAACTTTGGCAGTCGTAAAAACTTTAAAACATTTCAGACATTTTTTATATGGCAGGAAGTTTACAGTTGTAACGGATTGTAATGCTCTTAAAGCAAGCCAAACTAAAAAAGAGTTGACTCCGCGTGTGCATCGATGGTGGGCCTTCCTTCAACAGTTTCAGTTTGATATAAAGTATCGTAAAGGTCAAGATATGTCACATGTTGATTACTTGAGTAGGAATCCGCAAATTAACGTCATTGTAAAAGATCCTTCTTGGATAATTGTTGAGCAAGAGCGTGACATTGAATTAAAGAAAATACGTGACTCAATAATATTCAAAGAAGATTATGACAAAAAATATAGCTTAAAAGATAATTTGTTGATAATAACTATACAAAATTCTAAAGGGAAATCTCTTACTAGAACTGTTGTTCCTGACGCTCTAGTAGCTAATTTAATTAATAGATATCATGATACTTTACATCACGCTGGCTGGGAACGTACACTAGAAAAAATCAAAGAACAATTTTGGTTTAAGAACATGACGAAACGTGTAAGGGCGTTTTGTGAAAATTGTTTAAATTGTAAAATAGGTAAACAGTCTTCGGGTAAAAAGCAAATTTCGTTACACCCCATTGAAAAAATCAGTATCCCTTTTCATACTCTACATGTAGATTTACTCGGTAATCTCACCGGATGTAGCAAAAAGTCATACGCCTTTGTTGCTATTGATGCCTATACCAAATTTGTAATAATGAACCCTTTAGGTGACAAAACTACAGGGCTAATTCTTAAATCTTTACAAAATATTATAAACCTTTTCGGAACACCTATTCGTATTATATCAGATAGAGAGCCTGCAATAATGGGTAAAGAAATACAAGATTTCTTTAAACATACCAAAATCGAACATCATGCTATCGCACGCGGTGTCCCAAGAGGCAACGGTCAGGTTGAACGTTTAATGCGTACCATTAAAGATCACTTAGGTACGATCGCTCAGACGCAGAAAAATGCATGGATCACCAAAATAGGTGAGGTCCAGCTAGCGATAAATTGTACAAAATCTAAGGCAACTGGTTATTCTCCATTAGAATTATTAATCGGGAAAGAATGTTCCCCACCTTTGATTGAACAGCTGCGCCTAATTGAAAATAATACGGACAAAGAAGATCTTCGAGTTGATGCTTCAGTCAGAATAGCCGAACAATCCAGTAGATCCAAAAAACATTTTGACACAAAATATTCCCCTGTTACTCGTTTCAAACTTAATGATTTTGTCATGTGTAAAGATACTCAATGGTCAAGTAACAAATTAGGCCCCAAGTTTTTAGGTCCCTATAAAATCTCTAAAATACTAGACAACGATAGATATGAAGTAAAAAAATTGACTCAAAAACAAAGTAAAGGTATAGTAGTAGCACATGAACACGTAAGATTAATACCAAATCCAAATTTGACTGAACCTCATTTTGACCGTGATAGCGAAGGTGAAACTAATGATAATGATGAATGATGACACTGAGTTACACCCATAGATTTATTATTTTACAAAGATAAAAGTAATATTACTCCAAGTCACTTGCCGGTACAAATAAAATTGTACAACACATGTGTTAACTTAGTTCGGCAACTGGACTTATAAAAATCCGTGAGTTTGAGTGAACCACAATGACCTGTGACCGTTGTGCCACTTGTCAGTACGATTTAATTCAGTCTGACAACTGGGCTTAACGTTGCAGTATTTGAATCCATCATTGAAGCCACTTGTCAGTACAAATATTTAGTCTGACAACTGGGCCCAATGTCATGGCACGGAAAGTGGAATCCGTTATTTCATGGTCACTTGTCAGTACCGACCTTAACTAAGTTGAGTCTGGCAACTGGACTGATGAAATTATTATTTTCAGATGATGATTTTCGCATGCTCAGAGCACGAGCAGCTCGCCAGAATGGCCGTGATAGCGCGAGAAAATAATTGATAATTATTTTACATACCCTCATTTTATTGTTTAATTATAAGCTGATTGAAATGGTTTAATTATTTCCATATAATCACTTTGTTATCACTTTGTAAACAATGTAAATCAATAATTAAGAACACAAGAAAATCAATGTATAAATAAATCATTATGTTGTAAAAATATTGTGACTTACCCCGTGGTGTTTGTACGCCGAACTAAAACGGATTCTGATGTTTCCACCTCTTTTATAAACTCGGTAAACCCGACTACCCGACATCCCCACATTTACCCCCGTATTGTTCGGCCTATAAATACCACGGACAAAAGCATTAAACGACATTCGTTGTTTGATTGTGAGATTGAAAACATCAAGTAAAATCGAGTAAAGTACATTTTGCTAGTTTTATTTATTATGGATCGCTCATCAAGAATACACGGATACCATCTCGCTCCAACATATATAGATTACAGTTCGCTATGTCTTGCTGTTTAAAGCAAAGTTGGTTTTATGCTCTAAGAAATAATGCCGCCTGGAGAGAAATGTCGCCTATGCCCGTTACTCGATCACGGTAACGCGGCAAATCCCACTATATTGATAGCGCATGGGTCACATGGAGTTTTTGTTTGTTTGTTTTTTTAGTAATATCTTTATTTTTCCACGCTGGTCTGGGAGAAAAAAGAAATACATAGAATGTACCAGCTGCTTCTCTTCCCGCGCAAGCCGTAAAAGTCGTCTGAGGGAATCGCCGAATGGGGAAATCATGACATAGGCGATGCGGCTAGCAACCCATTACTATTGATTGCCTGTTTCAACTACCATGCTGCTAAACGTGGCCTAAGGTCTTATGGCCCTAGGCTCTGTCTACCCCGCATGGGATAAAGACGTGATTATATGTATGTATGTATGTATCTTTATTTTTTCAAAATATACAGTTTTTTTTCTAGCTGTAGGTGTCCCACTGCTGGAAAAATAACCTCGTCTTTTCTTCTATGCGTCCCTGTCCTGTGCTACTTCTTTCTAATCTTTTTCGAAGACAAATCAAGTAAAAGACAACACAGTGTATACAATGCGGACTTATCCCAGGAAGGGATCTCATTTATTCAACCAGCGATTCACGAAACGAAAAACATAAGGAAAAAGGTAGAAGCGCCACAAAATATAGGTGTAAGTAATGAACATTTACATACACAATTAATATATTAGACTCTTCACCTTGGTGACTTTCCCTCAAAAGTAGTACTTATTACGGGATGAAATCCTAAGTCCATAGCAATACTTTTAACTATGTGTATGCGAAACTTCAGGAGGATCGATTCAGTAGATAGGGCGTGAAAGTTTTACAAGTAATTAAATAAAATCACTTTCGCATTTATAATATTAGATGGGATTTTGTTTTCAGCAGGTACCACCATCTCTTAAAACCATGCAAGATCCAGTGAGTAAGGGAGATGTCGCCTTACATCATGTATTGCGCTGTCCCGCTTACTCACTGGATCTTGCATGGTTTTAAGAGACGATGTAACCCCCCAGCTTGCGTCAAACGACGGCGGCGGCGAGTGCACGCGTGTCCATGTTTGGATTGACATTTTATCTTGAGCTCCTCTATACTTCGGACGGCACGCAAAGCCATTGGTCCCAGCTGTTATACTGGTCCAGCTGATGGCAGTCGTTAGGCTTTGTCAGATGCCTTTAGACAGCCTGGAAAATCTGATAGTATTGGCCACTAGTTTGTTTATTTACAAATGTCATGTTTCTAATGGTCTGGTTATCCTGTGAAAGGGTTACGGAGGTCAAACGGCAGTCGCTCCATGGTAATAACCAGTACCGGAAAATCAGTACCATTATAAAAGCGTACCGTGGGCTCAGTACCCCTAGTATGAGTTTTTCTTAACGCAGACGCTAGCGACTGCGTTAGGATTTTCTATGGAATTTCTTAGTTGCCTTACTATCCGCCAGAGGCGCTGTACAGCTTTGTTATACAAAATCGCTAACGCAGTCGCTAGCGTCTGCGTTAAGAAAAACTCATACTAGGGGCACTGAAGTGTAAGCTGAAGACGCAACCAGGAAACACGAGCGCTACCTATTAGCAAGAAAAAGAGCTAAATATTTTTCTTTAAAAGAATATTAATTGGTTGGGTTTCATAGTTGTTATGTTCATGTAAACCTATGTTTACATTATAATAAAGGGTAGAATTTATAACGCTTTGTAAATAAAGTCTAGTTCAAGATCAAAGGTTTAAGGGCAATGGATGTAGTATATTTTAGGACCATTCGGGTTTGGCTTTGACTTATACTATACTTACGTAGATTGAAATTTTCGATTTCTAAATGATGGAATCACAGATTACAGAATACTTAATAATAAACTAGTATAGGGTTGGCGTATGAAATGATACCCACGATGTACGAAAGTAGTGTTTATTGTGTGTCTCACATAGCTTAGTACATGTGCATACATATAATGCTTATGGCATACAATCGCGTACAAATCGTATTTCATATGGTAACCTATTTAGGATCCTGGGTAGGACGCGGAGCATCGCAACCCTAATATCCTCCTAGCTAGCTGTAACTTGATGACGCGGGGCATCGATCAAGTCAAGCACTGAGCTCTGAGCAGACTACGGGAGCAATCGTACTCGGAGCTGTCTAGCGAACGACTGACTGCTTGAACAGCGGCGCGCCTTTTATATGCGCGCCGTGTGACACGGGACTGGTGGGAGGCCGCCGGTGACGTATTCATAGTGAACTCGTATTCATAGTAAACGTCGTGTTACACTAGTATAATATTCTGTTGTGTTACCCAAATTATTTTTGCTAAATTTTTAAATCTTTTACAATATGGCAACACTATATACCCTCATAAAATTTGATTTTGCTAATTTGGCAAACACTTTAATCAAAACAAAATGTATTTTAACAAAGATACATATTACAAAAAATATTAGATTTTTGTAAAATAAATGAATTTTTGGCGCCATTTGCTCTCTGACGACTTGAGCGACCTCTCCTTTATCCCAGGGCACTGGAACTAAGGCACGAGTAATTTCAATCGTGCTTGGCCATTTTTGTTTGCTTTCTTTGGAAATATTCACTAATGGAAGTCGCATCTAATATATAAATACTATGGTATAAAAACAAATGGCAAGCTAAAAGCTAACCCGTGTAGTAGTGCCCTAAGAAAACAGGCAATTTGGGAGACAATGAATGAAGAGCCCACAGACTCAAAATAACTACAGACGTAGTCTCACACACGAATGAAGCGTTCACATTGATAGAGCACTACCAAAGAACAAATAGATGGGTTTAATCCATACTGATATTATGAATGCGAAAATCTTTCTGTCTATCTGTCCGTCTGTCATGGCTAACCGCTAGATTGATTATGATTGAAACTTGTTTGGATATAGTTGAAAAGCCGAAATTACTCGAAAGTTGCCTATAGTTATAGTTGCATAGGCAACTTTCGGGCGCAATATAACGAGCGGGCAACACCTAGTTTGTCATATACAAATTCATTTATTACTTGTAAACATGTTGTACCGTAAGGTTCAAGTTCATAACAACGAACTAAACGACTTTCACCCATAGGATGGCAAATTATTCTATCAATATAGGATATTCTTATCGCTTATTGACGTCATTCAATACGTACATAAAGTTTACCACCACTTCCAAAAGGCAAGTGCAAGAAGCGGCGCCACAAACTCCACCGCAGCATTTTCTCCAAAAACGTGAATTTACAAAACTTTAGTCGAATAAGACGTATTTACATTTGTCTCAAATATTTCTATAATTTTAAAATATTTAAGATGATTGAATGAATTAGTAGTAGAAATATGTACTGACGCTAATCGCTATTAAGTGTCACCCCGAAACATACACACATATTATATCACCCTGAAACATTCATATTGTTTCGTCTGTAGTTCTTTTAAGTCTGTGGGAAAGCCACAATTACTTATTATATTTGTTTTGCGGGGATATATCTGGGGCCTGAAGGTTGTGTTGTGACTTGTTTGTGACTTCCTTTATTACTTACTAGCTTTTACCCGCGGCTCCGTGGTCCAATGGTTATACATCCGGGGGTCATGGGTTCGATTCCCATGGGAAGCATACTTTGTTTAGTTGTTTCCAGTTTAGGACATTGCAGGCTTGAATCACCTGATTGTCTGATAATAAAGATGATTCCGTGCCTCGGAAGGCACCTTAAGCCGTTGGTCCCGGCTGCCATCTGGTGGTAGTTAAAAGAACCTCGTCAGAGGCAGTTAGGCGATTTCGAAGAACTCTGACACCAGTGTGTGCATGGTCGTTTTACCGTGTCAACTGCACGAAACGATAGTTGATTGGTACCTACAGCGCGGGATGGACCTACTTCTTACAGAAAAAAATATGAAAAGGTGACACTTCAGAGTGCTGACAGTTTTTGAGGAGAGTTTTTGGAGGGAAAGTAAACTGTCGCTATGTCCGCGCTGTATTTAATTTCCAAAACTTAGGTTTTTTCGAGTGTTTGTGCATAATATTGGTGGTTTATTATTCGAAAAGTGTTCGTGAACAAGCGTGAGTGTTGTGAAATGATACAGTATCGATTACGTGACTTTTTATCTTTGTCACCAAAATCTCCATGATATAGCTAAGTGAAAATTTTCCACCGCTTCACTTAGCCATCTGACTCAGACTAGACTTACTTACTTGACTGGACTTGACTATTGACTTGAATTTTTGACTCGACTGACTTAAGTAGGACTGAAGAAGATTAATAAATTCAAGAAAGGCTTTAAGGGACTAGATTCCATGGCCGTATAAACTATTAAAAAAAAAAAAACAGTTTTTGAGGTATCGGTTACTTTATCGGTGTTGCGAGAATAATATGTTTTTTTCTTTACAAAAACTTCTATGTAAACGCGCCTACACAATTTTTCACATGTTGTGAAAAAAGTTTGAGTTGCACCGAGAAAAACGCTAAGACGACAGTGATATTCACTTTGAAAGGAAAATCCGTAGTCACGTATTTACTCAGTCAAGATTTGATAACTTAATACAGTTTTAATCAAAAAGTCTCAACCGGAGGGGCGTACGCTCAACTACATTTTAAGCAACAGGAAGTATCTTAAATAGTGTATGTTACTCGGTTGATGAAGGCTGTAGGTGTACTCCTCTTGTATCTAGACATTTCTTCTTCTTCCTTTTATTTTAATACTTTTTACGGCCATGGAAACTAGTCCTTTAAGGCCTTTCTTCATTTTATTAATCTTCTTCAGTCTTACTTTAGTCAAGTCAAACAGCAAGTGAGTCAAGTCAGATGGCTAAGTGAAGCGGTGGAAAAATTTCACTTAGCTATAACTTGGAGATTTTGGTGACAAAGATAAAAGACTCTCTTCACGAACACTTTGCGAATAATAATCCACCAATATTAAGCACAAATATTCGATAAATCCAAAGTTTTGGAAATTAAATACAGCGCGGACATAGCGATAATTTACTTACCCTCAAAAAATTCTCTCTTCTTCTTCTTCTGCAGCTTATTTCATCCATTGCAGGACGTAAGCCTCCTCCAATGCACGCCACTCTCCACGGTCTTGTGCGACTCTTCTCCACATAGGGCCTCCAATCTTAGCGATGTCGACACTCCAGCGGGCAGGTGGTTTCCCATATACGGTCTCCAGTCAAGGACTTTTCGGCCACATCTTCAGTCCTCCCTACGGCTTATGTGACCTGCCCATTTCCACTTCTGGATATTTACAAGCTTCTATTTATCAGATTTTTTTGTCAAATTTATTTTACTAACACATTATGACTACCAAGATTATTATATTTTTATTGGACTCATTGCAATTTGGAAATTATGATGAAATAACATGTTGACTTTATTATTTTGACTTATATTATCTTTTTAAATTTGACATTTGTTTTAAATTGTGTATCCTTATAATTGAGTATTTTTTAGACACGATAGATTTGTACGTCTGTCTTATTTGTTACTAAGGTAAAATGTATTCGCACATTCATATTGTTACACCATCATTTTGTACATATAAATGTATGAAATGATGATATTTGATTTTGAGCTGCTTTTCTTCCCGCGCAGGGCCTTGATTCTGTAAGCTTTTATTTTATACTTTAAATCTGAATCCGCTGAGAGTTTCTTGATTGGCATTCTAAAAACTCTGTTGATAATTCCAATCTATACTAGCGCTACCCTTGCGAGCGTGTCAGCGAGATGAACTAGATTATACGTGATGTTTCGTATGAGATGACGTAAGAATGAATGAATAAACACTTTATTGCACCAATTACAAAAATACATCATTGGATTGTACAGGATCAAAGATAAAAATTAGTACAAAGGCGGACTTATCGCTAATGCAATTTCTTCCAGCCAACCTTAGGGTAGAGAGAAACAAGAAACATTGGAGCGCGAGCGATGCAGAAAGATAATTAATAAATTAAAGACTAATTAAAGACCTAATTATAGACAATCACATTAATAAACCTACTTAAATAAATGTATAAAATATACATACATACCACCTGTAAATAAATAAATACCAATAATAGTAAAGAAGATGTAATACTATGATATGAGACAGATTCTTGCTTTTTAAACCTCAGAAAGGTAATGAGACTTTACTTGACTTTTGAAGGACGAGATTGTCTGTGCCTTGCGAATATCCACCGGTAAGGCATTCCAAAGTCGAGTAGCCTTTGAACTAAGATGTGGCATTCGGTACCCCTAGTATGAGTTTTCCGCAGATGACGCTAGCGACTGCGTTAGGATTTTGTATGGAATTTCTTAGTTGCCTTACTATCCGCCAGAGGCGCTGTACAAGTTTGCCATACAAAATCGCTAACGCACTCGCTAGCATCTGCGATAAGAAAAACTCATACTAGGGGCTCAGTAAGCAATTTACCCGTCACTTCAAAGCTCACTTCTCATTTGGAACCTTAAGCGAAGTGTGAGTGATAGCGACGTGAGAAGCGGGTTGTTGTTTGAAATTTATAGAATCGACAGGCAGGTTGCAAAAGTCGACCGAGGGAATCGGCGAATGGGCGAATCATGACATAGGCGATGCGGCTAGCAACCCATCACTATTGATTTCCTGTTTCAACTACCATCATGCTAAACAAGGCTTAAGGTCTTATGAACTTAGGCTCTGTCCACCCCTTATGTAAAAAAGGCGTGTTTATATGTATGTATGTGTGTATTGACCAGAGTTAGAACTTTATACACTAACCTATAATATACCTTCTGACAAACATTAATGCTTGTATTGTTGGGTTAACTGCTCCGTGGTCCAGTGGTTAAGGCGTTGCCTTTAGACCCGGGAGTCGTGGGTTCGATTTCCATGGGAAGAATACTTTGTTTTGTTGTTTCCAGTTTAGGACATTGTAGGCTTGAATCATCTGATTTTATAATAATAAATATGACGCCATGCTTCGGAAGGCACGTTGAGCCGTTGGTCCTGTGCCCCTAGTATGAATTTTTCTTAACGCAGGCGCTAGCGACAGCGTTAGGATTTTGTATGGAATTTCTTAGTTGCCTTACTATCCGCCAGAGGCGCTGTACAGGTTTGCCATACTAAATCGCTAACGCAGTCGCTAGCGTCTGCGTTAAGAAAAACTCATACTAGGGGCACTGGCTACAATCTTGCAGTCATTAAAAGGAAGCACGTCAAAGGCCGAGTAGCGTTATTTAATTTTATTAATAAAGATAAAAAAAGAATTAATATGGGAGACCCAAGAGGAACCGACCTCACTACTTTACAAAGTTACCATGCCGCAGCATGTCTTGATTCTCTTATATAGTTTTTATGTGAACTTGCTCACGCTGAGCATTTTATTCCGTTCCTTAATTGTTTTTATGTACTGACATAGATTTAAAATAGACATGTGCTCCCATTCTAGAAAAGATTTAGTTCTTTTTCTTGCCAATAGGTGGCTCAACGAGAATTGATTTTTTTTTTAGTTAAGATCCCACTTATTTTTGCAAAAAGGAACGGAATTATTAAGGTGATACCTCGGTGAACACTAGCGCCACCGTCAATTAAAAATCATTACCCACTGAAAACACAAGTTATCAAAAATTCCTCTGCTGTAATTAAGGTTCTGGATCTGAAGTTAATTTTAATCATATTCAATTATTATGTTATAATACCATATAGTTACAAATTGAAAAACTGCTAAAAGTGGCCGTTTTAAGCAATAATGCAATTTGTAACTATAGGGAATTATAATTTAATCATGTCATTAACTTCAGGTCCAGAACCATAATTACAGCAGAGGATTTTTTGATAACTTGTGTTTTCAGTGAGTAATGATTTTTAATTGACGGTGGCGCTAGTGTTCACCGAGGTATCACCTTAAAACACGATTTTTAAAGTATCGTCATCCTACCACAAACTGATTTGGTGCTTTATTTAAGTTATCGGATTTAGAATCAGTGTCTCAAGTGATCGATAGATGGCGTTAATATGTCTCAGTATAGGGATTACGGGGAGGAATCTTTAGTACACTAAAATTAGATGCGTTTATAGTATTTTGTAATCTTCGGTATAAATTACACATTAATATTTATCGTTAAATATATAGATTGGAGTAGAGACCCAAGATGGCAGGAATTTGTGACGTTCCTGGCTGGTTCCTACGATTCATTCCCATGGTCGAACCCACGACCTTTGGGTTCTTTGGTAATAAATTAATTTAACAAATCACTACATAGTATAAAACAAAGTCGCTTTCTCTGTCCCTATGTCCCTGTGTATGCTTAAATCTTTAAAACTACGCAACGGTTTTTGATGCCGTTTTTATAATAGATAGAGTGATTCAAGGGGAAGGTTTTTATGCCCATGCGAAGCTGGGTCGGGTCGCTAGTAAATAAATAAACCACTGAACCACAGAGGCGATGGTGAGAATCCGGAAATTCGCTAAGAATAGTAATACTAAATGAAATTTATACAGAACATCTAAAATGCATAATAACAAAGTGAAACCCAGGAGTTATTTGAATTGAAAATTTGGTCCCACGAAAAGGCACGGTAAAGTTTGTCCGTTTGTTTGTGTTATAATTTCGTTTGTATAATAATTTCAGTCGGCTTATCTATACGGGTTTATAGAACCCCTTTTTAGTTTAGTTTATAACTTTACTAACCTATCAATACATAGTATAAAACAAAGTCGCTTTCTCTGTCCCTATGTCCCTTTGTATGCTTAAATCTTTAAAACTACGCAACGGATTTTGATGCGGTTTTTTTAAGAGATAGAATGATTCAAGAGGAAGGTTTTTATGCCCGTGCAAGGCGGGGCGGGATTAGTATAATATAAACTTTTTACTGTTAATGATTACAATAATAATCATAATCATTTACTTTGTCATACATAAGTTAAAATAGGTGTTAGTAAAAATGTAAACAGTCCTCGGTGTTCGTCAGCAGGCATACAAAATTGCACTTTGGGTTAAATATTTAACTATAAAACCCTAATCATAAACAAAATTTTACATGCATTTTTGTGTTTAAAATATATCTTTACTAATATAATGAAGCTGAAGTTTGTTTGTTTGTCTGTTTGTTTGTCTGTTTGTCTGTTTGTCTGATTGTCTATTTGTCTGTTTGTTTGTTTGAACGCTTATAACTTGAAAACTACTGATCTCATTTGCAAAATTCTTTTTGTATATGAAAGCTTGCTTTTTGGGGAAGGTTATAGGCTATAGTACATACACACTAATGGCGAGTAAAACCGTGGGGAACATCTAGTAATAAAAAAACAATGTAAGTATATTAAAGTAATTTTCCTCCTCCTCTTTTGAAGTCGGTAAAAGTATTGAAATCTTTTATAAATAACAATGAATTGTTATGTGGCAAAATGTACTTCTGAATAAAAAAGAAAAGATGAACACACCAAAACTGAAATAAGCCAAACAGTCCATTTCGTGTGCAATATCGCCACCTGACGCAATTACAGGTACCTTCGCATCCGGTTAAAACCAAATTAAACCGGCTCCGACGCGGATATACTGATCGTAATTTTCTATTCACGGATATTTGTTTGATGGATGTGAAATAATAATCATTATTCACTGAAAACATAAGTTATCAAAGATCCATGTTATATAATTAAGGTTCTGGATCTGAAGTTAATTATAAACATATCAAATTATTAAATTACTAGCTGTTCCCCGCGGCTCCACCCCGCGTGGGACTCGGTCATATCGCGCCCAAAAGTAGCCTATGTTTGACCTCAGGTCGTTAACTACATCCCTACCAAATTTCATCACAATCGGTCCAGCAGTTTAGCAGTGAAGAGGTGACAGACAGACAGACAGATAGACAGACAGATAGACAGACAGATTGCGCTTTTATAGTATTAGTATGGATAGTTCCCTATAGTCACAAATTGCAATATTGCTTAAAACGGCCACTTTTAGCACTTTTGCAATTTGTAACTATAGGGAACTATAATTTAATAATTTGATATGCTTAAAATTAACTTCAGATCTAGAACCTTAATTACATAACACGGATTTTTGATAACTTGTGTTTTCAGTAAATAATGATTTTAAAATGATGGTGGCGCTAATGTTCACCGAGGTATCGTCTTAACGGAAATCGATTGGTTTCGTGGGTCAAATTAATAATATAAGTAATGAACATTAGTTGCATCAAAATTGATATAAGTCTAACATGATCCCTGGAAGATTTGATAAAAAATATTTTTATAACATGTCACATCCATTTATCATAACATCGATACCAGCCCGTGGACGGCCGAATCAAAATGCTTGCGAAGCGTAGAGCGTAAAATGAAATTTTAAAATTCAAAGAATGAAATGAAACCTGGACGCTGCCCACGTGTTTGTTTGTCCTTTTGTGGTGAGATCCCTTGAAATGCCGTTTGATGTAGAATAAGTAGATACGAATAAAATTTAAATGTTTTTGTATTTTTCAGGTGTAAACATTCATTTATTTACATCATATGGATTTTATTCTCAATTTTAAAAAGTGAATACTTCTTTAGCGGCGTTGTGCACTTTTTGCGATGGGTGAAAAATGATAAACTCGCGTCAGGACACGTGACTAGATCGAAAATTTGTAAGAGGGAGATAAAAGGAAATAATATCCCCTTCTCTTTCTGCCCCGCCGCAAAAATGCAATATATATACTTTTGTTGAGTTCTTCTTCTTTTCGAGTAGAAATATCTGTGGTATATATAAATATATATTTTAAATATGTTTCGACCAGTACATAGCCACGTCCACCGCCCTGTCGCCTGCCTCCCCCAAATCCTCAGTCGTACAGGAGACTGGGCCATTGGGGAATATCAGGAGATGAGCCATAGACTGAACAGCACCGTTATTGCACAGGCTGTCAGTCGAAAAACCCCATCTAACTCTTATCTTTGTTGAGTTACTATCCGATAACACAAATCTCGAAGTTTCTTTGGGGCAAAATCAATCTGTGTGGTTTGTCCCTATATATTTATTTAATTATTTGATGAAGAAAGACTAAGTAAGATAAAAGAAAGAAGATCCAGATATTCACCGTTTGTAATATTATTTACTAGCAACCCGCCCCGGCTTCGCATGGCATAAAAACCTTTCTCTTGAATCACTCTATCTATTAAAAAAACCGCATCAAAATCCGTTGCGTAGTTTTAAAGATTTAAGCATACATAGAGATATAGGGACAGAAAAAGCGATGTGTAGAAGAGATATGTAGTGATTTACTGCACATTCAAAACTGAGAATTAGTGAAATCAAAGGCTAACCCATACATACAACCTTAGCTGTCAATCCGTCCATAATATGCCCAATTATTTTACCCAAATCAAAGTCACGTATACAGTACAGTTATAAATAATGTACACTGACAATCGGAAAGACTGGCGTTTTCTTGTAGACCCGGGGGTCTTGGGTTCGATTCCCATGGGAAGTTATTTGTTTCCAGTTTGGTTAGGACATTGCAGGCGCGAATCACCTGTCTGATAATAAGGAAGATTCGGTTTTTCCCATGTGCTTCCATAGATTAAAAAAAAAACGCTTGAGGCCGCGCGCAATTTCCAAATATGAGTAAGCCGTTTGTTCCTGTCATATGATGATGCTTCGGTGAACACTAGCGCCACCATCATTAAAAAAACATTATTCACTTAAGGTGATACCTCGGTGAACACTAGCGTCACCGTCATTTAAAAATCATTACTCACTGAAAACACAAGTTTTTAAAAATCCCTCTGCTGTAATTAAGGTTCTGGATCTGAAGTTAATTTTAATCATATTAAAAAGTCCGCCTGTTGGGCTTAACATTTGTTGTTTGTAAAATAAAAGTTAAATAAATAAATAAAAGTTGAATTCATCCTTGTTAAACACTTCCGGATGAGTCGTCGCCTAATTATTATTTTATCTTCGGGGGAAAAATTTACGGATGATTTGACACCTAACAATTTTAAAAGGGCGACGAATCATCCTCTGGTGAGATTTTTTGCGGAACAATTGTCACCTAAGTCATTTTAAACATATTAATTTTTTAAACTATAGTTCCCTATAGTTAAAAATTGCAAAACTGTTAAGTGTTTGTTTTAAGCGATATTGCAATTTGTAACTATAGGGAACTATAGTTTAATAATTTAAATGATGGTGGCGCTTGTGTTCACAGAGGCCGAGAGGCAGTTTTTTTTATCTATGGAACCCTAAAAAGCAAACACGAAATCGAAATTGGTCATTTTTTTCTGAGAACGAGACCAGAAAATTAAGAGTCGATGAGTTCAATAGTTTTTTTGCCCGAAGCCCGAATCGAAAGGTATTCAGAGGTCGGTGTGTGATCTTTATTCAGATTCAGATGATATTCAGATTGGTCTTTGTTCAAATATAACACGATAGGTTGAAACGGAAATTGAAATATTCTTTACTTGCTCCTATTTTCCTTTTTTTAGTGGTGAGGGTCGACTGATTTCTTCCCCCCACATATTATTTGCAGATATTAGATACTTTCCATACTTATACCCACAGTTCAACCGATTTCCATTGAACATTTTTGTAATGTACACGTGATACGCATTTATTTGAGAGCCCACTCGAGTACATTTGCAGAAATACGGTTATTCTTTCCCACGTTTACCTCCAGAACTTTCAAACGGCTCATCCGATTTTTAGCCAAAAAATATCATTCTTTTAAAAAAAGTGAACTGGGGAAATAATTAAAAAAATGGTATTTCCCTGCCTTTATAAAACCTTTGAGGTCGGGATCTCAAAACACGAATTAAAAAACATGTCTCGGCGGTGGCCCCAAATTACATCAATATTCTGGATTGCCAAACCGCAGTTGTGGTGCAAGGCATCAGCTTTTTAGTCCATGTGCACCGCGCGCCACAAGTCGTAAAAGTCGTCTGAGGGAATCGCCGAATGGGGAAATCATGACATAGGCGATGCGGCTAGCAACCCATCACTATTATGCTAAACGTGGCCTAAGGTCTTATGGCTCTCGGCTCTGTCTACCCCGTATGGGATAAAGACGTGATTATATGTATGTATGTATGTTTGTACACCGTGCCATAATTAGAGTTTATGGTATTGTTAGCAGACTCGTCCACCATCTTGTTTGCATCAGTCATAGTGTCATTCTGCCCCACCTGTTCGATACCGCCACTTAGTTTATGTCTAGTCTTGGCTCTGGCACGTGTCTTTACTTGTAGCTAATCAGTGTTAGTGTTAATAGCAATGGGCTATATGATGCTGAGGCAGCATAGTGATTAGTTAGTGTTAGCACGGTCAAATACCTGGTAGACTCGTGTGTTGACGTATACAAATCACGCGGGTGTATGGGCGAGATTCTTTTATCTCTACCCGTCCCGACAATTCCTTTTGACGTGACAACGTCTTATGATTCGATGGAGCCGGCTGCACGCACGAAAAAACATGACGCAATCCGGCGTTACCTCGCTCTGAGGCGTTCCATTTAAGGCTTGAAGTGCAAACAAATTTCTTATGACGTTGTCACGTTCAACTATCGTCAGTAAACCGACATTACAGACAACTGATTTTTTTTTATGTGATAACCGCCACGCTGGTTTGCTGAAAGTATGAACTCCCTACCATGGGTTTCTCAAGTGGCTACAACTTGGGGGTCTTCAAGAAGGGCGTGTTAAGATTCCTCCAGGGTCGGCGCTCGCAATGCTCCTGGTGTTGCAGGCTGCTCTAATGCTTTGCTTACCGCTTTTGAGGCTGAGGTTTTGCAAAAGCAATCGCTTTTGGCAAGATCATAGGTAAATACTGAGCGTTCTATTCTTAAGCTGGAACCCACAGAATCGAGAATTTGGAAATATTAACAAGAAGTAGCGTAGCGCACAAAAAGCGTGTCACTTGTTTGGCTTGCAAGTCAACGTTTCACACAGAAAAAATGGGCGGGGAATTTGATTGCGTCATTTATTGCCACTGTTATTTGTTGATAATATTAGGTGGCTTTGTTGTAAATTACATAACACATTTCTAATAAGATGTGGTGTGGATGTGTGGTGGATGTGTGGTGGATGTAAGACGCTGGCCACACTGATCCTGGAACGAAATACGCGTCAAAACATTTCTATTCGGATGATTTCTCTGTTCTTTGCTGGAAACCATAGATAAAAAAAAAAATCGCGAATTCCTTATTCTAGGCTGGAACCACTCCGCTTGTTAAAATTAAAAGACTGTACCGCTTATCGCTCGTCGCTTATACCTCGGCCCTGTCCGGTGATTAATATTCATAGAGTAATTAATTTTAGCACACCGCAACCAGTATTTATTTTCAGTTGTCGTCAAATAATCACCGTTATTGCCTGCGATTTTGTCAATTACCTTTGTTTTGTTTAATGGGAGTTATTATGCTACCAGGGGGGTTACTACCGTCTCTTAAAGCCATGCAAGCTTCGGTGAGTAAGCGAGATGTCGCCTTACATCATGTATTGCGCTGTCCCGCTTACTCGCTGGATCTTGCTAGGTTTTAAGAGATGATGGTAGGCTACCAGGGGGTCTAAAAACGCCACTTTGAGCAATTTATCGAATCGATTCATATTACGAATTCCTTAGCAATTCTGTAGTAATTCCTTTATTTTTTGTAAAATAGCCAACTAAACTTTGCAATTCCTCTTCAAAAAAATTGAAAGAAATAGGAATTGCTAAGGAATTCGTAATATGAATTCGATTCAATGAATTGCTAAAGTGGCGTTTTTAGACCTACTGGAATTCATTAAAATATAGGTATTTTGCGGTTTAAATATTAACATCCAACTCAAAGCTTTCTTAAGCTATATATGGCTGGTTATCATCATTTCGTGTAGGTGACACGGTCAATCGACCATGGACACTCTGGTGACAGAGTTCTTCGGAACGACCTCTCACTCTGACGTGATTCCTTTAACGGCTACCAGATGGCATTTCAGCCTCAGGCACTGCTGGACAAAGGTCTGTAAGGATTTTCAGGATGACCGGTTGAAAGCAGACTGCATCCTGCATCCAGCGCCTGCCTGCGACCTTATTCAGGTCATCTGACCATTTGGCCGGTGGGTGTCCGTCGCGCGCTTGCCTTTTTGCATTTCTGTCCCATCGGCCATCCTAATCGTAATGGGACTATTCTCTTCCCGTTTCGAAGCCAGCTCCGAAATGGGACTTTCATTCACGTTTCATCTACGAAATCTAGCTACGTAATCGGACGAAGGGGGTATGTATACATTACCACTTCAAAGAGCTAATCCGCTCTAATATGTCAGCAACCTTTGTTCTCCTACAAATCTCCTCGTTTCCAAGGCAAATATGAATATACCAGCAATTAATTCAATCATAAGTTTCGCCAGTCTCAACCGGTTATTACCAGTTCGAACCGGTTTCGATATCCGCAAGCAGCTGGCAGGAAATAGATCCCACCGGGAGCGGCTTCCTTGCCTCCGGGATGTAGATTCCTGGAAACAGAATCAAATTCCTGCCAAGCAGTATTTACGGCTCAAAGCTATGTGTTGCCTACAACAAAGAATTTGTTAAATTTGATTGGTAATATGACGCTACAAGAATTGAATTACTTTCATTTAGTATTTATGCAAATTATTTAAAAAATAATAATGTCTGAATTTGCATCGGCCTTGATTCTGTTAGCTTTCATTTTAAATTTCGAATCTGAATCCGCTGTGAGTTTCTTGATTGGCATTCTAAAAACTCGGTTGATAATTCGAATCTTATAAAATCTTGATAACAAAATAAGCAGTGGAAATAAGTAAGTATTTAATTAAGAGAAACTATGTTGATAAAATATATTTTCTTGATTGACAAGTTGTTTATAAGATAAAACTATAGCAACCAGAATTTTCAAAAAGGAAGGTGTACTTAACAAATCTATACTAGCGCTACCCTTGCGAGCGTGTCAGTTAGATGAACTAGATGGGACATGAGATTTTGTATAAGATAACGTAAGATGTGGCATTCAGTAAGGTGATTACTCCGTAACTTCGAAGCTCACTTCTCACTTGTCATTTTGAACCTAATGCGAAGTGTGAGTGATAGCGACGTGAGAAGCGAGTTGTTGTTTGAAATTTATAGAATCGATAGGCTGCTTTTAAACTTCAGTGCATAAAACGCTGAAATAGTGTGGGAAATATGACTATCTCCAAACACACACATTTCATCCATTAAATTCCACATAACTGCGTCATAAATGAAATTTACGGTAATACACCGAAATATTTTTCACAAATGTTAATAATTACTGCGAATTTCTTTACATCATGTTCATTATATCGAACTCTACTATTATTAAACGGTTTGAGCTTATATAATATTTAAAGCGAATGAAAATTATTTTACAAATTGATTCATTTGTTTATTTGCAGTATTTCAGATATTTACGAACAATCTAAATAGCAAGCTGGGTTTAAAAAAATAAACAACACGACTGATGATAATATAAATTTCAATTAATTTAATTCACAAACAATAATACAATTGTATTCGAATATTTTCTTAGTCTAAATTATAAAGTACTAGCGACCCGCCCCGGCTTCGCATGGGCATAAAAATCTTCCTCTTGAATCACTTCTATCTATTAAAAAAAAACCGCATCAAAATCCGTTGCGTAGTTTTAAGAATTAAGCATAAATAGGGATATAGGGACAGATGAAGCGATTTTGTTTTATACTATGTAGTGATAGTGATATTGTTTGCCAAATATTCATCAAAACGATCCGATTTATTAAAAAAAATGTAATCTTATCGTCCGTGTCAAGTGACGACGAGTTAGGACGGACTTGGATTGGTCGCCACTAGTGTCAATTCTATTTTGTGCTACCTACGTGCTTCAGTGCAGAGAAACTCCAAAGAGGCGAGTCGTGGTGACGAGCAGGGAGGAGTTGAGAACTTGTGTCGGAAGCCAGGATCCACTTTGGGTCAAGCCATCACAGTTAGTAAAAATATTATATAGATTCGCGGAAAAAAGAAAAAATAATTTTCGTTTTGTAAAAAAAGAAAATAAATATTTTTTCTTAACCACTTCTAAAGAAAGTATCAAAAGAAAAATCTTTGGATTTCCAGTGATATCGGTAATCTTTTGCCATTCAACCTATTCGGATGAAGTATTTACCTTAAGTACAATATAAAGAGAGCACACAAGTGACACTCCGTAGTTCGTGTTTCCTTTGTACGTCTTGATTGCTCATTCGCCAAACGTGGACACGCTTTTATTATTTATGATAAACTCAAAACCTTTAGTATTTCATGTATAATGTATATGTCTCATAAACCTGTGTAAATTGCCCTAGCTTATATCATGCATTGGATAACTGTAAGTGCTATCAATGAGTTAATTAAATATATAAATAAATAAATAAAGAAAAATATAATAATTACACCTAAAATTCTATTCTATGTGGCCCACTGTACTGTAGTAGCGTGATAAGATAAACTTTGTTTTTATTATTACTAAGACTTCGCTGTCCGTCTGTCCGTATGTCATGCTAGACCTTGTTACATTGTTGTTGTTATCGGTATTGTATCTATGTATTAATATTCAACTTCCTTTTGTATTATTACTTCACATGAGCACAAAAACCTTCCTCCTGAATCACTATCTATTAAAAAAAACAGCATCAAAATAAGTTGTGTAGTTTCGAAGATTTAAACATACATAGGGTCAGTCAACGGAAAGCCACTTTGTTTTATAATATGTAAAGATGTATCAATTACATCTTTACATAGTATAAAACAAAGACTCTACTTGTGATGACCTGTTTCTCTACAGGTCCTCACAAGTAGTCTTTGTTTTATTTTGTAGTACTGTTCGTAATTTATTTTATCCATATCCATACTAATATTATAAATGCAAAAGTCTGTCTGTCTGTCTGTCACCTCTTCACGGCTAAACTGCTGGACCGATTGTGATGAAATTTGGTATGGATATAGTTATGCACTAGGAGTCAAACATAGCCTTCTTTCGGGCGCGATATAACCGAGGCGCACGCGAGCGGAGCCGCGGGCAACAGCTAGTTTCTTTTATATATTAAAGTAGTTTATACCAATAAACAAAGAAGCACTCCAGTTCATTGATTTTTTCCTATCTCGAAATTCCTCAATGACAACAACAAGAAGTTTTTACTTCAAAAATAAATAAATAAAAAGAATTTATGACTTGATCTTCTGTATTTTTTATAATGTGTCATGTGTTTCGGATTTCCGAAAGAGTAAATATATTAGGAAGTTATTGAGGTATTATTGACTGTAGGATTTAACTGTTATGTGCTTTAAGGGTTTAATGTGACCTGGTCAAATATTATTGGTCAGTTCTTAACCATGGTCATCTTATTAAAAAAAAATTGACGTGATTATTCTACAGACATACCATGAGAGTTTTTGGAGGGAAAGTAAACTGTCGTTATGTCCGCGCTGTATTTAATTTCCAAAACTTAGGTTTTTTCGAGTGTTTGTGCATAATATTGGTGGATTATTATTCGCAAAGTGTTCGTGAACAAGCGTGAGTGTTGGGAAGTGATACAGTGTCGATTACGTGGCTTTTTATCTTTGTCACCAAAATCTCCATGATATAGCTAAGTGATTTTTTTCCACCGCTTCACTTAGCCATCTGACTCAGACTAGACTTACTTCGGCCATTCTCAGAAGGCTTAATTTAGAGCGTCCAGTGCAAAATTTTCATGTAAACAAAATAATATTATGTGCTGTTTTTTTTGTAAAGTAGCTAACAACTATTTCTATGTGTTGCACTTTAAAAAATATCTCTATATTGCATAGTATAAGAGAATTATTTTTTCAAAACATTGTTCTTAAATTACCACGACGCGTCCACGCGCTCTCCCAGTTTGGAAACTTGTCTAATACTAATTCAGAGAAAGAGTTTCAGTTATTTTAGATGTTTTTTTATATTAAGGAATATATATTCAACAACATATCAAAAATACAACAAGTTACTGGTACTTTCTTTGTCAAAATTATCAAATGAAGACGTGTCCGACCTTGGAAAATAATTGCCAAAACCACTTGCAATCGAGGGCGTACCTCCCTAAATAAGAATCTCTGGCACATCATTATAGCACAGGTCACGAGCCGTTAGTGTTGTCGAGGTACTCGTCGAGTGTGGTTGTGCGCTGTGTCCAATAATCGCCAATTAGACACCTAAGTATCTAATTGCCATGACTTTGGTTTTCGATTTTTCTAATTCATGTAGCCTTGATTAAAAACTTATGAGTTATTGTTAACTTATTCTCGTTTATTGAAAATAAAGCAGATTTCTGGGCTCTATAGATTATGATGTGTCTTTATGAGAATTCTGTTTATTAAGTAGCTTTTTTTTAGAAAATTATGTTTCTCTCTAAGAGCCACGACGCTAATTGCCACAACTTTTCTAATTGCCATCGCTGCTGTTTTTAAAAAATAAGTATATAACAGCTGTTATTTAAGGTGATACCTCGGTGAACACTAGCGCCACCGTCAATTAAAAACCAAAACAGCTGTTATTTCCGTTAGATTTAAGCAAACTCAAACAATAATAAACTGATTATAATGTTAAATTGTTGCGTTTTATATGATAGTTTCTTAACAAAATTAATATATAATATGTAAATATCTTCTTTAAATACATAAGCGGTCATTATTCAATATACTTATATGGAAAAATTCAAGTTTCTAATTACCGGGTCGAGGTCACAACCATCAAATATTTTAGATACCGATAACTTGGATACTACATAAGCTAAATAAATGCCAATACGATTAAATTCACAATTGATTCATATTCATTCTATCTACAGTCATATTTAATGAATAAGTTCAAGAAATTAAAAGGGTTATGGTAATTAGACTAAGAATGTCAAAATTGAGAATGGCCGACTTACTTGACTGGACTTGACTATTGACTAGAATTTTTGACTCGACTGACTTAAGTAGGACTGAAGAAGATAAATAAATTCAAGAAAGGCCTTAAAGGACTAGATTCCATAGCCGTATAAACTATTAAAAAAAAAAGACATACCATGACGTAGCTTAATAGCTTAGCGGGACTAGCGTGTTTGTTACGATAACGCACGTCAAGCAACTACGAGCGTGGTTTGACATGAATTGGTCGCCACTTGTGGCATTTTCATCTAAAGCTCCTCCGTGATGGCAAAGTTATATATGAGATTTTATGGAATCCCTGTGAAAAAGGTTACGTAGGTCTCACGTAGTCACTCCATATAACCTGAGATATGCCTCACATGAGATAGAATCATGGGTTTTAAAAAAAATTAAAAAGGTTTTCTCTTATTCTTTTTTTTTTTTTTTTTTTTTTTTTATTTAGTACAAGGGTTCCACTTATTTCTATAGAAATTTCTTCCAGCAGACCCGCGATAGGAACTTAAAAACAAAAAGGCAGTTGGCATGTTATACTTATACTTCTAAATCATCCTAATACCTTTTTCATTCCATGCATTTTGGAATACCTTACGAATTCCTAAAACTAAATAAAAGAACTGGTTCCAAACTCTATTTTTGAAAAACGAACACATTTTTTTTTCATGTTCCACACATGCCAAAAATACCGGACGCACAGTGCGGCATGTCGCGCTCCGCCATAGACAAAATACAATGATTTATGAGCGGACATTGTCCGGTTAAATTGTGGCTCTGACTGCATTGTTTCATTTTCATTGTGTATTTATTGGTGCATTTATTGTTTTTTGTGTGCCACGGTCGAGATGGAATGATTAATTGTTCCTATTTGCGTTTCAGTTTTGCTTAATGATTTTAAACCTTTATTTTCTAGTTCTAGAATGCTAAAGTTGAGGATTTAAAAAACTATGCGATCAAGTTCAAGCGATTCAAGTTGTATAGATTGGAAATAAACCCTTTATCGATTTCCTTTCTACACAACTAGTTGGTCGGAGTGGATATACAGCTAAAACCATATTTGCCTATATTCTTGAGGCTGAAAATGGTGATGATGATTTGGATCACCGTAACTTCATCATTATTAATGTAACTCATCATCGACGACCCCCGTGGCGTAATGATTAACATGCCTCTCCGCTACTCAAGAGGTCCCGGGTTCGATCCCCGGGTAGGACAAGATGGAAAATGGTATTTTTCTGATTGGCCTGGGTCTTGGATGTTCATCTATGTATATATTTGTTATAAAATATAGTGTCATCGAGTTAGTATCCCATAACACAAGTCTCGAAATTACTTTGGGGCTAACTCAATTTCTGTTGTTTGTCCCTATATATTTATTTATCGTCATTTATTATTTGATTTTGATTACTGTGTTATAATATCTCCCTGCGGGCAGTCGATTAAAAATAAGCGCTTTGTCACGTCTGGGAATCGGGGCTCGTTTATCCTTTATTTCCCTAAAAATGTGTATATCCGTAGCTCCAGACGCCGTATAACCCTACAGAGGGTAGACACAGGAATGTAATAATACCGAACATTCCTATCTCAATGACTGCCTTAACTGGAGCTTGAATCGTCAGAAAATATACTGGAGACGGTTAATACGTTTTTATTCTAAGACTAGACGGTTATAGGATTATTTTCACAAATTCATTATAAGGTCTGCCTTTAAGAGTCTAAATCAATCTTGAAAAAAAAAATCTAAATTGAAAAATAGGTATTTGGAGACGTAATTCTCGTCTCATGTACGATCACGTTCATAGTTCGCAAAACAAAAACAAAAGAAAGCTATGACTGCAATTATGAACGTGACCGTACCTCACATCTCCCCCAAACAATGGCAATCAAAGGTATAGGCGATAACTTTTAAAACCTTACACAGAAACCAAAGGCGTCGCGCCACGGCTCCAGGAGTGCTATTTTTGAGATGTATGACTCACCCAAAACCGGTGAGTCGAATGATTATCGTTCGAGTCAACGGTTATGTCGCATGAAAATCATTCGACTCACCGGTTTTGGGTGAGTCATACATCTCAATAATAGCACTCCTGATCGCGTGTGTAGTCCTACATAGAAACTCAAACGATACAAAATGGACGCCTTCGGCTCTGCCGCGCGTCCAGCTTTTGTGTGTGGCGGGTTTTATTGTTGGTGAATTATACCTTAACTTGCCGTGGGTCCCGGCTGTTATCGGTAGATGGCAGCCGTTAGTCTATATCAGATGCCTTTAGACGGCCTAAAAATCAGACAGTGTTGGCCACTAACACTATCAGATGCCTTTAGACGGCCTAAAAATCAGACAGTGTTGGCCACTAACACACCCGGGTCATGTTCCTGTTGGTCTGGTTTCCCTGTAAAAAGGGAAACCAGATTAGGACCATGTTTAAAAGCGTATCCTGGGCTCTGAAGCGTAAGCTGAAGATGTAACCGGAAAACACGCTCGGACGAAGAAGAAATTTATACCTTAACTTGACTTGTATTAGAGTGATTTTTCTGTACAGTGATTTTCTGTACTGTGGTTGAGCATGCAATAACTAGTTCTCCCATAATCACACTACATGGCCTGCAGAAGTCTGGGAATCTAATATCGGTTTGATTAAATTCCTTGACGCTTTATTTCAAGGCAAGAGCGCTGGAAAAATAGAGCTATGCAAATATGTAGTACCAAACATTGACAAAGCTGAATGCTAGAGGATTATCAGCGCTGTCGCATGAATTAATAAGGTTTTCTTTCACTTGGAAGGAACTTTGTTATTTAAAAAACAATAGCTTATATAAATAGGCGCATTGTGGACTTAAGTCGGTAATGAATATTACTGGCTGTTGTCGGGAGATTTTTTTACTCTTCCCACATTATTAACAAAACATAGATACTCATGGTTAAAAACCAAGAATTAGGAATTTCACCCGTGCAGATTTATTTTTTAATATGGTTAAAAAACTTTTTCTTCAATATTCAAAATAATAAATATTATGATTACAATCGATTTTTTTTCTTAACACCATTTAGTAGGAATACAGGCACACGGCCCATCTGACAGGAAGTGGTCACCGCTACCTATAGACGCCTGCAATACCAAGGGTGTCACGTGCGCATTGCTGACCACTAAGACAAAATGCATGTTAATAATTGACCATAAAATGTATGAATGAATAAACACTTTATTGTACCAATTACATAAACACATCATTGGATTGTACGTGATCAAAGATGTAAATTAGTACAAAGGCGGACTTATCGCTAATACAATTTCTTCCAGTGCCCCTAGTATGAGTTTTCCTTTCTGAGGAGTGAAAATGAGGATTTTGTATGGAATTTCTTAGTTGCCTTACTATCCGCCAGAGGCGCTTTACAGGTCTGCCGTACAAAATCGCTAACGCAGTCGCTAGCACCTGCGTTAAGAAAAACTCATACTAGGGGCACAGGGTAGAGAGCAATAAAAAAATTGGAGCGAGAGCGGTGCAGGAAGCTAATTAAGATATGTTTCTTATTAAAGTCCTACCCCCGTATTAAGAAATGTTTGTTAAGCCTATTTTAGCTAAAATGTGTTTCGTCTCGTTCTTTCACGTGAAGTGTCGGGTAAGAGATAAAGAGCCAAAACATATTTTAGATAAAATTGGCTTATCAAGTTTCTTAATACGGGGGCTAATAACTACAGTTATAGACAGACACACTAATAAAGCTACATAAAATCTGTCTATATTTGAGGTAACATGCCCAAAATGCTGGCCACGTTGCCTCGTACACATAAATACATGGTTTCTTGTTAACGCAGCTAACGATAGGAATATTTGCAAAGTTTCCAACACCTAACCACGCGCGGTCGTGTTACAAACTTGAACTAGTTGGGAGAGACGCTGATGAGACTTTGATAATTGTCATGTCATCGTCTGTGGTCCATTGTGGATTGGTCGCCATTAGTGGCATTTCTATTTTGAGCTCCTCCGTGCTTCGGAAGGGACGATAAAACCGTTGATACCGGCTGATATCGCTTGATGACAGTCGTTAGGCTATGCTCGCGAGGCTGGCCTCGAGAGGGGCATAATTTGAAAAGTAGAAGCACATCAAGAATACTGCTACAAGAAGACAAAGAATACGAAGAGAAAAACTGAAACTGAGACAATCTCAAAGACATAGAAGACAGAAGCTGACCTCAGGCCGAGAAGAAGGCAAGCGAGGCGTACGTGTGAACGTAAGCCCCCTAAAGATGGGGGAGAGTTATTAAAATGAAATGATTGCATAGATAGGCGACACTATAGAGAACTTGTAGCAAGATCAAGCAGGAAAGAGATGGGAAAATAGTAGATTGTTATACAAGGCAGGAAAGGAATAATCCCCGTGCGAGGCATTTAGACGGCTATAGTCCGAGCAGGAATTATTCATTTTACCCGTGTTAAACACTCTACTTTTCATTTCGAGTATAAGGAAAGTAAAAAAAGTTTTTTTTTCTAAAATTAATAGTAGTAAAAACATGAGTAGTACTTTCTTAAATGATATTGTGTTGGTAATTCAGTTTTAAATTTTAAATATAGAACATACCGCGCGCTTCATGGGGACCTCTCCGTTCCGCTTAAGATCAGTGCACACCAAGAGCACTGCAGAGGGGCTACCATCAACTGTTTAAGCGAGTTTAGTTTTATCAAAAAAAATTAAATGAAAAATTAAATAAACCTCTTTACGTGATGTTCAGGACCGTCGCGTTAGTACATGTGTTTATTTTTCACTTTATGCCCATATTCATGAAGTTAATATTTTAGTGTTATCAGAAAATGCTTTGCTCTTAGTGAGTGCTGACCCTAATAAATATTTTTTAAATTAACACTGGCTGTTTATACTTCCAAATTTTTTTTTGTTGTTGAAATTTTTTATTGCCGATTTCCTTCCAAATTCACAGGCAAAATTATGTTCTGATTTTGAAATTTCTTTCCCGCCCTAAGGAAGAAAGTAATTACTATGGGTTTTTTCGGCCCGTGGGAGGGCAAGAAGCGTTTTCCACCCTATACTCAGATAAGGAAAACACTACTTTCCGAGTATGAGAAATGAAAAAAAATTTGCCCGCCGCGCGCGGTTTCCAAATTCTATGAAGATTACCAACATTGGTCGATTGACCTAAAGAAGGTTGCAGGTATTGGCTGGCCGCTTCATTCTAGAAAGCCTTAGAGGAAGCCTATGCCCAGCAGTGGCCTGCCTGCCGCTGAAATTATGATGATTTCTTTACAAGAGACGCGATTTATTCCAAGGGATTTCGGTTTTTCTATTCATAAGTACGAAACCCCAAAATGTTTGTACACCTACTCACTCAGGAAAATCCTTAAGTACCTCTATATCTATTGTGTGACCCCAAAAAAAGCGCAACGTGTCGTGACCCAAACTGTCAATGCCTATTTATCAGATATATTGATTTATGCCTGTGATTTTCAAACTATTTTACGCAGAAATAAACCTTGAGCTATTTAAAAAAAGGAGTCTAAAAAATCTTAGCAGATTTAGTAAGCACTAGCTTTTGCCCGCGCCTTCGCTACGCTTTCACACCCTGTTTACTAATAGTAGATTGTTATACAAGGGAAGAAAGGAATCATTCCTTTTACCCGTGTTAAACACTCTACTTTTCATTTCGAATATAAGGAAAGTAAAAAAAGAAGTTTTTCTAAAATTAATAACAGTAAAATCATGAGTACCTAGTAGACCTACTTAAATGACATTGTGTTGATAATTTAATCAGTTTTAAATTTCGAATATGGAACATACCTCGCGCGTCAGGGGGTCTTTCTTTCCTGCTCGGACTATAGCCTAAATAATAAATAAACTTTAGATGCAACAAGGAAACACGCTCAGATGTGTTAAATTAAAGGGAAGGTGATTTTATTTTAAGCTTACTATTAATTTGTCCCACTGCTATTACCCTATCCATGGAAACCTCTGGCCACTTGTCCAAAAATTTGTCGAGATCATGACGCCATCTCCTCAATGGTCTGCAAAAAGTGGTCATTGCTGCCCACCTTTCTGGCCGCATACGACAACTTATATTTATTTTTATGGTTCCTTTTTTAAAATCTGTTAGATCCTTAGGTTATACTAACACAGAATGACTTAAGGGAATGAGTTTACCTATAGTAGTTTAACGAGCATTTGTTTAAATATTAATATATGGATATTTATTTTTCTATAAATTCATCAATAAAATACATCAGTATCAATCACTTCATAGTATACAACAAAGTCGCTACAGGGATAGAGTCCCTTTGTATGCTTAAATCTTTAAAACTGCGCCGTTGCGTTAAAAAAACCGGTTTTATTAATACCTAGATATAGAAGCCGGGGCGGGTCGCTAGTGTGAAATAAATACATGGCTAACGAGGTTGTCCCACATTGAAGTTTGAGAATCTCTGCGTCCCAATATCGCAATGACTTGCTGTATTATAACTTATTACCGAAGATTTACAGTTCAAAATAGAATGACCTATATAAGTGGATCAGGGACACAATGACTGTCAGTTTCAGAATCATTTAGTGCTTCACACTATTAGGAATATTATGTGTCAATTCACGTATGGTTGCCACCTGGTAGTCGGTAAAGAGACTGCATCAGGGGACGATAGGCGGTTTTGAAAAACTCTCACACCAAGGTTTGCAGGGTCAATAGGAAATGTGTGAGATTTGATGAGAATAAGGTCATTTAATATCAGATTGTATAATCAAAAAAATATCTTATATACGAGTACAAAAATCTGTTGTGGAATCAACTCCCTGCCACGGTTTTCCCAAAGGACTACATTTTTAAAAAAGTTGTGAAAAGTTTTCTTAACACTTTCGCTGACAGTAAGCGAGATAACATAAAAGTTACTATTGTTATCAGCTACTGTTAGCGAAAGTTTTAATGGTCGGCAACGCGAACGTCACACACCTCTGGTGGGCAGGCGTCCATAGGTAGCGGTGACCACTTACCATCAGGTGGGCCGTGTGCCTATTTGCCTATTAAATGACAAAAAAATAACAGTGGAAGTATGGACCAATATGGTCTTATCACACCGATTGAGTTAGTAAGTTCGAGACTTGTGTTCTGAGATAGAAGTTCAACGATTTCATAATAAAAATATAACTAGTTATATAAAAACACATCCAAGACCCAGGTCAATTTGAAAATGATTATTTCCCATTGTCTGACCGAGGATCGAATTTGGGACTAAGGTATGGCAGGCTGGCCCGATGACCACTAAGCCGCAGAGGTCGTTATCGTCGGCAGTGTTCTAATCTCGAAACAAACAGGGTCAATTTAGAGATTTTCTAAGCAAATCCAATATATTTAGCGCTATCTAAAAAGCCGGCAGAGACACTGATATAAGCGCGCTTTCTTCAGGCGCCGGAAACAGTTACAAATAGCGGCACATTTCTGCTGCGAATAAGGCCTATCTCACATTTAGTACGATTTTTTTTATCCTTCCATGCTGATCTGGGAGAAAAAGAAAAACATAGAATGTACCAGCCGCTTCTTTTAGGTTCAAAGAGAATTTTGGAGATTTATAATTTATTCCACTTATTTTTTTCGTGTCGATTAGCTGCAGATAGCATTCCATAATGTGGAGCTTGATAGTCGAGCGCGGCGAGCGTGTTTGTAACGATTGCGCGCGTCAAGCGACGGCGAGTGTGCGGTCATGTTTGGATTGGTCGCCATTAGGGGCATTTCTATTAATATAATTATAATTTTTTAATTATAATTCTCTTCAAGGTTATTCTGATTCAAGCAGCAGTGCTTGCATTGTTCCTGTGTGTTTTGTACTGTGTGCAAAACATCGAACTGCGTGTAAATAGTAGATTGTTATACTAGTGGTTCTCTGAACTGTAGACCTCGCGAACCTCATCCGTTAACCCCCTTTCCCTTTTTTCATAACTCTTTAGATAGGTATTTCCCATTCTGTTAATTCTTTTTCCTCGTATATTCTCAAAAGAAGGATTTTTCCATAGTTATTACATATTCTGGTCAGACGGTCTAAATAAATATATAAAAGTAAAAAAAATAAATAATAATAATAAACTTATTTTCAACCAAAAACGAAACCATAACGCATGTTAATTTGTAAAAGAATCGTCTTGCGGCCAATGATATAAGCAATATAACAATATATCAAACTTCCCTCATTTTTGCCCCCATTTTCTACTTCAATACTTGTCCTAAATATTTTAAGCCCTCAAAGTGTGTGAGCCCAGCCTTACTAAACCGCAGGCTTCTCGCTTAGGATTTTTATACCCAAGAGGTTTATATGTTTGCAAAATAAATTGTTTATCTTTTATTTGCGAAGCTATGACCAGATATATGAGCATTGTTATGGAAGAATGTTATTGGAGAAAAGGAGTTCAGACAATTAATCACAAGAAAAGTTTCTGTATTTTTTTTTCTTCTGTGAAATGGAATTGAAAAGTGGTGTTTCTCAAAGTATTATTCGATAATCTTCCATGCTGGTTTGGGAGAAAAAAAAAAACATAGAACCAGCTGCTTCTCTTCTTGTGCCGTAAAAGTCGACTGAGTGAATCGGCGAATGGGGGAATCTTGACTTTGGCGATGCGGCTAGCAACCCATCACTATTGATTTCCTGTTTCAACTGTCATCATGCTAAACGTGGTCTATGGTCATTTGGCCCTAGGCTCTGTCTACCTGGATCAAGACGTGACTATATTATATATATATATACCAGCTGTTCCCCGCGGCTTCGCCTCGCGTGGGACTCGGTTATATCGCGCCCAAAAGTTGTTAACTACATCCCTACCAAATTTCATCACAATCGGCCCAGCAGTTAAGCCGTGAAGAGGTGACAGACAGACAGACAGACAGACTTTTGCATTCATAATATTAGTATGGAAGTATGGATATATTATATGTATGTATTATTCGATAACCATATAAAAAATAACAAATACAGGATTAGGCGGGTACAACTTTCATAAAAGTATATAGTAATAGTAGCTATTATTTTCTGTGGTTTTAATTTGAAAGTTAACCGTGCACAACTTATTGCTAAATGACTAGACTAAACTACTGAAGAAGATTCATAAATTTAAGAAAGGCCTTAGAGGACTAGTACCCAGGGCCGTAAAAATAAAAAAAAAGTTTAATAATAAAACATGTTTTTGGCGGGAAAGTCAAATGTCATGTTGACCGCGCTGTATTTATTTTCCAAAATGTGTGTTTTATTGAGCATTTATTTTCCAAAATGTGTGTTTTATTGAGCATTTGTGCATGATAATGGTGGATTATTATTCGCTAAGTGATCATGAACAAGCAAGAGTGTTGGGAAGTGGTTAAGTGCCAATTAAGTGACTTTTAATCTTATCACACTTCCCTCCACCTCCCATGGCTCTACCAACCTCTCGGTTATACGAGCCGAATCTTTTAATCTTATCAGTATACTAGTCACCAAAATCTTCAAGATAATGCTAAGTGAAATTTTTTAATGCTTCACTTAGCCCTATGACTGACTAGAATTAGGGCCGAAACACATTATTAAAACGCGACGCGACACCACGTTTCGACAGTGCGCGCATGTCATCACGTCGGATGTCGAAAGTGTGATTCTGATCATAGAAAAAAATACAATTTGATTTGACTCAACACGTTTTAATAATGTGTTTCGGCCTTTAATTACTGACTTGACCATGGCCGAGGTTCGTCCCAACTGGGGCCCCTTGCGCTTTTGCCTCATACGCCCGAATACTCAAACGCTACTCAATTTTTGTGAGATCAAGTCTGCTGTCATATCGCTGAAGTTCAGCGCGACAGCATGATACTTGAGCATCTCTTAAAATATAGAAGAGTTTAAGTATTCGGACGTTAAAAGCTAACATTGTTAGTCCTGCACAAAAAAAGCAAAACGTTAGACAAAATAATTATGCGGGTTGGCTTAGCCTATGGCCTCGTCTTGACAATATTTTACATGAAAATATTTTTGATGGGTTATTCTCTGGCAGTAATCACCCACAGAAAAATAAAAACCTCACCAAATTGCATGGTGTATTTGTCGCGTGAAAAACGACCAGTAATTTTATAAAATTAACGATATACGGAAAAGAGTCAAGTAACAGAGTACCGTTTAAATCACGGAGTTCGGGAAGTGGGGAGCGGTAAGGCTGCCCGTAGACAGAGCGGCTGGGGTATTATCTTTACCAAGTTAACACTATACATATATGTATATGGTATTTATTATATACCACGTGGTCTCATTGCATAAGAAAAAAAAATAATTCCTTTTCCTGTCAATAGTTGGCGCTACACGAGATTTTGCCTTACATCATGCATTGTGTCTCGCTTACTCCCTCATTTTAGGCCTGAATACCCCTGGGCATTTAATCCCTGCCTAGCTTGCGGTCACCCTAAGCATCCCACAGGAAGTGGTAATGGCTGTTTATATTACTGTCCCGATAAACACAGTTTTCTTGGTGCCCGCAATTCTCAACTACCCGTTTGTAACTTTTTTCAATTAAAATTCAAAATATACTGCGATGTCGTACCAGTTTTCAAACTAACTTAATGTCGTACTTTTGATTATTTAAATGTCTTACTTACTAAAGTCATTTCTTTTGATCTCCTTGACAAATAAACTCAAGTTAACGGTCTATTGTGACTAAAAAAAATCAAATTCATATGTCAAGGAGATCAAAAGAAATGACTTTAGTAAGTAAGACATTTAAATAATCAAAAGTACGACATTAAGTTAGTTTGAAAACTAGTACGACATCGCGATATATTTTGAATTTTCACTCACATAGTGATTATACCTCTAATATACTCTTTGATGAATTCATCAAATTTATTGTTCCATAGTAATAGTACTACTACATAATGCCAAGTGCATTCTTTACCAGTCAACTTTTATCTTTACGGCTCAATTTATGAAGGAAGTTATAAATTTACGTGTGTATAGGAACAATATCTAAGATTTTTTCCTTTTTATAAATTTCAAACAACAACTCGCTTCTCACTTCGCTATATTCTTTCAAACTTCACATAGGGTTCAAAATGACAAGTGAGAAGTGAGCTTCGTAGTGTCGAGGGAATTACTGAATGCCACATCACGTCATCTTATACAAAATCACACTGCCAATCTAGTTCATCTCGCTGACACGCTTGCAAGGGTAGCGCTAGTATAGATTTGAATTATCAACCGAGTTTTTAGAATGCCAATCAAGAAACTCACAGCGGATTCAGATTCGAAGTGAATCGCATCGAATTTAGAATAAGGTCTTACAGAGTCAACTGCTTGACCGACGGATAGAACGCAAACAGTGATCCTATAAGGGTTCCGTTTTTGCCTATTCAGGCACGGAACCCTAGAAAATATAACAACTAAACTAAAGTTGAAAGTAGTCTTTCTTCTAAAACCATATATGAGATAAAATATCCTTCCATAAATCGCAAGATCCGACTCTCGCAAAGTATTGAGAGCCTCGTATGTCATTTGTAAGAATATAACAACAGTTTTATTGCTATAATAATTTCAAAAGGCTCCGGTTTCATATTTATTATTATTGTCGCCGAATAAAGTTGAAGAATAATACTGCTTATTGGTTATTAATAGCAGGGAAACTTGCTTAATCCTAATCCTAACTAATATTATAAATGCGAAAGTAAGTTTGTTACGCTTTCACGCCCTATATACTGCACCAATCTTCCTGAAATTTCGCAAACACATAGACGGAAGTATTTAGAAGCACAAATGATACTTTTATCCCGGGAAAAAGCACTGTTCCCATGGGAAATTCATGCGGGCGATGCCGCGGGCGAAAGCTAGTATACAATAAAACCGGCCAAGTACGATTCAGACTCGTGCACTAAGGGTCCCGTACCACTACTCGCAAAAAACACGATTGTTGTATGTTATTTTTCTGCATATTTAAAGAAAATAAGGAACCATTGATTTATATTGAAACTAGCTACTCGCCCCGGCTTCGCATGGACATAAAAAACTGCCTCTTAAATCACTTTATCTATTAAAAAAAACCGCATCAAAATCCGTTGCGTAGTTTTAAAGATTTAAGCATACATAGGGATATAGATAGGGACAGAGAAAGCTTTGTTTTATACTATGTAGTGATAGTGAAGGCGTATAAAACCTCACTTTCTACCTTCTGAAATAAATAGCAGCGTCAGCAGAGTAAACAACAATATTAATAAAGGCTTTAGCGACCATTGTGGAGGCACAATATGACCAATAAGCATTTGACGGAACCTGTATAATATCTCTTGAAATATCTCCTGATATTACGAATACCCGAAATCAACAAGCGTACCTATATTATTGAAATGACTGCCTCGGTGCCTCGGTACAAAACCCATTATCGCACATAGAATACAGAAAATAGGTAAAGAACAAATATAAAACGAAAAAGGCGGCCTTATCGCTAAAACAATTTCTTCCAGGCAACCTTTAGAAATGGTGGTAAATAATGAAATTGAATAGACGGCAGTGCGGGGTATATAAACTTACTTGAAGCAGATATATGCCTAATAAGATAAACTTACATATACATACACATACATAAATATTTAAAATAATATTAGTATAGAATTCCAATGTCTACTTCTATCAGAAAAAGTACTTACCCCTATTTGTCATTTTACCTGCAAAAACGAAGTGATCTATTCCAGAACTAAAAACCACATAGATAGAAAGTAGAAAACCCCTGAAGTCATGAAATAAATCTTAAAAGTTGAGCAATTCAAGCAATTGCGACTAGGTCCAAAGGGAGGTTTGTAAAAAAGGAACGGGTGTGGTGCTACTTCTAGCGGTGTCCTTCTTCCGATTCCAAGTTGATTGCTAACTATAAATAGCAAAAACATATATTCTTATTTAGCCACTTATTGCGAATCTCAGTTGGAAATGTGGCTGGAGCAGAATCTTTAGCTTACGCTTCAGAGCCCGGGATGCTTATGTCTTAGACTTGGCGATACTTGTTATTACAATAGAGTGTGAGCGACTGCCGTCATCATTATTTCAGTCGCACACTGTCCACTGCTGGACATAGGTTTCCATAATGACCAGTTGGAAGTGGCTGCGATTGCTGTCTAACATTCAGTCTCTTCTTATAGGATCCATACCAATAGAAACATTGTCAGACTTTTTAGGTTGCCTTAAGGCATTTGACACAAATTGATTTTTCATCACCTTTTAGTGGTAACAGCCGGTCCTAACGGCTTAATCTGTATTCTGAAGCACAGAAGAGCTGAAGCTATAAAATAAATAAATTGAAATTAAAATAAAGTTATAAATGCCAGTAATGGCGACCAACCCAAGTTAAGTTGCGCTTGCCATCGTTTGGCAGGCACGTAATGAACAGCTTAGCCAGGCTATCACGTTACTCATAGCGGTATTAATTTTACTGTTTTTGTCTCACTGCAGGGCAAAAAAAGCCATGGCATAATATATATGGCATATATATAGCATAGCGGTAATATAGAGGTAAATTATTTTTAACTGACTTCTCAAAGGAAAATCTTAAACTCGCTGATATCGCTTACGTGACAAGTGGAACCACACCTTACTCGGCACAAAGAGGGAACAATTCGGCCGCGTTCGTTATTCGACATCGGACGGAGTCACCTGATTACGCGCTCCGGTGCTCAGCAGATGCGCGAAAATATCGATATCGATAGTTTTCCATCGATATTATTATAAAACTAGATCGTAGAAATTTATGTAGAGAGCCGGAAATCCTGGTATATAGGCGATGGCCTAGCAACTTGTTAGTATTTCAAAAGCCCATTTATAAGAGTTATTTTAAAAAAGTTTTAAATCTAATTCCTGTTAAGGCGCTGTATCCCCAACCCTTAGGTATTTAAGAGGAGTGAAGTGCGATTATAGTACGTACGCGTAATGAAATAAGGTTGAAAGTGGCGATACTGGGTTGGCCTGTCACTAGTCTCCGTTCAATGCCATTTCGGGTGAAATTTTCCAGTTTTAATATAATATTTCAATAATTATGACTAAATATTGTAATTTTTTTAGGTATCCATTTGGGTCATTATGTTATTCTTTTTATAGACGTAAAAAAATTGGTAGTTGTCGCTGAAGACTAGTAATTCACGACGAAACCTTTTCTGGATATAGCTTTTTTGCTATTTTATTTAGCTAGGTTTTAATATATTTTTTTTTAATATTTTGATGTATTCATTTATTTTGATCCTTGAACTATACTTCATATTTTTTTCATGCTTGTATTCAATGAAGAATAAAGCTAACTGCGCGACGAAAAAATAGACGTTTTACGGTATTCCCCTGATGCACAGCGCCTTAATGCGTGGTCGCTATTCAAGTACCTTTCTTTTATGGGCAAACTGTTCTTCGCGCTTTGTACCCCGCTCACTGCTTGGGCTGAATACTTACAGATCATCTTATTTCTAATGTAGACAAACACCGACACCGACCGACACCCTTTCTATGTATAGCTCTTTGAGCAATTTTAATATGAGCCTTTTTTGCAAACGTACCTAAAAGTTTTTTTTATTTTTATCGATAACATAACAAGGACATCACTACATGCAGTCTGGCAGGTTTAAGTGAGCATTCGGTCCAGCTCGACCCCTACTTACATCTACAATTCTGAATATATGAATGTGAGGGAAATAAGCTAAAAATCCGCCAAGTTTTGCATGCGATAAAAAAAACATTTTCTTAGAGATACTTAGAGGTCTAAAAAATCAATATCACTACAACGTTTTACCAGTTATATTTTGAGCTTAGGATCTTGGATAAATAAATTGGGACATCCTATTTTTTTCCATCATGTGTTCCTAACAACTAAAATTAAAATCTTAAACCGGTTTCTATCAAACGTAGCTAAGAACAATTACGACTAACCCTTCATTCATCTTTCAACAAAAAAAAAAAAAACACAATATCCGTACATTCCACAGGCAGACACACATGCATACATACACATAGACAGACACGTCAAACATATAACCAGTCGTTTTTACGCCGGAAAAAAAAAAGATTATACTTTATCTATAAGGTGGACACAAATGAACTGCAAAGGGTAAATACAGACCACTATACTCGTATCGTACTAAACAACTTATCTAAATAAACTTATATCGAAATACGAAATTTAATTTTTCACTCTTCATACTAAACTAGATCACCTGATTCTCAATTTGTATGGGACGTCAAAAAAAATTCTTCGTATTTCGACATAAGTTTATTTAGGAAAGTTGTTCAGTTTAGTAATCTGAATTTGTCCTTAAAATATTTGCAGTTGATTTGAGTCCACCTTATATACTATATTACATATTTGATTGATACCTATAGTACAATATTAAATATTATCCCTATACTTGGCTTGTCCACCGCCGCCGATCCAAAGCAGCAAAGGTCCCTAATCCCGTTTGCTAAGCAAAATAAAAGATTCCACATTTTTGTATTTTCCCGGCTAAGTGATACGGAAACACATTATACTACTTTATTTGAGAAGTCGAGTTAGCCATTGCATTTTTAAATAATTCATTTTCTATTACATTTTTCTGTGAATTTGTTTTTCTTTATTCTATTCTTACTGCGATGGCTCGACGATCCAAAGTGAATCCTGGCCTTCGAAGGTCTCCACTCCTCCCTATTAAAACTGAGATTGTTTAAATAGGTTTATTAAAACATTTAATTTTGTTCGTTTGAACGCTTAAAGCTTTAAAACTACTAGATGGATATGTTTTTTTTTCTCCATATCCTAATTTGGCACTATTGGTTATTATATTGAATCGCCTGCCGTCTGACCTCCGTAACCCTTTTTACAGGGAAACCAGACTAATGGGAACATGCACTGAGTGTGTTAGTAGCCTACAATCTCAGATTTTTCAAACTACCTAAAGTTCTACCATAACCTATCGACTGCAATATAGCGACAGCAGCCGAGACCAACGGCTGAATGTTCCTTCAGAAGCACGGAGGAGCTCAAGATGCGATGCGACTAATGGTGACCAATCTAAGCTTGGCTATCGTTATCTATCGAGCTTCTCTAAAAATAGTGCAATACAGCATTTCCGGAGAAATGAACCGAAATGATTTAATTATCTGTGCCCAACGAAGAATAGGAGTGCAAACGAATTGAATGTAAAATTGCTAAATTTGTACATTCATTATTCTATTTGATTGTGAAATGAAAATGAAATATGAACAAGTATATTTAACCCCTATTTTTTATTTAAAATTTCAATAAGTTTACAGTTTTATAAGTAAAAAAAAACTACAAACTAAAATAACTAAAATAAATAAAATTAAAACTAAATATTTTATTTATTTTACTAGCGACCCGCCTCGGCTTTACATGGACATAAAAACCTTCCTCTTGAAGCACTCTATCTATTAAAAAACCGTATCAAATTCCGTTGCGTAGTTTTAAAGATTTAAGCATACAAAGGGACATAGGGACAGAGAAAGCGACTATGTTTTATACTATGTAGTGATGATGATATAACTTTACTAGATGCTCCCTGCTGCTCCTCGCCTTTGCAGTGTATGTACTTTAGCTTATAACCTTCTCAAATAATCAGGCTATCATAAGCAGAAATAATTTTTCAAATCCAACCAGTAGTTCTAAAGTTATGAGCGTTCAAACTAACAAACTCTTCAGCTTTGTCAATTACGAACTTTCCACGTGAACAGTGCTTTTCCCGGGATGAAAGGTACTCTATATCCTTAAGGTGATACCTCGGTGAACACTAGCGCCACCGTCATTTTAAAATCATTACTCACTGAAAACACAAGTTATCAGAAATCCCTCTGCTGTAATTATGGTTCTGGATTTGAAGTTAATTTTAATCAAATTCAATTATTATATTATAGTTCCATATAGTTACAAATTGCAAAACTGCTAAAAGTGGCCGTTTTAAGCAATAATGCAATTTGTAACTATAGGGAATTATAATTTAATAATTTAATATGTTTAAAATTAACTTCAGATGCAGAACCTTAATTACAGCAGAGGGATTTTTGATAACTTGTGTTTTCAGTGAGTAATGATTTTTAAATGACGGTGGCGCTAGTGTTCACCGAGGTATCGCCTTAAGGTGATACCTCGGTGAACACTATAGCGCCACCGTCCTTAAAAATCATTATTCCCTGAAAACACAAGTTATTAAGAATCCGTGTTATGTAATTAAGGTTTTGTATCTGAAGTTAATTTAAAAAATATAACATTATTAAATTGTAGTTCCCTAAAGTTACAAATTGCAATATTTTTAGCAGTTTTTTTAATTGTAACTATATAGTACTACAATTTTATAATGTAACATAATTAAAATTAACTTCAGATTCAGAATTTTAATTACATAACAGGGATATTTGATAACTTGTGATTAAAAAAAAATGCGTCAGAGAGCGCGCGCGAATCGAACTTCTTTGGTTTTCAGTGTACTTATAATGATTTTTAAATGATGGTGGCGCTATTGTTCACCAAGGTACCACCTTAACAATACTTCTATGTGTATGCAAAATTTAAAAGTAGGTTTAAGCTAAGTTGTAACTAAGACGGCTTTCTTTTCTATTTATATATAGATTAAGTTAGGTTTTTTAAATTCCACGTGGACGAAGTCGCGGTAAACGGTACATAATAAAGTCGTCACCTCAATTTATTGGTTTGGGAGTTATTGCGGTGCAAACACACAATATATCACTCCGCGGGTGCTTTCATAACACGGTGTTCAGGTTGTTTATTGTCGTTATTAAGTCTTTGGAAAAATGTGCTTATTTTGTGGTAAATGCGTAAGGCTTTATGGCGAAACGTTTTAAAAGACGGTTTGACAAAGTTAGTAATAATTATTGCTTTATAGTGTAATTTTGCTATTGCGACCACACTTGAATAATTCATTTGTTTGTTAACACAACTGACCAAAAATTAATACATAAACGAAAGTCGTGTTAGTTACACTATTTATAACTCAAGAACGGCTAAACTGATTTGGCTGAAAATTGGTGTGGAGGTAGCTTAGAACCAGGATAAGGGTATAGGGTACTTTTCATACCGGGAAAAAGTTCCCGAGGGAAGATCACGCAGGCGAAGCCGCGGGCAAAAATTGCTTTATAGTGTAATTTTGTTATTTTTCATGGCCACTTGAATAAAATAATTTTTAATTGATTAATTTACACAACTTACCAAAAAAGTTTTGTTATAAAAGCGTTCGATTTTATAATCATACATTGGTAGGCGAACATCAAAACTGCATACTTTCCTTATGTATGCAGTTACTCCCTAAAAGGCTGTCTCAGCCAATCAGAAGCTTGTGTCTACATCACGATAACGAAGTTTGCACAGAAATGCGATGAATTGCAAATATAAGAGCTAACTAGCTTTGTTGCAGCTATCTTATGGGAAAATGTTAAGTAGGTATAATGACGACCTCGTGGCGTAATAGAAAAGAATCAAAAATTCAAAGTAATACCAGTGGTATTCGTTCGTGGTATTGGATCGGTAAAAAACTGAAAAAAAGTAAGTTAATACTTAGTAAGTATAAGTATTAGCTATTTATGTATAGTTTTTTTTCATAAAACTATTGTTATGTGACAATTTTGGGCGCGAACCGATCGAAAACATTAAAACAAACTAAGAAATGAATAAAAAAAAAATACGAAATGACAACCGCTTTGGAAGATTTATTTTTGGTAGACTGTAGAGAAAATAATTATGCTGAAAAAAAATATATAATGACAGGACTTTAAATATTAAAAATGTCATGGTAGACGTTTAGGAATCAGTCGTATAGAAGTTTATATTGTTAATTTAATATCCTTTTAGAATCATACATTTATTGCTAGTTAATATTGTTTATTTATATTCAAATCAATCAATCGGTACCTGAAATAACATCCATTAGGTTTCTCCGGTATTAAAAAAGACTTCAAGATATATTTAGACACAGTCTCATTGGACAAATCAATCAATTCATTTAGAAATATTATAACCAACAGCTCATAAAACAATTCACAAGATAGATACCTAAATTAGAACATTTTTTATTTGAATATTAAATAAAAAAGAAACAAAAAATGAAGAATGCAGTATCCATGTTAATGATAGTTTACAATGGCCAGATGAGAAAAGCAATGGACGTTATACTAATAATATCAACTCCCTTTGTATTTTACTATTTGATGACCGGTTACGAAGAAGGAAAAACAATTTTTGTAAACAATATTTACATTAAAGGTCATGATAAAGTTCATCGAGAAATATGCCCATATTTCGGTGTTGATCTTAATTTGATAATACTAGTTACATCAGCACCATCAAATATAGCTTGGAGAATGGCTATTCGTGGAACTTGGGCAAGACATTCAAAGCGATTAAAAGTACCAGTTGTATTTTTCATTGGTATCATACCAGATTATCTTAAACCATTGATTGAAGTTGAAGACACAATGTACAAAGACATAATTGTTGGACGATTCAATGAGTCTTACTCAAATCTTACTCTTAAAACTTTGTCTATGCTCGAATGGGTTGATAAATACTGCAATCTTGTTCCAAAAGTGGTCAAAACCGATGATGATTTGTTTATAAATGTGAACAGACTAATATCCTTTGCAAATGCTCCACAGCAGTTGAATGCGAAGAAAATGATATGGGGTAAGGTGAACAGAAACTGGCCGTCGGTACGTTATAAGTCTTCAAAATATTTTGTACCAATCGAACAGTTTCCTGAGTCAAAATATCCAGAGTATACACGAGGTGCTGTGTATATGTTGTCCACTGATGTTATAAGCGACATGTTGGTGATAGCCCCAACTGAGCCGTATATAGCTCTCGAAGATGTATTTGTGACCGGCGTTCTTGCTGAGAGACTAAACATCGAACGTAAGAACGTTGAAGACTTCTGTGCGCATGATATTAATGATTTGTGTATGGTGGAAAATAAAATAGGCGTTCTTTTGGACGATATAAATCAACAGTTCGAATGCTGGAAAATATTACATAGAGGCTCAAAAAAATGCTACAATTCAGAGTTGATTTGACGTGATAATTATTATTAAAACAGCTATATTTTACCATATAAATTTTAATACTCGAAATGAAATGAATGTAATGCAATATTTATTTTGCGAATACATGTTATTACTAATATTAATAATATTAATAATATATATAATTTATAAATAATTGAATACTTGTTTGTTGTCTATACTAATATTATAAAGAGAAAAGATTTAATTGTTTGTTTTTTTGTGAAAATACTGGATCGATTTGATAAATTTATCACTGTTGGAAAGCCACACTAACCCCGAGTGACATAGGCTATGTGTATATACCACAGGCGAAACCGGGATGGACTGTTAGTTTGACGAGAAAGACGGAAGAATTTTTCGTATCTGATTGTAGATGCTACCTAAGCCGTTAGTTGTAAAAAATAAATAAAATAAAGATGGTCTCACAAGGCATTTTATTCATTCATATGCATCTACCATCTATATAAATATGTAAATTCAAGAAGGCTAGCAACGGAATTGCTATTACAAAACCCTGTCGCTGGATGAGGATACAAAACTATTAATCTATGTCTACAGAGGAAATTAATGGAAACAGTCCCTTTCATTAGCTCACTTTAGCATGCTTTTAAATATGTATGAGATGTAATCAATTTTAAGACTAGAATTATCAAGAAATGAATACTTTATCTATGAGTAATTACATATCATTGCCTGTCTCTCGCAGGGGTAGGCAGAGACTAGAGATTTCCATTGGCTACGATCCTTACATACCTCTCTCGCTTCCTCCACACTCATCACTCTCGTCATACACGCTCGCCGTTTTCTGGTACTCCTATTGTCTCGCTTTCAAAAGGTCTGCGATTTGGTCGTAGTATGATTTACGAGGCTGACCCTGAGTAATTTCTTCCCACATCTTCACTAAATCCAATTCACGATTTTTGCAATTGACCACATTATTTCTCTGAGCAAATCCACAATATGTTCCAAAATGTTCATGATACCTATAGCAGGGGAGCCCAAGCGGGGATTTCGGGATTTACTCGAGCGCGGCAGAATAATATACAGGGGGATACCTTATACCCGGTTAAGTACTTCTACCAAATATTAGCTCCATATATATGATATGAGAGAGAGAGACAGAAAGAGATTTCAAAGCCCAAGAAAATTTATATCACGCAGTTGAACCTATCGGAAGGTCTTAACAATGCAAAGGCAAAAGGTACATACACATTCCTTAGCAAATGAAGACACTTCAAGGTTGTGGGCGCACATTTTAGACTGCACAGGGGGCTTAGCCAAAGTCACGATTTCGAAACGTACGAATATCGACAAGAACAAATGTATGGGATTGACATAAGCAGCTTAAATCACGTGGTCAATCTAATATCAATCAATCATTTAGTTCTTGTCGACTTAACTTAAAATAAGTAACAATTGACGTCAATAAGTGATAAGAATATCCTACATTGAAAATAAACAATTTGAATTTGAATTCGACATTCGTAAGCGTTTTGAAATTGTGACGTTGGCTAAGTCCCCCGTACGTCGTATATTTTATTAACGGTCTATTAATTTAATAACTTATAGGATTTAGAATAGCATAACGTGTCTCATGTGATCGATAGATGGCGTTATATAAAAATGTAAATTCGCCTATTTTGACCCAAATGTAAATTGACGTTTTTGTAGAAAATGCTGTAAATTCGTCTATATTGACTCAAATGTAAATTTACGTTTTTGTAGAAAATGCTGCAGAGGAGTTGCGCTTTGGAAGTGGTATAAGAAATGATTGACGTCTATTAGTGATATAAATATCCTATATTGAGAATAAACAATTTCATTTCATTTTGCAGTATCCTAAAAATCGGTGTCTATGTATCTTGTGTAGTATAGGTATTCTTTAATGTTTGGTATTTAAAAAAAAAATGTTTGGTATTGGTAAATTACAATTGGTTTTTAAGTTTCACTCTGGCCAGCCTGCCAAAAAACCTATATTAGCGGTCAGGCCACTCGACAGAAATGTACTATTAAAAAGCTAATTTCATTATTGTATGCCCGAATCGCAGCCATAGATTGGTGTCTTAGTGCTAACAACTAAAGATGCCGAAGACCGAGCGATGTGTTGACAAAGCAGGCTAGCGGACCGACCGGACGGAGTATTTTATGTAATCTGTGACCAAAGTAAAATCCATAGAACTAGGAACGCGGCTCTCGCAATTTTTTTTTAAATCTATGGTAAAATCCAAAGTGTGCGGTGGCGCAAAAGACCCGGCCTATACAACGTACGAGAGAAGGATTAAACAAATGGTATATTAATGAACCGGAATTAAGCTAAGGCGCTTAGGAACTTAACAGCGGTAATTTATACTCGTATACACACTAGCGTGCAGTTTAGCCGGTCGTGTGAAACTGTATTTTGTAACAATTAGTCAAGGTTGTTGATGAATGAATGAATAAACACTTTATTGCACCAATTGGCTGGTCCAAAATATATATGATAAGGATTTTTGTGTTTTTTCGATAAAATGAACAATTTTAGAGATACCATCTGAAAAATAAACCATATTATATATAGTTTAAAGAAAAACGCAGCAACCCTCTGACAGTTTCGACGACAGAAAATACCTTTTGTTTACATTGTTTGTCCGACTGTCTATCACACCGAAGCGAATTTACGAAAAAAGCAGGATTTAATCTTGCGAATTTCGGATAGTTTTGTAATCACTACATAGTATAAAACAAAGTCGCTTTCCTTGTCCCTATGTCTCTATGTATGCTTAAATCATTAAAACTACGCAATTGATTTTGATACGGTTTTTTAAATAGATAGAGTGATTCAAGAGGAAGATTTTTATGCCCATGCGAAGCTGGGTCTGGTCGCTAGTTGTTTATAAAAACCACAGGTCAAAATCCGGTTATATTAGTGGCCTACTCTGTCAGTTTTTTTCAAGCTGGCTTAAAGACATCTGTCACAGCATAACGACTGCCATCTTCGTCCGACAAATCAGTCTTATTTTCTAATACCATCGTGTGCTTGTGACACGATAGGCCTACTCCAGATTTTTCCATGTTTCCCTATCTCCAGTTAGTCTGGCCTACAAAGCACCTGTCGTCACAGGTCGTTTGACAATCTCTTCGTTTAATGGCCTCTTTTTCGTTTAGCTTTGTTACGTGGAGTCCAAGTAACCACTGAACCACTTCTGCCTCTTCTTCATGGTTGTATTTTCAGCTTAATTATTGGCGCATCTGAATACAGGCCCAACAGTAAGAAAAATTAGAAATGTAACAATAAAATAATACGCTTCGGTGTAACACCCGGCCGTTTAGAAATGGTGTTGGTTCATTATCATTTGAATGTAGACCCAAAGGCTCATTGTTTATTTGACAGCTATATTTTATAAATAAACAATAAGAGAGTCACCCTTAACATAAAGATCTTTGTCACTTCAGATTTTATCAGGTCTGTTATTATTAAATTAGGTGCCAAGGGTTCTGAAACACACAAACATGTGTAGTTATAAATAAAATAAATAAATAAATATAACGGGACAAATCACACAGATTGAGTTAGCCCCAAAGTAAGTTCGAGACTTGTGTTATGGGATACTAACTCAACGATACTATATTTTATAAGATATACATATACAGATAAACATACAAGACCCAGGTCAATCAGAAAACATCGTTTTTCATCTAGACCTGACCGAGGATCGAAAAAATTTAAAAAAAAAGGTCAAAATCATAAGGCTCGATTTAGCTCCGCATAACAGTAACATCCTGGATTTCAAAAGAACCTAGGTAGACCAAGGGACAGACGTCCCGCGTTGTGGTCGTGTAGGTGTGCGTGCACAGTGCCATAAATAAAATATTTGTAAAGCGTCCGCCGCGCAACGAGTAATTCTGTAATTCGTCCCAAGTACCTACGGCCCTTTTGGGACGAAACGCAGAAAATCAAAATTTCATTCTGTAATTCGTCCCATGTTTATAAATGGTACAATCAGTAAAAAAGTGTTAGTGTAGAAATAATAAACATTGAATTTTTCATTAAGAAATGTAATAATCATATAATAGTTACATACAGAAAAGGACTTAAAAAAAGTACTACTAGCTTTTGCCCGCGACTTCGTCCGCGTGACGTTTTATAAAAGAGAGATTTTTGTGTGTGTGGGATAAAGGTAAAAAAATTCTTAATTTTATTATTTTTAAATGAGGTTATAGTATAAGTAGCTTAGTTGAATAATGAATTGTTATTAATTTAAAGATTATTAGTTTATGATAATTTGGTTTGATATAAATTTAGGAAAATACGATCAGTGGAGGCTAACCCTAAAGTACCTATAGGCTTTCATATGGAATTCAGAGGTGAGAATGTGGATATCAGTCGGTATGAAAGTAAAAGTTTGACCATATAAAAACTAAAAACCGGCCAAGTCCGAGTTGGACTCACGCACGAAGAGTTCCGTACAAAATTAACAAAAAATCATCGTAAAGACTTACAACCTACAATTATTTAAACAAAATTTAAAAATTACAAAATAAAATTATAAGATAATTCAAGGGCCGTGAAACGTCAACAGTAATCTACAACAGGAAACTACCTACTAAAGATTTAAACCGTCCAAGAATAGTGAAAAGTTCGCCCGCAAAATTCAATATTTGACACGACCATCAACGACGTCTTAACTCGCTTCCCGTTCCCAGGGGAATGCAGTTTAGATTTTTTCATACAACATTTTTTCCCCGCTAACTTAATACAGCCATAATTAAACTATATTTACTAAGGTGATTTTGTCTGGGATAAAACATTCAGCAATAACATTTTTTTTTCACAATCAATTATATTATACTACCTGTTCCCCGCGGCTCCGCCCCGCGTGGGACTCGGTTATATCGCGCCGAAAAGTAACCTATGTTTGACCTCAGGTCGTCAACTACATCCCTACCAAATTTCATCACAATCGGTCCAGCAGTTTAGCCGTGAAGAGGTGACAGACAGACAGACAGACAGACAGACAGACAGACTTTCGCATTTATAATATTAGTATGGAAGTATGGTTATAGCTATGAACAAAACCACAGCAAAATATTACAATTCTAACGAAATATACAATTATCTTAATTCTTGTCTCACTGACTGTACCAAACGTTGATAGGGTTTAAATTTCCATACAAAAAAAAAAAAATGGGACGAATTGCAGAATGAAATTTTGATAAATTTTGATTTTCTGCGTTTCGTCCCAAATGGGCCGTAGGTACATGGGACGAATTACAGAATTACTCCGCGCAACAGACGCTCCCGTTTCGCAGTCGATTTAGTCTGCCTGGATTTTAGATATGCTATTTGAATTAGGTATATATTATTGTACTTTGACTCTAATCTTATCTTTTGCGTTTCCTATAAACTCGTACTTATCAATAACAGGAGTGCTATAATTATTTAAATATATCAGTTATCAGTGAGCATTCCAAGAGTGCACATTGTGATAGGCAATAATTGTAAAAAATATTTTACTTTTGTCTCAAGTCTTCAATTGATGATATCTTTCCTCTTTCTTATATTTTTTTAGAATATTCATAAGATAATCTTCAAGACTCATGGTTCGCGAGTAGTGATGAAAAACTATCTCTACCTATACGTAAGTGTTAGTCTTAGTTAACAAGTAGTCCTTTTCATTTAAGCGTGTTTTCCAAGCTACATCCTCAACTTCATATTCAGAGCCCAGTGTGTTTTTTAGAAAGCGGCGCGACATTTTCACAAGGAAATCTCACCAGCAGGATCACGATCCATACTCGTACTAGTTAGTGTCAGATTTTTTAGATTGCCTAAAAGTATAACACAGCCTAACGAATGCCTGCTTGCGATAACAGCCTGGTCCATCAGCCTGCATCAGCTTCAGCGGCAATAGTAGGGCCAAAGCACGGGCTAGCTCAAGATGGAAATGTCACTACCAAGTCAAGCCACACTTGCCGTCGCTTGACATGCACGATCTTCACGAACAGGCTATATCGTTAGTGTAACAAGCTTGTTAGTTAATTTAGTAGTTAATGTAGATGTAAATTCAAAATGGTGTTACAGTTAATTTATTCTAACTCCAGTCATCAGTCACACTTATGATAAAAATATGTCACATATAGATAATTTTATTACAGATAAAAATGGAAGACACAAGGCACGCGTATTCTGAAATTTATATATGAAATAGAGAAAGTGTAACGATAAATTTGATGAATAGATAAGAAAATCGAGAATAGAAGAATGGAAAGTTATGAAAAAATAACTATTATTCCTCCTCCATGTGAGATGAGTGAGAGAGACAATTCGAGAAGTAGATACCAAGATCGTCAACGAAATCATTTTCAAAGTCAAAGTTCTAAGAGGAGTCGAACAGATGACACATCTACTTCAAAAGATGAGGTTAAATATGCAAAAATGGAGCCTACCAGAAGTGAGAGGATGTCCAACAATGATTTGACGGATTTACACGTAGCTATAATGACTAGTAATGGTGCAGATTTAAGTAAAAAAGAACTTAAAAATATTCAAGAAACTATTGAAAAACTGCAAGCAGATTACAATTATGAGAGCAGTGATGGCACCTTCATTGCTTTTGCGGCCAGAGCTATTATCGACAAGGGAGTATTAAAATATGTGTGCCAGAATAGACTTAGTAAAGATTGGCTCCAATCTAAAATATCAACATGGGACAACAAAGCTTTGGGACTGAAACTAGTGTTACAAAAAGATATGCCAAACAAAACAAAATGTGAGATTTACATTCCTTCTAACATACCTCGAAGTAAACTGAAGAAGATTATACAAAACATGAACCCCAATGCAGGAGTTAATAATTGGACCTTTGATTTCGACAGTTCATCCAAATATGAATCTGGCTTTAAATTTATAGCATGGATACCTAATGAACTAATGCCTGGTATTATGGAACAAGGTATCGAATACGGGAGTGGGAAAGTGAAGCCAACTGTGTTGATTGAACAAGATGAACAAACAGTAGCTGTTCCTTCACCAAATATTGATCTTGATTCGGCTGGGCCATCAGGTACATATCAATTTATTAATATTGTTTAGTTTAGGTCCTATACACTGTGGTCTTACATTATACAAGCGATCTATTCTATTATATCTATTTTTTTAAGAGAAAGACTTTAAGAAAGATTGTACAGATGCCATTGTTTATTTTGACTGAGTTGTTAATTTAATCAATGACCATATGAAAAATCCGATCTATTCTCTCTAAAATTTTTGTATTTTAGATGACATGTCAAATAATTGATGTTCATCATCTGCATTGTTTATTACACTTAGCAATAATAAATACGTATGTAAAACTAATCATACTAGTAATGGTGACATTTCGGCCTTTGCATCGATTATTCTCTTTACAAATAGAACCGCGGATTAAAAAAAAAATTGCCTCGGTAGAAAGACCGCGCGCGATTCCAAATTCTTTGAATAAAACAGAATGTTTTATAACTATTTAACTCCAAACATCTAGAAATGGACAAAAAGATGTAATATAATTTCAGCGGAATCACTAACCGCAATAAAAATGGATTTCTGCAACATCAGGGGGCTTCGCGCCAATCTGAACGTAGTCCACCAACACCTTGAAACCACGCAGCCTACTCTATTTTTCTTGACGGAGACGAAGATATCCTCCCCGGGTGATGCAACAAATCTTTATTACCCTGGATACAAGTTGGAGCACAATTTTGTGAGTAATGCCGGGGTATGCTTGTATGTCCGGGAGGATATCTGCTGTCGCCGCCTTCTCGACCTTGAAGACAAAAGGCTGTCTTCACTATGGGCGCGCGTAGATCATGGAGCTCATCCCCGTATTTACGCGTGCGTATACAGACCTCATAATGCCTGCTCTGATACTATCCGATTATTCCAACACCTTCATTCATCGACTGAAAAAGTACTGAAGCAAATTCCCTCTGCGGAGTTAGTTATTTTAGGGGATTTCAATGCCCATCATAAGGAGTGGCTTGGCTCCTGGAGGACTAACTTCGCGGGTAACCGTTTGCGGAAATTCGCTTTAGATCATGGATTATCTCAACTAGTTCAATCAAAGACAAGGATACCAGAAATCGAGTATCATAGAAGTTCAACGCTGGACCTTCTGCTAACTTCACGCCCTGATAATTACACAGTAGTAGTAGAGGCCCCACTCGGTACTTCAGACCACTGCATTATTAGAACTTTAGTGCATTTGGCACTACCGCCACTAAAAACCTCCAAGCCATGCCCGACTTTGCCTAAATTTTCTTCTGCAATTGATAGTCAAAGTAAGTGTAAAAAATGTCAGTTTAATGATAAGTCTTTTCTTTCCTAATTAAGCAACGAAACCTTCTGACTAGGAAGGCTGAGACTACGCAGGTCCTTGACGGAAAAAAAATACCGCTTGTAGCGATTCCTATTCCACTAAATTTCTGATGAAACCGTATAATACTTTAATATTACTAAGACGTAGTAGAATTTAGTTTACAAATCATTTTGAAAAATTCAAATGGCATGACACCTGTGATATTTTATTTATATACTTTTAAAATAACGAATATGCCGAAGACTTTTAAATAACAAATTAAATTCAAAATTTTAGAAAAAAAATCCGTCAAATACTGTGCATGATTTTATCAAAATATAAGGATTTTACCAAACAAACACAATGCTATTTTTCACTACTGTTTGCTCCTAACATTGGTATAGTTTACAATTTTAATATCTTACCTACTTTGATCATCAAGCATTATTTCAGTTGTATCCACTTGAAGTAATTAAAATTCAAATTTATGCGGTACAAAATAAGATTTAGTATTATTTGTATAACCGTCTATATACTTGCCTGACATCAGTCTCTTTGGAAAATGTGTTTCACAAACTTTAAATAAAATAGCCTGGCAGTATTGAATACTTTACCACTCTACCTCGCCTTTATCGCCTTTATCGACTACCTTGCGAAAGCCTTGAAACAACAAAGTGTTCCACATACATATATAAATATAATCAAAGACATATACAGCAAAAGTACGAGTCGGGTCAAACTAGACCGAATAGGACCTATAATAAAAATAAGAAAGGGCGTGAAACAAGGAGACCCACTCTCCCCAAAGATCTTTATAGCAGTCCTACAACACATAATGAAGGATCTAGACTGGACAAGATATGGACTCTACATAAATGGAAAATACTTGACAAACCTCAGATTTGCAGACGACATAATACTGTTTTCGGAAAACCCAGCGCAACTAGAAGAAATGATAAACGAACTGAGCAATGTGAGTGAAAGTATCGGTCTTCGTTTAAATATAACAAAAACAAAAGTGGTCTCAAACCGATCACAGGAACCCATCACATTCAATCAAACTCAACTCGAATACGTAGATAGCTACATATATCTGGGAAAACAAGTATCTTTTAAGAACTCTAGACAAGAAGATGAGGTGGAGAGAAGGATAAACATCGCTTGGAGGAAATACTGGAGTCTTAAAGAAATATTTAAATCCAGACTGCCCCTGAAACTTAAAAAGAAAGTAATGGATTCCTGTATACTACCTAGCCTAACATACGGCGCACAGACATGGACATTCAGCAATAAAATCAAACAAAAAATACAAACATGCCAGCGTTCCATGGAAAGGAGTATCTTAAACATAAAACTTAAAGACAGGCAGAAATGTATAGAAACCCGAAGAAAACACAGGTCATAGACGCTCTTCAACACTCACAACATTTAAAATGGAAATGGGCAGGTCATGTGGCACGTGCACCAAAGGAGAGATGGACAAAGAGAGTCACTACATGGGCAGGCCCAAATAACCGCAGAAACAGGGGGCGCCCCAGAGATAGATGGGTCGACGACATTAAAAAAGTGGCCGGAAACGACTGGCAAAGGAGAGCAGAGGACAGACCAGCATGGAGACTATTGGAGGAGGCCTATACCCAAAAAACGGGGCCTTAACTAAGGAGAGATGAATGTTTTTTTTTTTTTTTAGTGTACATATCTTTTTATATTTTTTTTTTTCTCTTGTAAAGTTAAGGAAATAAAAAAGGCTTTATTATTATTATTATTGAATACTTTTGTTTGTTTGTTTTTTAAATCACCGGGAGTAGACAGGGTAGAGTAGCATAAAAGGCATTTTAATCCCACAGCTATCGAAGGCAACAATAAAATTCATAACATTAAAAGGTAGAGCCGAGTACCTTATTATTGTCATAAATATTATAATGAAATAAAAACATACTGTTATTGATTATTATGTTTCAGGGTATTGTGACGCTGAAGAGGATTATAAAGGACAACATTTGAAGTCTGAGAAAAGTAGACAAAGAAACAACGATAGAGACTTTGTGCAGCAAGGGTCATCTACAATGAGCGATTCAGTAAGACAACGTGACGTAAGTGAAGAAAGGCGACGACAGATGAAACCGCTAGGTTAGTGTGCATCTTAGGTCAAAATAAGTATTAGGTAATTAAAAAATAATACAAAATATCTCGAAAGTTCTAAAGTAGATAGACGCACTGATATAGATTCCCTTGAAGTCGACAAGAAATTTCCCAAGAATACTCGTATATAAGGTGCACTCAAATCAACTGCAAATATTTTAAGGGCAGATTTAAACCTCTAAACTAAACAACTTTCCCAAATATGCTTATATCAAAATACGAAAAAAAAATTTTGACCTCACATAGGTACAAATTGAGAATCAGCTGATCTGGTTTAGTATGGAGAGTGAAAAAAAAATTCGTATTTCGACATAAGTTTATATGGAAAAGTTGTTCTGTATAATAGTCTGTATCTGCCCTTAAAATATTTGCAGTTGATTTGTGTCCACCTAATATACGTATCATCATCATTTCGAAGGTGTCTCAGTTAATCGACCTCTCGACCTCTGACGTAGTTTCTTTAACGACTGTCAGATTATTTACGACTTAACGTACCTCCGGAAGCACGGAAACATCTTTATTATCATACTAGCAGTCCACTCCGGCTTCGCCCGTGGTACGTACATGGCTTATGTCACTCGGGGATAGTGTGGCTTTCAAACAGTGAAAGTATTTTTCAAATAGTTTCGAAGCCTATTCGATACAAACAAGCAAACAATCAAATCTTTCCTCTTTATTATATTATAAATATAGAGAATCAAGTGATTCACGTCTACATTGTCCTTGCCAATCTGGAAACAACTAAACAAAGTATGCTATCCATGGGAATAGAACCCATGACTAGGTCTACAGGCCACTGAACCACGGAGGCAAATTAATTTTTGTGATGAAATTTATATCAATGAATCTAATTAAAATTTTGCAGATGATACCAGAAATGTAGATGAATATACAGCTTTCCTGCGATATACGAGAGACCAGGATAATTTGCCAGATTACGTTACCAAAAAGTGCACACTTGCTGAAAAGGCAATCGGTATTAAAGTTACTGAACAGCATTTAGTACTAGAATTGATTGCAAGTTTATTTGAAGTCCGTATCAAAAGAGATCTGTTGCATGACACTCCAAGAACTTTGAAGGATTTAAAAATTGCAATTCAACGTTATAAATATTGCCATCTTTGTGGTAAAATTGGTCACGTACCAAAGTCTTGTTGGAGTGACAAGAATCGTCATCGTGGAAGCAGAGATCGGGATGTTGATTCTTGAATTACTGTTAATTATTTGTTAATAATATTCATACTTAGTATAATGAAATGAAATGGGTACCGAATTGATTTTATTCAGAAACTAGCGCCTCGCCCAAGCTTCCCATGGCATAAAAACCTTCCTCATAAATCACTCTATCTATTTAAAAAAAACACATCACAATCCGTTGCGTAGTTTTAAAGAATTAAGCATACATAGGGACAGAGAAAGCGACTTTATTTTTAAACGGTTTTATTTAGCTCACCCCGTTTGTTGTACTATGTAGTGAAGTTAGTGAAGATATAGTTAAGAAATATGCTTAAGCATTTATTTTCCGATTAAGATTGGTCAGCATTACGGGAATGTTTGAGCCGGGAAGTCGATCAGGTTCTTAGATTTGTATTTTTTAATTGTAGTTTTTTTTTGTAGTATTTAAGTTTGTTTTAGTTTTATGGTAAAATAATTATTGTTAATTGGGTAAGCTTAGTTAAAAAAAATGATTTTTTTTATATTTTTAACTGAAAATTTAGAATATTTTAGGAAACCAATTTGATTTTTTTTGGCTTGGCGAATCTACCCATACAAAATTTGAAAAGTGGACATTTGGGCCGCGGCCCAGTTTTTGCGCAGTCCAGATGTCCCATAACCCGAATTATTATTATTAGTTTTATATGAATTTTTAAAGTTTTATAGTCCATGACGTCATTTTACTAGACGATGTTACCATTATATAGTAAAGTGCCACAGTGTGGTCACAATAAAAACGAACGTGCCTTTTATTTTACAATAATTTTACGGCCCTGGAAACAAGTCCATTAAGGCCTTTCTTGAAATTTTAAGCTTCTTCAGTCCTACTTTAATCAAGTCAAAAACGTCAAGTCAGTAATCTATCCCATCCCAGTCAAATAAGTCTATAGTCAGAGTCAGGTGGCTTAATAACATCTCTTAAAACCATGCAAGGACGAGTGAGTAAGCGAGACAGCGTAATACATGATGTAAGGCGACATCTCCCTTACTCAATCGTTCTTGCATGGTTTTAAGAGATGGTAGTAACCCCCTGGGTTATTACTGTCTCTTAAAACAATGCAAGATCCAGTGAGTAAGCGAGACAGCGCAATACATCATGTAAGGCGACATCTCGCTTACTCACTGAATAGACAACTGGATAGATGGTAGTAGGCCACCAGGGGGGTTACTATAGTCTCTTAAAACCATAACATTGAAAGATTGACTTGACATGTATAACGTAGGTGGAATTTACTAATTACTTAAGGTATGTGTGAGGAGAGAAGATAAATCCAGGTTTCAGCGAATCGCACAATATTTATTATTTGTACTTTACAAAAGGTTAGACTCTTAAAGATAACCGTTAATGAGAGATTATAGGGGTCGTGAGATCAAAGTAGGCACGAAATCCAGTCAGGCAGCCGCTATGAAATAGCCAGCCACTTAACTTGAGATGGTGAGGTCAGCCGAAAGAGGTCTTCTAGTAGACGCGCGCAGCCTTATATATGGCCGTCGGGGGTGATGCGGTGCGGGGCAGCGAGGAAGGACCGCCGTAGGAGAATGCGCGACGTCACACATGACATTGACAGATCATAAGTTTTTTTTTTTAATTTGTTCGTTTTTACGGTCCTAATCATAGTCGGAATCTGAAGTGTGGACACGCACACACTTAGGATACGAATTAAAGCGTAGACGCAGCTTTTTTTGTGTAATGACGTCATTTAGGTGTCGAATGAATGTTACAACTTTCACGGCATTTTTGAATATTTTACCGCAATCAATGTACTTTTCTTGTCGAAAATACAAAAATATGGTATGAAATCAAAATATCTCGAAATGGTTTTCGTATTTTAGTGTCTTAAAAAAATTTAGCATACCCAATTGTTTTAAATATGAATTATATATTTTGTGCGATAATTCTTGATATATCATGTACATTTTTATTTTATGAAAATTTTATTGCTAATTATGATTATAGATTTTGTTTTTGTGTTATTTGATTTCATTAGAACAACTGAACTGCATAAGAGTATGACGTCGATATGGAGAAGAATTAGAAGTTTAGTCCAGTAAGAACCACCATCCAGACTAAAATTAGTTTTGAAGTTCATATCCATATATGAACATGGAATTATAGATGCTACAGAGATATAGATTAAATCTATAGATTAACTAGCTTTCACCCGCAACACCGCCCGTGTGAATTCCCCTCGGGAACAGTGCTTTCTTTCCGGGATGAGAGGTATATGCAATACTTTTAGCTATGTGTATGCAAATTTCAGGAGGATTGGTTCAGTAGATAGGGCATGAAGAGGTAACAAACAAATAAATAAGCAAATGCGATTACTCATTCATTCATCCATTAAAATCTCATTCTTTCATTTCATACACTCATTAGTAATGTCCATTTATCCATTCATTCACTCATTCACTTACACACTCTCCACCATTTACTTTACTTGTAAAGCTGATTATATACTTAATTGGAGCGAGTGAGACCTGGCGACCCGTAACACAGGATCTTCGGAACCTAGCACGGGCAACAGTTCTTCGCAATATAACTGTGTAATTCTATTTATATGTAATCTAATTATATGTACTTTTGTGAAGGAAAATAAATAAACATTTATTATTATTATTATTAAATATACAAACTCACTTTCGCATATATAATATTAGTTGGAATATTTCGGAGCAACGTCTTCGAATTTCATTAAATATGTATTACGAATAATAATAAGCAAATATATCTCAGATTAGATGAATGAATGAATGATTAGCTTGCTTCACAGCAGTATGCGAGTATTTTGTTTGATAAAATAACAGAAAAGGCGAAACCTGTACAGATGTGCGGAGAAAAAATACGAAGGCTTTACGTGACCAAAATGAAATATGTATTGCGATACGTGATTTGTGTAACAGATAATTTCACACCACACTTTAGCAGTATTATACTTACCCGACCGCGCCAGACGGGTCATGTTTTTGACAGTATTTATGTATAATTGTTTGGCACAAACTGCAACCTAAACGGCTCAATGGTTTTTAGATGCAGAGGTGTAGTTAGATTCGTATTTACTCTAAAACTGACACTGGGTATATCAAAATAATAATGATAAAAAAATGGCGGATTGTTGGCGCCAAATTCATATGATTGGCATTTGAATTTTAGTTATTTCCGTCGGATATATATTTTTTAGGCTGAGTTGCACCAACTTACTTTAACAATAACTGTGTAGTCAAAGTACCGGTTAGGTGACAAATGGGTTGCACCATTTTGACAATCGTAAAAATACGTCATAACTTTTACACCAACCGTAACCGCCCAAACTTGACCGGTTAGCGCTATTGTTATTGTCAACTTATCTGTGAGACGGGTCGAATAACCTCCACGGATGTCATTATACTTGTAACCCTGGTAACTTACTATAATCCAAAATACGACGGTGCAACCTATGTTGCTACAACGGTTATAGTTAGCAGTAGGTAATGTTACTGTTACATTTGACTTTAACTGTTACGATAACTGGTACTTTGATGCAACTCGCCCTTAATTTTCTTGTTCGATTATTTATAATTTTTTTATGTCAATAGCACTCAAATTATGCGCACTTATTATTGTTTTACAATTACGGCAGTCAAGTGCTTGGACGTGAATAATGAATGGTCGTCACTGTAGCCTATTTACACTCGTGGTACTTTTATCAATAAACCTTTACGTTACGCCACAGTATCCATAGTAATTTAGTTGCCTTACACACCCTAAAAACTGGAATATAGCATCTATGGCACAGGCTTGTTTCGTCGATAAAAAATTGATAAATCCTTCCAGCAAACAGTACAATACATAGCAATATTCAAAAGCAATATAATTATACATATCAGCAATTGCGTTATACATAGCAGTTAAATAAAAAAGCAACATAAGCAGCAGTCGTTAGGTCGTTACATTGCGGAAGTCAAAGTTACAAGCACTTAAGGTGATACCTCGGTGAACACTAGCGCCACCGTCATTTAAAATTCATTATTCACTGAAAACACAAGTTATCAAAAATCCCTCTACTGTAATTATGATTCTGGATCTGAAGTTAATTTTAATCATATTCAATTATTAAATTATAGTTCCATATAGTTACAAATTGCAAAACTGCTAAAAGTGGCCGTTTCAAGTAATAATGCAATTTGTAACTATAGGGAATTACAATTTAATATGTTTAAAATTAACTTCAGATTCAGAACCATAATTACAGCAGAGGGATTTTTGATAACTTGTATTTTCAGTGAGTAATGATTTTTAAATGACGGTGGCGCTAGTGTTCACCTTAACAAATTAAAATAAGGAAGCACGCAAAGTAATTTGGTAGTGCTTATGTTATATGCCTTTAGGCAGCCTGAAAAATCTGTCAGTGTTGGCCACTAACACACCCGGATCATGTACCTGTGGGTTTGTAAAACATAGGTTTATAGCGTACCCTGGGCTCTGAGGCGTAAGCTGAAAAAGCAACCGGAAAACACGCTCGGACGAAGATAATGAAGAGCAACATAAATAACAGCAAATATACTTGTCAAGGTATCGTTATCCCAGGTAACGTTAATTAAGATGAAAATAACGTTAATATTAAAGTTATTGGGTAAGAAAACCTTCGAGAAATTATTCTCAACACTATTTTAAAGACACTAGAATCTATACATGTTGGCGCCGTGCAATTGTGCATCATTTAGGTATCTGACCGTAAAACAACTTTTTTTCACCGCGTAGCTATTTTGAATCTTTATGGAATACTTGCATGAAAAAAGTATGAAGTACGGTTCTAAGATCAAAATTAATGATTACATCAACAGATATTTTTCATTTTTTTTAAACCCAACAAAAAAAAATAGCATAAAAGCTTTATCCAGAAATAGTTTCGTCGCAAACTATAATCGCACTCTACTCGGTTTTATTCTTCGGGCTTTTATTTTATTTAGACTCCTCCTTAGAAACCTTTACAAAAGTGTCAAAAGTGGCCGTTTTTAGTAGTTTCTACAAAGAAAACTAAAGCAAAAGCTATTTCAATGACTTCCGAGGTTCTAATGTAAGTTAAGGATACTAGCAAAAAAGTATATTTGAAAAGCTCACTTACAGAAAGAGAAATTATTTTTTAGGGAAGTGACGCTAGTGAGATCCAAGGTAATATTTTTCAGATGTATAACGGCCATTCTTAATTTTGGTATTCTTAGTCTAATTACCACAACCCTTTTAATTTTTTGAACTTATTCATGAAATATGACTGTAGACAGAATGAATATGAATCAATTGTGAATTGAATCGTATTGGCATTTATTTAGCTTATGTAGTATCCAAGTTATCGGTATCTAAAATATTTGATGGTTGTGACAATTAGAAATTATAATTTTACCTCATCCCGGTATTTAGAAACTTGAATTTTTCCATATAAGTATATTGAATAATGACCGCTTATGTATTTAAATAAGATATTTACATATTATATATTAATTTTGTTAAGAAACTATCATATAAAACGCAACAATTCGACATTATAATTAGTTTATAATTGTTATAGTTTGCTTAAATCTAACGGAAATAACAGCTGTTTTGGTTTTTAATTGACGGTGGCGCTAGTGTTCACCGAGGTATCACCTTAAATAACAGCTGTTATATACTTATTATTAAACAACAGCAGCGATGGCAATTAGAAAAGTTCTCTTGTGGCTCTTAGAGATAAACATGATTTTCCAAAAAAAAAGCTACTTAATAAACAGAATTCTCATAAAGACACATCATAATCCATAGAGCCCAGAAATCTGCTTTATTTTCAATAAACAAGAATAAGTTAACAATAACTCATAAGTTTTTTAAACAAGGCTACATGAATTAGAAAAATCGAAAACCAAAGTCATGGCAATTGGATACTTAGGTCTCTAATTGGCGATTACTCGACACAGCCCACAACCACACTCGACGAGTACCTCGACAACACAGACGGCTCGGGACCTGTGCTATAGTGATGTGCCAGAGATTCTTATTTAGGGATGTGCGCCCTCGATTGCAAGTGGTTTTGGCAATTATTGTCCAAGGTCGGACACGTCTTTATTTGATAATTTTGACTAAGAAAGTACTAGTAACTTGTTGTATTTTTGATATGTTGTTAAATATATATTCTTTAATATAAAAATCCATCTAAAATAACTAAAACTCTTTCTCTGAATAAGTATTAGACAAGTTTCCAAACTGGGAGAGCGCGTGGACGCGTCGTGGTAATTTAAGAACAATGTTTTGAAAAAATAATTCTGTTATACTATGCAATATAGAGATATTTTTTAAAGTGCTACACATAGAAATAGTTGTTAGCTACTTTACAAAAAAAACAGCACATAATATTATTATGTTTACATGAAAATTTTGCACTGGACGCTCTAAATTAAGCCTTCTGAGAATAGCCGATAAATGTATCAATAGTAATTAAAAGATATCAACATACAAGTGCTGGTTTCTATTAAAATAATCATGGCCATTGAAGTGTTACCTAAATAAAGTGATAATACCTTTCCAAGTATTCATTTACTATCAATGTTAAGAGCGTTTGCGCAGTCCAGTGTTGCTCCAAATACATAACCATATTTTTTTTTAATAGCGTCACTGGGCAGCGAACGGTGCTCTGGTGACGAGGCCAAGATCCTCTTTGAATCGCTGAGCTATCGCTTGTAAGATAGACAGTTAGTACTTACTTTGACACCATAGCTATCCATCGTTCTCTGCCACTTCCTGCCAGTCGGCTTTTGAAAGGGCTTTCAGGCTTCATCAACTCAATGGTATCTACACACGATCCGAATATTACATTTATATAGGTAAAAATAAGGGTTCGAAGTTTTAATGGCTTGGGCACGTGGGACGATGGGAGTGGATTAGGCAGTCAAGATAGCGTGCACAAGATGACCAAGTGGAAAATAGGTAATAATTTGACATATTTATTAAAAATTGCTCAGAGTCTTGTAGATTCTGATGAACTCTTATCTAAAATACATTTATGTGTACCATTAAGACAAAGGAGAAAGTACACCCCTTTGTATGTCCCTATTGCGAGTTGTAATTATAGAAAACAGTCATACATCCTGAGAGCCTGTCAGTTATATAATAATGTTGCACATGACCTTGATTTGGATTTGTTTAATTCCACTGTTAATTACTTAAAGTCTGTATCCTACAAATTATACTTTGGCACGTAACGTGTATGTGGTATATACTTGCAAAATGTCTGTATGTCTACATAGATTTTCATCACTCAATTAGGTGTCATGTTCAACCGACCATGCACTACCTGCATTTTGCATAGATGTATTTATTTTTCTATTAGATATTTGTGTTAATGGTATCTAAGTTCTATTGTTAGTTTCTGTAAGTGAAAACTTGTAATTGGCCATATTTACTTCTACCGTATGTTCTATCATTGTAAAATTAGCTGTAAGTTTTCCATAAATATAAAAATAAAATATAAATAAAATAAAATTTTATTTAACTGATGAGCTCGAGTATCATGCGAGGCCAGGCTTTGGTCGTCACTGGTGGCATTTCCGAATGGCTGATGGGGCAGAAAGGTTCTCGAATGGTGAACCACGCATCGGCAAGTGCAGCTTCGGACTCCCACCGACCAGATGTTCACATGAAGAAGGTCGCAGGCAGGTGTTGAATGCAGGCCGTTTCCAACCGGTCGTACTGGAAATCCTTGGTGGAGGCCTAAGTTTAGCTGAGGACAGGTTGCGGCTGAAAATGATGACCGTAAGGAGCATTTCTACATTGAACTCCCTCTTAAATTTTTTTTAGAAATAACGCTTCCTGTAAAATAAGTTGCGATGCGGATTGTACTGCACACACCTCCTTAACTACTTATGTGTAATTCCGTATGACAGTACCACTTTATTATTGTGTTGTATTTCTATGTGTTACCTTGTAGTTAAAAGATTAAAAACTGTATTTTAATCTTTTAAAAAAAGCACGATTTCACTAGATGGAAAAATAATCATTGCTTCGACAAAACTGCTAGCGGCGGGAAAACAATAACCCATAACGTTACGTGGCCCTCAGTGACCGCTTTAGTGGTCCGCTTTAGCATTATCTGCAACGGTGAGTACGTGATTGTCAAACCAGCTGAGGATTTTATTATACAGTTATTAATTTAAATAATCGATAACGGTGAGTTAAAAAAAATCCTTACTTTGAATTTTTTCTATAAAATACCCAAATAAGATTTCGGTTTCCAAGAAACCACTTCTTAACGTCCGCTTTATACGGTCATTTAAATAAATATTTAGTAATAAAGACTTATCGTTATGTCAAACTAGGGTGGGTTGCACCAAAGTACCAGTTATCGTAACAGTTAAAGTCAAATGTAACAGTAACATTACTGCTAACTAAAACCGTTGAAGCGACGTCCGTGGAGGTTATTCGACCTGTCTGACAGATAAGTTGACAATAACAATAGCGCTAACTGGTCAAGTTTGGGCGTTTAAGGTTAGTGTAAAAGTTATGACGTATTTTGACGATTGACAAAATGGTGCAACCCATTTTTCACCTAACCGGTACTTTGAATACACAGTTATTGTTATAGTAAGTTGGTGCAACCCAGCCGCTTGTACTGTTTGCTTTAATAAAGCTTATCACCACTCAATGATATGTGTCGGCTAAGGTATCCTACAATTTATATAAGGTGAATTTAAATCAACTGCAAATATTTTAATGGCAGATTCAGACCACTAAACTGAACAACTTTCCCAAATAAACATATGTTAAATACGAAAAAAAAATTTTGACCTCCCATACAAATTGAGAATCAGCTGATCTAGTTTAGTATGGAGAGTGAAAAATAGAATTTTATATTTCTTTATAAGTTTATTCGGAAAAGTTGTTCAGTATAGTGGTCTGTATCTGCCCTTAAAATATTTGTAGTTGATTTGTGTTCACCTTATATACGTAACTCCTCCTAATGTCGAGCTTTTCTCTTCTAATCTTTTGACAGCACGGAAAAGAGAAAGCATTTAGCAGTATTAACCAAGTCATCGTTTTATTAATGAGTTTTTTAATTACATACATACATATAATCACGTTTTTATCCCATACGGGGTAGACAGAGCCTAGAGCCATAAGGCCACGTTTAGCATAATGGTAGTCGAATCGCCTATGTCATGATTCCCCATTCAGCGATTCCCTCTTTTTCTTTAATTAAATTCATTAATACATATTTCTAAATAAATATATAATTGAGCTAGCCCCAAAGTAAGTTCAAAACTTGTGTTGGATACAAACTCAACGATACATTATATAATAAACTAGCAACTCGTCCCGGCTTCGAAGGGCATTAAAACCTTCCTCTTGAATCACTATATCTATTAAATAAATCGCATCAAAATCTGTTGCGTAGTTTTAATGATTTAAGCATACAAAGGGATATAGGGACAGAGAAAGCGACTTTGTTTTCTACTAAGTAGTGATACAAATATTTCTATTTTCTTCTATTACAGTTAGGATGAGGACGTAATGGTGCGACGACGTCCGCATTCTTCAGCCCTGATCACAGCCGTTGCACTTCTGCTCATGTTTTGGCTAGTTTGTCAACCTCTTCCACCAGAACCTTCTTCTCTACCACTACCTTCTGCTTCAGAACAATCATTTCAAATACAAAAAAAGCAAGCTTCATCTCAAGACGTAATATCTATCTCTTCAACTGTAACCGTCTCAGTGCCATTAGTTCAATCTGGAAATGGTTATGAAAGGAATCATTCAGAATTGTGTCCATCTTTTGGATCAACGCTGCAGTTAATAATACTTGTGACCTCAGCACCTTCTCATACAGAATCAAGAAAAGCAATCAGATTGACTTGGGGACATTACGCGATGCGATCGGATATCGCTTTGGCCTTTTTCATTGGAATTCCATCAGATTCTTTGAGATCTGAAATTGAAGAGGAGGATTTGTTATATGGTGATATCATAATTGGCAGATTTATTGACACTTATTCTAATCTAACACTCAAAAGTATGTCGATGCTCCAATTTTTTTTTTTTTTTTTTTTTTTTTTTTTTAATATATATTAAATATATATAGGGACAAATCACAAAGATTGAGTTAGCCCCAAAGTAAGTTCGAGACTTGTGTTATGGGATACTAACTCAACGATACTATATTTTATAACAAATAAATATATATATATATATAAACATCCAAGACCCAGGTCAATCAGAAAAATATCATTTTTCATCTTGACCTGACCGGGGATCGAACCCGGGACCTCCTGAGTAGCGGTCAGGCATGTTAACCATTACGCCACGGAGGTCGTCAATGGGTGGATACTTACTGTCATCGAGCTCCAAGAATTTTGAAAACTGATGATGACATGTTCATAAATGTACCGAAGTTAATAGATTTTATAAAACATCCATCACGGATAAACACGACGAGAACAATATGGGGGAAGGTGATGAAAAAATCGCTGCCAAAGCGCTTGATCAGCTCGAAATACTATGTTTCAAAACAGGAGTTTTCTGATAAGGTATACCCAGATTTTACAACAGGTCCTGCTTATTTGATGACAAAAGATGTTATAAAAGATATTCTAACTGCAGCTACTACTGAATCATATCTTAGACTTGAAGATGTATTTATTACTGGTATTATTGCTAATAAATTAGGTATCAAGAGGCAGCATGCTGCAGAGTTTTATAATAGGAAGGTAACAGATGCGTGCATGATAAAGAAAGGCATAGCTATTCATAAGGTTAAGTTCCATGAGCAATTTGATATGTGGAGAAAATTACAAGATGGAATGAAAAAATGTGCAAATTAGAGTAATTATGGACTATTAATTAGGGTGGTTAATTTTTAAACGATTATTATGGAAAATATTTCACTGATAGCACTAGTAGTTAACTCACATTCTTATTGTGGCGATTTCAAACATATTTATTTATTTATTTATTCAACGTTAATTGTACAAAATACAAAATGTAAAGCACAATAGGCGGACTTAATGCTAAAAGGTTATATATTATCTTATTCAAATGCGATATTTTTTGTATTAATTTTGAAAGTAAAAAAAAATTGCGTCCCTTCAAAAGAGACCGCGCGCGATTCGAAATTCTATGGCTATTAATAGCCGTCCTGTGTCCGCTAACGTGTTAAAGGCAAAGAAGTTCGAATCGCGCGCGGTCTCTCTACCAATTTTTTTTTTAATCTATGGTTAAAGGTAATGGAGGCCAGTTGACAGTCACTTTGTGCTAACCAATGCCACCATATCTAGGGGAATATTATTACCAGTAAGAAAAATAAATAAATATTTTACACTTTTTCAATAAAGGCTATTTGATTGCTTTTAAAAAACTGTCTAATATTGTCAAAGAAGTTCGAATCGGTCTCTCTAATTTTTTTTTTAATCTATGTATATTGTAGATTATTAGGAGGCTTACACAATATATATTTTAGTAATATTTTTGCACCTCAAATAAGTTACATTGACGTCAATAAGTGATAAGAATAACCTATATTGAAAATAAACAATTGGAATTTGAGTATCTTAATAAAAAATCGATGAAATTTTAAATTATCATTTTATCATGGAAATGAGAACCCCGTGACGTCACAAACATGACAAAACTTTGTTGAACTCATTCTTGACATTCATGCTGTTCATTTCTTTGTTTATTTACATTCGTTGTGCATCTAACCTAGAAAATCCGCAACCAAAGCAAAGCCATTAAAATTTTATATTTGAAACTGTGAGTAATAAAATGCCTCATAAGTGGTGTGTTGAGGCACATTGTTTCACACAAACAATTCAAACTTAACTCCAGAGAAATTGTTTTAAGTTTTCCAAAAAATGAACGAATGTTTGTGAATGATTTTTACAACTTACAATTTTATTGTTATACAAATTCGAAAAAAATATTGTCTGTAAGGATAACTACAGAATCACTAATCACTATCACTACCACTACTTAGTATAAAACAATCGCTTTCTCTGTCCCTATGTTCCTATGTATGCTTAAATCTTTAAAACTACGCAACGGATTTTGATGCGGTTTTTTAATAGATTGAGTGATTCAAGAGGAAGGTTTTTATGCCCATGCGAAGCCGGGGTGGGTCGCTAGTATTTTTAATAAATAAATAAATATATATATATATATATATAGGGACAAATCACACAGATTGAGTTAGTCCTAAAGTAAGTTCGAGACTTGTGTTGTCACACAAATGCCTAAGTATATAGATAAACATCCAAGACCCAGGTCAATCAGAAAAATATCATTTTTCATCTTGACCTGACCGGGGATCGAACCCGGGAGCTCCTGAGTAGCGGTCAGGCATATTAACCATTACGCCACGGAGGTCGTCTAATAAGTCTTAAATACAGTCAAATATGGAGCTAAACGGAACACACCTTAGTCAGACCGTTCGATCATATGCTCTGGTGAACTTAGTACCGTCCAACTATAAGTGATGACCGTAGTTTTCAAAACACCGATATCGAATAAATGCAAAGAAAACTTAGAACTTTAGGAAAAACTGAATAAGGGTCATGAATCCTTAAAAAAAAAAACTGTCAGAATAATACTATTTGAAATCTGATTTACCATGTTGGTTTTAGATTAAGATTTAACTCATTCTCGTCTCGTGTATATGTTAACAAGTAAATGAGAGATAGGTGGGGGGGTTTCTCTGACAGCAGCCGGTGTGACTGCGGCGCAGTGTATGCAGTCGATGGCTCACCTTCTGTCGTGCCCTAGCTGCCCTGTCTCCTGCATAATGGGGGACTTGAACGAGGCAAACGACCGGGCGGTGGAGGTGGCCAAATACTAGGCAAAGTAAATGTAGTTTGTATAGTCATTATTACTCGAAAAGAAGAAATTGACAGAGGCTTTAGGGCAGTACACTATATGATCAACACTGATGCTAGATAAATTTATTAATATGTACGAAAACTTCTCGATCCCGGAACCTCATCTATCGCAGCCTGAAATGATGAATACTAGCCCAAAGAGGTCGTTCTTTAAAGGAATTTCCCATTCTTCTGTATTGTAGATTACCATGACGACCGAAAATCGATATTCATAATCCTTATGAACGTGATTAGAGAACTGGAATTTCAGCATCTAAATATCGATATAACCGCAGCACTACAGCCACCGCAACCATTAGCTCGTTATTAGCCGAATCGATATCGAGATCTATTGATTCCCCACACTAGTCTCCTTTGCTACGTTTCAATATAAAATAAATCTTCTTTTTTTAAACAATTCCTAGAAATTGTTATTACGAACTGAGTATCAAGTTAATTATTAAAAACCCGACTGCATTATAATATCAAAATTTTTAATGCTAACCATTTAAATTTGGCGCCAAGAATCAGCCATTTTGTTTTTATTTAATTTTAATGCATGTAGGTACCCAGTATCTTTCTCACAGTAAATACGAACCTAACGTCACTCGGCCTCTGACGTGGTTCCTATAATGACCACCAGATGGCAGCTGGGACCAACGGCTTAACGTGCCTTCCGAATACGGAATCATGTTTATCCAAAGAATTTCGAATCGCGCGCGGTCTCCGAGGATTTTTTTTTAAATCTATGTGTTTATTATAACCCAACATGAGACGGCACGCGCACCTTTTTCTACGTGAAAAAGTCTGCCACATTTTGCGCGCGGGGTAAGGTGACATAGTACATATGGCATCAGTGGAAACCATAGACTTATACTAAGTCTATGGTGGAAACCGTAAAACGTCTTTTTTTTCGTCGTCCTGTTAGCCTTATTTTTTATGTAATACTAGCATGAAATAAAGTTTTAAAGACAAATACTCGTTTTAAATAGTATGATTAGTGTTCGAGCACTGGTGGATATTTGGCCGACGTGCATAGATTTTAAAAAAAAAATTGCGTCACTTAAAACAGCGCGATTTGAACTTCTTTGCCGACGTGAGAGAAATATTCACGAATTTGGGTATGTTCTTCTGGCTCATGTCCGGCCACGCTTATAAGTAGTATATGATCTAAGGTTTTCCTTTTGATTTGATTTGTAATTTCCATGATTGAATGAACCAGAATTCTTATTCAGAAAAGAGAGAAAGAGAAAGACCCATCGTGTCTTTGACTGACGAGTGAATGGGAGCGCTAACGCCAATTCGGTCCAAAATCCCATAATTGTAAAAATCTGTCCAGCGGGTTTACTAAAGTCTCTTAAAACCATGCAAGATCCAGTGAGTAAGCGAGACAGAGCAATAGATAGAGTTTTATTTTGTCGTTCGGGTCTGTGTGCTAACAAAAATTAAAAAAAAAACCGGGTAATTGCCCATCTATATTGGACATTCAAATGACATTTGTCATTTGTAGATATACATCTGAGATATAAATATTTCCTTCTATCTGTAGGATTGTGGTATGTAATATTTTTATTAATTTATCTTATTACTAACTAGCGACCCGCCCCGGCTTCGCATGGGCATAACAACCCTACTCTTGAATCACTCTATCTATTAAAAAACCACATCAAAATCAGTTGCGTAGTTTTAAAGACTTAAGGACAGAGAAAGAGACTTTGTTTTATACTACGTAGTGATAACTTAATGAAGTCCCTCGTATTTCTAATCATTCTGTACGGGGCTGAAACCTAGTCACTCAGAAAACAAGATCGCCAGAAAATCGATGCATTGGAGATGTGGTGCTGGAGACGACTTTTGAAGATCCTCAAAAAGCGTCATGTACAAGATAGGCTTTCGTCAATTGTGCAATTGCAAATGCTGAAGTTCTTTAGACTCATCACAAGGAATGAGGACTCGATGGAGAGTTTTGTAGTGCGAGGCCGTGTGGAAGGCACAAGACCTCGTGGTCGATCCCCAATATCGACCCTAAAACAACTACCGGATCGACTACCGTACAATGTGCTCGTAATGCGGAAAACCAGCAGAGATGGAGAGACATCGCAAGATGTGCTGCAGCCACCATCATCTATTAAAACCATGCAAGATCCAGTGAGTAAGGGGGATGTCGCATTACAGCTTGTATCGCGCTGTCTCGCTTACTCACTGGAGCTTGCATGGTTTTAAGAGACGGTAGTAACCCCCCTGAAAGTGAGCGGCGACGGCGAGCCACAACCCTGTTCATCTACAGCCACGACTAAGAAGAATAGATATTATTATGTTCCTCATATACCTTTCACAGGAAAATGGCTGAATCGATTTGGCTGAAATTTGGAATTGAGATTGCTTAGAACCTGGAACAACACATATGCCTTGATCGCACGTACCGAGTAAATGGGCGAGACAGTGCCCTCGGCCGAATACTCGGTGTGTCTAAACAGTGCGCCGAGTCAGTACTATTACTAACTAGCTGTTGCCCGCGGCTCCGCCCGCGTGGGACTCGGTTATATCGCGCCCAAAAGTAGCCTATGTTTGACCTCAGGTCGTTAACTACATCCCTACCAAATTTCATCACAATCGGTCCAGCAGTTTAGCCGTGAAGAGGTGACAGACAGACAGACAGACAGACAGACAGACAGACAGACTTTCGCATTTATAATATTAGTATGGAAGTATGGAAGTATGGATATGGATTCTGTGGCCGAGTGCTCAGCCTAGCGAGTGACCGAGGAAATCACTGTCTCGGCCGAGTAAGGTTTTACTGTCTGGCCCGACTACTCGGTACGTGCGATCAAGGCATTAGGCTATATTTTATCTCGGAATCCCGGGCAACAGCTAGTTAAGTGATAAAACAAAATACATGTAGGTGCTACACATAATTTACTACTTTGTTACGTATTTACTAAAAGTGCTAATATCCTGAATATTTACTTTCAGGCAAGCCTGCCTTAAGGCCCAAAAGCAATGGCTAGAAGAATAATGACAAAATGCTTTCTGCTTAAAGTGGCGGTGGTATTAGCTTCGCTATTGGTGACCCTTATGTACTTTTCGCCTAGACCAGTACGATTTTTTTTAAATTTAGTGAAATAAGCCAATTGACTTTGTTTGAAATGGGCTCAGAGTTTTCAAAATCGAAATTTGTTTGTTTTATGTCCACCAGATGACAGGCTCAATTATCAGCTTGGGGCGGTTCTCGAAGCACGAAATCTTCTTTCTTATTGGACAATAAGATGATTCAAGCCTGTTATCGCTGAGACAAGCTAATATCAAAAGAGTTTCTTATAATATTATCTATTCTTAGACCTTTATTTCTTTATTTGACGCGACGTTTGCTTTATTCTATACTAGCGACCCGTCCCGGCTTCGCATGGGCATAAAAACCTTTCTCTTGAATCACTCTATCTATTAAAAAAAACCCGAATCAAAATTCGTTGCGTTGTTTTAAAGATTTAAGCATACAAAGGGACATAGCGACAGAGAAAGCGACTTTGTTTTATACTATGTAGTGATAGTGATAGTGATGTTTCATGCACTTGGTCACCTGAACCCTTTTATTAGTCCTCGTATTAAGAAACGTTTGTTAAGCCCATTTTAACTTAAAACAAGTTTCGTCTCTTTCTCTCTTACAGGTTTTGTTCTTCAGGAAATAAGTAATGTCTGAAGACTTGAATCTTATTTAAAATTGTCATTATGCTCTATCTTTTTCTGTTACTTGTTTCTGTTTGATAAGTCCCTATATATTAATTAATTAATTGACTTCCACAGGTTCTGATCAAAAACATCTACGTTGGTGGACACAGTAAATATCATCGTATAGATTGTGCATCTTTAGGAGTTGGTTTAAAAATATTAATTTTCATACCATCAAATCCAACGCATTTAGCTGAAAGAAATATTATAAGAAAGACTTGGGGATTCAACGCCACAAAATCAAATATACCTTTATTTTTTATCATTGGTAATCCACCAAATTATCTAAGACCCATGATCGACGCTGAAATTTCAATGTTTGGCGATATTGTGACGGGAAGGTTTGTTGATACTAATTTCAACATTACCCTCAAAATTCTCTCAGCATTTGAATGGATCAGTGAAAATTGTCCGTACGTCCAAACAGTACTAAAAACAGATGATTATGTTTACATAAACATTCCTAGATTAATCGAATTCGTGAATAATCAAAGAAGTATTTACGCAAATACAATGTGGGGGAAAATACATTATAGAGCTATATATCCTTACAATACACACCCTTTATACTTTACAAGACCAGCGTACTTGATGACTGGTGATGTGGTAGAGATCATATTTGCAAAAGCAATGAACAATACATATTCGTCAGATGAAGCATTATTTATAACAGGTAATATAGCAGATAAGTTAGAAATTGAAAAAGTAAATGCCGAAGAGTTCATTAATTTAAATGTAACAGATCTCTGTGAAATACGAAGGGCGATAGCAGTTACGGGTTTAACATATTATGAACAAGTCGAATTGCAGAGGAAACTTCTGGATACAGACATTTATTGTTAATTGGAATTGTTAATGATATTATTTATCAATATCTGGACTTCATGGCATAAGGCCTTTGTTCATATTGTGATGATAGATGACGATCGCCAGTAAAAATAGCTTCAAATGATGTTGCCGAGCAAGAAATTGACATATTTTATTCCCAGTCTCGCAGTGTTTGCGCCAACAGCAAACTTGTCGTGGTGCCGAAATGTGTTTATCTTTTGCAACAAGACATTAAATCACTAAAATAGGTTTATGTACAAAGATGAAATAATAGTGATAACATCACATCAGTTTGTGTAGGTGTCACCGTCAATTGACCATGCACAGCCTGATGTCAAAGTTCTCCGGAACTACCTTTTGGCCTTTGACATGGTTCCTTACCAGATAGCAGTCGGGACGAACGGCTTAACGTGCCTTTCGAATCACGAAATCATCATCATTATCAGACAATCAGGTGATTCATGCCTGCAATGTCCTAACCAAATTGGAAACAATAAAGCAAAGTATGCAGGAATCGAACCCATGACCCCCGAATATATAGACAAGCGCCTTAACTACCGGACCACGAACGGAGCCATGTATAATAAAATTCGATGCCGGATTTCATGTTTAATTTTGCATGGAATCATGCATCTTCCTACTTATTAAAATGATATTAGTATAAGACTTATAATTACATATATTGTCAGATAGCATCACTATCGTTAATAAAACTATGAAAGAAAATTTTAAACTTTTTATTTTTATATTTACTTTAAAAAAAACTCTAGTTTTATCATATAAATAGAAGTAGGTAGAGCATCATCATTAATGCAAGAGCTTGGTTCTTGTCGGTGGAGTTCCTTCCATTTTTGTCTATCATTTGAAAGTTCCTTTATTTCTTGATACGACACGACGTTTGTTTTCTCCTTTATCTGTTTCATATAGCTATGCCTCGATCTACCTGGAGCCCTTCCTTTTATCTTTCCTTCAATGATAATTTTCATCAAATCATCCTGTCGTATCAAGTGTTCCAGCATGTTACCTCGTCTGTTCTCAATCACTATTAAAATGCATTTTGTTTCTTCTACTCTATTTAAAACCTCCTCGTTTGTTATGTGTTTAGTCCAACCTATCTTCTTCTTCATCGGTCCCTCACTGCTGAGGATCGTGACCACATATGTGCCTCCAAGTTATGCGATCGCCAGTGCTATGGACCGCTCTGTAGATGCTACCCCCAGCTGCTCTCCTCACTCTGTCCACCCATCAGGCTGGAGGCTTTCCCCTGGCGCGCTTTCCTTCAATTTTGCTAAGTACAGCAAAAGAAAAACTAACTGATACGTATATAAATAATAACAAATTCGACTGTGGCCGGGCTATGGCACAACACACCAAAATTATAAGTTTTTCCAGACAATGCCTAGGAGACCACATAATATGTCCGAAAAAGTTAAGGTTCCTCGCTTCGTGACGTCGAGCTCAGCAAGAATTGATCCGTTTGTTCTCATGACAGTCCATGGTATGCGTAGTAATTTCCTCCAGCACCACATCTCAAAAGCATCAATCCTTTTCCTTTCAGATTCGCCAATAGTCCAGGTCTCAGCGCCATAGAGAAATATGTCCAACTTATAGAAGTACTAGCGACCCGCCCCGGTTACGCATGGGTATAAAAACCTTCCTCTTGAATCACACTATCTATTTAAAAAATCGCATCAAAATCCGTTGCGTAGTTTTAAAGATTTAAGCATACAACGGGACATAGGGACAGAGAAAGCGACTTTGTTTTAAACTGTGTAGTGATAGTGATAGTGATAAAAATAACATTAATTGGCCATACTTAATGTCTGTATGTATGCTGTAATCACGGTATTCAAACCAACCGTTTATTCAGGAAAACTTTTTGTACGTATCAACGCGTGAGTGATTAATGACTTATAGGATATTCTGAAATTCTATTTCACACTGAGTTCGCACTTTGCAATGCCACAGACAACATAAATCACTATCACTACATAGTATAAAACAAAGTCGCTTTCTCTGTCCCTATGTCCCTTTGTATGCTTGTTTTTTTAAATAGATAGAGTGATTCAAGAGAAAGGTTTTCATGCCCATGAGAAGCCGGGGCGGGTCGCTAGTCTTCTATATATATATAAAATAAAGTCGTGTTAGTTACACTATTTATAACTCAAGAACGGCGGAAAAGATTTGGCTGAAAATTGGTGGGGAGGTAGCTTAGAACCAGAAGAAGGATATACCTTTCATCCCGGAAAAAGCACTGTTTCCGGGAGAAGAGCACGCGGGCGAAGCCGCGGGCAAAAGCTAGTACATACTAATATTAAAAATGCGAAAGTTATTTCTTTATATTTCTTTTATGACTAACATCCATTTTAATGATTACATTAAAGCAATTTAAAATAACAAACCAAATTATAATTAATAGTTACAAAACTACAAACTAAAGAGTACTAATATTAACTTATATATAAAATATTCTAATATAAAACTAAATAATAAGAATAAAGAATGTAAATTCTTTAGAGAAATAAATGTCTTAAAAACTATAAACTATAAAAAGCTGGACCGATTTTGATGAAATTTTGTATGGGTATAGTTAAGAGCCAGGGGTCAATCATAGGATACAGTTGAGTGCAACTGAGCCGGAGACGCGAGCAACAGCTAGTAATACTATATTGGAACAGATGCTCAATCTCATACAAAAGTAAATACCAACTTTTAGTGTACCAACATTGTACTGTTGATACAAAACTACAATAACGCCATCTATATTGCATGCCCATTCTACTACGTCCTGGTGGAGGCGGCATGGCTAGACAATTGTGGCCAAAATGCCATATCTATCCTAATTCTAACTTATATTATAAATGTGATTGCATATCACTATCACTACATAGTATAAAAATAGTCGCTTTCTCTGTCCCTATGTCCCTTTGTATGCTGGCTACCGATTTACAGGTCCAAAAATAAAACACGGTATAATAATATCGAGTTGCAATTCGATACAGCGCCATCTATTGGCACCTTTGTAAATTAATCCGCCATATGCTTAAATCTTTAATGCAACGGATTTTGATGCGGTTTTTTTAATAGATAGTGATTCAAGATAAAGGTTTTTATGCCCATGCGAAGCCGAGGCAGGTCTCTCGATTGACCGGATTGCATAGATAGGCGACACTATACAGAACTTGTAGGGAGATCAAGCAGGTGCGACTGGAAAGAGATGCGAAATGCAAGTACAGCGCACTCTCCCGAGATTCGGCTCGTATGACCGAGAGATTGGTAGAGCCATGGGAGGTGGAGGGAGGCGACCGTGACACCAAGGCACACGAAAAGATGATTACTGATTATCTCTATCACTACATAGTATAAAGCAAAGTCTCTTTCTCTGTCCCTATATCCCTATGGATGCTTAAATCTTTAAAACTACGCAACGGATTTTGTTGCGGTTTTTTTAATAGAAAGAGTGATTCAAGAGGAAGGTTTTTATGCCCATGCGAAGCCATGGCGGGTCGCTAGTAAAAGTATATTTGTAAAAATTGTCACATCTACTGATTATGAATGCCAGTTCGAAGATTTCAGAGGTACACAAGCGGAACGACGTCCGAGCCCTTAATATAGTTTAGAGGATTTGCATCTAAGACCTTAAGGCTGTTGTGAAACGGAGTTTAGTTTGTACTGCTCCATTGATTTGATAATTGTTCCAAGTTTTGACCTGAAAACAAATAAATATCCGTTCATTCATTCATATGGTTTGTATTATCATATATTCATTCATATTCACATCAAAGTCAATATCAATCGGGTTTCCGGACAGGTCACAGTACAATTACTGCACTGCTTAATGTTACTGATGATATTCGATGGGCTATCGAATCCAAATGTCTTACCATACTAGTCCTACTTGATTTCAGCAGTGCCTTTAACTCTGTTGATTTCGATATTCTTCTAGGTATTCTTGAGTCTATTAAAGTTTCCCCTACTACACTTTCTTGGTTTAATTCCTATCTCCGGGGTCGCTCGCAATGTGTCCGCCTCGAAGATAAATTTTCTGATTGGTGTGATCTAAGTGCAGGTGTGCCGCAGGGCGGTGTACTCTCTCCACTACTCTTTTCTGTCTTTATTAATACTGTCACTCACATTCTTTCTTCTAGTTACCACCTCTATGCGGATGATTTGCAGCTTTATCGTCATTGTTTACCTGAGGACGTTGATGCAGCCATTGCTGCTATAAACAATGATCTGAGCAATTTAAGTGATTGGGCTAAGTCTTTTGGTTTACTTGTGAATCCAAATAAGTCGCAGGCTATAATTATTGGTAGTAGTTACTGGCGTAATTCTATTGATTTAAAGGCGGTTCCTCCACTCCTTTTGGACGGTACCGTGATTTCTTTTACCGAGACAGCCAAAAACCTAGGTGTCATCATTGACTGCACCTTAAGTTGGTCAGCACAAGTTTCCGAGGTAAGTCGCAGAGTACACTTTACCATTCATAATTTAAAACGCCTTCAAAATTTCTTACCTTTGGAAACAAAGATAACTTTATCCCAGGCTCTTATACTTCCAATCCTGGACTACGCTAATGCCTGTTACTTGGACGCTACAGAAGAGCTCTTAAATAAGCTTGAACGTCTGCAAAACTTATGTATCCGTTTCATTTATGGTTTGAAAAAATATGACCACGTTTCCGACTTCCGCAGACAACTCAAGTGGCTCCCCATTCGTTTTCGCAGAAACACTAGAATTCTTTGCCTCCTATTTAATATCCTATACAACCCCACCTATCCTTCATATCTTAAGGAGCGCTTCTCCTTCGCCCGTCCTGCGGATATACCTTGCCGTTCCCACCTTAGAACCCTTCTCAAATTCCCTACTCATCGTTCCGATACTTACTCCTATTCCTTTTCGGTCCATGCTGTTAGGTTGTGGAATTCATTGCCAGCCGACATACGAGACTCAAAATCTATCTCTGTTTTCAAGAAACGCATAAAGGATTATTACCTTTCTTTAGCATAATAAATGTATATTTAGTCTAAGTAAGTATATTTGTATTTATGTGGTATATATATTTATTTAAGTATGTATGTACTTATGTATGTATGTTTATTATATTATAATATTCTAGTACACGCCTGTTACCCTTTTCTTCTCGTTTCCTCTCTTGGGTCTGCTGGAAGAGATTTCTTTAGAAATAAGCAGCACCCTTGTACTAATGTTCTTTATTCTATGTTCTTTTCTTTTGTATATTTTTCTGTGTACATGAATTTGGAAATAAATAAAATAAATAATAAAATGGTTACGAGTACCCCTAGTACAAGTATACCCGTGACCCCCGGGTCTATACAAACACCTTAACCACGTGTTTGTATAGACCCGGGGGTCACGGGTTCGATTCCCACGGGAAGCATACCTTGTTGTTTCCAGTTTGGTTAGGACATTGCAGGCTTGAATCACCTGACTGTCTGGTGATAGTCGTTAAAGGGTTTACGTCAAAGGCAGGCTTTTTAGGCTGACACCAGGGCATGGTCGATTGATCGTGTTGCCTACACGAAATGATGATTATAGTAATACAAAGAAGCATTTCTAATTCTACTTGAGCCAGATATACGGACGTACGGAATTATTTAACATTTTACTTAGTTGCAGCAAAAGTTACAAAGTTGTTCAGTTAAACGGGGAACAAAGTTAGAGTTAAGTGTAAGTTAAGTAAGAACAAGTTAAGCAATGAGAGCTCAAAATGTTTGTTTGTAAAAGTGTTAAGAAAATTTTAAGAACAAAACAGTAATTTAAATTTTATCGAAATCGAACTAGAACATCCATACTAGTATTATAAATGCATGAGTCTGTCTTTCTGTCTGTCTGTCTGGTACGCTTTTATGGCTATAGTCCACTGAAAAAAGCAGTTGTAGAATATGTGAGCAGGGACAGATTATTTGAGTAATTTCTTTAGGAATGTGTTCAGGATGCTTAGAGAATAAACATACTAAAAATTCTTCGCCTCTAGGAGGGTGCCGGAGTGGGGGAGGGGGTTAAAAGTCCCATTTTTGAGTTTTTCGCTAATATCTATAAAACGAAGTTTTGTAGAGAAAATGTGCCTTCTACGTAATGAAAGCTAAGAAAATTGTCTACAACATTCGTTCTACACAATTTTTTGAAATTCTCATCAGTTTTCGAGTATCACGCTCCAAAATAGTGAAAATGAATGTTTTTCAGCGTGACGGGTATAATCTGATATTGATAACCATAAATTAGGTATTTTAATAAAAGCATAAGCTGGATATACCTCTAAGCGGCGAGGAGCTCGATAGCCTTCCCTTACCGCAGTTACCGCCTTAACCGCTTGGAGGTATTCTCAGTTCTCTCTACGATGTTTTAAAGATATCATGGAAAAACTACCACAAGGGCGGCACCATATGCAGCAGCTAGTTCAGATATATAATACTTAAAAACTCGACTTTTATTTGTACATAGATTTAAAATTATAAATACTTACATTTCAAAAAACATATACTTGGGAAAAAACAGCATAATTTCAGCACACGCCAATCGAACTACCCAATATCACGTGAAAAATAGGGGTGAGCTACTAATTTCAGTGTTTTATCGTCGCGAGTGTCAGAATTTGTTTCTTGGGGGGTATTTTATTACGCTGGCTGGTTTTCGGTAAATTGGCCGAAATGGGAGGGCTTTCGCCATAAATCATGTCGGTGGAAAGATAACTTGAAAGTGCAAGTCATAAGCGTAAGCGGACGACTTTTTTTACAAGATTTTGTTAAAAAATTAAAAATAAACCCAGAGCGGTCTTATTTAGCAGGACATTTAGTAAAATAAAATCATAATTTATTGCCAAATCATACATATAAAATATTGCATTTTGAAGAGAAAGGGATAAAGCTAAACATTTAGGAACAATTAGAAATACATAAATATAAAAAGTCAAATATTTCCTTAATTAATAAACAAACAGATTTGAATAATTGATTCCACCACATTTGCATACACGTGTAAATCGGACGAGAATCCAATGTATCTGTGAACACGTTGGCGGACACACACACCACTTCTATAGCAGTTATAACTATGACAGCGTTTATAAAATTTCATGGTACACGAGTTTTATATACATACACACTTAAAACTTGTTTGGTGTTTGAAATGTCACCGAATTGAAACTGGTGAATCACTACACTACATAGTACTTACAAAATAAAGTCGCTTTCTCTGTCCCTATATCCATATGTATGCTTAAATCTTTAAAACTACGCAACGGATTTTGATGCGGTTTTTTTAATAGATAAAGTGATTCAAAAGGAAGGTTTTATGCCCATGCGAAGCTGGGCGGGTCACTAGTTGTTAAATAAATGTGGGAATATTTTAATCTATGGGATTATTGTTTTGGCAACACTGCGCCTCCCTCTCATAAACGGAAACGGAAGGACGGCACGATTTTACGATGGCGTCCTCGAGTAAAGAGTTCTCTTTTATGCTGTGAAAAAGAAATAAAAGATTTTGTTGAAGGCGATGATTTTTACTGCTCCGCCCACCCCACATAAATATGTATTTATGTATCTTTATTTGTGTATGTTTATTTCATTCATAGTTTACCGCCTACCTCTTATTTCCACTTTGTTTCTATTCACCCTAAGGTTGGATGGAAGAAATTGCATCAGCGATAAGTCCGCCTTTGTACACATTGTTTGTATTTGTATCAACATGTATAATTTGTATGTTAATGGTACAATAAAGAGTATATCTATCAAATTTAGTAATACAAAAATCGCTTCAGCTTGTGAGTTAGACGGGATTATAATAAGCGTAGGCAGACCTTGGGGACTATGTTAGCGATATGACACCCGGAGTTTAGATTTCTCCGGATTTCACATAACTATACAAAGGATCGCGCGTTTTTTTATCTTTTTCCCCACTTTTGGATGTGTCAGTGCTAATACAGATGTGTTATGTTTTTTGGGATTATGGATATATCTTACCCTATTTTTTGTTTAGATAAGCCAACTAGCGCCTCCAGTAATTTTATTACTTTTACTCTAAAATCAGTTCAAATAGTCAAATCTAAGAAGGCAGTTCGCTAGTACATAACTTGTAGTATTTTTGGTATTACTTTTCTATGTAAGTTGTATGAGATTTTATAAACACAGTTAGGATTTTGTATGGAATTTCCTAGTTGCTTAACGACAATTTCAAAACGCTAACGAATGTCGACAAGAACAAAATGTATGGGATTGACATAAGCTGCAGTAAATCACGTGGTCAATCTTATGTCAATCCAATACGCGATTATGACATTGGCTAAGCCCCCAGCCTATGTATGAGTTTTTCTTAACGCAGACACTAGCGACTGCGTTAGCGATTTAGTATGGCAAACCTGTACAGCTCCTCTGGCGGATAGTAAGGCAACTAAGAAATTCCATACAAAATCCTAACGCAGTCGCTAGCGTATGCGTTAAGAAAAACTCATACTAGAGGCACAGGTTTGTCATACAAAATTGCTAACGCAGTCGCTAGCGTCTGCGTTTATAAATACACATACTAGGGATACTGGAGACACAACTTGAATAATTTTAAGTTTAATTATCCGTCTAGTGTTTGGAGATTAAACGGTGAAAAATTTTTAGGCGTTAAAAACAGGAGTGGCGGGTAAAACTTTTAATTGCTCCTTGAATTAATGCCGGCGGATAAAATAAGTGGAAATATAGGGGACTTTATTTGGTACGGGGCCGTTTATACACGCTGTTTTTAAAACTATTTTTTTTGTTTTCAAAAAATGTACTACTTAAGATTATCACTATAACTACATAGTATAAAACAAAGTCGTTTTCTCTGTCCCTTTATCCCTATGTATGCTTAAAGCTTTAAAACTACGCAACGGATTTTGATGCGGTATTTTTTAATAGATAGAGTGAATCAAGAGGAAGGTTTTTATGCCCATGCGAAGCCGGGGTGGATCGGAAGGTCTATATTTAAGTATTTTCATAATGTATTTCTATTGACAATTTTCATTCTAATTTTTATTCTAACTAGATAAAATTCAATAAAAATATATCACACAGATTGAGTTAGCCCCAAAGTAAGTGTGTTATGGGAGACTAAATCAACGATACTATATTTTATAACAAATAAATATAAAGATAAACATTAAAGACCCAGGCCAATCAGAAAAAATATAAATTTTCATCTTGACCAGACCGGGGATTGAACCCGCGACTTCCTGAGTAGCAGGCAGGTGTCAACCATTACGCCACGGAGGTCATCAGACTGCAAAGCGAGAGCCTCTCTAAATGAGTTAGCGTACCACCGGCCAGTTTCCTTGCTAGTCATTTTCACTAATTCACCAAATTAGTTATTAGGCAGTTTCTGAATTCGCCAATTTCCTTTTTTGCCAGTTTCAACATGACGGTCGAGACTCTTCGCTATAAGGCGTTTTTGTTTTAATTTTATCTTTTAGACTAGCTGTTCCCCGCGGCTTCGCCCCGCGAGGGACTCGGTTATATCGCGCCCAAAAGTAGCCTATGTTTGACCTCAGGTCGTTAACTACATCCCTACCAAATTTCATCACAATCGGTCCAGCAGTTTAGCCGTGAAGAGGTGACAGACAGACAGACTTTCGCATTTATAATATTAGTATGGAAGTATGGATATGGATATTTACTTATTTATGTTATATAATGGTTATATCTATACATATCTACAAAGTTATTAATATAGGTATTTAATAACTTTTAGAATATAAACTATAAGTTAATAATATAGCAGTGCTCTCTAGCAATTAATATAATTTCCATTTAGAAGCATATATGTACACATGTCTTGGATTACAATAAGAACAATATATTAGAAGCATACATTTTAATCTGTAATCGATTGTAATCTGTTTTGTGTTCTAATAAATAAATAAATTAGGTACAATCGCAAATTATAGCAATATACATCCGTATGTGCACTTTGTAGCAGATTCTACAGCGTCCCAGCCACCAAGCTGACATTTTTATTTATTACACTACTCAGTTTATCCGGTTTTTTAAATTACGACCATAATTCTGGGGAATCTGACGCTAATTCTAGACGGGATCAAACGGGGAACTAGCTAAATAAAAATAAACAACAACGGACAAATAATTAGTGTTTAGTATAAAAAAGATGGGCGCTGTGAACTGGCGAGTCATCCGTCGCGCCGAATAGAACAGTCTTAAGAGCTATTGAATGATTATCGTGACTTCCTCCATGGTCCAGTGGTTAAGGCGCTGTATCCCTAACCCTTAGGTATTTAAGAGGAGTGAAGTGCGATTATAGTACGTACTCGTAATGAAATAAGGTTGAAAGTGGCGATACTGGGTTGGCCTGTCACTAGTCTCCGTTCAATGCCATTTCGGGTGAAATTTTTCAGTTTTAATTTAATATTTCAATAATTATGATTAAATATTGTAATTTTTTTAGGTATCCCTCTGGGTCATTATGTTATTCTTTTTATAGACGTAAAAAAATTGGTAGTTGTCGCTGAAGATATCAAGTAATTCGCGACGAAACCTTTTCTGGATATAGCTTTTTTGCTATTTTATTTAGCTAGGTTTTAATTTTTTTTTTAAATATTTTGATGTAACCATTTATTTTGATCCTTAAACTATACTTCATATTTTTTTCATGCTTGTATTCCATGAAGAATAAAGCTAACTGCGCGACGAAAAAATAGACGTTTTAAGGTATTCCCCTGATGCACAGCGCCTAAAGGCCATCGCCTGTAGATTCAGGGGGTTTGACCCTCAGGTAGCATACTTCGTTTAACTGTTTCCAGTTTGGTTAGGACATTGCAGGCGTGAATCATCCGATTGTCTGATAATAAAGATGATTCTGTGCTTCGAAAGGCTCGTTAAGCCGTTGGTCCCGGCTGCCATCTGGCGGTTGTTATAGGAAGCACGTCGGTGACCGAGAGGCAGTTCCAAAGAACTCTGACATCAGGGTGTGCATGGTCGATAGACCATGATACTAAGACGATGGTGATGATAATCGTTCTATATCTAGAATCGTACCCAAAGGTATCAATTCAATAACAAAAATATGTTTAAAAAAAAACGAGAAAGATTCTTTTTGTTCCACCTTTACCCATTCTTTCTTCCATTAATTATTTCATTCAGTTTTTTATTCATCCATTTAAACGTTATCAGAACCCTTGTACTGATGTTTTGTATTCTATGTTTTTTTTATACATTTTTGTGTACATGAATTTGAAAATAAATATATACATAATATATTTTTTCATGCATCAAATATTAAGCATACTTTAATTATTTATTTAAAACCATGATAACACCTTTACAGTTTTCACCAATACGATGTTGCATGCAGTTAGATTATTTATTTAGTAGAAAATTCAATTAGATTTCTTTTTTTTTTCTTTTTTTTTTGATGCGGATACAATCCACAATATGGCAATCAAGCATATAGCTTATTTTCGCCAGTATCAAGTCACAGTCAAGTCAAGTCAGTAGTCAATATATATTTATGAATTTTCTTTTTTGATTAGGGACCATTTATAGTGATTAGAAATAAATAGGTAAAGTAAAATGTTTAGTTGTTTCAGTTTACTTAGAACATTGTAGGATTTAACCCCAAATTGTATGTTTTATTTATTTATTTTTATTTATTACTAGCTTTTGCCCGCGGCTTCGCCCGCGTGGGCTTCCCGGGATAAAAAGTATCCTATGTCCTTCTCCTGGCTCTAAACTACCTCCCTGACAATTTTCAGCTAAATCGGTTCAGCCGTTCTTGAGTTATAAGTGAAGTAACTAACACGACTTTCTTTTATATATATAGATAAAACAAAAACATCATACAAGAAAATCAATCATGTCAATATTTTTATCGAAATTTGAGGGTTTAAAAACGAAACAATTTCTGCACCCTTGATCGAAATTAACTAAACACCCTTCTCGGTCTAAAACCCTCAAAAAGGTTGCAAAGGTCCGAATTGATGTACATAAAAAAAGTTAATTTAAAATTGTTCTCAGTTTGTTCGTTGTTACAACCTACGGGTAATGAGGTGTGAAATTCAGTTTAAGGGTAAGTTATTGTACAAATATTATTGACATATTCAAATTCTCTTTTATACTTTTAAACTTATTGGTGTGGGGTTTAAACGAAATATACTAATGCCCGAATACTCAGCTACTCAGTGTCAGTCTATACTCGGCCTGCATCCAGCGCCTGTCTGCGATCTTTTTCAGGTCATATGGTCTTTATAATTAACTTCATACTATCATACTTCATACTAATATAATAAAGAGGAAATATTTGTATTTTGTGTGCATGTTTGTAAAGAATAAACTCAAAAACTACTGCGCCAATTTTAAAAAAATCCTAACAACCCTGAGTAACAGGCTATTTATGTACTACGAGCGAAGACGGGGTAGACTGCTAGTATCCTATACAATATTATGTAAGCCTTTTTAACATTAAAATAAATCAAATATTATCAGCAGTGGCTCCTAACCCCGAATAGGGCTGTAATGGCCTAATTACTTCGCTTTTACCCTTAGAAAATTAATCATTAAGAGAGTTTTTTATTATTATCATTATATAATAACTAGCTGACCCGGCGAACTCCGTACCGCTTGACGCATTTATACTCACCGTTTAAACCTTCCCTGAACTTCTACAAATATTTCAAGACCAAAGTTAACCAAATCGGTCCAGCTATTCTCGAGTTTTAGCCAAACTAACAGCAATTGATTTATATATACATAGTATCTCTATATATATATAGAATCTATATAATATATTATCTCTTCTCTGTATTTTAAATAGATAATATTAAGAGAGTATGAAATGGTTACTTCCCTCACAGTTGATCGTTATAGGATATTACTAAGGATCAATGCTGGTCTTTCTAAGGACCATAATTAACTGTCTTTAACTATGTCGTCTTTGCCATCACACAAAACACAAAAAAAAATAAATGACAAAACGTCTTGCTGTAGGTACTACGCCGTAGACTATCTACAATACACATTGTAGGTACTACGCCGTAGACCATCTACGATACACATACAATTCATCGAATCGATTCATATTACGAATTCCTTAGCAATTCCGTAGCAATTCCTCTATTTTTTGTAAAATGGCCAACTAAACTTTGCAATTTCTTTTCAAAAGAATTGAAAGAAATAGGAATTGCTAAAGAATTGCTCAGGAATTCGTAATATGAATTTGATTCGATGAATTGCTAAAGTGGCGTTTTTAGACCCACAGTATGTGTATCGTAGACTACGGCACTGCTACGGCGTAGTAACTATACTACGCCGTAGCAGTGCCGTAGGCTATCTATGACATACCACAAAATACTCGTAGCATTATATTACAAGTTAAGAGCTACAGAACAGAATATAACGTTTCTAAGTTGTGAATGAAGTTTTTACCTTACAGCTAGTCTCTAAATCGAGAATAGATCACTATTTATTAAAGGTAGCTAATGCCTTTGATTAACATAATTATAAGGTACTTTATATCTTGAAAAGTATGCGATTATCATAGATTTGGTCCAAAAGTCTGAATCAGTTATCACTTATTGACGTCAATTGTTACTTATTTTAAGTTTACTACCACTTCCAAAGCGCAAGTGATTAAGAAGTGGCGCCACAAACTCCACAGCAGCATTTTCTTCAAAAACGTCAATTCCCAAAATTTGTGTCAAATCAGACGAGTTTACATTTGAATATTTTTATAATTACAATAAGTTTATTATTAAATTATTAAATATTGAGGATTATTGAAAGCTGTAAACCCGGGCGGGTCGCTAGTAAATTATATGTAAGTGATATATTAGTATATATCTTAGTTAGAAAAACTTCGATGTAAGTACCAGCTGATTCTCTTCCCGCGTAGGTAGTGAAAGTCGACTGAATGGGGGAATTAGGACATAGGCGATGCGGCTACCATCCCATCACTATTGATTTATTCTTTCAACTACCATTATGCTAAACGTGGACTGAGGTTTTATGGCCTAAGGCTCTAACCCGTTTGAGATAAAGACGTGATATACATATGTATGTATACTAGCTGCACCCAGCTGTGTTACCTGTGGTTTATCATACACACTAGCGCCACCTACCGAAAAAGCGCGAAGACTGATAAGAATATCCTATATTGAAAATAAACAATTTGAATTTGAATTTGACATGGGCATAAAAACCTTCCTCTTGAATCACTCAATCTATTAAAAAACCGCATTAAAATCCGTTGCGTAGTTTTAAAGATTTAAGCATACCTAGGGATATAGGACAGAGAAAGGGACTTTGTTTTATACTATGTAGTGATAGTGACTATTATAGAGTAAACTAACCCTTAAGAGCCTGACTGACAAGGTTTAAAATCAGTAGAGCGTTAAGGACATTACATGTAAATGATTAATTAGATTAATTACTACAAAACTATACTATATTAGCTGACTCGGCGAACTCCGTACTGCCTGAATGCACTTTTATCACCGTTTAAATCTTTTCTGGACTTCCATAAATATTTTAAGACCATAATTTGTTTTTGCCAAAAAACGAAACCGACTTCAATTCCTCAACCAAAAAGGATGAAATAATGAATACATTGTTGTTTAAATATGCTTCATATCAAACATTTAAATAAATCTGAAGTCGGTGAACTGTGAATTGAGAACTTCCTCCTTTTTTGAAGTCGGTTAAAAATTAACCAAATGGGTACAGCTGTTCTCGAGTTTTAGCGACACTAACGTACAGCAATTGAATCTAAATGAAAAAAAAGAAAAAACAAACATTATTCTAATCAATAATTATAAGAAAAACAAAAGTCAGTTTGGGACTTGAACTTGGAACCATCAAAATAAAAGGATAATGCGTATACCGCTAGACCAACGAGTCAGTCACCGATGTGACGAAATTATTGTACTGTATATACCATTTATATTGTTCGTTTAATAGTATAGAATAGGATATAGGGGGTAAGCACAGAACAGAGAAATTATCCTAATAGAAATGTTTAGACGCGGATTTAGTTCCATGATCACATATAATATGGCTAGCGTATTCTCTCTTCTTACCTTCAAATTCATACAATGTAAACCACACCACTCTTGTGAGAAATATATTACGTAGTTTACAACAAAGTTTAAATATTATCGACCAATAACAGTGGCAATAAATGACGGAATCAAAGTCCCCGCCCATTTTTTCTGAATAAAACGTTGGATTGCAAGCCAAACCAGTGACACGCATTTCGGGCGTTATGCAATTTCTTGTTTTTATTTCTAAATTCTGTGGGGGTAAGTATTTTCATATGAAAAAGCGTTCCAATTTATTTAATTAATAATACTCAAACAAAATCTCGCAAAATTCAACAACGCTGGAATAAACTCATCGTAAAATACGCATTTATTAAGTTACGTTATCATAAATCTCGTTTTGAACAATGCGGGGATGGATATGAAAGAATTTTAAAGTATCTGGAAGAGGGTGGGAGTTTCCAGAAGTGTTAGAATTTTGTCTTCGTCGTGTTTCCCAGTTTCATCTTCAGCTTACGCTTAAGAGCCCAGGGTTACGCTTACGTTACTTAAAATACATGTATAGATAAACATCCAAGACCCAGGTTAATCTGAAAAAGATCATTTTCTATCTTGACCTCAATGGGATCGAACCCGGAACCTCCGGTGTGGCTGCTCGGGCAAAGAGGTCGTCAAAAGAGGAGTTGCTTAAAGGCTTCTGACCCATCTAGTTATTAAAGCTCTTCGCTACAAGCCAGAGATAAAAACGAGGCATTTCTTCTTTTATTACCACTGCTTTTAGATTATATACTTTTCTGTAACAAAGAGTGACAGACGACAAGTAGGGTTGAGTATATTTTTATCGATAAAAAAATTTGCCAATTTTTTTTCGTGCATATTAAAGCAAACGTGTATTGAGCTTACTAGTGTTGAATAGTTGGAAGGTTTACGAACTGATTTGTCGATTATATATTATGAAATTCATACAACGTGTCAATAAAACTAATGTATGGTTTTATCTGAAGAAACTGCTCGCTTGAATTCAATAGAAAAATACTATTACCGTTTTTACGCTAAAATCATCTTCAATGTCAACTTTGGGATATATTGTTTGCCACATATTATCATGCATTTGATCTGACTTAAGTCTTATAAGAATATAAAATCATAAAAATTAGAAAAGGTACGCTAAAGATTAAAAAAGAAATTGTCTGGCGCCGCGCGCGATTCCATATTCTATGAGGTATGAGAATTAACTTAAACAAAAACTACAAAACTTCACGATTCACATAAAAATTAGAGGCACAAATAAGTGTATTTTTTTCCCTTTTAGAACATAATGTTGAATTCTTAAAAAGTTGGTTTCTCAAACGGTTGAATCTTATAATGTTGAATTCTCAAAAAGTTAAATTTTGTGTAACGGTGACGAAAGCTCAATGTCTTTCTTTTCAAAAATATATTTATCGACCCCCTTGATTTTTCATAAATAAATATATCGACAGAGTTACGCATCACTAATAATTTAGAAGCGGATACTTAAATATGCGGGCCCAGATTCTTTCCCCATTTGTCTCTTGTCTTTCCTACACTGCCGATAACGTTTTGAGAACTACCTTTATTCGTGAGGGTCATGGGGACACCTAAGAGCATTAAACTAACAGGAGACCCCACGCCAAGTGCATTAATTTCTACGTAAAAATTCTGCCACTTAACATCATATATATATGTATGGTATGTGTTTGTATAGGTTTGTGTATGTGTGTTTTCTTATATTAATGATAAGTATGTGTCTATTTTGTGCCAAAGCCCTTTTACTGATAATTTTCCATCCACCCTAAGGTTGACTGGAAGAGATTGCTTTAGCAATAAGTCCGCCTTTGTGTCTCATTGTTTTAAGTAAAGCTGTTTATGTAATTTTATTTTTGTGATGCAATAAAGAGTATTCGTATTGTATTGTAATTAATTGACGAATGTATTATTCAATCGCTATGCACACACTTAATATAATTATTCAACACAAGCAAGAAATAGTTAACCTTATAATTTTGGAAGAGGAGTGTTTAATGCTCTAAGGGACACACATATGATGCATGTATGCATAGGTTTAAAGGTTTATATAAAAGACTGCCTTTGGTCCAGTGGTTATACGAGGCATTTGCGTAAAGACCCAAAGGTCGTGAGCTCGATTCCCACAGGAAGCATCCTTTGTTCAATTGTTTCTAGTCTGTTTAGGGAATTACAAGCTTGAATTAATTGATTGTCTGATAAGAAAGAGTATTCCGTGCTTCCAAAGGTACTTTAAGCCGTTAAGGTACGGACAGACGTGCTCATTACTAGCACGAAAGCATGCTTTTATTGAGCAAATGTTCATTTGTAGCACGTGTGAACAACATTGCTAGTATTTAGTATGCCTAAATTTGAGCTTGCTTAAAAATCAACCGACGTTTGACTTTCGAACATGCTACCTGAGGCGCGGGCAGAAGGGGGCGTCTGAAGGCGTGCTCCAAGCACGTCTGAACATTCTTTGAGCATGCCAATTTATGACTATGCTTAAAACAAGCATGCTTATTGCTGGCAAATGTGAACAGTTGCAGAGCATGCTGATTTTAAGCAAGCTTATGAGCATGCTTTTTTTTGAGCACGTCTGTCCGTGCCTTTACTCCCGGCTGCCATCTGGTGGCTATCAAAGAGGCGTTTTCCAAGAAATTCAACACCAGGGTATGCATACCCTGTAACCCACATGATATAATGATGATGATGATGATGATGATGGTGTCCTGTAATTAAAAACATTGCTTCACTAACAGAAACATTTTACAAAATTGTATAAAAGCCAAGTTCTCCGAACTAGAACGTCTTACCCCCGCATTAAGAAACGTTCTAAGCCAATTTTAACTAAAATATGTTTTGGCTCTTTCTCTCTTACCCAACACTCCACGTGAAAGAACGAGACGAAACACATTTTAGCTAAAATAGGCTTTAACAAACTTTTCTCAATACGGGGGTTAAAGGTTAGAGCTAATATAAATAGAATAGTTGTTCCCCGCGGGTTAACTCGGCCTATAATCTGTTCCAAGAATCAATTATATGCTGAAAGAGTTTTCCAAATCCGACCGGTAGTTCTAAACTTATAAGCGTTTAAACTTTTCAGCTTTATTAATACTACCGACCCGCCCCGGCTTCACCCGCGTGCATTATTATAGGTTTTACATACATTAAAACATTCCTCTTGAATCACTCTATCTTTTAAAAAACCGCATCAAAATCCGTTGCGTAGGTAGTTTCGAAGATGGACGGTAAGCGACTTTGTTTTAGGTATACTATGTAAAGATAAAGAAATATAGACATATAGATTATATTAGTATAGATAGAAAGGCAAGGTAATATAATATAATCAACGATAAAACCGTCTCTGTCGATGGAGTCTTGAAGTGTCATTAACAAATTTTATCCATCGAAAAGTGTCGCTCGACAGCCTTTGAGTGGCAGATTTATTTGGTTCCGTCCACCGCCTTAATTACGCTTCGATTTAAGGGTGCTTCACATTGAATTGTAAAGACAGGAATTGACAATTTGAAATCTGTCAAAATTCCATTTTTGAAATGAAAAATAAAAAAAAGGCGCGTTGAGCATTTTTAAGATAAGCAAAAGATATTTTGTCTCGGACACCGTTAACACGTTAGCGTAAACGTTTTTAGACGTAACACGACGTCTAAAGACGTTATAACAATTAAACTTCTATTGTGTTTTCAAAACCGTCCGCCAACGTGTTAATGTAACCGACACCACAAAAATACACATGTAATTTTTTTTACATCTGTCTGCACTCCCGGAGTACCGATGGAATTAAGAAGTTTATTTTTTAAATTATGTGTAAACGCCTCTACAAACCTGGAAGCCCTTCAAAGAGCCGAATTAGAGGTGGTGCGAAGTAGCCGGAAGGACTGGATAAATCTTGTGTCGGAGGCCATATCCATATTCCAGCGAGATAGTGCATCGCAACTTGTATTCCGTCATCTTGCTCACTCACTCGTCTTTGACTTGCTAAGATAGTATTCTGTAATTTGTGCTAATAATTAAAAGAAACAAATTTTAGAATCTTACGTGTTTGCCACCTCTGGTAAATGACAATCAATGTACTTATACAATGATTTTTAACGCTCTCTGTCAAAACAGTATAGCAAATTTTGAATTTAATTAAAGAAGTGTACGATTGGTAATGGAAGGGGATGTATTTCGTTTTAATTGGTGAATTGATTATACTCAGAATTCCCTTGTTGATTTTATGTTTTATCTAATTGCGTCACCGTTTATTCTCTTAGAAACGTTTTAAGACCATTGTCAATACATAAAGATCCTGTTTGGCAATTCAGTAATAACTCGTTCAGATGATATCACTATCACTACATAGTATAAAACAAAGTCGCTTTCTCTGTCCCTATATCCATTTGTATACTTAAATCTTCAAAACTACGCAACGGATTTTGGTACGGTTTTTTTAATAGATATAGTGATTCAAGAGGAAGATTTTTATGCCCATGCGAAGCCGGGACGGGTCGCTAGTAAATATTAAATTACGAACTTCAGGTAAGCCTGATTCTAGTTTGTGGCCATTCATAGTAATTTATTCAATTATAAAGTTTACTTCGGTTTACTTAGGGGAGTCACAATGTTATGGGATTGTAGATTTAACGTTAGATTTATTTGTCTTCTTGATTGGGACAGAGTTCGTCTTACACTGTAAAGCTTAAACTACTATAAATAAAATAAAAATATGAAGAAATGATATCCATATCCATACTAATATTATAAATGTGAAAGTCTGTCTGTCTGTCTGTCAACTCTTCACGGCTAAACTGCTGGACCGATTGTGATGAAATTTGGTAGGGATGTAGTTAACGACCTGAGCTCAAACATAGGCTACTTTTGGGCGCGATATAATCGAGTCCCACGCGGGGCGAAGCCGCGGGGAACAGCTAGTAGATAATATGTTCAAAGATCAAAATAAATGAATACTCATATGTAAAAATATTCCCAAACAAAAATTTAATATCCCAATTCCAACTAATATTATAAATGCCAAAGTGAGTTTGTATATTTGTTTGTTAGTTTGTTTATTTGTTTGTTACCTCTTCACGTCCTATCTACTGAACCAATATTCTTGAAATTTCGCATACACATAGCTAGGAGTATTGAGAAGGCCATAGGGTTCCTTTCATCCCGGGAAAAAGCAGTGTCCCCGAGGGAAATTCATGCGGGCGAAGCCGCGTGCGAAAGCTAGTTTAGTTATTATCATTAAATTAAAATTAACAAATGAATGAATGGATAAACACTTTATTGTACCAATTACAAAAATACGTCATTGGATTGTACAGGATCAAAGATAAAAATTAGTACAAAGGCGGACTTATCGCTAATGCAATTTCTTCCAGCCAACCTTAGGGTAGAGAGAAACAAGAAACATTGGAGCGCGAGCGATGCAGAAAGATAATTAATAAATTACAGACTAATTAAAGACCTAATTATAGACAATCACATTAATAAAACTACTTAAATAAATGTATAAAATATACATACATACCACCTGTAAATAAATAAATACCAATAATAGTAAAGAAGATGTTATACTATGATATGGGACAGATTCTTGCTTTTTAAATGACAACTAAAATGGCATTGAACTGAGTGGTTAACGTTCAAGCCTTATTTCAATACGAGTACGTACTATATCGCCCTTCACTCCCTCAAATACCTAAAGGCATACAGCGCCTTGAAATATTTTATTATTTAAATAAATATTAAATCAAAAAACTAAATACAAACTTAAATACTAACAAAAAATGCGCATTAGAAGCCTGTCTGCTACTCAGGAAGTCCGGGGTTCGATCCCCCGTCTGGTAAAGATGAAAAATATTATTTTTTGAGATTAGAAAAGATTCGGGTCTTAGATGTTTATCTATATATGCATTTTTTGGAAAATATAGTATCGTTGAGTTAGTATCCTATAACACAAGTCTCGAACTTACTTTGGGGCTAACTCAATCCATGTGATTTGTCCCTATATTTTTTTTATTAAAATTCTCCATATATATTTGTTTATTTATTTGTTATCACACTAATATTATAAGGGCGAAAGTTTGTGACTGTGTATGTTTGTAACTCTTTCAAAGGAAAACGGCTGAACCAATTTGGCTGAAATTTGGAATGGAGATTTCTTAGACCCTGTAACATCACAAACGCTATATTTTATCCCGGAATTCCCACTGTAACGGAGCCCTGGGTATCAGCAATTTTAGTATAAGCAGCAAAGTCAGTTAAGACGAAATAAGGGTAAATATAAGATTGAAAATTTAGATGAAAGAGATTTTAGGTGTAACTGAATGCTCAAATAATATTGCTGCTGGATTTAGTCTCGATTTTGCGGTTGTTTTGGCGTCCAGACCATTTAGATTACGTCACCCGGTATTGAAATCAGCCTTAGAATCCGGCGTTCAATGAATTATTTAGCTGTCAGATAACCACGAGGCATCCGGATCTATTATTCTACGTCTCAAATGTCCCTGAGGTCCTGTGGTTCGGTGGTTAAGTCGTTTGCCTGTGAAACAGGAAGTTCGTTGGTTCAAATGTCGTGGTAAGCATTTATTTAAAGTTCGTTTTTTTTAAATAATCAAACTCAAAGGGCGCGTAATCTCTCTAGCGGCGCCAAAAAATTCCACTGCTTGAGAGTTGACAAACATCTGAAAACATTTATAAACAAAACATTTGGAGAGAAAAAAAACAAAACTTTTTGCAACAAAAATCAAATAACGATGGTGCCAACAGGATTACTTTTTTTATCGGTATTCCAAAACCAAACAGTTGGGGCGCAAAACAATAAGTGAAGTGAAATTAATAAACAGAAATATAAAGGCATCGATATTAGGGACAACAATGGAACAATACAATTCAATGGAAACCGATTCTTAATCAAATCATAGATCAACGTTTTAGTATTTCAGAAAGGCACATTAAGGTGATACCTCGGTGAACACTAGCGCCACCGTCATTTAAAAATCATTACTCACTGAAAACACAAGTTATCAAAAATCCCTCTGCTGTAATTAAGGTTCTGGATCTGAAGTTAATTTTAAACATATTAAATTATAATTCCCTATAGTTACAAATTGCATTAGTGCGCTTAAAACGGCCACTTTTATCAGTTTTGCAATTTGTAACTATATGGAACTATAATTTAATAATTGAATATGATTAAAATTAACTTCAGATCCAGAACCATAATTGCAGCAGAGGAATTTTTGATAACTTGTGTTTTCAGTGAGTAATGATTTTTTAATGACGGTGGCGCTAGTGTTCACAGAGGTATCACCTTAATACATTACTGCGTCGTGGTTCAGTATAATGCGTTTGCCTGTAGATCCAGGAGTCATTTGTTCGATACCCATAAGAACCATCACAGATTTAGATAATACCAAATCTGTGGGAAGCCTCCTAATTTGCCTGATTTGCCTCACCATGCAATAACAGAAGGCAGTAAATAATTAAACAGAGTATAAATCAATCGTGCGGTGTCGTGACTGTCGGATAAGGTCCCAGGGTAATGGATGTGTTACGTAGACGAAATCATAGAACAAATAGGCTTTCTATTTCAAGAAGATCACTCTATCCCATCCATAACTATTAATTATTTTCGCAAATTTCGTTATCCATACTAATCCTACTAATAAACGCCAATGTTTGTATGGAAGTTTGTTCTCTTTCACAGGAAAACGGATGAACCAATTTGGCTGTAATATTGAATGGAGATTGCTTAGACCCTGGAACAACACATAGGCCATATTTTATCCCAAAATTCCCACGGAAGCGGAGCCCCAGGTAACGGTTAGTATGTAAAATATAATATAATAACAAATAGACAATGTATGTAACGGCACTTTTTGTAATTGACTGTTTCCATTTTTTTGAAAATTAAACTTTTTACCTTTATTCAGTACCAAATAATAAATCTCGGAAAGAAAGCGGTTACTTAAGTCAAATAGAGTAGTAAGTTTTCGTCTTAGTGTGTAATAGCTGCATTAAATCATGGTCAGACGGAACTGGTTATTACAATGGAGCGACTGCCGTCTGACCTCCGTGACCCTTTTTACAGGAGAACCAAACCAATACGAACATGACCAGAGTGAGTTAGTGGCTAACACTGTCAGATTTTTCAGGCTGCCTAAAGGCATAACTGCCATCTATCGATAACAGCCGAGACCAACAGCTTAACGTGCCTTTCGAAGCACGGAGGAGCTCAAGATAGATATGCCACTAATAGCGGCCAATCCAAGCAAAGTCGATTGACGCGCGTTATCAACGCACGCCTCGCTAGGCTATCCAGCTTCTCAAATAGGTATTCTCCTATTAGATAGGCATAGAATTGCCCTTCTACATTCCTTGTTACTCTGTGGCAGTTGATTGCATACTCCCAGGAGATTCTGATTGTTTGACATAAACCCAAGTTTGATTTGTTTACCGATTTCCCGATAGCTGTATTTAATTTTCATTTACAGTATTTATATAGTTAAATGTTGTTTTAGATATAGATAATATGTTTAGGCTATGTCAAATGCGTTTAGGCAGCCTGAAAAATCTGACAGTGTTGCCCACTAACACACCCGGGTCATGTTCCTATTTGTCTGGTTTCCCTGTAAAAAGGGTTGCGGAGGTCAGACGGCAGTCGCTCCATTGTAATAACCAGTGCTGCCAAATCAGGACCGTGATTAATAGCGGAAGCGTAAGCAGAATATGCAACCGGGAAACACGCTCGGACGAAGAAGAAGAGATAGATCATCGTTTATTTGTTTTACACACATGTAAAAAAACAAATTTAGTAGAGCAAATAACGTAGCTATATAACTGGTCAAAAGTAATTTAAGAGTCAAGCCATTTTGACTCGCCAAGACAAAGAAGTAAAACATAGGTTATTTATTTTTATTTATTCTTATATAAATTATTGACAATCTTTCGTTATATTTATAATGTTACTAGCTACTGCCCGAGGCTTCGCTCCCGTAGCAATCCCAGGATTTGTTATTGTTATTTTAAAAGAATAAACGACAACAGATACGTCCATCTTCATTTTAAGTATCCAAGGGGGAAGTGAAATGTATTGTTCTAAAGTCTAAGCAATTTTCATTCTAAATTTCAGCTAAATCGGTTAAGTCGTTTCCTTTGACAGAGTAACAAACACACACACTCATAAACATTCGCCTTTATAATTATTAGTGTAAATAAACATAGGTGAAAATTAAAAATATTTGAATACTAGCTGTTCCCCGCGGTTACACACGCCATTAGTGTGTATGTATAGCCTATAACCTTCCCCATGAATCAGGCTTTCATATACAAAAAGAATATTGCAAATCTGACCAGAAGTTATCAAGTTATAAGCGTTCAAACAAACAAACATTCAAACTCTTCAGCTTTGTTATATTAGTAAAGATTCTCAACAGATTTTCCTGTCCGTTCATTCTTGGAAAATTCACAGGCGTAGTCATAATTACTGAGGAAAGAAAGCCACGCTTCCGGATGTAGGCACACGACTTTCGTGTTCCCATTTCAAAGTAACGTTTCTCTCTTAAAATGTTATTATCATTTTAATTTTCCACTAGTCTTGTTGTGTGATTATCTGTTTAAAACATTTAAGTATTAACATTGAATGAATGAATGAATAAACATTTTATTGCAACAACTACACATATAGTTACATTATTATTTTTCTCGGATGAGCTCGATAGCTTAGCGCGGCGCGCGTGATCGTAACATTAATGCGCGTCAAGCGACGGCGATGGCGAGAGCACGGTCATGTTTCGATTGGTCGCCATTTGTGGATTTTCTATTTTGAGCTCCTCCGTGCTTCGGAAGGCACGTTAAGCCGTTGGTCCCGCCTGTTATCGGTAGATGACAGTAGTTAGGCTATGTCAGATGCCTTAAGGCAACCGGAAAAATTTGACAGTGTGGGCCACTAACACACCCGGGTCATGTTCCTGTGAGTCTGGTTTCCCTGTAAAAAGTATTTGTGGCTAACACTGTCAGATTTATCAGCCCAATGACTAAAGATTGGATGGTCAGGGGGTTAGCCAACGTCACAATCTCAAAACGTTACGAATGTCGACAAGAACAAAATGTATGGGATTGACATAAGCCGCGCTAAATCACGTGGTCAATCGTATGTCAATCTCATACATTTTGTTCTTGTCATACTTCGTTAACGTTTTGAGATTGTAACTTTTGCTAAGCCCCCAGATCACCTGAAGAAATTCGCTGGTTACCTCTCGTAGATGGCCAGTAGCATCCATACTTCCTTCCTTTCTAATATAATACATCCAAAAGTCTGTCTGATTGTCTATCTATTTGTTTGTCTGTTACGCTTTCACGGCTTAACCGATTCAATCATAGTATTTGGAAATAGCGCGCGGTCTCTAGCTATTTTTTTTAGTCTATGGATTCAATGTTGTTAATAATTTTTTGTGTGGATATAGTCAAAGGCCAGGAGTCAATCATAGGCTACTTTTGGGAGCGACTTAAACCGAGTACCAAGCTGGTAGAGCCGCGGGCAACAGCTAGTTATATTTTAATCGTAAGTTAATTAGTGAAAGCATGAACTTAACTATCTTGAGGTCTCGGAGAATTCTGAACATTCGTCTTTGCACAGTTAATTTCCCCAACTGATTAAGAATGTATCTTAATGAAACCAAGACAAGGTAGCGACAACGTCTTTGATAAATTAAGTAATTCTCAGAACATCTACTTGCCAGGTTTACCATACGTTTGGAATTTATAGGACAAGCTATTTATTACTAGAGACTCGCTCCGGCTTCGCATGGGCATAAAAACCATCCTCTTGAATCACTCTATCTATTAAAAAACCGCATCAAAATCCGTTGCGTAGTTTTAAAGATTTAAGCATACAAAGGGACATAGGGACAGAGAAAGCGACTTTGTTTCATACAATGTAGTGAGAGTGATTATTTTTTTTATTACGAATTATTTATCATCATGATTTTGTGTAGGTAACAAGGTTAATCAACTATGCACACCTTGGTGTCAGATTTGTTGAGGTTATTTTTTTTTAATTTTGTTCAAAAAATCTTAAGACGATAGTCAGAAAAAAATTATGAGTAGGAGTAATTTTTTTGTAAAAAAAAATACAGTTTTTTTATATATTAGTAACTGGTTACCCTGGCTTGAACTTGCGTAGTTTAACATTTGTTGTGGGAACTTCGTTTATAACTTTGTTTGTACGCGATCAACCCACTTAGATTCGAAAACTTTAAAGTTTAGACTATTTGCAGAAACTAGAACCAGATCTTCGATATTTTGATGAGTTAATTGGAATCTTGGCTACAAATCAAATAGTTTTCTATCAAATTTTCAAGACTTGCGCTCTTCTCGGTCCCTTTCAAGTCGATCTGTTTTCCATCTTAAAGTGCATATGCAAGTGGAACTAATTAGAATCATACCAAAATAACAAAAATCACATATCTTGGTCACGTCTTAAGAAACCCACAATGTCATCTTCTGAAGGCCGTCATGATGGGAAAAATTGCCGGAAAGCGCAGAGTGGGAGGACGCAAAATGTCATGGCTGAGGAACATCCGCCAGTGAACTGGTATTAGAACAGTGGAACAGTTGTTACGACTCACTGGATATCGTTAGATTTAAGGAGCTGACAGCTAACCTTCGGTAATGAAGTGGTACCAAATGAGGAAGAGTTTCTGCTATAGATTTTTAAAAGCTGATGAGCGAGCGAAACCAGCGAGAGTCAACCATATCATTACGAATGTTTGGTTTTGAGGCAGCGGTGTTTGTTTCGGGCTAGAATTAATGAATGAATAAACACTTTATTACACCAATTACATAAATACATAATTGGGTTGTACGATGAAAATTAGTACAATTAATAGTAATTAATAGTAATAGTAATAATTAGTAATAGAAGTCGCATTACCGGGTTATTCCTTGATTTATTTGAATAATTGTGTCTTTTTGGTCGACTGTGGGCAAAGGTGGGGGATTTTTCGTAACGTTATTTATGAACGGATTTTTAATTTCTTTAACGGATTTTAATAATATTTGAAAAAAAAAATTGCAAATTTCCCAAAGGTTATTGTAAAATGGGGGAAATGTAGGGCAAGGTTTTTTTAACAAAAGAAACAAAAAGCAAAGTCAGCTTCCCGTGGGAATCGAACCCACGATCTGCAGACAAACCGTCTTAACCACTGGACAACGGAGGTTATTAACAGAACTACTAGTATAAAGATTAAACTAAAACTCCGCTATAATTAAATCATGTTTTAATTTGAACTTTGTTTCCAAATATATTAAAGTCGACTCTAAAGCTTTTTATTCTCGTTTGGTCCCACCAAGTTGTTAGCACGCCGTGATCAACTGCAGTCTCGGTTTTGTCTTCTCTACAATATCGTCGTTTCACTCTGTCGTATGATTCTGTCCCTTTCCCCCGGAATATAGGGATTTTAATTCAATTTCTCGGCTTTTCCGTTTGAAATAAATTGAGTGCGTTGTTTTTGTAACAAACTTAGTACTTTTTTTTTATTAAAGGTACAATTTAGTTAGCAAACTGGTTTAAAATAATCAAGACATTTCTACTCGACAAGAAAAAGAAGAAGTAAGCATAGAAGAAGTATTAAATTGACCTTATTTTACTTTTATTTTATGACTTCCTTCTTCGACCGAACATTTTTCCTGGTTTCATCTTCAGCTTACCCTTCAGAGCCCAGGGTACGTTTTTATAATCATGATCCTAATTTGGTAGTACTTCTTTTTACAATAGAATAAATAAATAAAATAAATAAATATATAGGGACAAATCACACAGATTGAGCTAGCCCCAAAGTAAGTTCGAGACTTGTGTTATGGGATAATTACTACCTCAACGATACTATATTTTATAACTAATACATGTAAAGATAAACATCCAAGACCCAGGTCAATCAGAAAAAGATAATTTTTCATCTTGACCTGACCGGGGATCGAACCCGGGACCTCCTGAGTAGCGGTCAGGCATGTTAACCATTACGCCACGGAGGTCGTCGAATCCGTCTGACCTCCTTAACCCTTTTATAGGGAAACCAGACTAATAGGAACATGATCCTGGTATGTTAGTGGCCAACACTGACAGATTTTTCAAGCTGCTTTAAGGCATCTAACATAGCCTAGCCTAACGGCTGCCATCTATCGATAACAACTGGGACCAAACAGCTTAAGCGTGCCTCTCAAAGCACGGAGGTCAATATAGAAATGCCATTTGATGGCGACCAATCCAAGCATGGCCGCGTACTCGCCGTCGCTTGACGCGCGCTATCGAGCTCCTCTTAATTGTATGTTATGACCTAAACCTGCCTTAATGTTTTAGTATTTTAAATAGCTTTAAATAATGTTACTTTTTAGATATATTTATTTAATAACTAGCTGTTTACCCCGGCTTTACATTTTTAATTTTTTTTTACCAATGTCATATTGGTACATAATCAAATAAAGAATGTATAAACAAATAAAGAATTAAGTACAATATTCAATTTGAAGCCATATTTCGAAAGTTAGAAGTACCATAATAATAGCCCTTTGTCTAGAGTTCGAGTTTATACTCTATGGAATTTCATTATCCGAATATAAGGACCGTCGAACCTTGTCTATGCTGAGATTAAGTTGACTATGGTTATTATTTGGGACCATTTGGGACGCTCTGGGTCCATGACGTCATTTAATATTAAAGATTCCGCTTGCCAGTGAGGATATACTTAAGTACTACGATTATATAGCACTAGCTTTGGCTCGCAGCTTTGCCAGTATGAATTTCCCTCGGTAACAGTGCTTTTTCCCGGGATGATTTTCCCTATGTCCTTTTCAATACTCCTAGCTATGTGTACGCGAAATTTCAGGAAGATTGGTTCAGTAGATAGGGCGTGAAGAGATAACAGACAAACAAATAAGTATACACTTTATGTGTTGAGACATGTTATGTGTCATAATGATGTTACTGAAAGATATTTTACGAAATTAGAGTATAATGGTCAAAGAAATATGGATAGCTCGGACGGTAAAGAAAAATTAAATTAAATTGTATAGAATAAGAAGTATCCAAGATTACATAATGCTTTCGCATTCCAAAACTTTTCACTCACGAAATTCTTGGAAAAACAGTGCGTTCCACTCAGTACTTCATTTATTTATTTTATTGTGACGTCGTGCATTCTTCAACGACGGTCCTTCCTCGCTTCCCCGCACCGCATCACCCCGAGGGCCATATATAAGCCTGCTCGCGTCCACCAGAAGATTTTTTGCGGATCATCTCGTCATCTCTAAGTTAAGTGGCTAGCTATTTCATAGCGGCTGCCTGACTGGATCTCGTGCCTACTTCGATCTCACGACCCCTGCCTATATTTCTTATTAACGTGTATCCTTAGTCTAAAGTAAAGTAGAAATAATAAATATTGTGCGATTCGCTGAAACCTGGATTTATCTTCTCTCCTCACACACACATCTTAAGTAGTAAATTTTTTCTACGTTATACTGGCGCCCAACGTTACATTTAATTACAAAATATAATAACACTAGCGACCAGCCCCAGCTTCGCGTGGGCATAAAAACCTTTCTCTTGAATCACTGTATCTATTTAAAAAAAACCGTATCAAAATCCGTTGAGAAGTTTTAAAGATTTAAACATACAACGGGACAAAGGGATAGAGAAAGCGACTTTGTTTTATACTATGTAGTGATTTAGTTCTTTTCAATGTTGAATAAACCAATGTTGGTTTTTCTGAACATTGGGATCGCAGTCAGACGTTCTTGGACAGACTTGGAGATGTAAAGTATAATTTTACTGTAATGGTAGTTGTATGTAATATAAATAAATATATTTTTTTGTGTCATACATTGACCAATTAGGCCTTTGGTCCCGGCTACCATCTAAACATGAGCCGAGTGTGAGTTGCATCTTAAGTTGGTGTTTTATTATTACCCGTTTTGTTTTCTTTTTTCATGGCTCTTCGATTTTAATTTGTTCACTAAGGTGTGACTACGAGAAATTGTCTTAATCCACGTATTGTATTTTTAAGTGTAATTAAGTTTAATAAATAGGCATTTTGTTCTACGGGGACAACTCGGTTCGTAATTAAAATTTAAATTAAATTATATAGTGTAAGAAGTATACAAGATTACATACTGCTTTCGCATTCCAAAACTTTTCAATCACGAAATCCTTGGTGTAACAGTGTGTTCCAGTGAGTACCTTATCGTTAGAGTTGTAAAGTACTATCTGCGTTGTCCGGACGTAATTTAAAGTCGTAATAAACAAACAAACAAACTAACTCACTTTCGCATTTATAATATTAGTTACCTAGGGTAAGAAAATAGGGGTGATAAATAAAGCCCAAGGAGAACATGACAAATGCCACAACCAAGGAACTGTGATGCTAATGAGCCAGAATGAGATTCACTCACTCTTGTTAGAGACCGTCTTTCTGGAACTTTCCAACTTACCTTAGAGTTTTCAACTTTTCACAACAGTTGTATTGTTAATTAGTTTAACATATTTTAATAGAATTAAAAAAGAAATTGCGGTAAGAGATGCATTTTCAGTTCAGTCAGACGCTTCAGAGCCCAGGGTACAATTTTAATCATTCTCCTGCACCCGTAGCCAAGTGACAATTTCAAAACGCTAACGAATCTCGACAATAAGGAGATAAGTATCCTTAACTGGTAATAATTTCACAAAGTATGCATCTCATGGGAATCGAACCCACGACTTTCGGGTTACAAGGCAAGTACCTTAACGCTAAGGATGCAACCGGGAATATGCACGGACAAAGACTAGTAGCAGACTAGTGTGACAAATTATGACTAAATAAGCTTGATCCTTCTGAATTTGGTGAATGATTCTGTCGTTGTAACAGCCATGAATGAATCGTTCTGTCGTCGAAAAGTTCGTAGTTGTCAGGTTCTATCGTTGAACAACTCATGAACGAAACATTATATCGGCGGCTCATTCGACGGGGAAACGTTTGTCGGAGATAAGTTTCAGAATCGAACAAAATGTATGGGATTGACATAAGCTGCGGTAAATCACGTGGTCAATCTTATGTCAATCCCATACATTTTATTCTTGTCGTACCTCATTAACGTTTTCGATTGTGTCTTTGACTAAGCCCTTTCGGTACAACTACAGCACCCGTAGCCAACGTCACAATTTCAAAACGCTAACGAATGTCGACAGGAACAAAGGACTTTCGCTAAGCCCCCTGGTTATTATAATAATGGAGCGACTGCGTTCTGACCTCCGTCGCCCTTTTAACAGGAACCAATAGGAACATGATCCGTGTGTGTTAGTGACCAACACTGTCAGATTTTCAGGCTACCATCTATCGATAGTAGCCAAAGCCAACGGCTAAGAAGCTCAAGTAATACATAGGGGAAAATAGATAAAAAAAAAAATTTGCGTCACTTAAAGACCGCGCGCGATTCGAACTTCTTTGTAGCGGAAAGAGTAACTAGCTTAAAGTGGAATAGGCTGGCCATATAAGCCGTAGGAAGGGCTTATATGGCCAGCCCATTCCACCAGCGATGGAAGATGAAGTCTTTTTAAGTCTTTAAAAAACACACAAGAACGTGGTAAAATTCAAAGATAAAGCTAATACGAAGCACAGAGCATGCACTTTTACGAGGGTAGTTTCAAAACACTATAATATAAAGATAACGTATGTGGTGCTCGTACTATCAAGATATCACGGCCATATGGTACAAGCATTGTGGCAAATAACTTTAAAACTGCATGCTTTTGCCACAGTATATTGAAAACAGAAGATTACGTATTGTGAGTGGCGTACTCGTGTAGTATCCGTTGCAGTATTTAGATTTGACTTAGGATTACAATGATACATAAACTTGCGAGTGTGGTTCCTCTTCTCAAAATTTTGCGCATTTATTATCATGTTCTGGGTGCTTAACATCTACACCATGAACGTTTTGTACGCGGCTTCTGACAGAGCCTGTTCAATTAGCTAGTTTTTGGACTGACAAAATATAAAACCAAAACAAGAAGATTCGAACTTTGTCCAATTGGTAAAATTTGTTAGTGGCTTTGTATACATAAGTATAGTAGTAATTGGTTATGGTTGTTCCCGCATAAGATTGTGAGAAATCTAAGTGTAAGCATATATGTTAGTATTTCGATAGTAACTTCCATGCTGGTCTGGGATAAAAATAAAAACATAGAATGTACCAGCTGCTTCTCTTCCCGCGCAAGCCGTAAAAGTCGTCAAAGGGAATCGCCGAATGGGGAAATCATGACATAGGCGATGCGGCTAGCAACCCATCACTATTGATTTCCTGTTTCAACTACCATTATGCTAAACGTGGCCTAAGGTCTTATGGCTCTAGGCTCTGTCTACCCCGTATGGGATAAAGACGTGATTATATGTATGTATGTATGAATTTCGATAGTAATTAACCTAAATAAATCAAATCGAGCAAGGCAACCAAAATGATGATGATTTGTGTTTCATTTTCCTCCAGTCGTTTGTTCACATCTGAGCGTCGTGAAGTGCCCGACCTATCCTTACGAGCTCTTATAAGGATCTCTTGCCCCGTAGATTGCGTTGGAGATCAATAATTTAGTCAAACCATCATATCGGGTTTCATCTTCAGGTGTACCTTCGAGGACCTTATGCAGGGCACGGATAATGCTATTAGAGTGGCGGAGTTTTGGTCCGATACCATATAAAACCATCAGACATCGACACGATGAAGAAGAAGAAGATCGGGTTTCATTCTCTGGATCTCTTTTCATCCTACCCAAAACTAAGTTTATACCAAAAAGTGGATCATAAAAGTTATACTTCTGATTGGACTTACTTATGCGTTTGCTATACTCATACAGTTCAAAAGTCGGAAGTGACAAATGACGCCACTATCTTAACTTCTTGAAAAGAACTCATGAAATATTATTAGATTTTTAACAAAATATTCTACACTATGTTCTTATAGTGTAACGCATTTTAAAACGCGTCGGCAATATTCGATAGCGTGGCAACGTGCTACCTCGCCGGCTATATCGATGTGGATAGCAATGTAAAACAGACCTTAATGTATTAAACTAAAGTAACTATTTAATCAAAAGCTTTTTTTTATCTAAAACTAGCGACCCGCCCCGGCTTCGCATGGGCATAAAAACCTTCTTCTTGAATCACTCTATCTATTAAAAAAACCGCATCAAAATCCGTTGCGTGGTTTTAAAGATTTAAGCATACAACGGGACATAGAGACAGAGAAAGCGACTTTGTAATACTATGTAGTGATAGTGATATTGCCAAGACGAAACCATATGACTCGCACTGTCAAAATTGTATCAAATCTCATTTTTTTGTTGAGATGTAGAGCCAAGCTTATAACTACTCAAACTATACATAAAGTATGTGACTAGTTTTATATAACCTAAGGGTCCGATTGTCTAAGAAAAATAAGTTCTCTTTCGTGCTAATAGATGGCGCTAAAATAAACACTTATATTGAGTAAAACCTGTTTCTTATTGGCGAAAAGGGGTGACTAATTAAAACACTATTTTTATGAGTCATCATTTCAACTAATATTGTAAATGCGAAAGTGAGTTTGTTTGTTTATTTGTTTGTTACGCTTTCACGACCTATCTACTAAACTAATCTTTCTGAAATTTCGCATACACATAGATGGAGTATTGAGAAGGACATAGGATGAGGATACCAGGGCGTCGATTTTGCTAACGGTAAGTCAAAATCGTGTCAAAATAGTGTTTCAATTGTAGTGCTTTTTACACACTATTTACAAGAATTATGACAGTATGATGTGATGTGAATGTAGTGTGGGTTGTGGCTATCAGAAGTGATGCAAAAAAAATATACATTTCTTGTAACTAGTGTGTAAAAAAGCAGAACAATTGAAACACTATTTTGACACGGTTGTGACTTAACGTTAGCAGAATCGACGCCCAGGAAAAGGTACTGTTTCCGTGGGATATAAACGCGGGCGAAGCCGCGGGCAATAGCTAGTGTTATCTATAAAAGAGAGTACGAGTACGTACACCCTAGCAACAGCACAGATTAAATAATACAAGTTGTTACTACGGCAACCGAAAGTTAGAAACAGTTTCCAAACAATTATTAGTTATGTATCAAACAATTAAATAACTCAAACTAATAAAACGTAAATCAATTGATACCATCATCAATTTTGTTGATAACAGCATAATTTTGGAGTTCAGTATCCTTTGTTAAATAATAAACCAGTAAATACACCTGAATGGACTTACCCTTTTAATTGTGACACACGGACAGACCGTCGGACTCGTGTCATAAGTGGCAAAAAATACTTCATTCATTAATTCATATCGTGATGATCTTTAACCTGGTAATAATACCGAGGATTTTAAATACCTGGTTAAGACCATTTTTTAGGGATATAGCAGAGCGAAACCATAATGCTATGGGTAGCTGTAAATAGAAAAATAAGTACAAAAATCGGGTAGAAATGAGTTAGTTTATGATTTTGACCAGGTTTCCGTACCCTGGTTTTTCGGCTCTAATTCTTGAATTTTCCAGAACAAGACCTACAAACATGTTATTTAGATCTTGTAACAATACTTAAAATGAAACAGAGATGCTTCGCTCGCTCTTTGCGCTTGCTCGCTGCACTTATATAGCTAATCTATCATTCTTACTAAAATCTATCTTTCTTTCTTACCCAAATAAAAACAGCCGTTTTTTGCGATCGAAAAACGAGTGAGTAAGCTAGACGCTAGCTTCCGTTTGCTGACCTCCAAACTTCAATTCGAAGTTGGCAATTCATGATGATGATGAAGCTAGACGCCGCCTTTCATCATGCATATTGCACCATCTCTCTTACTCACTCGTCTTAGGATAGTTTCGAGATATTATGAAAACCCCCAGTGCTTTTTAACATCTGGGCCGCGGCGTAATTTTTATTTATTTCAGGCAACACAAATAGTTTACATAAATTAAACAATTAACCCATAGAAATATAAACCTTATCCTAAATATATATACCTTATTATATATATTACTAGCGACCCGCCCCGGCTTCGCATGGGTATTAAAACCTTCCTCTTAAATCACTCTATCCATTAAAAAAACCGCATCAAAATCCGTTGTGTATTTTTAAAGATTTAAGCATACAAAGGGACATAGGGACAGAGAAAGCGAATTTGATTTATACTATGTAGTGATTATTGATTATAACGTAATTATTTATTTATTTATTTAGATTTCGGAACAATACTCAAACAGAAATGTTTCACGCGCTTTTTGCGCTTATCTTTTTTTTTTTATATTATGGCAGTGTGTCACATGTGTCTAAATATTTCGGGCAATGGAAGGTCACCGCGACAATATAATCCCGTTTAATATACTGTTATACAGTTCAGTCGGAGAGTAGCAAACTTGAGGCTGCGGCCTTAAGTTTTTTTTAATATTTAATTACAGTTACACGATTTGTTATCTATAAAAACAATAAACTTGTTGCATTTAATTTTAACAGACTTCAAAAAAAGGAGGAGGTTCTCAATTAGTCGGGATGTTTTTTTTTTATGAATGTTACCGGATTACTCGAAAACGCCTTGACCGATTTGAAACATTATTTTTTTGTTGGTTATTTTTTTATTTTATTTTGTGCAACAAAGTTACAAACGAAACAAAAAAAGGATCATAGCCAATAGAAATCTCTTGTGACTCTCAGATGATCTGAAGAAGGTCGCAGGCAGGCGCTGGATGCAGGCCGCTTCCAACCGGTCATTTTTGAAATCCTTGGGGAGACTATAGCCTATGACCAGCAGTCGACAGCTTGCGGCTGAAATTATTATAATGATGAAAAGTATATCCGTGGATGCAACTGGTAGGCCGCTTAGATAAAAGAGAGGCACGAGCAGGGACAGGAAACCTGGTTATAATCAAAAACAATGGATTAACCAGGTATTTATCACCTAAAAATCGACGTACTCCTAACACAAGATTTTATAAACGAAGACGCTAGCGACTGCGTTTGGATTTTGTATGGAATTTCAGGCGGCTTAGTCAAAGTCACAATTTCAAAACGTTAACGAATGTCGACTTGAGCAAAATGTATGAGATTGACATCATAAGAGTGATTTGACGCATCTTATGTCAATCCCATACATTTTGTTCTTGTCGACATAGACATAACCCCGACCCGTCGCTAGCGTCTGCGTTTATCAAATCTTATACAGGGTACCAGGTTAATAAACGTTATTTTTGGGTTCTAAATATACCGGTTTCCATCCCTAAGCACGAGTAAGTAATTAGGTTAACCCTTGTGTAATAATTAAACTGTAGTAACAAAGTTATGCATATAAATCAAGTTCTCGGTAAGTTATTAAACACGGTATAGTACTTAGGCACGGCAGGATTTCTAACTTTAGTGGTTAATCATAACCTATCTGCACTTTTGGTTATTTTAACTGTTCTTGTTACGTTGAGGTAATAGAAGTAGTGTGACGATTTATCATTAACTTTTTTTGTGTAGCCAAATAGGCAAATGATTTGTTCACTTACTTACTCCACTGGCTTAGCGCCCGAAGTAGATCTTGGCCTCCTAAACCAGGGCTCGAAAACCTGGTTAGAATCATAAACCAGTTCATTTGTCTGTCTATACGTTTATACAGTGACCCATAGCATTACGGTTCCGCTCAGGGCTTGGAACCGGTATTTCAAAGACCCAAAAATAACGGTTTTTAACCTGGTAAACAAATAAAGCGGCCCATTTTAGGGTCCTAAATACCTGGTTAAGACCGCTATTTTTGGGGAAACACCGGTTGAGCGGAATGCTAGCGGTCACTGTATGGGCAGAAAAATGAGCTGGTTTTTCATTCTAACCAGGTTTCCGAGCCCTGGTTCCGCTCAATCAGTAAGTATATTTTCAGAAAAATAATAGTCTTAACCAGGTATATAGGACCCTTAAATCGACCGATGTTTATTTGGGTCTTCAAAGTACCGGTTTCCACTCTGTATAAAAAAAAACTATGTACAACTCTGCGTTATCGCAAATGGATGCGAAAAATAAAATACTGGCAACTTATAAAAAAAAGATACTTTAAAAAATTGTTCAGGACATTGGCGCGCAAAAAATAAATAAATAAAATAAAAATCTTTTATTTCAGATAACTGGATCCATAATAATGTTAGTTTAACTTAACCTATGTTAGTAAACAATACCATGTTTTTTATTTAAGTTCATTGTTTTTTTACAAATGTAATATAACTAAAAAGTTATTAGCAAAGAATTTGAAATTGCGAGCGGTTTGACGAGCCAAATTTTGTTTCTTTTATTTAAATCTTTGGTTATGAATATAAAAGTTATGTGTTAAGTGCAACTAGTAAATATAGTTTAGTAATTAATTTACAGTGCATACCTACTTGTTTTATTGGTCATTTCCCTTATACAAATTTTAGCAGTTCTTTAACACACTCTTACACCCATATTCTCAAACGTTTCCTCAAACTCCACTCATCCTCACTCGACCTTAATGGTATTCATAGTTGACACTAGCTTCCTCACCTTAAGGAAATTACTCAATGGAGGTAAGGAACGAACGGTCAAAATATAAGGTTGGTCAAGAGGTACCTTATGGAAGCCTCGAACGTTTCGTTTAACGAAAAGTAGGTACTTTTATTGAGGACCAGATTTAAAAGAACTAGTACCCACTGTAATGAGTTGTTTGTGTATTAAGTATTTTATTGTTTAATAATTAATCTATGCCAGTTAGCTAAAATTGAAAAAGAAACTTTGGCAAAAATTATCTTTACGTCAAAAAGTAAGGCGGTTTATCAACATACAGAAATGAAACTGAACGTCATTCCTTGACTCATCCTCACTGGAGTTTGCTCAAGGAAACAATTAAGAATACCGTTTTCAAGGAAAGTTGGAGGACTTCCTTGAGGCGTCCTCGAATGAGGTTGAGTGGAGGCGACCTATGAGGTAACGTTTAAAAATATGGGTGTTAGTCCTAAACGAAAAGCGCCTCAGTGTCCATCTCACGCAGGTCAGCCTGCACTGGGATTGCCCAGAGATCGATAGATGGCGTATGTCTCAGTAGGAGGACTACATTAATTAACTAGCGACCCGCCCCGGCTTCGCATGGGCATTAAAACCTTCCTCTTGAATCACTCTATCTATTAAACAAAACCGCTTTAAAATCCGTTGCGTAGTTTTAAAGATTGATGCATACATAGGTACCTATATAGGGACAGGGAAAGCGACTTTGTTTTATACTATGTAGTGATACACAAAAAATCGGCGGTGTCTTTCTTTGCATGGCGGTTGAATATATCTGTACTTGTACGTATAGTATTTTTTTATCTGTGGTATGGATATGGATGTATGGATTTCTAAAACGGCCGCGGTTATCGTGGTGTGAATAGACCCTTACAATTTCAGGAAAGTCAACGAAACTACTAGCTACTATAAAACAACTTGAAGATAGCTACGTCTCCCGCAACGAGAATTGTTTCAAACCACAAACTAGTACAGTGTTCGAGATAATGAAATGGACTTGAATCATAGTGTAGGTAGTAAAACATTTGCTTGAAAAGTTGAATATTATCTATTCAGTATTCAGTAGGTGTAGTCGATCTTAATTTTATACTCTAGACCACGGAGGATATATAGAGTAAGACTAGCTTTTACCCGCGGCATCGCCCGCGTGTACTTCCCCCTGGAACTGTGCTTTTTCCCATACGAGAAATAATCACTACATCACTATCATTATCACTACATAATATAAAACAAAGTCGCTTTCTCTGTCCCTATATCCCCATGTATGCTTAACTACGCAATGAATTTAAGCATACAAAAGGACATAGGGACAGAGAAAGCGACTTTGATTTATACTTTGTAGTGAGTGATGAGTCTGAAAATGTTTTTTTTTTTTTTTTGTTGCAATATAATTCACAGTATGGCAATCAAACTTATACTAGCTTATTTTTGCCAGTATCTTGTTTTATGTGAATGTTCTTCATTTAGTCGAGTCACAGAGTCAAGTCAGTAGTCATGTCAGTCTAGTCAAGTTACCTAGTCAAGTGCTAAGTGGAGCGGTGGAAGTTTCACTTAGCATTATCTTGGGAGATTTTGGTGACAAGGATTAAAGTCACATACGGCATTGTACCACTCCCAACACTCACGCTTGTTCACGAATACCTACTTAGCGAATAATAATCCACCTTTATTATGCACAAAAACTTATTAGATAATAAATTTGTCGACCTCCGTGGCGTAATGGTTAACAAGCCTGACCGCTACTCAGGGTTCGATCCCCGGTCAGGTCAAGATGAAAAATGATCTTTTTCTGATTGACCTGGGTCTTGGATGTTTATCTATATATGTATTTGTTATAAAATATAGTATCGTTGAGTTAGTATCCCATAACACAAGTCTCGAGCTTACTTTGGGGCTAGCTCAATCTGTGTGATTTGTCCCTACTTATATATTTATTTATTTATTTATTTATATTATTTATTAAGTACAATGACGTATATACCTACTATCGAAAACTATCGAAAGTATTGTTTTTTCTTTTTTTTTTTAAATAGTTTTTACGGCCATGGAATCTAGTCCTTTAAGGCCTTTCTTGAATTTATTAATCTTCTTCAGTCCTACTTAAGTCAGTCGAGTCAAAAATTCAAGTCAATAGTCAAGTCCAGTCAAGTAAGTAAGTCTAGTCTGAGTCAGATTGCTAAGTGAAGCGGTGGAAAAATTTCACTTAGCTATATCATGGAGATTTTGGTGACAAAGATAAAAAGTCACGTAATCGACACTGTATCACTTCCCAACACTCACGCTTGTTCACGAACACTTTGCGAATAATAATCCACCAATATTATGCACAAACACTCGAAAAAACCCAAGTTTTAGAAATTAAATACAGCGCGGACATAGCGACAGTTTACTTTCCCTCCAAAAACTTCTATTATTGTTTTTTCTCAAACTATCGTAACGCTATCGATAGTTTAATATCGAGCGGCAACACTATTCTTTACGATGGACATATTTTTTTAATACTTTTACGGCCATAGAAATTAGTCCTTTAAGGCCTATTTTGAATTTATTAATCTTCTTCAATACTACTTTAGTCAAGTTAGTAGTCTAGTCCAGTCAAGTAAATAAGTCTAGTCAAAGTCAAATGGCCAAGAAACAAATGAGTCATTTTTCGTTTGAAAAAGGATGAGTTTCTCAATTCGTCGGAATGTTGTATTTTTCTTTTTGTTTTTGTGTTAAGAATTTTCAATCCCTGCAATAATTATGTCATCAACGGTAAATGAAACCACGACACAACTTAGTAATTATAGTACCCTCAAGTCAAGCAAACCCTTGCATAATCCGGAATTTCATCCGGCCCTGACTGAGGTCAACAAAACTATGTGAAACTAAGGAACAGTATAATAAACTTCAGTGGGTACATATTTGCCTTTGCTAGATACGTTTAATAGAGATATACCTAATATGGTATGGGGTATGGAGTCACATGAGTTTCCAACGGAACAGAGAGTGGATCACAGAATTTAGAAAATATTAATAAGAATTAGTGGCATAGCGCACGAAAAACGTGTCACTAGTTTGGCTTGCAAGCCAACGTTTCACACTAAAAAAATGGGCGGGGAAATTGATTGCGTCATTTAATGCCACTGTTATTGGTTGATAATATATATATGTGGCTTTATTGTAAACTAAGTACGTAATACATTTCTAATAAGGTGTGGTACCACACCACACCTTATTACATGTATAAATTGAAGATAAGAAGTGAGAATATGCTGCCACACTGAATCTGATCTTGAAACTAAATCCGCGTCAAAACATTTCTATTCGGATAATTTCTTTGTTCTGTGGAGTGGATGATGGTGGCCGAGAATAGCAACGTTTCTCTTTCAAATAGTGGTCAAAAAAGGTTGATATTATTTTACATAGTTTTTCTACATATTTAATTTACAGTGATTAGTAACACGATAAACCTTACTGGATTTCAATGATATAAACTTGAATTAAATGTTTTTCTCGGCACTGTTTTTTCATCTTAATCATTTTAAGTACTTTCGACCTCCATGACGTAATAGTTAACATGCCAGGAGAGTTACTACCATCTCTTAAAACCACGCAAGTTTCAGACAGCGCGATACAAGATGTAATGCGACATTCCTCTTAGTCTCTGGATCTTGCATGGTTTTGAGAAATGGTGGTAAGCCACCAGTCCGCTACTTAGGAGGTCTCGAGTTAGATCCCCGGTCAGGACCAGATGAAAAGGAAAAATTATATTTTTCTTATTGGCCTGGGTCTTGTGTTAATCTATATACTTACGTATTGGTTATAAAATATTTGTTTCAATACATTTCATTTTATTGCAATACTTCCAGTCCTGTCTAAAATAAAGAAAAAAATCGGTCAACTCCGAGATTACGAATTAAAATGAAGCCACAATCTTGTGAAATTAAACCTTATTGTTTAAGTGTTAAATGAAGTCTCTGGACCAAGACATAATGACATCAAAAATGACTTAACTGAACTCGAACGAGAAAAGTTTTGAAATAGAGGCCAGGGTTCTGTAATAAAATACAGCAATCTCAATCTTCAATTAAAGTTTAGGCTGTTAAAAGGTCGAGGAGCTCGATATAGCATGGCAAGCGACGGCTAGTGCAGCCCAAAGATTGGTTGCCATTAGTGGCATTTCTATCTTGAGCTCCATCGTGCTTCGGAAGGCACGTTAAGCTGTTGGTAACGGCTTTTTTCATTGGGTAATAGGCGTAAGTCTATTTTAGACACATTAAGTACCTACATACATATAATCACATCACTTTTATTTTGTTCAAAATTTAAGTTCAATCTATTGAAACCTTATTGAAACGAAATAACGAGTGAAATAGTTCCTACTTTTTATAGAAATAGTATATCTATCTTCACGTCAAGAAAAAAAGTACAATGTCAATGTCAAAGTGTCAAAAGTGACATTAATACTTACAACGCTTTGTTTGCGCTTCGACTTTGAGTCTACTGTTTTTGTTTGTATTGTAAAAGATTGGTATTTTATCAGTGGAAATAAATTAAAATAGCTTAGTTAATATGGAAAAAGCTAAAAATATGTTCCCGAATATCTGTCGACTGTGTCTGAGTTGCGATAACAGTGGGAAATTCGTATCTCTCGTTGAAAATGGGAAATCAAACGGCATCAGTTGTTACGGCGAAGCAGTGAAGAGATTTGCCCAGATTTCTATTGAAAAAGGTGATAAACTACCTAAAACGATGTGTCAAAAGTGTTTATTCCTACTAAAATGTGCTATTTACTTCAAATTTAAGTGTGAAAACAGTGAAAAAGTGTTGAAGACTTGGACGGAAAAACATGTCAACAAGACTTGTATGGAGGTAAATTTAAAAGCAAAGAACTACGAATCTAAGTTATTTAAGCAATATTTTGCAGATGAAGATCTCACGACCTCTTCGGTTTCTGATGATTTATTCGAAAATTTCCAAGAAAATCCAGTGAATCAAAATCTTGATGACAAAGAAAGTTCCAATGACAGTTTTTTTGATAGTCTACAAGTCGAAAATGAAAATAGCAATGAACATGAGAATCATCGAAATGCCGTATCAAAACCTACAAAAAGAAACCTTAATATGCTACGTAAAACTTCAATTAATGCAAAGAAAAAAAGGAAACTTACAGAAAAAGTCAAATATGAATGTGAAATTTGTAAGAAAATTCTAGCAAATCCTGTCACATACCGTGACCACATGCAGTACCATACCGGTTGCCAGTACATATGTGAGCACTGCGGCAAGGGATTTCCAGCGAAATCGCGTTTACAACACCACCAAGTCCTAGTTCACGGTACAGGCCCCCATTTCAAATGTTCTTATTGCAACCACAAATCCCCTACAAAGCTAACTTTAAAAGAACATGAAAGGCTACATACAGGAGAGCGCCCTTTTACATGCGATAAATGTGGCCTGACATTCCGAAGACGCATGATTTGGCGAAAGCATATGATACATCACTCGGAAAAGACCGTTCAGTGTCCTCAATGTCCCTTAAAATTTTATACCATCGCAAATTTAAAAGCTCATTCGAATAGTATTCATGAAAGAGTATATATGTATTCGTGTCATATATGTGATGCAACTTATGCAAAAACGTCAACTGTTAGAAAACATTTGACCGAAGTTCACGGGGTTTTGAGAGAAATGCAAGGAAAAATAACTAGGATTAATCGAGCTAAACCTAAAGATGTACTTGAACCGTAGTTTGCTTGCACATTGTGTTGAAAAAGCTGCACAAATTAATTGTTTTTTTTATGTATTATTAAAGAAGTTTTTAAAAATATAATTTTCTACTTATTTATTATCCATCTTAGTGTTTTTCCTGCGGTAATATTAGTGAAGTCTGATAGGGTACTTATCTACCTACATAGTAGTAAATTGAGTAAATTTAAACTTTTATCACATATTTTGACACCTATACACACTATCTATTTATAATTGCCAAAGGTTGACTGGCAGATAATGCTTGCATTAAGTTTACCTATTGTAGCTCTTGGCACAATAAAGTTTATCAATAAATAAATTTAGACCATCCATACTCCTTGGCGTCTTCTGACACCTAAGAAATATAATTTATTTATTTAAAATTTTATTGTACAAATTAAAAATAAAGTGTACAAATGGTGGACTTAATGTCATATATGGCATTCTCTACCAGTCAACCATTGGACCAAGCAGAAAATTTGATTGTTGGTGATTAATGAATTACATTCCACTCAAAGGGATAAAAAAATGTGGCATTGAGTTACAGTGTAACTAATCGGTATTTTTTTTCCCAATGGGTTACAGTGTAACACAAAATGGTGTATCTCAACGGGAACAAAGGCATATTTTATGATACTGTAAATATAGAAGAAAAAAATACTAAAATATGTCTACTGAATACATATATTTATAAAAAACTGATACATATAATGTTAAAGATAGCCTTTATTTCTGGGTTACAATAACATATAATAATATCTAACGACCCGCCCCTAATAAAATAATTGTTATTATCATATGATCAAACTGATGATATATATTTTTTTAATAAGCATGACTTTCATGTTATGTAACGAGGAAATAAAGACTTTGATTGTAATTTTTTCTGGCATTTCGGAATTAAGTCTTTTTTTAAATTATTTTCTTTTTATTATGTAGTGAAGATACTACCCATGGGGCAACATAATACCCCCATAGATCCATAAGAATAACTCCTAGAAAATAATTAAGTAGGGTCAAAAACACATAAAATGAATAAATCTATTTATGTATTTAACGCGGATGAAGTCACGGCCAAATACTTGGTATACTTTAGTAGTACAGTACAGTAGTAGTTTGTATTTTCCGTAAACCGATGGTGGTTTTTCGCGAAGTTGGTATTTCCCGGATGTGGTTGTATGAGTATTTGGAATTTAACGTAGAGTTGGCATTTTCCGTTTGTGATATTAAACGTCGATACAGCTAGTACTAATATAAATAAGCTGAAGATTTTTTTTTTTTATTAAAACGCTTTAAACTTTTGAACTACTACTGGCCAGATTTTAAATTATTTATGCATTTAATAGCTTTTCCAGTTGTCGTGGTTACCCTCTAGTTAAGATAAGCATCAATTTTCCTATTATCAGACAAAAACATCGCGTTAATTTGAAAAAGTGCTCTTTTGCCCGGTTTTCCTCAACGATCAACATTAATTTGTCCCGTGATAAATCAGGAGCATTCTATTATCACATTAGTAAACACACAGTTACTACTTAGGGAATAAAGTATACAAATAGAAAAGATTTTCTTGTGGCGAAATATTTATCTCCAAAAAAAAAACACAAAAAATAAATAAAACGAAACGACTTCGATTTCGTCGTGGACGTCGAAGGGCGGTTCTAGAACCACGGTGTGCAAAGTCATTTGACAGAAAAAAAAAACAAGAAATTCCATATATCTAAAATATCAGAGCTGTGCTCTTGTCGGTGGAGTCTCTTCCAGGTTCTTCTATCTTCCGCTAGCCTTTTATCTTTTCCTTTATTTGTTCTATGTACCTAGCTCCTTCTTGGCCTCTCTCTTCCCCAAATTTCATATTGCCAAAGATTATAAAATGCTTAGAAAGCTGTTTTATATTTACGGCACGACAGAATGTAAGCCATCGATCGAATATACTGCGCCACAGTCACACAGGCTGCAGTCACAGAAACCTAACCTAGCACGGCTCTCACACCCATATTCTCAATCGTTTTCTTAAACTCCACTCATCCTCACTCGACCTCAATGGTATTCATAGTTGACATTAGCTTCCTCGCCTTAAGGAAATTACTCAATGGAGGTGAGGAACAAACTGTCAAAATATAAGGTTGGTCAAGAGGTACCTTAAGCAAGCCTTGAACGTTTCGTTTTACGAAAAGTAGGTGCATTTATTGAGGACCAAATTTAAAAGAACTTGTACCCACTGTAATAAGTTCTTTGTGTATTAAGTATTTTATTGTTTTATTATTAATCTATGCCAGTTAGCTAAAATTGAGAAAGAAACTTTGGCAAAAACTCTCTTTACGTCAAAAAGTTAAGCGGTTTACCAACATACATAAATGAAACGGGACGTCATTTCTTGACTCATCCTCACTAGTTTCCTCAAGGAAACAATCAAGAATACCGTTTTCAAGGAAAGTTGGAGGACTTTCTTGAGGCGTCCTCGAATGAGGTTGAGTAGAGGCGACCTATGAGGAAACGTTTGAGAATATGGGTGTCAAAGTCTGTTAAGTGACTTTCACACCCATATTCTTAAACGTTTCCTCATAGGTCGCCTCTCATCCTCACTCGACCTCGATGGTATTCATAGTTTACACTAGCTTCCTCACCTTAAGGAAATTACTCATTGAAGGTGAGGAACGAACTGTCAAATATAAGGAAGCCTTGAACGTTTCGTTTAACGAAAGGTAGGTGCTTTTATTGAGGACCAGATTTAAAAGAATTTGTACCTACTATAATAAGTTATTTGTGTATTTAAGTATTTTGTTGTTTTATAATAAATCTATACTAGTTAGCTAAAATTGAAAAAGAAACTGTCCAAAACTCTCTTTACTCAACTCTACTCTTTACGTCAAAAAGTTAAGCGGTTTACCAACATACAGATATAAAACGGAACGTCATTCCTTGACCCATCCTCACTGGAGTTTGCTCAAGGAAACAATTAAGAATACCGTTTTCAAGGAAAGTTGGAGGACTTCCTTGAGGCGTCCTCGAATGAGGTTGAGTGGAGGAGACCTATGAGGCAACGTTTAAGAATATGGGTGTCAGATTGCCCTGTGAAGGTCACTAACAGTATTTTTTAAACGGACAAATCACCGATTGACTTTGCCCCAAAGTAAGCTCGAGACTTGTGTTATAGTAGGTATACTATGTATTATATTTTTATAACAAACTAGGTTTTCCCCGCGGCTTCACCCGCGTAATTTTTTCTCGGGAACAGTGCTTTTTCCTGGGATTAAAGAAAGGTACCCTATATCCTCCTGGTTTTAAGCTACCTCCCCACCAATTTTCAGCCAAATCAGTTCAACCGTTCCTGAGTTTTAAATTGCGTATCTAACTAAAACGATCCATATATAGATAAACATCCAACGGTCTATTAGAAAAACATCATTTTTCAGTCATACATCTCAAAAATAGAAGTCCGCTGCTCCTCAAACATATTTATTTGTTAGTTTGTCTATGATCGCCCTAACTTTACTTTGTATGGTTTTGTAGTCTATGGCTGCTCCAAATTCTAACGTGAATGTTTCACGAATGCTTTTAGTTTCACCCTTGTGAATGTGTAGTATATAAGCACGAAAAGAAAGTCTCATATTTACTTAGCACAGTAGGGAAGCATACTCTTTGTTTAGTTGTTTCCAGTTTGTTTAGCACATTGCAGGCTTGAATCACCTGATTGTCTGATAATAAAGATGATTCCATGCTTCGGAAGGCACTATAAGCCGTTGGCCCCGACTGCCATCTGGTAGTCGTTTAAGAAACCACGTCATTGGCCGAGTGGCGGTTCCGAAAAACTCTGACACCAGGGTGTGCATGGTCGATTGACCGTGACTCCTACACGAAATGATAATGACTTAGTAGAGTACAGTGGGTTAATAAAAACTAATTAGGTTAGTAAACAAAACTAATGGTTTAGTTTAGTTTAGTTTACTAGGTTTATTACACTTTAAAGGAGCTATATAGCTCCTTAAAAGTCCTTTTAGCCTAGAGAGAAGTGCGTGGTTTCTATTTGACCTCCTCCGTGCTTCGAAAGGCACGTTAAGCCATTGATCACTGATCGCTGGTGACAGTCATAAGCCTATGTCAGATGCCTTAAAGCCTCCTAGTGTTAGAGTTCCTCTGAATCGCCTCTCGGCCTCTAACGTGGTTCTTTTAACGAATACCAAATAACAATACCTACCAATGTACCTCCCGAAGGAATCATCTTTAATATCAGACAATCAGGTGATTCACACCTGCAATGTCATAATAAAACAGGAAGCAACTAAACAAAATATGCTTCCCGTGGAAATCGAACCCACCCCCAAGTCTAAAGACAAACGCCTTACCTATTTGACCACGGAGGCGGTTACTCATTCAAATACTCTGCATACTTACCCCAAAGGACCTTCAAAATAAAACCACACCTTTATTGGTCGTTCAGTGGTTCTCAAAACTTTTATTTTTGTTCTGGCAATCCACATGACAATCATACTAAAAGCTCATCTTTGCCAGTATGAAGTCTCGTTTATTACTCTTTATTTAGATGTTTCAGATAAGTCAATGCCAACACGTTAAGTCAGAAGTCATGTCTAGTCAAGCTAGTCTTCAGTGCCACAAACTTATCTGACCCGGTCGCGATGGCGCCACAATCTATTTCTATTGCACAAAGTTGTATGAAGTTTCCTTAGTTCCGATTTCTGCCACCGGGTCAGATAAGTTTGTGGCACTGTAAGATGTTAAGTGAAGCGGCGGAGAAATTTACTTAGGTATAGTATCACGAAGCAAATCTATGAAAGAATCCTGGCGAAGCCCCATACATCGTTTGTACGAAAAAAACAAAAAATATAGATAACTTGAAACAAATCGCATTAGCAAGAACACTTAACTAATTACACGTTTACCACCACTAAATAATTATAAACCCCGGGGTTTTTTAATTATTCCATTTTTTAAAAGTCGTCCTTTTGTTTCATTTTCCATCGCCATATTTAAAACAACTGAGCTGAAACATCATGTCACTCTGACAGTTGCTAGCATTGTCAAATCGACATTGACAGTTGATTTAATTGATTATAATAGAGTACTAGGTTAGGATATTAGGAAAGTCAATATATTTATTGCTTTGCACTTTCTTTATGTAGACCGCAATCTACAGAGTTCAAGTCAGTTTGAATGACAGTGACATTGGCAGTTGTAAGTCGTGGCTCTATGCGAATGTTTCACTTTCTACATTGCCATATTTAAGTTCTGGTAACATAATTTATAATAAAAATCTAGTTTTTTTCCCGGGGGTTTAAAAATATTTTATTTACAGAAATGTATTTCTGGGACTCTTATGATGTTGTAAAAAAAAATCAACTCATCCGTATTTTTTTTTTATTCGTAAAAATTCCGCCATCATTCTTTTGGTGACAAGAATTAAAGTGGTAATATATAAGGTGAATTTAAATCAACTGCAAATATTTTAAGGGCAGATTCAGATTACTAAACTGAACAACTTTCCCAAATAAACTTATGTCGAAATACGAAAAAAAAATTTTAACCTCCCATACAAATTGAGAATCAGCTGATCTAATTTAGTATGGAGAGTGAAAAATAAAGTTTCGTATTTCGATATAAGTTTATTTGGAAAAGTTGTTCAGTATAGTGGTCTGTATCTGCCCTTGATATATTTGCAGTTGATTTGTGTCCACCTAATATAAAAGAGCACTTCTTCAAACTATAAATGCCTTTTTTGTCAAGGGGGTTACCACGACAACCAATAGTAACGATTAAAATTCATGCCTATATTCAAGAACTATTATGCACAAATACCCGAAAAAGCACAAACTTTGAGAGCCACTGTTACACAATTTTACCCTTTAACTTTCGGCCTATCATGTTGTTTGCTTCCGGATAAAAAAATCTATCTTGGAGAAGGGACCTTAAATAATTTCCTTTTGACTTGAACATCTGTCCCCGGGTGTGGTGTGATTGATAAGAAAATAGCGTTTAAAGAGTTATAGTTTGGCATGGTGATAGGCTTCATCCATATTGAAATACCAACAGCTCGTACACGCCGCTTTGCCTCTTCACTGCATAATATATAACAGTCGCTTTCTCTGTCCCTATGTCCCTTTGTACATACATACATACATATTTGGAGAGAGTGACGGGAGCGACAGGGATATGCTCGACCGCCACAAAGGGAAGATCTTCCCGCCAGGCTAGGGTGTTATGCCTGGGAAACCGCGGCTCCAACAATGTCTTGTCGGAGGTTTGTATATATGCTCCAATCCGTAGGAACTTTGCAAGCGCGATTTAGACTTTCATAGTAATTTGCCATCTTGTATGCAATTCTGAGATTGTTGCTTTTTAACGCCATCTGTGGTGCGTCTTTGTAGATATTATTGTGGCGCTAGTGTCGCCACAGGACTCCCTTCCAAGACCGAAGGTCTGATAAATCTTCATGTGCAGTCTGTGCTTATGATGTTAGCTTGCAAGTGCCAGTTGCTTGACGTCCCAGTGAGTCGGGTACGTAGTTGATGCTTGCTTCATAGTCTGCGGTGAGTCGAGACTAGTGAGCGATGTAGACTTGTTGGCGCCGGTAGATGTCCTGCAGAACTGCCACGCTGGTGCGGTTGGCCGGCCGATGAATACCAGGCGTGGGCTGCGGTGGATGGCCGGTCGCTGAAGTCTTGAAGTGAGGGTGGTTTCAGGAAGCTCGTGAGTCGGCTGCGTTGGACCTGGAGATACCCCATTGTTTTTGGCTTGCTGTGAGACTGCTGGCTGCTGAGGCTTGAGAGGTAGCGAGATGATGGATCGGAGAATATTGATGGAGAAGGCTGCTTCCAATCACGTCGGGGTCACCAGTTTGGAGAGAGTGACGGGAGCGACAGGGATATGCTCGACCGCCACAAAGGGAAGATCTTCCCGCCAGGCTAGGGTGTTATGCCTGGGAAACCGCGGCTCCAACAATGTCTTGTCGGAGGTTTGTATATATGCTCCAATCCGTAGGAACTTTGCAAGCGCGATTTAGACTTTCATAGTAATTTGCCATCTTGTATGCAATTCTGAGATTGTTGCTTTTTAACGCCATCTGTGGTGCGTCTTTGTAGATATTATTGTGGCGCTAGTGTCGCCACACATATAATCACGTCGTTATCCCATACGGGGTAGACAGAGCTTAGAGCCATAAGACCTTAGGCCACGTTTAGCATAATGGTAGTTGAAACAGGAAATCAATAGTGATGGGTTGCTAGCCGCATCGCCTATGTCATGATTTCCCCATTCGGCGAATTCGGTGTTCCTTTGTATACTTAAATATTTAAAACTACGAAGCTGATTATGATGCGGTTTTTTTAAATAGAGTGATTCAGAGGAAGGTTTTTATGCCCATGGCAAGCATTAAGCATACAATGGGGCATAGAGACAGAGAAAGCTACTTTGTTATACTATGTAGTGATGTAGTGAAGTGATAGGATGATTGTAATTTCCTCATAGTATATTTTTACTAGTACAATAAACAATTTTTGTCTTGTCTTGTCTTTGGTATACTGAACCACAAGGTGTAGGCTGAACCATTTCCAGAGATGGAACGCAAGCAGAGCCGAGCTATTTGAAGAACGACAAGTAGAACTATTACACTACAAGGAGAGGCTCTCCGAAAAAAAAATGAATGGAAGGTACAAACTGTTCTAAGTAAGTGTTTTTTCCCAGCCGTTTACAAGTTGTGTAGCACTATCACAGTCTGTCACCGAACCAGATAAAATGAAGAATTTATATTAGATACAACTTTTCTAAGAAAAATAGTTTCCGTTACCGCTTAACACTTAACCCAGCCGTGTAATAGCACAACTCCCTCAGGACTCAACTGCCAACTTCGCTAAGACCTTTGTAAGTCGGAACATTCGGGAAATTCCTAACGTCTACGCGTGCTAAAAAGGTAACTTTTTGTACTATAAAAGGAACACGTGTTTTGTTATCTTTGGTTTGTTTTTCTTGAACTCAAAAGCCTAGAGGGGCGTGTTTTTAGCAATCGTTAATGTCAAGCAACGGCCTGCGTGGCCTGTCTTGGATTATTCGCTATGTTGCGGGGCATTTAATTTTAACCTCTGTGCTTTAAGACGATTCCTCGGTGAACACTGGTGCCACCATCATTTAAAAATCATTATTCACTGAAAACACAAGTTATCAAAAATCCGTGTTATGTAATTAAGGTTCTGGATCTGAAGTTAATTTTAATCATATTAAATTATAGTTCCCTATAGTTATAAATTGCAAAACTGCTAAAAGTGGCGGTTTTAAGCAATATTGCGATTTGTAACTATAAGGATCTATAATTTAATAATGTAATATGTTTAAAATTAACTTTAGATCCAGTACCTTGATTACATAACACGGATTTTTGATAACTTGTGTTTTCAGTGAATAATGATTTTTAAATGACGGTGGCGCTAGTGTTCACCGAGGTATCACCTGAAAGGAAACATTTCGAAAGACCAGTTTTTTTATTTGAAGTACATACTTCATTACATAAAATTGTGGACTTAGATGCATTTAACAGCCTAAATAATTTTACAGTGTTGGCCACTAACATGCATTATGGTCAAAGAAATTTGAATCGCGCGCGGTGACACATTTTTTTTTAAATCTATGATTATGTGTTTTTTAATCTATGGTTCTATTGTTATGGCATAATTCAATATTAATTTATTACAAGAAAAAGTGAAATTTTGAATAAAAAAATATTTATTATCATCAATATTTTTTTGAAGTAAATAACCCGTAATTTCCGCAAAGACCACTTTAGAATAAAAGATAATCTCTTTAAAGATATTTTGGATAGGTGAAACGGGTGTAGTCACACGGAAAAGGGTTGAAAGTGGGACAAAAAGGGGTAAATACGGGATGGCAGCCGTACGTAACAGGGCGTATTGGAAGGGAAAACTTGTAGAAAGAACAACAGTTTAACAAATAATAGTACCTAAGTAGTATACAAACCAAGAGAATAAAAGTAGTAAATACTAATCTATAATAGTTTGGTGGTATTTTGAATTTTAAATGGAACGAAATTTTCAATAGACTAGGATTTTATCAAGAAACATATTTTTTTCTTTTCTAGTTGTAATCAAACTCCTACATAAAGCTTATTTTTGCCAGCATTGCCGGTGTCGAGTTTTCTTGTTATAGGCCGTGTCAAGTCAAAAACATCAAGTCAGTACAGTAGTCAAGTCCAGGCAAGTAAGTCTAGTCAGAGGCACGACCTCAGTGGCGTAATGGTTAACATGCTTGACCGCTACTCAGAAGGTCCCGGGTTCGATCCCCGGTCAGGTCAAGATGAAAAATGATCTTTTTCCGATTGGCCTGGGTCTTGGATGTTTATCTATATATGTATTTGTTATAAAATATAGTATCGTTGAGTTAGTATCCCATAACACAAGTCTCGAACTTACTTTGGGGCTAACTCAATCTGTGTGATTTGTCCCTATATATTTATTTATTATTTATTTATTTAGAGGCTGGCTAAGTGAAGCGATGAAAAAAATTCACTAGCATTATCTTAGAGATTTCGGTGACAAAGATTACAGTTACTTAATCGACAATGTACCTCTTTCCTCCACTAACGCTTTCAATAACACAAATGCAAAAACACACATTTTGGAAAATAAATATGACGCGGACAGAATGACATATGACTTTCCCGCCAAAACTCGAGAATAGGTACAGCATTAGGTATATCTCGGAGTAATTAAGGAACTCGATGACTCGAAAATAAGTAGGTAGGTAAGTAATAATGAGTTTATTAGTAAAACAGAAAAGGAAATGCGAAAAGCGGAAATATTAAATATAACAACGAGGTTTCCTTTCATCCTCCGAGGAGTTATTGTGGTTGAAAGGGTATGTACACGTTTTGGGCAACAATTATTCTGCACGAGAATTTTACAACATTAAAACGTTTGACCGTTGCTCCCAAAAAGCCTTTTGTGTTTACCAGAGTATAATTATTTTAACTTTTGAAAGGTTATGTTGAACCACAGAATTAAGAAATATTAAGAAGTGGCATAGCGCACGAAAAACGTGTCACTAGTTTGGCTTGCAAGCCAACGTTTCACACAGGAAAAATGGGCGAGGGAATTTGATTGCGTCTTTTATTGCCACTGTTATTGGTCGATAATATTAGGTAGTTTTGTTGTAAACAGTTATTAGTTTTAAGTTTATTAATATGTACATATAATAATAACTAGCACTACAATCATATTGTATCTTAAAAAGTATAAAATTTAACCTAAAACTTCGACTAATATTTACCGATTTTTTGTAAACTACGTAATACCTACATTTCTAATTAGGTGTGGTGTGGTTTACATGTAAGTATTAGATAAAAATAGAGATTACGCTGCCTTATTGATCCCGAAACTAAATCCGCGTCAAAACATTTCTATTCGGATAATTTATTTGTTCTGTGTTAAGAACATAGGTTTTTAAGTGAACGTTAAGTATAAGTACATGACGTGTAATTGAACTGTTTTGTTCTGTTTTATTTGATTTTAAAGCCAAAATGGAGGGTCATTACAAAAAATCGTGTTTTAATAATTGGCTAGTTCAAATATGATAGTGATTTTTCGATAAAATAGACTATTTTAGAGATACCATTTGAAAGAAAAAAATCTGAAAACTATATAAAAAAAATTATTTTATTTTAAAGATTCTACAGCGATGGGTTAAAACTATTTATTAAGGTTAAGTTTACTAGAATAAAAATATGACAATGACAGATTATGACGATTGGTCTAGCTTGTGCTTGCAGTACTTCCTAGCAAAGAGTAGATTTATAATCCCTTTTTTATACAGTTTGCTTATAAGTACTATAAGCATATAAAATCCTATTTTGCCAACTTACAGAAATAAAGTGGCCACATTTGGCGGTTATGAGTTTTTTCCTGAATGACTTTCTAAGGAAAAATAATGAAAAGTAATACCAAAATATATAGTTATTTACTAGTGACATTCCTGATTTTAGAGTAAAAGAAATAAAATGATTGGTGGCGCTAGTTGGCTTATGATAGCCCCTTAATTAAGAATGTTAAAGTTGTAAACTGCACCAATAAATAAAATATAATACTTATTTCACTTTATCACATAACATGTTAATGGCGACATTATGTCTTACCCTGTACATCGTGTGGTTGAAGGTGATAAATAGAATTTTAGATTATAGAACGTACAAAGACACAAGAGAACAAACAAATTATCAACAAAGTCACCGATCAAACAGATTCTCGACATTCGTCAATAGAGTAAAATTAAACAAGAGGTAAAGCTTCAAATGAAAAGCTATTTTAATTAATAAATATTGAAAGTACCTCAGTGGTATAGTATGTAAGGCGTTTGCCTAAAGACCAGGGGGTTAGCTAACGTCACAATTTCAAAACGCTAACGGATGTCGACAAGAACAAAATGTATGGGATTGACATTAAGCTGCGGTAAATCACGTGGTCAATCTTATGTCAATTCCATAGGTACATTTTGTTCTTGTCGTACTTTGTTAACGTTTTGAGATTGTGACTTTAGATAACCCCGGAGATCATGGGTTCGATCCCCACAAGCCCACACTAGCGCCTACCGGCTGACGTCCATTACTCTTTTTGTAGATAAACCAGACTAATAGAATCATGATCTAGGTGAGCTAGCACCTTACTGTCAAGATTATTCAGGCTGCCTTAATGCATCTAACACAACTCAATTATGCCATCTAGCAAGAACAATCGAGCGGGACGACTTAACGTGCCATCGTCATTTTGGGAGAATACTCTCTCTCATCTTAGCGCCTTCCCGGTTGCTTCCTTAGCTGATTGCTTCGGAGCCCAGGGTCCGCTTTCCTGCTTTTTCTCCTCCACTTCGCCCGGTCTTCGGCATCCCTAGTTGTGAGACCATTTGTGCGCATATCGTTTACTGCGACGTCGAGCCAGCATTTCTTAGACTTGCCCCTTCTACCTGGCCCTGGTGGAGGCGGCATGGCTAGACACTTGTTCCCAACGTAGCTAGCCCGTTTTCGTAAAACGTGGCCGTACCATCGTAGCCGATTCTCTTGAAGCTTATCAGCTATGTCACGAACATGAAGGCTGCCCCGAATGTGGGAGTTTTTTATGCGGTCTTTCCGTGACACTCCACACATCCAACGCAGCATCTTCATTTCCGTGACATGCAACTCTTGCTTGTGCCGCTCAAGTACGGGCCACGTCTCACTACCGTACAAAAGGACAGGCCTTATCATTGATTTGTAGACCTGTCCCTTTAGCTTAACCGGCATTCTGGAGTCACAAGTGACACCAGCCCCTCACGCCACTTTGACCATGCTGCTGCTATTCGGGCGTTGACGTCGCAGTCGATGTCGCCAGATGCGTCAAGTACAGATCCCAAGTATTTGACCTGCTCATGCAGGCAGACATGCTGCATACAGGTTGGGGATCTGAGGTGTTACAAGCCATGTACTCTGTCTTCGCCGCATTTAGCTTCAGACCACCGTTCTCAAGTGACTCCTTCCACGCGTTTGCGCGGCGCACCAGTCTCACCCTATCCGCATCCGCCAGTGCGATATCGTCAGTATACATGAGCAGCCACGGGGGTTGCTCATGTGTACCTCTAATGCTGTTTGATACTTCGTCTAATATAACACTGAACAGATAGGGACTGAGAACCGAGCCCTGGTGAACCCCGACAGTGACGGAGAAGGGTTTGGTGTCACCAACAGCAGTCCTAACTATTGAATCGGAATCGTGGTACATGTCACGGATAATCTCAATATACATCTCTGGAACCCCTTTGGACCTCAGTGCCCACCAGATCAGATTGAAATTAGCAGGTACTACCGCGGTGTGCCCAAAGGGCTCCGAAGGTAATAGTTTAAACAAATATGGGAATATAAATATGACTTTGAAAATAGGTATTGTGAAGACGCGGGAAGATGTTTGTCGACTGTTAACAGGTTTATTGGTTGGTTTCTGGCGCCGATGTGGTTATAATTAATTATATTGACTAATTGAGAAGCGTCTATTTAAGATGATACCTTGGTGAACACTAGCGCCATTATCGTTTAAAAATCATTATTCACTGAAAACACAAGTTAACAAAAGTCCGTGTTATGTAATTATGGTTCTGGATCTGAAGTTAATATTAAACATATTAAATTATAGTTCCCTATAGTTACAAATTGCAAAACTGCTAAAAGTGGCCGATTTAAGTAATATTGCAATTTGTAAATAAGTAACAATAATTTAATATGTTTAAAATTAACTTCAGATCCAGAACCTTATTTACATAACACGGATTTTTGATAACTTGTGTTTTCAGTGAATAATGATTTTAAACCGAGGGACACAGTCAAAGGCCTTCTCCATGTCTAAAAACAAGAAATGGAGAGGCGTATTCTGCCTCCTGTACTTTTCCATGACGATCCTTAGGGCAAAAACAGGGTCCATGGTCCCAAGACCAGGGCGAAATCCATATTGAGACTCAGAGACTGCACTCTCCTGTCGGATTCGAGAGTCCAATATACGCTCAAGCAGCTTCATGGTATGGGACATGACCTTTATGCCGCGGTAACTCTTGCACTCTTGCACTGATCCCTTTCCCTTGAAGACTGGAGTAATAATACTAAGCCTCCATTGGTCAGGGATCTTGCCGCCGAAGAGAATGCGGTTGAAAAGGTCTGTTAGGATGCCCACACCCTGCGAGCCCGTCGCCTTCCAGGCTTCAATAGGGACTCCATCTGCACCGACAGCTTTCCGATTCTTCATGTGGCGGAGAGCCAGGCGAACTTCATCAGTTGTGATAGGTGGCACTAGTCCCTGGTTCGGAGGGAGATCTGGTGGCTGCACCTCTTTATGTTGCTTATTCAGCAACTCGTGGAAGTACGAGCGCCATCTCTCCTTCACCGCGAGATCATCGCATAAGAGTTTTCCATGGAGATCTTTGACACAACGACATTTCGAAATGTCTTGCGCCGCCAAACCCCTGGAACGTGCCAACTTGTAGATAAGCTTTTGCCCCTCAGACGATTCTAACCTGTCGTATAACGGTTGCAAGTAGTCTCGTCTGGCTCTAGCAACAGCTTTCTTGCTGGCGCGTTTAGCAACTCTGTATGCGTCGCGATCTTCAGGAGATCCGGACACTTGCCACGCTTTAAAGAGGGCTTTCTCCACCCTTATCTCCCTCTGGACTGTGTCGTTCCACCACCAAGTCTCCTTGTCACACTTGCGTCCACCCTTTGACACACCGATTACCGCCTTCGCTGCACCAGTGATGGCGGTCTGAACGTTATCCCATGTATGTTGCGTGGAGTCGCAATCAAAGTCAGCGTATTTTTCATTGAACGCTGACGCGAACTCTTGGGACGTAGATTCGTTCAGCCGCCACCATCTGATTTGACGTCGGCAGCACTCATTAGGCTTGTCGGCAGGCTTAACGCGGAGATCCATGACAAGAAGACGGTGTTGTGCAGTGAGACTCTCACCGGGTATGACCTTGCAGTTGGCTACTTTGCCGATGTGGTGCCGCCTGGTCAAGAAGAAGTCAATTTGGGTAGCGTGCCTCCCGCTCTTGTAGGTGATCAAGTGTTGAGGTTTCTTTTTAAAGAACGTGTTCACGATAGCGAGGTCGGCAACCGCACACGTGTTGAGGATGCTTTCCCCTTCACGGCTGCGCCTGCCGTATCCGTGGCCACCATTAACACGCTCGAATTCCTCGCACGGCTCACCCACATGACCGTTCAGATCGCCACCCAAAATGATCGACTGCGACGGCGGGATATCCTGCAGCATACCATCAAGTAGGTTCCAGAACCTCATCTTATCTATGTCACTACAACCGGCCTGCGGCGTGTAGGCGCTTATTAAGTGGGTCGTGACCCCTTCAATCAGCAAGACTACATCCATAAGCCGGTCACTAAAACGCTTCACTTCCAAGACGCTGTTCTGGAACTCCTCAGAAAGCACTACAGCCACCCCGCTATAGCCACCAGGTGCGCCGTTATAGATCAGCTTGTAGCCATTCCCAATGGACCGGGACTTGCTGCCTTTCCACCGAGTCTCCTGCAGGAACGCCACGGCCACCCTCCGCCTGTCGAGTACATCGGCTAGTTCCCTCACGCGTCCGGTCAGCGAGCCAATGTTCCACGTGGCGAAGCGGAGTTTCCTTATTTGAATTGGGGCTCGCTTCTTTAACCGTGCCCGCCCCGGACACGGCAGCCCTTGTCCACTTGTCGCAGGTGTCGGGCGAGGCTCCTGCGCGCCGTTTTGCGGCGGCGCCCTATCCAAATACTCTTTCCTTCTTGTTGTCACCATTACAACCAACATAACGGGATAGTGTTCACTATGGGAAATTGTGTGAATTGAAAAGTAGACATTATAAGCGGAAAGGATCATAGCATGGAAGAGCTCAAAATAAACGTCTCTTATGGCGAATATCTCAATCACTGCAGCTTGTTACCACGACTACACTCTAATCGATATCAGAGAGCCTTCCCTGGTCAAAGACTTCATGTCCCATGGCCTGCCATGACGGACATGGAAGTCTTTGAACAGACTCCGGATCTACGCTGACTGAAGTAAGGAAAACATGTACGGGTGGGGGTACAACTCAAAAGATACCCGCTAGTATGATATCCCCAGACCATGGCTCACCTTTTGCCCTGTGTGCTTAGCTACCTGAACATTGGTAAAAAACCACGAATAAAACATTATTGTCTAGTTTATCGTATCGGGTCTGCTGGAAGAAATTTCTATAGAAATAAGTTTAGCACCCTTGTACAAAATTTTAAGTTTCCTATGTTTGTATTTGAGTGTACATGAATTAAATAAACAATGATCTTTTTTACACTTAAAAACTGTCATTTATGTTTAAGATCCATTTTATTTTTTAAACGCACTACCGCGCTTCCCCGCTACGCTATTGAGAGCCTAAATACTCTATAGTATATCTACTCTGTACTTACTAAAACAAACACAATCAGCGTTGCCGGTCGCTAATTACATGGAACTTCAATGACTCAAATATTACTGAGTTCATTAATTAATTTACCTTCGACGTAATTATGGTAAACTTCGATAGTTTGATGATGAGACAAACAATAAACTAAACTAGAAAATATAAGTAATAACATAGCTAAACACTTAATGGTATGGTCTTAAAGTTCAAACTGTCTTATTATTACGATTTTTTGTATATTGTTCAGAAAAGTGTAGTTTATAAAAAAAAAAAATCTATTTTCAAAAATTTTCTAGAACCATCCTCGTACTTCAAGGATTATTATAAAAAAAGAATTAGGAACAAAATGTATGGGATTGACATAAGATTGATAATGTGTGTTACCGCAGATTATGTCAATCCCATACATTTTGTTCTTGTCGACATTCGTCAACGTTTTAAGATTGTGGCTTTGGCTACAGAGGCCGCTACTCTCAAGATTTGCGCTTAGCAACATATTCAGCGATTCATTTAAATTATATTATAAACTAGCGACCCGCCCCAGCTGCGCATGGGCATAAAAACCTTCATCTTGAATCACTATCTATTAAAAAAACCGTATCAAAATCCGTTACATAGTTTTAAAGACTTAAGCATACAAATGGACATAGGGACAGAGGAAGCGACTTTGTTTTATACTATGTAGTGATAGTGATAGATTACTCTTATGTAGATATTGCTTGCTCGGTCAATAAAATCTGCACTTTTAGCAATTCAGTCGCCAAAATTACCAGATGCATTTTGTCCCCGACCAATCACTGTATTGGAAAATTTGACCCAATTTGAACCCGAGCTATTAGTAGAAGCACCTTTGAATTAAATATTATATTGGAATCGCTACTCCATTTAACAGTTTATTTTTCAACGACTCTTTTAAGCAGTAAATTGATTGCAATCCGTGTTTGGGATTTCATATTGCAAAATACAGAATACTAACATATTTTGAATATTATATTAATATTATAGCAATATACTGGGGCAGAGTAAACAACGTTATCATTCAAATAGTGGATAAATCAATCGGATTTTGATGAGGTTTTTTCTAATAGATAGAGTGATTCAAGAGGAGTGTTTTTATGCCCATGCTAAGCCGGGCGGGTCGCTAGTCGTATATAAAGACAGACAGACTGAATTTGCGCAGAAATTTTCATTCAATCAGTTGATTAGCTTTTACGAATATTTTAGTTACCTATTACAATATTTTCACTGTGTTAACTTAATTGAATAAAAACTTGTCTTGGGTAGCTTTAAATGAACTATTGTTAGAAAGTCTGAGTTAAATACTTTGTAAAGTTTCTTTTTAAAAGAAAGTAATTAAACTTCCTTTTTTTTTTGCTTTTGAGTAGGCAAAATGTATGCGACCCACCGCGATAGAAAGTGGTTACCACAGCGTATGCATTTATACTCTTTTTAAAAGTTTTATTCCAGTTTCTCACTTTATTTAACCAATAAATACAGAAAAGGATCTCGCATAGGATCCATAATGATTAAGTTTCACTTGAGCATTAAACCACAGAATTTAGAAATATTAACAAGAAGTGGCATAGCGCACGAAAAACGTGTCACTAGTTTGGCTTGCAAGCCAACGTTTCACACAGAAAAAATGGGCTGGGAATTTGATTGCGTCATTTATTGGTCGATAATTGGTCGATAATATTAGGTGGCTTTGTTATAAACTACGTAAATACATTTCTAATGACAGGTGTGGTGTGGTTTACATGTAGATAAATGTTTCATGTAAATAAATAATTTTATTTAATTTAATTTCATAGATATTAATTAAAGATAATAAGAGAGAATACGCTGCCACACTGATCCTGGAACTAAATCCGCGTCAAAACATTTTATTTTGATAATTTCTCTGATCTGTGGTCATACTAATTACACCTGTGTTCGTGTATTTTTTTTTGTATGTTTGATAATTTTGTCAAGTCTGTGCGTAGGGACGTGTTTAAATAATGCATGTATATTTCCTCACCCCGCGCACAGAATGTGGCAGACATTTTCACGTAGAAATAAGTGCGTGTGGCGTATTCTGTTGGAAAATATGAAATCGCACAATACCTCTGCAGCTTTGAAAATTTCCATTTAGTACAAAGTAAAGCTCCCGACTGACAAAATATACAGATAAGTAATTCAGACCATAGACTCATTATTATTCATTAGAATAAATATTAAACCTCGTCTGTTGAAATATTAAGTTTATCATCTTCATAACAGCCCTATTTATGCCTACTATTGGGCATCAAGTCTCTCTTCAGGTATGCTAGATTGGTATACTTATCGAAGATAGGTTCTACACTATTTGATAGATTCAGTGGTACTTTGCGGAAGACAAAGTTACAAGTACTGACCAAATGACCAAACTGCCCACACATTACTGCCAAAATTATTACCCTTAATTTTGGCTTCGCCGTAGTCGGGTAAAAAATAACATAGTTTCGGAAATATGTTTCAAAACAAATATAAAATTGATATTACTGAGTCCACAATCAGAACAAAAGGCCATCCGAGACATAAGACCCCTTAATTTATATAGAACTCGATGAGTATTATTGATTAGTTCATTTCGAACTCTTGTCACGTTTCGGCTGCCCAGATTATAATAATGGTAATACAGTTTGCTATAAAAGTAAGTAAATAACCAACTAATGATGGCGAAGCGAACCAAATCTTGGCCTCGGATAATAAATGCCTGCCTCCACTATAGTATTATTAGCTGTTTCTCGGTGCTGCGCTCCCGTGAGAATTCTGTGTAACCAATGTTATATTACGGAGTCTTAGCAATCTCCATTCCAAATTTCAGCCGCATTGGTTCAGCCTTTTTTCCTGTAAAAGATAAACATCCACACATTCTTACACTTTCGCGTTTATAATATTAGTTGGATTATTATAACTGCCTCCGTCGCCTGAAGACAAGCTGAAGACAATGAAGCAAACTTTATTTACTGGTTTCCAGCCAGTTTGGTTAGGACTTTGCAGGCTTGAATCACCTGATTAACTAATAATAAAGATGATTCCGTTCTTTGAAAGGCACGTTAAGCCATTTGGCGGCTATCTCTTGCCAATTCGACCTGTCCTATGTATACAAAATTTTTTGCACCACCTATTCTTTTGTCAACAATCACTTTATATTTAGGTTGTCTGGAAGAGATTACATTAGCGATAAGGCCGCCTATTATATTATCTATGTTTGTAACTTCCTGATCATAATCATGATTATGATAATGATTTCGTGCTTGTATGTTTTTGCCGGTACAATAAAGAATTTTTTGTCTTGTCGTGTCGTGTAGCTCGCTCAGACCTTCACCTAGTCAATTCTGTGATATGTTGAATGGTCGACCAGACGTCTTCTTTTAAACCTTCCCATGCTCTTTTTATTTCTCAATTCTCTTCTATTCTCTCCAAGTTTTCGAGTCAGAGAATCTTTGGGTTTTTATCACGCTTATGATATTTGGCTCCACTTAGATTTATAGGAATAACTAGCTCATCATTGTCCTCGTCGTTTGCTTATTCAGGGTCGGTTTTGTATGTAAAATTCGTCTTATGGCGGCTGATAGCATTTGCCTCCATTTCCACGGTATACAAATGCAGGCTTGAAGTCTCGTTCTTTTTAAATCAATGCATCATTCAAAGTTCCTTTTCAGTTTTAAAACAAACATTTTAAAGATGTTTTTTTCAGGCTGAAACTACGACTTTACATGTTTAGAAAAATATTACTCTGTGGAAAATTAAGTTACAATATCTGTTATAAGTAAAATGAACACTATATTCATGATGGTAAGGTCGAAAACACATACGCATAGTGCTGACACAAATTTTCCTAACCATAATTAGCTATCAATTCGCTACGAAGGTCCTTGACAATTCGATTAACAATTTCTGCCTTGTTGCCCGACTGCGGCGAAGTCAAAAAAGGACGGTTATGTGATAGAGGCTTAATTCACACTAGTTCTATCGGATAGTTCTAGTTCTATTTCTGAAACGAAATGAAATTATTTATTCTCAATATAGGATTAATCACTTATTGACGTCATGCGGTACTTATATTAAGTTTACCACAATATCCAAAGCGCAAGTGGAGAATAAGCGGCGCTTTACGCTCCACAGTCCCAGCGCGGCGGCTGCTACCTCGGCGGAAGGTTAGGGCCTAACCTAACCTAAACGGCTCTCATTACATCTTCTAACGCCCGAAGTCTGATAAGTGACTCGATTGCCCAGGGAATGTTAGGTCCTCTTCTACTTCTTGTCATGTCAGTATAGCTATAGACTATATTAAAATTTCCTAATACTTGACCACCTATATTATAAGGTGATTCGCCATATCTTCCTAAGTTACATTGAAAATGCTTATTGCATTTGTTAATTTATTTTGTTTATCTGAACCGCTCTCCACTTTTACGACCCAGATTCAAAGTAAATCTTCAACTGCGTATTGAGTGTGAAATTAAGAAGACGAAGCTTGATTATTATATATGGAATCAGGGGATTGAATTATCTTGATACAATCCATGACAAAAGTCTTAAATACCTATTTTTTTAGTCTTTAAAAGATTCGCTTTTCCCGGTTTTCGGCACCTTTGGCAGTGAGTCTATTTTCACACATTCCTACGACGTTACTCCAGTACTCTTAGAATAAACACTTTATTTATGCCCCTGGAGGAGGTTTCATGGCCAGAGTTCTTAATGTAACTTGTCAAAGTACATAAGGCGTGACTCGTATCATCTTAGTCGACTGCTTGACCTCTATGTTACGAACTTAAATGCTGTTCCAATAGCGAGAGTTTATTGCGCATTCTTTCCACACCACAGATCTCTCGTATGCACGAGTCACGCTTCTGAATTTGTAGACTTGTCCCTTAAGCCTAACTGGCATTCTGAGGTCACAAGTGACACCACCTTATATTATTTTAACCATGCTCAAATCTCCTTCCCCTTCTTTTCAAGTCGTAATGTGATATACAAGGTGGACACAAATCAACTGCAAATATTTTAAGGGCAGATACAGACCACTATAATAAACAACTTTTTCAAATAAACTTATATCGAAATACGAAATTTTATTTTTCACACTCCATACTAAACGGAGGTCAAATATATATTTTTTTTCATATTTCATCGTAAGTTTATTTGGGGAAGTTGTTCAGTTTAGTGGTCTGAATCTGCCCTTGAAATATTAGCAGTTGATTTAAATTCACCTTATATGCTGCAGTTAAGGCACAGTCGATGTCCGTGAACCCTTGACCATTGTAACAAAATGGTGTAACTCAACGGGAACAAAGGGTAATATTCATATAAGGGTTTGATTCTATAGGTTCACAAGCTGTGTTTTCGCCACGTTTTTCAAATCCAGAATAAAAAGGACTTTGTAAATAAAATTTAAGTTGTGATCAAAAATCGATTAACTTTTGCCAGCGTCTGTACTTCTCAGCAGAAATTATACCGATCAAAGGACGTACTCCCTTGCGACCCAGAATATGAAGCCTCTAGAAATATATTGCTAAATCTTTTTTAGTACATAATATACAAGTAGCACATTAAAATTTACAGCATGTCAAAATAAAATGTTTAGATTAAATAATGTAAATCATTATTTAAAAAAAAAATACACGCATAAGGTCTTAAGAATCATATTAATATGGCATTCGCTTTTTTTCAGCAACCTTGTGGGTAAATTGGTCCTGGCAACTTGTAAGTAAATTAAAAAAAAACCTGCTAAGTTTTTCAAATTCAGAATAGTAAATACTTTTGTAAATAAAATTTAAGTTGTGATCAAAAATCGATTAACTTTTGGCAGCGGCTGTACTTCTCAGTACAAATTATACCGATCAAAGGACGTACTCTCTTGCGACCAGAATATAAAGCCTCTAGTAATATTACTACAACTTTTTATTACCAGTTTTATTGCTACGTAGTGAATTTAAAAATTCCTTTTGGCAATATCTTGTGGTAGCAAAAGTTGTTAACTTGCATAATCTTTTGGTAAGTTGATGCGAAATCTCAATTTAAACTTTTTATTCGGTGTCTTTAAGACTGTTTTCTCAGATTTTTTTTGTGATTATTTCGATTGATATAATTATAAACTAAATTTTTAATTAAATTAAGAATAAAGTACCAATTTTTGAAATCTATGTACGTATTTTTATAAATTCATTATTGATATGATATTCTTTGCGAAATACGCAATTGTTTTTGGATTTAATTTTTATGTGATATTTCCTTACAAATATATTTATTAAAATAAAACAAATGCATATAATGAACAGATATATTTTATAAGCTTACAATAGTCTAACAATATTATTTACAAATATTAACAATTTTTCATTGAAAATGTTTTAACAAACAAATTCAAAAATGGCGTGATTTGATTCTTTACGGTACGCGACATCTTTGATGTCACGGTGACCACTTTCCATCAATATATAGAGCGAGAGCTAAGTACTTTTATTTAACTAAAACCTCGGTCGATAACTTTATAAATATATTTTTAATAAGTTATGCTTTTCTTGTTAGTATTTCTGATACACCAATATTATAAAGATTCGTAAGTTTGTATTTTTGTTTGAAATGAATAAATAAAAAACTTCTGGATTTAAATAATTCTTTCACCGTTATAAATTTATAATGCTACTTTATCTCTAAGTAACTTAAGTACGCCCGAATACTCAAATGGTACTCAATTTTGAGTGCTGCTCAAGTATCATGCTGTTGCGCTGAACGTCAACGATATGATAGTGACAGCATGATACTTAAACAGCTCTCAAAATTGAGTAGCGTTTGAGTATTGGCTCTAAAATATACACATAATACGGGCGAGTGAAACAGAGAAATACAGTTAGTTCATTCACTAAATTAAACAAATTAAGGTACAATATAGTTCAATTAAAATATATACCCCTAATCGTAGAATAGAATAGAAAAACTCTTTATTGCACCAAACAAATGTATACATAATTTTGTTAAAAACTAGGTAAGGTACAAAGGCGGACTTATCGCTAATGCAATCTCTTCCAGTCAACCTTAGGGTGGATGGAAAACAAAACCAAGACAAATCAAAAGTAAATAGTATTTTAAGTGTTCTGATTGGCCTGGGTATTGAATGTTTATCTATATATGTATTTGTTATAAAATATAGTATCGTTGAGTTAGTATCCCATAACACAAGTCTCGAACTTACTTTGGGGCTAACTCAATCCGTGTGATTTGTCCCTACATATTTATTTATTTACTAGCTTTGGCCCGCGGCTTCACCCGCGTGAACAGAAACAGTACTTTTTCCCGGGGTGAAAGGTACTTATGTTCTTCTCAGTGCTCCTTATTTTGTGTATGCGAAGTTTGAAGCAGATTGGTTCAGGAGATAAAGCGTGAAGAGGTAACAAACAAATATACATACTCACTTTCGCATTTATATAGTTGGGATTTATTTAAATGTCGTTAGCTCTCAATCTATAATTATATGTATCAATAAATCTATAACGATTATCATCTTTCATATTTTATGTAACACATTTTTTACAACAATTCCTGTTAATTTTAGGCTATGAAAATAAAATTCTATATCTATTAATTATTAATAGAATTAATTTATGTGATTTGGGCTAAAAAAAAAGGTTGAAAAATAAACGAGGCCGACAGAAAAGTTAAAATAAAATAGGTATACAAAAAAATGTTCGTGAAAGAGCATGATGCCAAACTGAACGTATTTTCTAATGTAATTATTTGAATATAAACAAGTAATTATATAACATGCGAGTAAAACACTGATTCAGAATTTTCCTTAAAATTAAATGACACATTTATTTAGCCCGCCACACATTAATAAATATGTAATATACTCTGTATACTTATAATGATGACTTCAGGTGTAGACCTAGCCATATAATGACTATGGGAAAACTTAACAAATTATAGCCAATAGGAGCGTTCCTTTTAATGTGTGCCGGAAAAGTGTAAGAGTGTAAAGTTTCCACCGTAGTGGCCAATGACAGACAAAGTATATGTATAACTGCCGCCGGTCAGACTGCTTGCACTTGTGTGCGTGTGTTTTTTTGCTTGTGTTGGATAATTTTATCAAGGTGTGCGAAGCGATATGATCGAGTAATGCATTAGTGTAAATACTTAACACGTTCGCGGACGGTTTTGAAAACACAATAGAAGTTTTATTGTTATAACTGCTATAGCAGTCGTGTGTTCGCCAACGTGTTAAGCAATTGCGTACTTATAAATATGGATTTTTCGTGAGTAAAAAGTGATAATTAAGACTCGCTATTGCCTCGAGGTATTCAAAATTCTCGTCGATCTAAAGCTATAGAAATAGAAAGATTTTTAAACTAAATTTTAACTTTAAATTAGATTTATTGTTTATTCGGCATTCAATTTATACTTTTCAGATCCAGATTCCAATTTAACAAGTTTTGAAGTATCATTTTCAAATATAAATAAATTCAAATTTTGCTGCAAAAATTATTTATATTCATAAAATATTTATATAACATATTTAACTTATCAACAGCCAACAAAATTAAGTAAAATTTGAGAGCTGTACTTTTCGTTTTGAAGTACATAATATACAAGTAGCACATTAAAATTTACAGCATGTCAAAATAAAATGTTTAGATTAAATAATGTAAATCATTATTTAAAAAAAAAAAATAAACGCATAAGGTCTTAAGAATCATATTAATAGGGCATTCGCTTTTTTTCAGCAACCTTGTGGGTAAATTGATCCTGGCAACTTTGTAAGTAAATTAAAAAAAATCCTGCTAAGTTTTTTTTAAATTTTCTGCCAGCTTTACAACTTTGCCGAAACTGTTCTAAATTATATCTACTTAAGATAGTTTATTCAAAAAATCAAGAAATGACTATAAAAAATGCGTGGTCTGTGTAACAATTATGGCTGTAATTTATATTTTATTATTATATTCACTATCTTATACTTACTATACAAATAACTATGATTATTTTTTTATGTTTTCTTTACATTTTTCGTTTGGAGTGAAAATGTTTTCAAAAATGAATTATTTCCCCTCACATTTCAATCGTTTAGCTAAAATTATCTAGATAACCTATATCTGCCAAATTCCGTTTTGTCTAGATCAAACAATTTTTAAGATAAAGTACATATATAAATACATACATATCATTACGCCTGTCTCTGTCTGCAGAGACTAGAGATTTCCATTGGCTACATCCATTCCACTGGCCGTAAGAATTGAACTCACAACCTACTAGGTAATCGCTTTTAACCACTAGACCACTGAGGCAGTTACTATGGCTATGACCTTGCGAGGGCAGACATCACAATAAAGCCATTATGTCACTTAACAATCTTGTCGACGGTCGTATTGCCAATTACATTTATAAGTGCCGAATTTGGCACTCATACCCTATTCACTCCAAACGAAATTCAACTTTGTGTTTACACTATAGAGTACAATTTCGGTTAACAGTTAAGGAACTAGGGTAGACGTAACAATGATTGTCACCGTGAAACAAAATGGAGGGTAGTCAGTGGTAATAATATGTGGAAATTAAGGTGTGGAATGAAGCTCGGTGAGGATGATTGCATCGCTGCGGGATTTTCCCCTGTAACAAAGAAATTAAGTCTTTCCATATTCAAATAGGAATACAAAGAGAATCGTTACATAACCGTTTTAAATTTAACAAAGCTAGGTATTCTCAAAAAAGTTGCCATCTCAATAAATCTAAAAATTTCTACCTTTAAATATCACAAAAAAATAATGTTAGTATGAAAGTGGTACCCTTGTTGTATCCTTTATATATTTATCAAAGTGATTTTACTGTTCAATTTAAAATTTAGTTAGGAGCCAAATCTACGGCAGAAATCCACAGACGGTCAAACAATTCCCCGCTTGAAAAAACTTCCAATTTAAAATTTTTAATGTTGCGTGTTCAAAATATTCAATTATTAATTCATGTGTTTTAATACCTGCCAGTTATTCACAGTGGATTCCTACTGGTATTATAGGAATATTTTTTTCTATTTTATTTCATTAATGCTTTTGTTAAATCCTCTGTGAAGGGTTTATCCGAACGGTGCATTGTGCCGCCATATTGGAAATATTCACACAATGAGCATTCCAATGGATCCGATTCGGAACTCAATAAGCAGTTTACGAATGGCGCTCCCGGCTTCGTTTTAAAAAAATAAAGCTGCGTTTGGTTCGCACATCATTCTATATTTGATTTTGTTAATATTACCCTTTTAAATAAATCTATCTGTGTATTCTAGTTTCACGCGCTGTTGATTAAATTAATCTTCTGGCGTTTTCTAGGGTTTTAGCCTTAGTTATAGTTGCTTCACTTAGGTTAGGTTAGGTGGTGAGTCCATGCGGCATGAGTTTGACAATTTTGCCAGAACAGGACGTTTTTTATGAGGATTCTAGAGTCTAAAGCCTTGTTGTTATTGAGAGCTGGGATGCTGTTGAAGACGCTGAGTGAAAGATCTACAAAAAAGAACTTACCATTAAAAATATGGACGTATATACTGGCTGGCACGGCATTGTTAGGGACGCAGGTGTAGTTACCGGCGTGCGACACGCTGGCCGCTGGGATCAGCAGGTCAGAGAGTCTTTGTGCAGTGTCTGTGGTGACGTTGATACCAAACTCGTAATCGTAGTTGATCATTCTGCTGTTGTGGTACCTGTGATAAAAGATAAATGGTTAGATGAGGTGAAAATACAATACTTATATTCTTTATAGCATTAAAACATGATAACATAGATTTGAAAAAATTGCTACTTGCACGACATCGCTAAAGCAATCTCTTCCACTCAGTCGTCAAGGGTAGATGAAAGAAAAAGGTGACCTCCTCTGCCAAAAGTATAAAACCGCCGGTCACCCCGCTTATACTTGTGTGAATAATTTTTCGCTGCTTTAATTGTGTAGCCGCAGGGTTGAATAACCCATTAGTAATAAGCACCCACCGACTAGATTGTTAGATGACCTGAAGAAGGTCACAAGCAGTCGCTGGATGCATGCTGCTTCCAAGCGGTCATTTTGGAAATCCTTGGGTAGGCCTTTATCCAACAGTGGATAGCTGAAATAAATTTTTGCTGTATCGGCAGCATGAACATTTTAACTGTCTATCACAGGTAATCCTTTGATAAATAGACGGACAAACAGTGCCGTTTTAATACTGTGCTGTTTGATCCCCAAAAACAGACTCTCTAGACTGAAGTAAACTAGAAAAAATATACATATTGCATTCAGAAACCAGTGAAAAATAAAAAACCGCGGCAGTTGGCCCACTCTCTGAAGCCGGCTCGAGTAGCTCTCAAACAAAAGTGATGTCTGCCAAAACCGATGCCAAACCTTTTGGCTGAATTTGCTCAATTAGAAAAAAAGCCAATCAACTTCATGAGTTGACTCAGGGTTACAAAAATAAAATTCTATTATATATTAATTTTATATTATGAATATATATATAAATAATTTCTAAATTCTCCATGCAACAAAAACCTTCAGTCATACAAAACTGTAATTAGATTTCCGAGTGACATTTTCATAGATGAAATGCTTCCATATGACCACTATATACTCTGGTATCTATATATAATAGATTATATATAGATACCACTTAGCAGATACCGGGTAGGGGTGAACTGTCAAGAGTTGCGGATAAATTGATGATTTATGATGATATCAGGTGTTGCTACGTGGTAAACAAAACATGGCACACTCATACTGTCGTGTCCCGCCTCTGCTGCATGCTTTTCTGTAAACGACTTAATAGAGGAAAAGCAGAAGGTCATTGAGGTGGTCTCGCTATGGACTAACCATATTTCATCATTTACGCATAAAGCAGAAAATACAGAAGTATTCCAGTGGCTCCGGCAGAAAATTTCTCACAGGGATTACCGAATGTTGGCTGTGATGACAAACACGTCCAAGGGCAAGAAGTCCATTTTTAGCTTAAATATATTTAGTGACTTACGAGCTTAAGAAAATAAGGACTTCGTTAAGCCGTTGGTTCCGGCTGCCATCTGGTAGTCATTAAAGGCACCACGTCACAGGTCAAGAGACGCTTTTGAAAAAGTTAGGGTGCGCACTGACCCTTTCTCTCATAACATTTAGAAAAAACACGAAATAAAAAAAAGTACCGACCAGAACACAAAAGCTGGTGCTTCAGTAGTCTGCACCACGGAGCATTGTAGACGGAGAGTAGACCCTGGCTTCAGGTATTTCTCCGTAGGCCCAGAGATCTGCGCTCGAGCCTCTGCGAACAAAAAAAAATAATTAAGTTCCGTCAGCTATTATATTTTTATCGAGTGTATTCTTAATCTACATCATCAGCTAACGCTTCAAAGTTCAGCTCTTTAATCATTGTCTAGATATGGCAGAATTGTTTATTAAAAGGGACCAAACCAATAAGAATATGATCAAGATTAGTGAAAAATTGTCAGATTTTCAGGCTGTCTAAACACATAACGACCATACTGATCACAACAGCAGAGACCAACGGCTTGTCGTGCTTTACGAAGCACATAGGAGCGCAAGAACCAAAAGTGGCCAGATTTCCAATCATTTCGAAATTGTAGGAAAGACCTTCGTGCTTCGGAAGGCACGTTAAGTCGTCAGTCCCGGCTGTCATCTGGTGCTCATTAAAGACTGTCATAGAGGCCATGAGGCGGTGCCGGAGAACTATATCAGGGTGTGGATGGTCGTTTGATTGCCTCTACACGAAATGATGATCAATAGTGATGAGTGACTTTGACACTAAAGGCAAAAAAATAATAATCTTTTAATGTCAGATTACAGTATCCATATTTTTTAGTAAATCTTACGCTATGTTAGTACAGAGAAATTAATCGACTGTTTGGTAAAAACATTACAAAGAAAATTTTAAAGTAAAAATTGTGGTTACTGAATCAGTGGTTATTGACAAAAATCATGATTATTTTTTATGAAAAGATGCCTGCAATTTAATTTGAAAGGCGTACTGAGTTTGACGTTTTCTGAAAAGCGAACAAATTAATAGTTGTAGAAATCTTTTTTCCACGACAAATGGTGAAATAGAATTCAAAAATATATTTCATGGCGAGTACAATGCCAACTTAATTACTAATAACATAGTAGATAAAATAAATTATATAATGGACATATATGAAGGAAAAATCACAGAGATTGAGTTAGCCCAAAGTAAGTTCGAGACTTGTCTTATGAAATATAATAAATATCCAAGACCCAAGCCAATCAGAAAAATTATATATTTTTTTCATCTTGACCTGACCGGAGATTGAACCCGGGTCCAGATGACAATAATTTTTTGCCTCTGTTAGTGCAGACCTATGGTGTTTGTATGAAGAAACAAAGATTGTGGGTTCGATTCCCGCTGTGTGAAGTTGATTCCAATTTGGTAAGTAATATTGCAGGCTTGAATCACATGATTAAATCATCTTTATTACCAGATAATTATCTGATAATAAAGATAATTTCTTCAGAAGGCTAAGCTAATAATCCAGGCTGCCATCTGGTGATCGTTAAAAATATTATCGTCAGAGGTACAGAGGCGGTTCTCAACTAAAGTCATGTTATGTAGGAACAGTTGATCTGCTAATCTAAACGAAAATCATCATCTTTCTTTCTAACTAAGGTTAATATAAATGCGAAAGTGAGTTTGTTTGTTTGTTACGCTTTCACGCCCTATCTACTGCACCAATCTTCCTGAAATTTCGCATACACATAGATAGAAGTATTGAGAAGGACATAGGATACCTTCCCGGGAAAAGGCAGTATTCCTGTGGGGATTTCACGTCATATCTATATAAAGTGAATTTAAATCAACTGCAAAAAATTTAAGGGCAGATTCAGACCACTAAACTGAACAACTTTCCCAAATAAACTAATGTCAAAAAACTAAAAAAAAATTTTGACCTCCCATACATATTGAGAATCAGCTGATCTAGTTTAGTATAGAGAGTGAAAAATAAAATTTCGTATTTCGATATAAGTTTATTTGGAAAAGTTGTTCAGTATAGTAGTAGTAGTAGTCTGAATCTGCCCTTAAAATATTTGCAGTTGATTTGTGTCCACGTTATATAATAAAAATCAATTGCTGTCCGTTAGTCTCGCTTAAACTCGAGAATGGCTGGGCCGATTTGGTTAATTTTGTTCTTGAAATATTTGAGGAAGTTCAGGGAAGGTTTAAGAGGTGAGAAAAGTGTGGTACAGAGTTCGTCGGGTAAACTAGTATTACTTATATTAAACTAGCGACCCGCCCCGGCTTCGCATGGGCAAAAAACCTTCCTCTTGAATCACTCTATCTATTAAAAAACCGCATCAAAATCCGTTGCGTAGTTTTAAAGATTTAAGCAGACCTACCTACATAGGGACAGAAAAAGAGACTATATTTTATATACTATGTAGTAAAGATGGCGCCAGAAATCATCATCATTATTAGACTTTCAGTGGATTTTTGATAACATATGGGATGTTAAAATACAAGAATAAAACATTCCGACGAATTGAGAACTTCCTTCTTTTTTTGAAGTTGGTCAATGAATATTATAACGGAATTGTGTAAAAATACACTCTCATTTTGTTATAATCGTGTGTCAGTACCTAACAAAAGTTTTGGGAAAATGAAATACTTCCAAATTTTTACGCTCGCCTCTTTCCCGACCATAGACTTATATATAAAATAGACATTGTAATGAGAAAAAAAAGATTTATCTAGACTCATTACAAAATGGCGGTAGAAAAGTTTGTTACAGTAAAAAATAAATGTTTTATTCAGACTGACCATAATGTGGCGAGAACGGAGTTTGTTGTTACTATGTTAGTACCTACTATTAAGAATTCTGTGTAGTTACGTATTAAAAAAAAAATTGCCCATAATATGGCGGTAGAAGGGTTTGTTGTAATAAAAAATAAATGTTTTATTCAGACTGACCATAATATGGCGAGAGCGGAGTTTGTTGTTATATAAAAAAAAAAGTTTAATTTAGACTGCCCATACTTAATATGGCGGTAGAAGACTTTGTTGTAATTAAAAATAGATGTTTTATTCACACTGAGCATATAATCGCCATATGTGTATCTTGATTTAATTGTTTTTTTTTTTGTGAGAAAAGGGGGAAGTTTGTGGTAACATTATGTGGTAAAATTTTTTAATCAGTGAAAACATTTCAAACAGGTTGTTGTGGAAAAATAATCAAAAAAAGTGGAAAGAGAGAAAAGTTTACTAATCAAGATGCTTTTTTAATGGGCGCTCTGTTTGCGAGGTCTCCTAATCATAGAACTACTAGTTTATTTATATTAACAATACAATCCCCCAAAATCTCCTAAGATAATGATAAGTGAAATTCTTCCACCTTTTCACCTAGTCCCCTGACTTACTAGACTAAACATGACTAATGACTTGTCTTGACTCAGTGACTTGATTAAACGAAGAACATTCAAACGAAACTCTATACTGGCAAAAATAAGGTATAAGTTTGATTGCAATATTGTGGATTAATGCCAAAAAAAAATAACAAGTCTATTTTCTGAAAAGGTCTATGTCGTTTAGAATTTTCCACGAAAGAGTTCGGTCACCTTTTGGTGTCAAAATAAAATTTTAATTATTCCAGCCCTTGTGCCTAGTAGCTATTGTTCCAGTGTGATATTTTAGGCCTTTGGGCCCCAAGTTATTTGCATATAAATACGTTATTAGCGAAAGATGAGATCAGTATGTATTAGGTTAAGAAAACAAAATCACATTACACGTTTTTGATGAAAAAAGTTTTTTGCTTGTGTATCTTTTGTTTTATTTTTTATTACTAGCGACCAGGGATAAACCATTTAAAACCTAAATAATAACGTTCTATAATCTAGTACCTTAATGAAAATTATAGGTGGATTTCATGGAATTATATACCTAGTTAATTTTTGGTTAAAATCGGGCAGAGCCAAGTTAGATCGCTGTGAAAAGTATGAATAAGGTTAGGATTGATAGATTAGACAAAGCTACCTATTATAGTGTTCGAAGGATCTGGAGTAGGACTTGAAGAAGCTGAGCAAGAATAAATCTTGGAGAGAGGAGGCAAGAGATCGAGATGGAAGATTGTGGGTCATCATAATAATTAATAGCTAGGCACTTGTCGATAGAGTTCCTTCCTTCTCTGTCTGCCATTAGCAAGTTCCTTTATTTCTTGATACGACACGACGTTTATTTTCTCCTTTATCTGTTTCAAATAACTATGTCTGGGTCTACTTGTACCCTTTCTTCCTTTTACCTTTCCTTCAATGATGTTTTTTATCAATTCATCATTTATCAAGTGTCCCAACATGTTTCAACGTCTGTTCTTAATTTTAAAATGCTTCTCTTTTCTCCTTCTCTATTTAAAACATCTTTATTTGTTAAGTGTTCAGTCTGACTTATTCTTTCCAATCTAAGCCAACACCACATTTCGAATGCTTCTATCTTGTTTTTTTCTCTTTTGATCATAGTCCAAGTTTCGGACCCGTAAAATGTAATGCTTCAGATTATGGAGGAGTTCAACAAGAGTTCCTGTAATCTACAGGTAATGAACTATATTTTTTATTTTTTTCAAAATTTTAGGCTCAGTAGTTTCGGAGATCAGGGGGGGGGGGGGGAATGGTCAATTTTCGTCTTCTTTCATGAATAAAATCAAACTATTTATGGTACAATAATAACAAAAATATATTTGAAATCCTCATAATGAGCCCTTTCTTTTGATATATAAGAAAAAAAAAACCTTACCAAGGTTTGCTAAACTTTTTTTTAAAGTCCTAATTTGTCCCCCGAAAATGGTACTTATTTTATAAAAATATTTATTTATTATGCACATCTGTATTGGGTCACAGAAGTATTGTTCGGAGAAAATTGGCTGTGACAGACGGACGGACGAACAGACAGACGAACGAGTGAACCTATAGGGGTTCCATTTTTACATTTATGTACGGTACCCTAAAAAGCAGGAAAGCGGACCTGGGCCAAGAAAGCGCTAAGATGAGAGAAAGATAGATGATAGTAATCCTACAAAAGAAAAATAAAATATTTAGGTAAATATATTAATATATTAAGGTATTTATTAATATTTGCCAATGATGTAAATTTTGTTGCCTGAAATAAACGAATAAATAAAAATAAATAAATAAAGCGCGATCAAGCAAAGCCGAGGCGAAAAGCTAATAAATAAAAATCTTTAAAAGCAAAACAACCAATAATTTTTAAACGACCGTACTTGATCCTATCCAAAATTTTAAGCTTTATTATAAAGTGGATTTTAAATTAATACGTTAAGTGCTTTAAAAGCTGCGGTCTGGAAATGTTTTGACTGTAATTTTGAAACAGTTTTGAAAATTATCACAACAATTAACAATTTGTTTTAACCTTCAAACCACATTTTGGTTTGGATTCGGAATCCGCCATTTTGTTGGTTCATTTAGTGATATTTAGTGATAAAAGTGTTGATTAACCTAAAAATGTTCTTACCATATGTAATAAAATAAACCCATGACACATTTAGTGGTGAGGGGTCGACTGATATTTTCCCGACTTATTACACCCCTTTGAACATAATTATTACTTTGTAGTGCACGTGATGCGCTTTCATTTGGGACCACTCGAGTATATTTGCAGACATTCGGTTATTGTTTTCCACTATCACCCCACCAATCGACAACTTTTAAACGGCTGAATCGATTTCTAAGAACACTCTCACACAAGTCACTTTTAATATAAACAAAAACTAAATTGTAATCGCTATATCCGTTCGGAGCTATGATACCAGAGACAGACAGACAGATAGGCACGTCAAACTTATAACATCCCTCTTTTTGCGTCGGGGGTTAAAAGTACTCTCCACCGCTCCCTGCTCAGCGCCACCTGTAGGTCGACCGTCAATCTCGATTTTCTCTTCTCGTAATGGCTACTTGTATCGCTGAGCCACATTTCGCTCCGCCTAAAACAGCTTTTAAAAAAAACTATTTTTTTTGTTTCATTGTCGAATGTCGAATTTTTAGTGACAACGCATTCGAAAATGTAAACAAAAAAAAAAAATTTTTTGAAAGTTTTTTAGGCGGAGCGAAATGTGGCTCAGCGATACAAGTAGCCATTACGAGAGGAGAGAATCGAGATCGGCGGTCGACCTACTGGCCTTTTGTACAAAACAATACAACCTTAATGAGGAACCCTTAAAGTAGAGAGTCACTTACCTACAACATCCAGTCTTAAAAATATGCTGGTGGGTGGGTGCGAAGACACCTGGCACTCATAGATGCCGGCGTCTCTTTTCTGAACGAACCTGACTTTCAGGGTCCAATCCTGTGAAATAAAAAATCAATTAATGACGGTGAAAGTGGTTTAAGGAACGAGAGATATTATTTTTTCTCTCTCTCTCATATTTTTATTATAGGCTAGCTTTCTCCCGCGTGAATTTCTTCTTCGCGGGAACAGTGCTTTTTCCCGGGATGAAAGGTATCTTATGTCCTTCTCAGCATTATCGTGTAGGAGACCAAAGATCTACTTGTAGACGCTTAGCCCTCTCAGTAAATCTATAATATTTAATTTTGACTGAAATGGATAGAGAAACATTTCAAAGAAAAAATAGATAGCAAAAAAAATGTTTTGTCTGTCTGTCTGTGTGTATGATCACGCTTATCTCCGAAAGTACTGAACCGATTTGCTTAAAACTATCACCAATTATTTTGTTTTAACTCAGAAGAACATCTAAAGTTTGTTTCATCAAAATCAGTTCCCCCCGGTTCAATAAAAAAAGTTATCGTCATTTGAATGAACTCAAGGCATGTTTGATTTCGAACGAATGCACCAAACTGGATAATTCTTTCTTTTTGTGTTGGTTCTTGTCATGAGAAACTTTGCACAACAGAAAAGGGGGTTTTCTGGGCAATAAGACCCAATGCGTAAAATTCACACTACCAAACGTGAGGCAGGTTCAAGTTGATGTCACGTTGAATGGAGAGATTTTAGAACTTGTAGATAATACCACCTTTCTAGGAATCACAATTGATTCTAAATTGCAATGGGGTTCGCACATTACAAGCCTAGCTAAAAAACTTAGTTCTGCCGCTTATGCTGTCAGAAAAATCAGACAAATAGCAGATGTGGAAACTGCTAAACTAGTGTACTTTAGTTATTTTCATAGCTTAATGTCGTATGGACTATTGCTTTGGGGAAGGGCAAGTGAAATAAAGACTATCTTTATTTTGCAAAAGCGGGCAATTCGTGCCATTTATGGTTTAAGACCAAGGGAGTCGCTTAGGGAGTTGTTTAAGGATATTAATGTTTTAACTCTCGCTTCTCAATATATATTTGAGGTTATTATGTATACCAGGAGAATATTTCTTCTTTTAAAAAAAATTGCGATGTTACGGATAGACCCTTACGGAATAAAAATAAATTATATCTCCCATCATATCGGCTAAGTAGAGTTAATGACTCATTTTTGGGTAACTGTATACACTATTACAATAAGCTTCCAGAGTCGGTCCTTAGTTTGCCTGACCGAAAATTCAAAGCACATGTTAAGAATTTACTTTGTAAAAAAGCCTATTATAGCGCTCATGATTTTCTCAATGACAAGGATGTGTAACTTAAGCTTGGTGCGGAGTCCTCCAAACTATAGCTAAAAATTGATCATATGTACATTCAGTACATTATTTTTTTTTTTTAATTATTTTTTATTTTATCATGACATCTTTTATTACTTGACATTTTTATTAAACTATTTCAATAATCCTCAATATTTATTTAATAATAAACTTATGGTAATTATAAAAATATTCAAATGTAAACTCGTCTGATTTGACTCAAATTTTGTGAATTGACGTTTTTGAAGAAAATGCTGCTGTGGAGTTTGTGGCGCCACTTCTTCTCCACTTGCGCTTTGGAAGTGGTGGTAAACTTAAAATAAGTAACAATTGACGTCAATAAGTGATAAGAATATCCTATATTGAAAATAAACAATTTGAATTTGAATTTGAATTCCCACGATAACGGAAACTTAGCCCACGCGCACGATGTGGCGTGCTATAGCTAGTTAGCAAATATATATTTTATCATAAAAATAAAATAACAAATCGAATTATTGACCTCGATACCGAGTATTGCAAATAATTTGATAACAACTCAAACCATTAAATACGGTCTACGAAAATTCTTAATTTCCTCATTGAAGACTTATTTCCTGTCCTATCGAAGCCAAAAATTCCAACTGCCACTTCACATAAAATTACTTCAATCAAAAACCCATTCGAGCATCAAGTTGTGCAAATTTCATTTGAAGTATACCCTCCCCTTCGTTATAATAAGTTTTTTTTAAAAGCTCCATTTTTGTTACACTTTAGTTATGTGGTAGCAAAATGGGTACGAGCACCCCTAGTTACCTCAAATTTTAAGCCATGTAATGTGTATAAGGGCCGATTGTTATTAATAGTATTGGGCTATTTGATAAATTTAAGTATTTTAATAACTTAGACCGGTCCATATTCTAATGCCCGACAGCCCGTGGTCCATTTAAAAAATCAACGTAAGCAAATATATTGAATTAAGGTATTATTTTTACATTATATTTTAATCAAATAGCCCATGTGACATGGGCATTATGTATACAGGCCGATCACTATTCATAGGGACCATTTTTTAAGTTCCCGTAACATATGTATGTAGATCAAAGAAGTTCGAATCGCGCGCGGTCTCTCTACACAATTTTTTTTTAATCTATGATGTAGATCTACACGTATCCAGCTAATGGGTGGACAGCGTGAAAAGAGTAGCTGGGGATAGCACACGCTTCAGAGCGGTCCATAGCACTCAAAGAATTTCGAATCGCGCGCGAGGCAATTTTTTTTAAAATCTATAATAGCACTAGTGATCGCATAACTTGAAAGCCAAAGAATTTCGAATTTAGTTTGACGCGAGGCAATTAAAAAAATCTTTATTGAAAGCACATTATGTGGTCCCGATCCTCAGCAATGAAAGACCGGTAAAGAAGAAGAAGATGTTATTATATAAGGAATAGTTAAAGCTACTTAGTTTAGGAGGGCATGCGTGCGTGTTCGACACGATAGAGTGTTTCCTAGTGTATCCGTCTTAAAAGCCTAGAGGGCTTAGCCAAAATCACAATTAAGCATGCTAGACATATTGTAGTTTTACATATACTTCAGAAATATTTTTTTTCAGACAGAAAAAACTACAACACAAAACCATTTTTTTTATTTTATATCCATTCAATACAATGAATGCATGTTGTCCGAGCCTGCCGCGGTCATGTCAAATTTTGTTTATACGTTTTAGTTAAATATTTTAACCGAAATGCAATTTTACATGCCTGCTGGCACACACAAAGGACTGTATACATTTCTACTAACACCTACTTGTAACCTGTGTATGACAAAATAAATGATTATGATTACAATTCCAAAACTTTAACGAATATCGACAATAACAAAATGTATGGGATTGAAATACGATTGACCACGTCATTTAGCGCTTTTCTATTCTATTCTATTCTATTCTATTCTATTCTATTCTATTCTATTCTATTCTATTCTATTCTATTCTATTCTATTCTATTCTATTCTATTCTATTCTATTCTATTCTATTCTATTCTATTCTATTCTATTCTATTCTATTCTATTCTATTCTATTCTATTCTATTCTATTCTATTCTATTCTATTCTATTCTATTCTATTCTATTCTATTCTATTCTATTCTATTCTATTCTATTCTATTCTATTCTATTCTATTCTATTCTATTCTATTCTATTCTATTCTATTCTATTCTATTCTATTCTATTCTATTCTATTCTATTCTATTCTATTCTATTCTATTCTATTCTATTCTATTCTATTCTATTCTATTCTATTCTATTCTATTCTATTCTATTCTATTCTATTCTATTCTATTCTATTCTATTCTATTCTATTCTATTCTATTCTATTCTATTCTATTCTATTCTATTCTATTCTATTCTATTCTATTCTATTCTATTCTATTCTATTCTATTCTATTCTATTCTATTCTATTCTATTCTATTCTATTCTATTCTATTCTATTCTATTCTATTCTATTCTATTCTATTCTATTCTATTCTATTCTATTCTATTCTATTCTATTCTATTCTATTCTATTCTATTCTATTCTATTCTATTCTATTCTATTCTATTCTATTCTATTCTATTCTATTCTATTCTATTCTATTCTATTCTATTCTATTCTATTCTATTCTATTCTATTCTATTCTATTCTATTCTATTCTATTCTATTCTATTCTATTCTATTCTATTCTATTCTATTCTATTCTATTCTATTCTATTCTATTCTATTCTATTCTATTCTATTCTATTCTATTCTATTCTATTCTATTCTATTCTATTCTATTCTATTCTATTCTATTCTATTCTATTCTATTCTATTCTATTCTATTCTATTCTATTCTATTCTATTCTATTCTATTCTATTCTATTCTATTCTATTCTATTCTATTCTATTCTATTCTATTCTATTCTATTCTATTCTATTCTATTCTATTCTATTCTATTCTATTCTATTCTATTCTATTCTATTCTATTCTATTCTATTCTATTCTATTCTATTCTATTCTATTCTATTCTATTCTATTCTATTCATATACAACTAGGCTATCGAGCTTGTCTGTTAATTAACTAGAGAATCTAGCCTATTTTAAGTTTGCATCCTAATTAGGCTTAGAGCATTAAACCAACCAAACCGGAGTCGCCACGCGCACTTATTTTTACGTGAAAAAGTCTGCCATATTGCGCGGGGTGAGGAAACATACACAATAACACTTTCGCGGACAGTAAACGAGATAACAATAATAGTTAATTGTTATCTACGTCGACACGACACTGTAAGCGAAAGTGTTAAGTATATTAATTGTTCGATCACGTCGCTACGCACACACTTGACAAAATTATCCAACACAAGTTTAAAATACACGCACACAAATATGTACGGACTTACCTCTGAGTGTTGTAAGTGAATAGCTTGAAACCTCTGATCAGAACTGTACGTGGTTAAACCAACTGTGAGCAAATGGTAGTCCTTTCTTCTGATCCAAGATACCTGGAACAAAGTAAAAATATTGTTACATATAACATTTAATCAAACATTTAAAAAAAAACCCACTACACATTTTCTTTTTAGTGGTGAAGGTCGACATTTACCCCCCACATATTATTTGCAGACATTAGGTATAGGTATCCCCACTTACACCCCCAGAGCTTTGTAACAGTTTAACCGATTTTTATTAAACATATTTTTTTTTGTAATGTGCACGTGATGCGCTTTTATTTGAGACCCCACTCAAGTATATTTGCAGACATTCGGTTGTTCTTATCCATTTTCACTCACAACTTCTAAACGGCTCAACCAATTTCCATCAAACATATCTAAAAACACTCGCCCGTAAGTCACCTTTAATACGAAAATAACTAAATTGAAATCACTTCATCCGTTCGAGAGCTATGATGGCAGAGACAGACATACAGACAGACACTTCAAAGTTATAACACCCCTCTTTTTGCGTCGGGGGTTAAAAAACCAGTCGTCATACAACTCGCTAGTACGCGAAAGGAATGACATTGACACAAAAAAGTTGTATGGCGGACCGTGTTCGGGCCTTGTTTCTCTTGTTACAATGATTTCGTTGTTTTTTAAAGTGCGCTCTATTTTATTAGTTTATCGCTGTATTTAGAAACAGAGTAATGAAAGAATTTAAAATAAATGGAATGCGACGAGCCATACGCCGTCGAAGGGTTATTACTTAATTCTTCAGCTCCGAAGTCCTCTTCGAATAGAACTCATAACTTAACACACTCTAAGTGTATAAGGGAATAAGGACTTTCATCAATGATTTCAAATAAAGATCGCGAATGTCTTAAAAGTCTGCCACATTCTGCGCGCGCGGTGTAGAAACACATACAATAAGTATTTAACACCAAAGCATTATTCAAACACATCTCTACGCACACATTGACAAAGTTATCCAATACAAGAAAAAAAAAAAACACACAAGTATATAAATAGTATGACGTCGGTCTTATACTTTCAGCAGAGCGGGCATCGTTCAGTGTTCACTTATGAAATTCGGCATAGGTACGTATTTCGAATCTGGTACAGAATGTATATTCCTGGAAACATTACCTACATACATAAAGGAAGAATTGATAATCATCTTTTTTTATAGTCGGTAAAATATACAACCTCATTTTTGGAAGTTTGATAAATAAGTGTAATATGATAAAGCGTTTGAAGTCAAGTTCATAACAATTAAAATTTAACTTTGTTTATCTCATAGACCTTTATTGCGTGCTCATAATTGCATAATTTTCCTTTATATTTTAACAGCCCCTTCAGGAGGTAACCCTTAGAGCATTAAACCAAGTAGAGGCGCCACGCGCACTTTTTTCTACGTGAAAGATTAGTATTAATTTAACGATTTCCGTGGCGTAATGGTTCATATGTCTGCCCGCTTCTCAATCTGGTCCTGGGTTCGATTCCCGCTCAGGTCGGTTAAGCTCAGGTCAAGATGGAAAATGATCTTTTTCGGTCTTGGATGTTTATCTATACACGTATTTGTTACAAAATATAGTATCGTTGAGTTGTATCCCATAACACAAGTTTCGTACTTACTTTGGGTCTAATTTAGTGTGATTTGTCCCAATTTATTTATTAATTTAATTATCACTACATAGTATAAAACAAAGTCGCTTTTCTGTCCCTATTTCCCTTTGTATGCTTAAATCTTTAAAACTACGCAACGGATTTTGATGCGGTTTTTTTTAAATAGATAGAGTAATTCTAAGAGGAAGGTTTTTATGCCCATGTGAAGCCAGTATCCATATAAATTTCTAAATTTATCCTCAGAATGCGCAGTCCCGTGTACCTGCCTAACTTAATTTTCGTGTCTCAAAGTCAACCTATGGAGGTAACTGGGCCGTAGAGGCTACGCTTATATCATGATGAATATATCCTGTAATTAGCTGTTGCCTGGGGTTCCGCTACCGTGGGAATTCCGGGATAAAATATAGCCTATGTGTTGTTCCAGGTTCTAAGTAATCACCATGCCAAGTTTCACTCAAATCGGTTTAGCAGTTTTCCTGTGAAAGAGTAACAAACATTCATATAAACTTTCCTTTATAATATTGTTAGTCATCATTTACTACGCAGCAATAACTGTTACATTCAGATACATTAAATGCACGCTATATCTTATCTGTTTATGATTGCCTGAAGCCAATACCGCAGTGTGTGCATTAATTGTGGTGTTAATATTGTTAATCTGTATATTGACCACTGATTAACCATATAATCATAGTTCAGATTGAAAGGAAAAGTGCTCGAGTATTAGGCTTCAATGAAATAAGGACCGTATTACTATAGACTAAAGTAGAAAAATTGTATGAATTATCAGTCGTCAGACAGACAGTCGACTTAAGTCTTCTTTAATAAGATTTTCTTTCAATGGAGTCATTAATATAGGTTTTAAGCATTTTCTGTTTGAACTTTAGAGCAATACAGCCTCTGTACCTGGAGGGTAACTACCGTCTCTTAAAACCATGCAAGATCCAGTGAGTAAGCGGGACAGCGCAATACATGATGTAAGGCGACATCTCCCTTACTCAATCGTTCTTGCATGGTTTTAAGAGACGGTAGTAACCCCCTTGAAGGCTACTTCCCCTCTGTCAAAGTATAAGTCCAATCGGCATAATATTAGTGTGTTTAATCTGTACACAAAGTAATTGCTGTTTTGTTTAATTTATCATTACAGTCAGGTGCCAGTATAAGTTTTGTATGTAGGTATCACGAAGCAAATACATAGGTAGGTATGCTGTACTTATATGTATTTTTTCCCCACAAAAAACGCCAGATTCATCAAAATAGTAAAATAGCGCTAAGACTGTACTTCTTTCCGTAGATCTATCTCGATTCTCTCCCCTCGTAATGGCTACTTGTATCGCTATCGCCACATTTCGCTCCGCCTAACACAAAAAACGCTTTAAATTTTTTTTTTGTTTACACTGTCAAATGCGTTGTCACTAAAAAAAAAATTTTTTATAGCGTTTTGTGTTTAAGGTGGAGCGAAATGTGGCGATAGCGATACAAGTAGCCATTACGAGAGGAGAGAATCAAGATAGGCGGTCGATCTACCAGTACGGAAGCCGTGTTGATCAAAGGTTTAAACGGAGCCTAACAGAACAGAACTCTAAAAAAATCTATCATCTTCATCCGAATCCTAATAATATGTCCTTATACCAATTTGGCACATATATAAGAGGTTCAATGCTCAGTATTGATCAAAAACAGGGCTATTATGAATGAATGAATGAACTTAGATTTAATTAACAATCGCTTGTTTGAAAGCTTTAGGAAATGCATGTTGTAATTGCAAGCTCGCTTAAGAGAAAGACTTGATTAAAAGCTTTATAGACGTTAACTACAAAGCTTTTGATAACTGCTGAGGAAACTAACTACTTCAAACATCTTATTGGATTTATAAATCAACTAGCTGTTGCCCGCGGCTTCGCCCACGTATTATATAGCACCAAAAAGTAGAATGTTTGACCTCCGGTCTTAAATTATATCCATACCATATAAGTTTCAACAAAACCGGTTTTAGCCGTGAAATCGAAATAGACAGATATGGACGTCCTACTTAAATATTTATTTAATTCTAATATTAAAGTAAATATTTTTGAGCCATCCCTAAAGTAAATACAAGTATCAAAGTTATTTGTAGGACTTACACAATAAGTGGGGTCGATTAAGGAATTTCATAATAAGACTAACTTTATCCCCTTAATCGATTTTTTTTGATATGGATATATTGTGCAGTCAAAGATTCAATTCATTTATTTCAGACAAAGTTTTATATGTATAAAAATTCCATATTTGTTACTACACTTAAGCCTATTTTACTTATGCCTTTTTATTTAAATTGTGCCTAAAATAGATTCTTCTAGATGTCTCCAAATTAGATAATGAATCTCAAAAACGCAATTTTCCTGGTTATTTTATTTGGACACTCTTTACAAATACCAAGAAAAGTTTAATTTTAAAATGGGATGTAACAACGAAGTCTTAAATTATCTTGATTGAGCTCGTCTTTTGTGGTAATAGAAATGTTTTGACGCGGATTTAGTAAAAGGATCAGTGTGGCAGCGTATTCTCTTTTCTCACCTTCAATTCATACATGTAAACCACACCACACCTTACTAGAAATGTATTACGTAGTTTACAACAAAGCTCCCTTATATATCAACCAATAACAGTGGCAATAAATGACGCAATCAAATTCCCATTTTTTCTGTGTGAAATGTTGGCGTGCAAACCAAACCAGTGACACGCTTTTCGTGCGCCACGTTCGTTGATTCTTTCCAAGAGCTTATCAAACAAAAACAGTAGTAGATAATAGAAACACGAGTAAAGCCCCATAGTAATTTCAGTTGATATCATCGTAAAAATAAACCTTAGGTACAATAATAATTAACAAAAGTAAAGGTAAGGTACCGATGATGAAAACTAAAACGAAGATACGAGCTGTAAGAATGCGTAATTATTAAATGTTTATAAATAAATATATACCCTCGTGTTAAGAAACATTTGTTAAGCCCATTTTAACTAAAATATGTTTTGCCTCTTTTTCTCTTACCTGACACTTCATGTGAAAGAACGGGACGCAACACATTTTAGCTAACATAAGCTTAACAAATGTTTCTACGGGGGATAGACACAAACGCAAAACAAAGAACTTCTTTCATGGAAAAACTTTTTATATTATTATCATAAACGACTTGAATGCAAACGAAGCTTTAAATATTGAACATGAAAAATATAGACAAATAAATTATAGCATTGTAGAAGGTTCTCGAATGGCGACCACGCACCGGCAAGCGCAGCATCGGACATTCACCGACCAGATGGTCAGATGACCTGAAAAAAGCGCAGGCAGGCGCTGGATGCAGGCCGTTTTCAACCGTCAATTTTGAAAATTCTCGGGAGAGGCCTACGTATAGCTGTGGACGGCCTGCAGCTGAAATGATGATGATGAATGTAGAAGTCGTATCTAGCTTAAGAAAAAAAAGACCATTCTGTCTATCTTTCCGTGAATGTTGTGAATGATGATTACAATGACAAAAATTTGAGCTTGCCATGATTTATAGAATTAGCCTTCAACGATATAACTGTACATAGAAATCACTGTTCACCGTTCATGGGTATAGAGAATTTTTTTTAGGCCGCTGCTTTTTCTCACCGACAGCTCCGTTTGCCGAAAGATGGTTAGAAATAAAAGATACTTCACCGATACTACTATCTGCAGATAAGGCGATTCGCTGAAAGCTCCATTGGGCGACCTCATATTTTTCGATAGAAAGCATCGCACAAAGCACTATAAATACCCTACCATTAACAGAAAGTTACAAAAGTTACGGTACCTAACATTTAAAAAATAAATAGAGTATATGTATATATACGATTATAATTGTAATTACTCTCATTATATGGTCAGGCGATAACTAACGCTATTGTATTGTTAATAAATAATGCAAAAACACAATATTGTTAGCAAATCGGAAATGACTAACATTTAAAAAATAAATAGAGTATATGTATATATACGATTATAGTTGTAATTACTATCATTATATGGTCGTCTCCATAAACAGCTGTAGGGTATCATGATTTTGAAAATGGAAAATAAAAATATTGGTAAAAACTAAAACCACGCTTCAAAAAGTATGAAACAAGAAAGTACATACTCTCATCTGAAGTTATTATATGTACAAATTATTCAATATTTATCGTAGAGATATTCAGAGGAAAGCCGTTGTCATATTCCACTTTGGACCAATAGCCGCAAAAATATACAAAGAAACATAAATAAAACGAACAAATGTAATGATAATTATTGATGTATTAATAGGAAATAGTAAAATCCAAACTGTAAAAAAAGTAATTACTATTTTTTATAAAAATCAAGTAAGTACAAATATAATCGCCTGACCATATAATGAGAGTAATTACAATTATAATCGTACATATACTCTATTTATTTTTTAAATGTTAGGTACCGTAACTTTTGTAACTTTCTGTTAATGGTATTTATAGTGTTTCTGTAAATGTATTTATAGTGCTTTGTGCGATGCTTTCTATCGAAAAATATGAGGTCGCCCAGTGGAGCTTTCAGCGAATCGCCTTATCTGCAGATAGTAGTATCGGTGAAGTATCTTTTATTTCTAACCATCTTTCGGCAAACGGAGCTGTCGGTGAGAAAAGGCAGCGGCCTAAAAAAAATTCTCTATACCCATGAACGGTGAACAGTGATTTCTATGTACAGTTATATCGTTGAAGGCTAATTCTATAAATCATGGCAAGCTCCAAAAATTTGTCTTAAGACGTCAGCAAAGGAAATCCATAAGGTCCTGAACTCAGAAACCAAAGCTTAAAAGGCTAAAGATGAGACCAGAAAAGCGCCAAGATGATGTGAAGATAAAGATAAAATAAATTATAAAATTATAAATATAATAGCTTTTGTAATAGGATTTAATAATCTTTTGTAATTTTTTATGAATAAGGACTGAACAAAACAAAAGATTGTTTCTGTTTTCGAGCGTGTCGCTAATAGGCATATCCTCCCTTTTGTTTTCATCTCTGGGTACAACCTAGCACTAATTAATTGTAATTATGTGTGTAAATTACTTAATTACCGCTGAATGCGCTGTTAAACATACAATTTGTTGGGTGGAGGAAGTCATTTGTAAAATAAAGGCCGCGTTAATGATATCTCAAATAAATATCTTCTGTTATGTTTGTGGTGTTATGTTGCGTTGTCTTTTTATCGAGTAAAATATATAGAACAAGTATCTGATAACAAGTGTCGCTGGGGAAGTAGCCTTTTCCACATGCTGTTATGTGGACGACTTTCTTACTCCGCCGCCACAGTTCTCTATTCTGGGCGATGGCTCGCCAGTTTAAAGCGCCCATCTGACACATGTCAGGCTACACAGCATCGCTCCAGCGATATCTGGGGCACTTGTTGGCTAAGAAGAGACAGTCATGGCAGTGCGACCTAGATAGCTAGAAAAATAAAAAAGGTAAGTATGTACTGTCCCTGTAAGACATATTTAGATATATTTGATAAGAGTAACCCTCCATTCTGGTCTGGGAGAAAAAGAAAAACATTGAATGTACCAGCTGCTTCTCTTCCCGCGCAAGCCGTAAAAGTCGTCTGAGGGAATCGCCGAATGGGGAAATCATGACATAGGCGATGCGGCTAGAAACCCATTACTATTGATTTCCTGTTTCAAATAACATTATGCTAAACGTGGCCTAAGATCTTATGGCTCTGGGCTCTGTCTATCCCGTATGGGATGAAGACGTGAATAAATGTATGTATGTATGTAAGAGTAACCCTCAAAAAGCTGACTGGCAAGAGGTGGCACAGAATGGGGAGGAAAGCTAGTACTCTTGTGTCGAAGGCCAGAAACCACTGGGTCGTTGAGCCATCGCAGCAAGTGACCATGTCTTATGAAGACAAAACCCTGCCAGTGATCGCTCCAGAGGTGCTGCCAGTAAAGCCTGGATTAAAAAAAAATATTGTATTTCTGAGAATCCATATAAATAAAAACTAGCGACCCGCCCTAGCTTCGCAAGGGTGCAATGCTTTATAATACATGTATCTAACTAATAATATAAATGCGAAAGTGAGTTTGGTTGTTTGTTACGCTTTCACGCCCTATCTACTAAACCAATCTGACAGATAGCTAGGAGTATTGAGAAGGACAATACCTTTCATATCGAGAAAAAGCACTGTTTCCGAGGCAAATTCATGCGAGCGAAGCCACAGGCGAAAGCTCGTTATACATATAATCCTTCCTATTGATCACTGTATTTATTTAAAAAAAACGCATCAAAATCCGTTGCGTAGTTTCAAAGATCTAAGCATACATAGGGACAGAGAGCGGGAAGCGACTTTTTTTATACTATGTAGTGATAGTGATGATAAATACAAAAGTCTATCAGTCTATTCTGTCTACTAAGCTTTCACGGTTCTAAATGACTAAAACAATTTTGATGATATTTGGTTATGATGAAATATAGTAAAAGACCGTTCAAATATAGACTATATTTTGGCAATAACAGAGTAACACGCGGGCAACAGCTAGTTGTGAATAAATAATTTAAACAAAAATATAAGATCTAAAAGCAATACAGTGCCCCTAGTATGAGTTTTTCTTAACGCAGACGCTAGCGACTGCGTAAGGATTTTGTATGGAATTTCTTAGTTGCCTTACTATCCGCCAGAGGCGCAGTACAGGTTTGTCATACTAAATCGCTAACGCAGTCGCTGGCGTCTGCTTTAAGAAAAACTCATACTAGGGGCACAGGGCTAAAACTAACAATGTCCGTTATACGAGTTTGTAACTTAGTTCCAGTAATTAGGGTTCACGTTCGAAACTTTATGTTTTTTTAACATGAACTTTTTTTTAACTTGTTACTTATAACATTATTGTTATACAGTAGAACGAGGTAAATAAAAGATGATATTAGAAATATACACTACTATTTATTTCGAGTTATACAATAAAAGTTAGGGTCGTGGATGGTACAAGCACAAAGTTGGTGACTGAAGTAAGAAAAGCAGTAATGTACTCAACTGGCAGATGTCAAGCGAAAGAGGCCCAACAACCACCAGTCGAGCCATTTATAGGGCACTCGGGGATGCCGCAGTGAGGGGAGGTGGTCCGGCTGCAGGGCCTGGTAGTGTTAGCAGCGCTACATACCTAATAGGAAAATTTTATAAAAATAAAACCACATAATTTCCTAATGAAACCTTACTTACCTATAAATAATAGTTTTAGAGTGCATAGTCCTATTATATATATATATATATATATTTTTTTTTTTTTTCTTCATTCGAGCGTGTTGGATTATCATTTTCTTACGCTTCAAGGTTAGGCTTATTCACGGATTTGGCACTGGTTATTACAATGGAGCGACTGCCGTCTGACCACCGTAACCCTTTTTACAGGGAAATCAGACCAATCAGGACATTATCCAAGTTTGTTAGTGGCCAACACTGTCAGATTTTTAGGGCTACCTAAGGGCATCTGAAATAGCTAGCCTAACGACTGGAAGCTAGCGTACTTTGTTTGCATGACTGCCAACATAAAAAAAATTAACGTCTCACGCAGACGAAATCGGAAACAAAAAAGTAAATAATTAAGATTTCCGTTTCAAAATTCAAATACTTCCCAAGCAAGGATCAAGGCAGTAATAGCCCAGATTTCGCCTAACATCGACCATTCAAAAGGAAAAGTGGGCTATTTTTGGCGCAATTTTCTTGATAGGCCGGCGTTCCGGCGAAATGAACTTGGGTAGTGAAATGTGACTTATATTAGATTTTGTTGGTAAACATGCTTCCCTACTTCCCTCTCTAGCATAAAATATACCGCCTAAGTCGTGACGTTTATAATATGTGACGTGAACACAGTACGAGTAAAATATCAATCCTACTAATCATATAAACGCGATAGTTTGTATGGATGTTTGTTACTCTTTCACAGGAAAACGGCTGAACCGAATTGGCTGAAATTTGGAATGGATATTGCTTAGACCCTGGAACAATATATTCCCATGGAAGCCGAGCTGCGGGCAACAGCTAGTTTTTCTATAAATGGAATTGAGTTAATTTGTTTGTCATAACTTTATTGTTCTAAATAAAAGTGAATACAAAGGCATAGAAATAAAATACAAGTACAATGGCGGACTTATCCCTGAAAGGGATCTCTTACAGTCCAGCCAGCCAATACCAGCTAGGGACAGAGAGAATGCTTATAAAAGTTCTGAGGTAAATAACACAAATTTTTGTGAACACACGTGTACAAATAAAATATATTTTTTTTCTATAAATGAAATAGAATTCTGAGGTGAATAACACAAAAAATAGGTTTTCAGTCGAAAATATTCAGTCTAAAAATAGTTTAACTATACCTGGAATCCTTCACAAAATCGAAATCAAATAAAAGCCAATTGATTTACATTCAGAATAAGGACATCTGTTTCAATGTGCCTTCCAAAACACGAAGTTCAAGATAGAAATGCCATTAATAAAGATCAATCCAAGGTAGAACGTGCGCTTGCCGTCGCTTGACGCGCGCGATCGCTACTACCACGCACGACCCGCCTTCAACCCTAAAAATCAGTATAGTTAAGGCTCCTCCATCGGGCTCACTAGCGCCACTTTCCAAAAAAAAAATCTCTGTAAGTGAGCTATCAGAAATCCTCGCGCAACCTCGAAATTCATTGAAATATTATCCTTTGTAAAAGTAGTTTCCCTTGTAAAATTTACTAAAAACTGCCACTTTTGACTCTTTTTGCAAAGGTTTCTAAAGCGGATAGTATTTCCATGAATTTCGAGGTTCTAATATAAGTTAAGGATACTAGCAACAAAGTTGCGCGAGGATTTCTGATAAGCTCACTTACAGAAAGAGAATTTTTTTTTGTAGTGGCGCTATTTAGACCGTAGGAACAGCCCTAAAGTGTGAATTGGGGCACTTATCATAAACTGTATGTTCAGCCATACAGATCGCTAAGCCTGCCAACTCTCATAAAAAGAGGGTTGTGGCCGTAAGTTTAGTAGAGTACTAATAGCCTCATAGTAATCAACATGTCACTATTTTTAGGGTTCCCCAAGGGGTAAAAACGGGATTATTACTAAGACCCCGCTGTCCGCCTTTCCGTCTGTCACCATGCTGTAATCTCATGAACCGCGATAGATAATTGAAATTTTCGCGGATAATTTATTTCTGTTGCCGCTATACCAATAAATACAAAAAATAACAGAATTAAATAAATATTGAAGGCTTGAATACAACAAACGTGATTTTCTTTGCCGTTTTGTATAGATATTGTAAGGAACCCTACTTGCGTGAGTCCGGCTTGCACATGGTCGGGATTTGTTTTTAAAAACTGAGCCCAATAGTCAATCGACCCTGATACGAATAGGCATATACATATACCTACCTATAAGTACATACAGAATACGCATTGGTTACGAACGTGCGTGTCGAGCAATAACGAGCGTGCTCTGACTTGGATTGGTCGCCACTAGTGATATTTCTATCTTGAGCTCGCTCTACCGTGCTTCGCAAGGCACGTTAAGCCGTAAGTCTTGGCTGTTATGGCTAGATGGTAGTCGCCAGGCTATGTTAGAAGCCTTTAGGCAGCCTGAAATATTTACTTATACACAACCAAACTTATTGCACAAAAAGTGACTACATAACTCTTTGCAGTAAGCATGTAACCAAACCTTTTGTCTTTTATTTTGTAAATCACTTTTGTTAAATCAAGTTAACTTCATTAGTATCTTGTCAAACTTTGGTTATTTCTCAAATAGCCGAAGTAGTTAGGATAAACATTTTTTTTTTTCAGTGTATTAGGGATGGATGGCGTAGATAGAGCTTATGCCCAGCAGTGGGTTGTAGCAGCTAATGATGATGATTATTATAGTCCTTACATAGTAGTAAGTTTTTTTTTTACAAATGCTGTGTCTCAAACCAAACTAAACTTAGTTTAGTGTGGTAGAATTGAAGAATTCTAAGACCTTTTCCCCGTGTTTTTCACAAGAAAGTCACAAAGTCGGTAATTAGGTTACATTTGAACCGAGTTCTTAACTAACAACATACTCTACACTGGATAAAGTCAGCGTGAAAAACAAAAAAGGCGCGACCACACCGCGTAACTATTTTGTCGTGCGACTTGATTTGGAAATGTGAGGAGGGAACTTTCCTCGCCTTATATTTCGTTTTTTTTTTAAAGCTATCACGTAGCTTTTATCGCTTTTAAAGCGCGCAGAATCAAGAAATTCACTAACGAAAATAAAACCTAACACCACCCGTGTGGACGTGCCTTACCTTGCCTTAGTTAGAAGCTAACATTAAACCCGTTCCCACTTACATGAGAATTCCAGGATCTTGTTAGTACATGTTCCTACCTCTAGTAGGTAAACCTTTTTTTTTATTATATTTTTCTTCATATGAGAATTTTTACTGTTATCTTCAGCTTACGTTTTTGTTTGGGATTGAGATGGTTTGTTTGTTAGTTTGTTATAACTTTATTATAGTTACTAAAACAAAAACACAAAAGTACAATGGCGGTCGCCTGTCTTCCACGCTGGTCTGGGAGAAAAAGAAAAACATTGAATGTAACAGCTGCTTCTCTTCCCGCGCAAGCCGTAAAAGTCGTCTGAGGGAATCGCCGAATGGCTAGCAACCCATCACTATTGATTTCCTGTTTCAACTACCATTATGCTAAACGTGGCCTAAGGTCTTATGGCCCTAGGCTCTGTCTACCCCGCATGGGATAAAGACGTGATTATATGTATGTATGTATGGTCGCCTGTCTCCTGCAGTGGTAGGCAGAGAAAAGAGACTCATCACTCTCGTCATACACGCTTGTACTTCTAATGTCTCCCTTTTTTCAAAAGGTCTGCGGTTTGAGTTAACTTGAATTCCGAAGATCCGAGGAGCTCAAGATAGAAATGCCGCGAAGTTATTATTAAAAATAAAATATAATTATCAAAATGTGCCATAAAAATTTAAATATTTATATCCATTTCCTATAAATACCAATCCAGCTTCAGAAGTCCATCATGCTAATTTGAAATCATTTCAAATTCATAAGTATATAGACTGCTAATACTTTGCAAAACATTGAAAATCCAGTTTCATTTCCATTACACGACTGTTGACGGTTTGTAGAAACAAAATTTCAAGTCCCAAGTTCTCAATTTACCTTAGAGTATTAAACCAGCCAGAGACGCCACGCGCACTTATTTCTACGTGAAAAAGTCTGCCACTTTCTACGCGCGGGGGGAAACACATACACTAACGCATTATTCGAACACGTCTCTATCGCTACGCACACACGAAACAAAATCAAATAACAAGCAATAACATACATGCACACAAATATAAGCAGCGTTCTTATACTTTTGACAGAGATGGTCGCCTGCCAGTAGCTATTCCGGTTGGCTTAATGCTCTAAGCGATTTACTAATTCTTTAATGATAGAAACTTTGTATGACACCTTTAAACTTATAATTTAATGATGAAATACAAAGGGGTGTAAATTTTAATTCGGAAGTTCATAATTTATTTCAAAGGCTTTAATTATGAAATTGATATAGCCTCATTTATTCGTATTGTGCTATTCGATCCTGTACACCGAGGTGTTAGAGGTTTTTGAAACCGAGTCTTGGCCTCTAACGTGGTTTCCAATTGCATAACGAACGTGCTTTCCGAAGCACAGAGTCATCTTTATTATCAGACAATCAGGTGATTTAAACAATGCCCCAACCTGACCAAACTCGAAACAATTAAACAAAGTATGCTTCCAGTAATAATCGAACCCATGACGATCTTTAGGTAAACGTCTTAACCACTAGACCACAGAGGGACTTAACAATAATAATAATGAGAGCGATGACACTAAACAAAATTCCATATGCCAACGAGAGAAAGTCTCGGAGGTTATCACTTGCCTCGGCTTTTTTGGAAGACTTAAGTAGATTGCGAGCCATAAACAATTCTCTCCTCAAAATAACATTATCATAATTTCAGCCGCTGTCTGCCGGTCCGACATAAACCCAAGGATTTCTTAAATGACCGGTTGGAAGCGGCCTGTATCCAGCGCCTGCCGGCGACCTTCTTCAGGTCATCTGACCATCTAGCCGGTGGGTGTTCGATGCTGCGCTTACCGGTGCGCGCTTGCCATTCGAAAACCCTTCGCATCGCAGATGGCGTTAAAAAAAATAATCTTAGAATTACATACAAGACAGATTACTATGAAAGTCTAAAGACAAATTACTATGAAAGTCTAAATCGCGCTTGCAAAGTTTCTACGAATTGGAGCTATATATAGGTACAATCTACGACAAAAATGGTCGGAGCCGCGGTTCCCCAGGCATGACACCCGGCCTGGCGGGAAGATCTTCCCTTTGTGGCGGTCGAGTATATCCCTATCGCCCTCAAAAAGATGTTGTTTTTTAAGAAAGACTAGCTTTTGCCCGCGGCTTCGCCCGCGTGAACTTCCCTCGGGATCTTTTTCCCGGGATAAAAAGTATCCTATGTCCTTCTCCTGGCTCTAAACTACCTCCCTGACAATATTCAGCTAAATCGGTTCAGCCGTTCTTGAGTTATAAGTGGAGTAACTAACACGACTTTCTTTTATATATATAGAATATAGATGTTGAAAATAATAAGTAAACTTACGATTCCATCTCCAATGTTCCTTATGACACACGGAATCAATGCAGTGGATCCAGTCTGTGACGTCACGACGGTGTTGTTCTCGGTCCCGAAGTGCTTCTCGGGAGTGTTGTTGTAAAGGTCTTCGAGAGGTGGGAAAGAGACGGTGAGCTCATTCTGCTCTGCTTTTAATGTCGGCGATGGCGTCGTGAGCGGCGGTGGGGATGATCCTGAAAAGAAAAAGTTATTTTAACAAATATAAACTCTAACGACTTCTGGCGCTGCAGACACTACCAGCCCCTGCAGCCGGACCACCTCCCCTCACCGCAGCGTCCCCGAGGGCCCTATAAATGGCTCGGCTGGTTGTTGTTCGTCCTCTTTCGCTTGACATCTGCCAGTTGAGTATATTACTGCTGTTCTTACTTCCATCACCAACTTTGTGCTTGTACTCCACGACCCTAACTTCATTGTATAACTATCGAATTAAATATAAGTGTATATTTCTAATACCATCTTTTATTTATCTAGTTCTATCGTATAACAATAACGTTGTAGACTATATATACGACCTCTGTGGCATGTCAGGCTGCCAAATTGAAGGTCTTGGGCTTAATTCTTGGTCATGTCAACATGGATATGGTAATTTTCCTCATTCATACATATATTCATATATGACGCCAGTCTCCCGTAGAGGTAGGCAGAGACTAGAGATTTCCATTTGCTATAAGAACTGCCTCACTTCCTCCACGTCGTCGTAACGTTACTCTTTCTCCAGAGAAAATAAATAAAATATTTAGAAGTTTAAACATTTTTTAATTTCTCTAATCTCCTTAAAAATCTTAGTTAGAAAATTAATGATCAAAAATATTAAAATAATTAATGGAATTCGAAACCTTTTCGTAAATATTAACGCAAATTTTAAATGGTCCCGGGTCCCGGCTGTTATCGATAGATGGCAGTCGTTAGGCTGTGTCAGTTACCTTCAGCCTGAACAATCTGACAGTGTTGGCCACTAACACACCCGGGTCATGTTCCAATTGGTCAGGTTTCCCTGTAAAAAGGGTAACGGAGGTCATACGGCAGTCGCTCCATTGTAATAACCAGTTCCGCCAAATCAAGACCATGATTACAGCGTACTCTGGGCTTTGAAGCGCAACCGGGTAAACACGCTAGGACGAATAAAACTTCTTATAAGATGAGATGAGTTGATTTCTGTGACACTCAAATACAAAACCGCATGGAAATTGAAATAGTCTTTTAGGTGTAATGATGCCAAACACGTCTTTATAATACCACTATTTTTGTCTGGGGTTAAAAACGAAGAAATTCTTAGTAAAGTTACACGTGCCGATCAACTTTTAACCTTTTCTTAGTATAAATAAGTGGGTTCAGTCATATTAATAGCAACTGGTTTCATAAAGCGTTCTTTTCAACTGGTTTCAAAAAAACAGAAACAACTCTAATTACTCAAATAAAAAGGATAAAACAATTTACAAATTGTTGTTTAAATATGCTTCATTAGCAAACATTTTAGTAAATCTAGTCAGCCGGAATTATTTAAATGAAATATGCTAATTGTAGAATATCAAACCATTCTCGGAATAATATGGCTTTATTCGATGAAATTAGTGTATGTTAATAATTATCATATTGAACACAATAGACAGTTGACAATGTCGTGAAAAATAGAAAAGCTATATGAAGAGAAATTAATGAGGCCGCATATCACCACACTAATAAACTAGCGAATAGATAAGTAATAATAACATAATATATTAGTTAAATACAATGTACAAATAACTAGCTATGACATATAATATTTATAAGATTAAATTAAATTAAAAAAATAAATATAAATAAAAAATGATAAAATAAATAAGGTACCAAAGAGTCACACCGCGGTAGTGTTCTCAGAAGGCTGGCAGCATTGCCTAGTTGTATTGCAATGCTGATCCTGTGTGCCAGGTAGGTATATGTCTATCAGCTTTTAACGACATAAGAGGTAAAAGCTGATGGGCCGATGGAAAATTGGCATCACCTTTTCTTCAAATTGATGAGTGATGAGTGTGGAGGAAACGAGGGAGGTCTGTAAATATCATAGCCGATGGAAATCTCGAGTCTCTGCCTACTCCTACGGGAGACAGGCGTGTTCATACGAGTTTTCTATGAAATATTTGTAAGTAAGTATTATCTTTATTCACAAAAAAAAACATGGTATACATTGGTGTTACAATTATTAAATATCACATGTTTTGTCATATTAAATGACGTGTGAATGCATAACGTGTCATATTGAATTACAAAGAAGTTCGAATCGCGCTCTCTCTGACGCAATTTTTTTTTTAATCTATGTTGAATTATAACTTAAATTTTACATTTTAAACATATTATCAAAGAGAATTGCATAGTATCAAAAAAAAATAGAAAATTCACATGTAAATGTTTACTCTGAAGATCAACAAATTGATGATTGAGAATTTGATTAGTTGAGAACAAATTATAAAGTTATAGATAATAGGTAAAATAAAAAATAATAAAAATAGTAATGGGCCTTCACTCCGCTGCCGATGAGTGCCCCTTTTTATATTTTTTAAAGGTTTTTATTTTAATTGTAAATAATATTTTAAAATATAGAATAGAAAAAGTAAAAAGAATAGAGTAAATAAATTAATAAAGGAAATAGTAGTAATAACTAATATTTAACCTGATTTGAATTTGAATTGAATTTCTGGATAACCTAGGTTTCTAAAGCGGATAGTATTTCAATGACTTTCGAGGTTCTAATGTAAGTTAAAGGGCTACCTACTAGCAAAAAAGTTGCGTGAGGATTTCTGATAAGCTCACATACAAAAAGAGATTATTTTAGGAAGTGGCGCTAGTGAGACCGAAAGAACAGTCTTAAACTGTCTATTATAATATATCGCCATACGTCTGCGAAAATATAAGTAATCAAATTTTATTATGATTACACGAAAACACATTGTTGAAATTCATGAAACAGCTCCTCAAAGTTCGAGAGTTTATGTTAAACAAATTACATTTTGTCCGTAATACTAGAAGAGCATTAAACCAAACGAAGGCGCCACGCGTATTTATTTCTACGTAAAAAAGTCTGCCACATTCTGCGCACGGGGGGAGGGCACATACGGGCGAAGCTGCGGGCAAAAGCTAGTAATATATAATCACTACATAGTATAAAACAAAGTCACTTTCTCTGTCCCTATGTCCCTTTGTATGCTTAAATCTTTAAAACTACGCAACAGATTTTGATGCGCAACTGATTTTTTTAATATTAGATAGACTGATTCAAGAGGAAGGTTTTTATGCCCATGCAAAGCCGGGGCGGGTCACTAGTTAGATAATACAATAAAGAAAGTTTTGTATTAATGTAGTTTAATGACTATATTACATCGCCACTGCATGACTGGGTACAAATTTATCAGCAATTTAACTTGACAACCTTCAAAAAATAAAATACTAGCAACGCGCCTCGGCTTCGCGTGGGCATAAAAACCTTTCTCTTGAATCACTCTATCTGTTAAACAAAACCGCATCAAAATCCGTTGCGTAGTTTTAAAGATTTAAGCATACAAAGGGAATTAGGGACAGAGAAAGCGACTTTATTGTATACTAGCTGTTCCCCGCGGCTCCGCCCCGCGTGGGACTCGGTAATATCGCGCCCAAAAGTAGCCAATGTTTGAACTCAGGTCGTTAACTACATCCCTACTAAATTTCATCACAATCGGTCCAGCAGTTTAGCCGTGAAGAGGTGACAGACAGACAGACAGACAGACTCGCATTTATAATATTAGTATGGATTGCATAAATTTTACCGCATTACTACATAATCTATATCCTCTTCACGGCTAAACTGCTGGACCGATTTTGATGAAATTTAGTAGGGATATAGTTAACGACCGGAGGTCAAAAATTGGGGAAATTTGAAATAAAACTTAAAAAAATAAACCTGTCATTCTACTATAAGACTTTGTTTTTATGTCTATGTGATTTAGCTCCCGATTTTGGTATTCCAGGGCCGACTTTAACTGTAGTTACACCCAGGTTTCAGTATAGGGCGAACTTTTGTTTTATAGTTCCATTTGTTTTAAAGTTACCAAAATCGATTGCTGTTTTGTTGAATACGAGGGTATTTACAAATTGTAGTTGTGAAGTTTCAATTCTATGCTTAAAAGGTTAAGACGTATAACGCGATGGAAAATCACGGAACTATAAATTAGACTGCTAAATAGAAAACTCTTGAAAAAAACAAGCGAGGGTTATTAATATTAGATAAACAAGATAAACTTTAATTAACCAATCATTTTCTACTAACAGGGCTAGCCAGATACTAAAGAGCTCTGAATTTTCAAAAAGTCAAGAGATCAACATCTGGACTACATACACGCTCGCTAGCTTTCCTCATTTCCCCCACCACTTCACCATATCAAGTACCTCACTGTATACTTTTGCAGACCTTTTCACGTGTAACGAAAAGGTAGCGTCGTACCGTATAAGTGGTTTACATAAATCAGTTGGCACTACAAGCAATATCCACTAATACTACCGTCGCAATTGCAATTTTCTTTAATTGAAAAAACCCTAGAAGAAGTCATAAAAATAAATTCAATTTAAAACTAAACAAAGGTTTCTTTCTCGCTGTCTTCAATCTACACAGCACAAAGAATGGACTGGAAACAATTTAAATGCTTAATACACAATTAGATGCAGGGTAATTTGATTCAAAGAATTTAAACAATTGCGCATTCTTTAAAGGGTCTGCTTTAATTGAACTCAATGAAGAAAATAAGAAACTGAATTAACTGAAACATTGAACTAATTCAATTTCAATATTAATTAAGAATTTTAGTATGTCCCGTGCTTTTTCTAGTTGTATGAATTTTATGCCAACGATCTCAAATTACGTTTATTTTTAAGGATAGGATAAATTTTTTTTCAGTATATAATAAGCAGAGGTAAAGAATGTAACAAATATATAGTCATTTGGCTACCTACCTATTTAGTTCAATTGTAATTCATTTAGTTACCGACAGGTTTTATCAATAAATGAATTAAGATACGCAATAAATATTAAAGATATTTTTCCAAATTTACGCATTTCTACTTATAGAAACATTTCATAACATAGATCTATCAAACATTGTCTGAAATAATTTATTTCACATAGAATCATGACGGATGATATCGTAGTGTACATTTTACCCTCCACACTCTGAGTGCTAATGTGTCCAAATGTTCATTGATATTTGGGAAAAACCACAGACAAATAAGAGTATACATCAAATGGCAGAAAGTCTCCTATATAGTCATACTCTTTGCCATCAAAGATACAACCTTTTGCATCTAATTATAACGTGTATATTTGCTGGAAAATGAAAAAAAAATACTTTGATCCGGAATAAGCGCAGCGGACTATTCCGAAGAGCTAAAGACGAGCTTCCCTTCAATAGTTGGAGAGGCACCCTTAAAAGTAGAAGACAAAAGTTAGCATCATCATCATTTTTTTTAACGCCTGTAGTCCGTCTGACCATCTAGTTTTAGGTTTTCTCTCTTCCTATACCCATCAGTAGACCCAGGCAGTCAAAAAATGAGCCCATCTTTCCGAAGGCATGCGGCAGATATGACCTAACCAGTCCCACTACAGCTTAGCCGATTTCTATCCTACATCCACAACTAAGATAGAGCGTAGTGTTGTATTTCTAACTTTATCAATACGTTTGATAACTGTAATATCGCGCTCCATAAAAAAAATATGTTTTTCTCAAATTCCCGAAAATAACAAATTCATTGTCACAATACTGGACGCGTGTTTCTCTTGAGAGTTGTATTTTGATATATTTATTTTTGGTACGTGTACGTCTCTCGTGTGATATCGTCAAAAGAATCCCCATAAGTATTGTAGGTTTAGTCAGTCGGTTTTACTGATTCCTTGAATAAAGGGATGACATATTGAAACCTTTCCATTTGAAGATTCTCTTGACAAAATGGCTCCGCTTTCAGTAATATCTTTCGTTTTCAATATTTCTTATATTACATGAAATATTGGCGATATTTTTGTGAAATATATGGAACTGAATTTCTTTTAAGACATGAAGTAATAACTTAAAATAAGTATATTTAATTAAATTAGATTAGTAATAATTAGACTTATCTTTATTTTTATTTTTAAATGTATCTTTACATAGTATAATATCATATAAGACAGTATAAAACAAAGTCACTTTTCGCTGTCTGTCCTTATGTTAAGAAATGACGATGATGAGAAAATCTTTTATATAATTTTTAAATATAATCTTACATTATTTTCTAGTTGACATGACTAGACTAACCATTATATTACGTTCATGTATTTACTACTTTTTTAATTGCCGTTAATTATAAGAAAACAACAAGAGCCCTATCACGCGGTGGCAAACAAAAAATAAAATATCAATTTTATCTTCCAGATGTTTTTGTTGATATTACTTACGATTCTATGAAAATTCTACCGTATATTTAATTCAAGACATGACCCCCTACCATAAAATATTTCAAAAGTGACTACATGAGAGCCTTCAAGAAGGGCGTGAAAAAAATCTTTCAGGGATGAAAACGTGCTCGCGACACTCCTGGTATTGCATGCGTCCATAGGCTAAGACCACTTTCCATCAGGTGGGCGGTAGGCCTCATTGCCTGCACAGTAGTATAAAAAAGGCAAACGCTAGCGACTGCGTTAGCAATTTTGTATGCGAAAACCGTAAAACGTCTTGGTAAATAGTAAGGCAACTAAGAAATTCCATACAAAATCTTTAGTCGCTTCGCTACGCGTCTATAAAATCAGATAGTAAGGCAGCTAAGAAATTCCATACAAAATCTTAATGTACTCGCGTCCCTATTTTTTTCGTTTATGGTAGGATGAAATACAGCCTGTTGACAGACAGACGGACTAACGGACAGCGAGGGCTTGGAAAATAGACCTCCGTTGGCATTTCGGGTAACCCGAAAAATAATAGGGTTTGAAAGGAATTTTGACGTTTTGTTATATCTGTATGACACTCAGACTATGTATCCTCTAGACCTCTATACATATATCAACTAGCGACCGGTACCGGCTTCGCATGGGCATAAAAACCTTCCTCTTGAATCATTCTATCTATTGAAAAAAACCGCATCAAAATCCGTTGCGTAGTTTTAAAGATTTAAGACTACATCCCTATGTAGGGACAGAGAAAGCGACTTTGTTTTATACTATGTAGTGATATATAAAAGAAAGTCGTGTTAGTTACACTATTTATACTTTAGAACGGCTTAACTGATTTGGCAGAAAATTGGCGGGGAGGTTGCTTAGAACCAGGAGAAGCACATAAGGTACCTTTCATCCCGGGAAAAAGTTGCCGAGGAACATTCACGCTGGCGCAGCCGCAGGCAAGAACTAGTACACAATAATGATGCAATAAAAGAACGAGATAACAAATTACGATTTTCAATCAGATATACTTAATGTTTGTCTTTGTCATAGTTTCACTTTTCGTCAATCGAGTCTGAGGAGAGTTTTGACGGGAAAGTCAAATGTCATGTTCGCGCTGTATATTTTTTGCCAAAATTTGTGTTTTTTTTGAGCATTTGTGCAAAATAATGGTGGATTATTATTCGCCAAGTGTTCATGAATAAGCGTGTGTTGGGAAGTGGTACAGTGCAGTTTCAGTGACTATAATCTTTGTCACCAAAATCTCCAAGACAATGCTAAGTGAAATTTTTCCACCGCTTCACTTAGCTCTACGACTAGACTAACTTGACTGACTAGACGTTACTACTGACTTGACTTATTTGACTCAACTAAATTTTAAGAAAACTCGACACTGGCAAAAATATGCTTTATGAAGAAGTTTGATTTCTACAAAGAAATAAAAAAAATACATTAAATCAATACGTAAGCACTATTTATTTTTACTTTAAATTCAAACCTTTTTAAAAAAAAGATAAAACAATAATAATATAATTGCTAAGATATACCTAGTGATAAGAATATCCTATATTGAAAATAAACAATTTGAATTTGAATTGCCAAGGGAATTAAATACTATCTATTGATAATATCTATCGATCCAAATGACATGTTATTAAAAGTATTAAAAGAACCTATTACCACAGAATTAGTAATAGTCTATTACCCCATTATTAATCTAATAGTGAGGCGATAACCAACGTTTTAATGCGATTAATACAAATCTATGCAATATAAACAGTAAAAATATTTTGTCTGTACTTACATAAAGTAATTTTGACCAAAATGGATGACATTTAAAATGAATAATAAAAAGCAAATATTTATTTTTATATATTTTTTATTTTCCTGTCTGTCCGTATGTAAACTTTCACCAATTGTTTTGTTTTAACTCGACTAAAGTTTGTTTCATTAAAATCGGGTCATTAAAAAAAGTTATCGTCATTTGAATGAATTCAAGGTATGTTTAATTTCGAACGGAATGCACCAAATTGGATTTTTTTATGTATTAGTTATTGTCATGACAAACTTTGTATAAGAGTAAAGGGGGATTTCCGAGCAATTCCTACGATAACGGAAACGAAGCCCACGCGCACGAAATCGCGGGGTACAGCTAGTAAGCAATAAAATCTAAGACTCACTCAATGATTTAAATTGAACTTTGTTGGCAACGCCATAAATTATATATTCTTGTCCACCAGTAAATGATTGGTTTTTATTTGTTTTCAATTTAGCCGCAAGTATTGCTTTAAGTCTTTCCCTAACGGGTATATGTCTTTTATGATGTCATGTCTAGGGGATACTTAGTATATGAGGTACGGCTCATGCTGTCTATACCCTGATTGACAGCGGTTTGACAGATGACAGACCTGTCAACGTAGCTTTAATCTAATTGGTTGTTGAGATATTTTTCCGACCCAAGGGCTAAAACAAAGTTTTTTTTTTTATTGTTGAACATTCTATTTTGTAAATATATTTGAAGCAGTAGCTCCAATTAACCAACTATTTATAACATCTATAAAATTGTATAATTCCGATTATATGTCTGGCCACATAAACTAATTGAAATAGTTTTAACTATAAGACTGGCCACTTATAAAAAAAATATTTAAAATTAAAGTTCCAATTATAAGATTGGCTGGAAGTTCTTATCAAAAGAGTGACCTGTTAATAACTATTTGAAATAAAAGTTCCATACAAGACTAGCCACTTAAAAAAAAACTATTTCCTATATAAATAAAACTGGCGTCACAATAGTACATTACTGTCGAAGCCAGAAATGAAGCAATTTACGGCCAAGTTATATTGCAAGTGCAAAAATACAATTATGTAAATTTTAATTTCGGCCGAGGCTTGTACGGTACTTTTCTTCCTCTGAAATCTTTTTGAGACGAAACAACATCATACCATAAATTTTACAATGGCATTAACATAAAGCCAGAGCTCGGTTTGTTTATTTTTTCAAATTTCTGAAATGTTCACACATATTTTTATAAAATTAAAGAACTAATGGTTAGTACCAACCTAACAACGAAAGTGTCCAGCAATTTCCATTTACGACAGCTAGAAAAGGTTTTTTTGGTAAGCTGCCAGAGTGAAAAAAACTAAAAAAAAACAATGTATGAAAACGTTAAAAAAACTTCTATTAGCGGCCGGCAACGAATTTTTTTAACGACATTTTTTGTCTTAGTCTGTTTTTTTTAAATAATGGAGCTATTTTCGAGCAAGAGGAAGAAAAATATATTATACAAAGTAAAGTCGGGGTCACCATGAATACATTTAGAAAGTAAAATTTTAGAGTATTTATAATCTGTCAATGACAAAAAAGAATAAAAAGCTATATACAAAAGAGGATAAAACCAATCAACCTTTGTCGTATATCGACAGGTACACAACATTATTGGAATAAATACAGTCAGTCGACTTTAAAAATAATTTTCAATTTCACCCACAGAATTTAGAAATATTAACAAGAAGTGGCATAGCGCTCGAAAAACGTGTCACTAGTTTGGCTTGCAAGCCAACGTTTCACACAGAACAGAAAAATGGGCGGGGAATTTGATTGCGTCATTTATTACCATTGTTATTGGTCGATAATATTAGATGGCTTTGTTGTAAACTACGTAATATATTTCTAATAAGGTGTGGTGTGGTTAACATGTATTAATTGAAGATAAGAAGAGCGAATACGCTGCCACACTTGACCGATCCTGGAACTAAATCCGCGTCAAAAAATTTCTACTCGGATATTTTCTCTGTTCCGTGATTCCACCCAACCCGAGCAAATCAAAGGGCAATGAGACGTATGAACCGTAAATTCTTCACAAAAGAAATCCTCTGTAAAAGTGGATGAAAACATGCTTGTTCACATATTATATTGTGATTGTGGTACGTCAGTCAAAGTGGCATTATGCGTCTTTCCTTTGCCAAATCGTTGAGGTTAGCTTTTGAATGGTTGGTTTAATGGTATTTTTTATTCATTTTTTATGATTTGTTATATGTACATTTCGTATGCTGTTTCTCTCGTTTAAAATTCATTTATAATGATCCTGGAAACTTTATTTATTTAATTTAACAAAGAATCAATAACACCTTTACAGCTTACATGTCAATACGATGTTATGCGTATGCTAGCTTATAACAAAAATATGTATAGCTTATACTAAGAAACAATAACATATTGCGACCAAATCGCAGACCACTTGAAAAATTCATCTACTTATACTAGCTGTTCGCCCCGCGTGGGACTTAGTTATATCGCGCCCAAAAGTAGCCTATGTTTGACCTCAGGTCGTTAACTACATCCCTACCAAATTTCATCACAATCGGTCCAGCAGTTTAGCCGTGAGGAGGTAACAGACAGACAGACTTTCGCATTTATAATATAAGTATGGATTAGTATGGATATGGAAGTATGGATATAGAAGTATGGATAGGGATAAACCAAACAGATTGAGTTAGCACCAAAGTAAGTTGTGAGACTTGTGTTATGGGATATTAACTCAATGATTCTATATTTTGTAACAAACTGTGAACTTCCCACGGGAACAGTACTTTTTCCCCGGTATGTAAGTACCTATATCCTTCTCCTGGTTTTAAGCAATCTCCATTTCAAATTTCAGCCAAATCTGTTCAACCGTTCTTGAGTTATAAATTGTGTAACTAACACGACTTTCTTTTATTTATAGATATATACATATATAGACAGGCCAATCGAAAGATCATTTCTCATATTGACCTGACCGGGGATCAAACCCGGGACCTCCTGAGTAGCGGGTAGGCATGTAACCATTACGCCACGGAGATCGTCGACGAGATGCCGAGAGGCTGTTTCGAAAAACATTGACTTCAGTGTGTGTAGTGCCGATTCAACTTAAACACTCGATGTGAATGAATGAAGCTCTATTTCCATACCTTCGCCAGCTCCGATGGCGGTGTGAGTGAGGAGCACCACGATGCATAGGCATCGCTGCCCCTCCACCGACATCGCTATGTGCCCAGTACCTGTAACAATCGAATAAAACTATTATTTTTATATGATTAAAGTTGTTATTTGAGGATAGTTTCATGATGAATAAGAAAACACAAATATTTCCACAAATGAAAGCTTTATCTGTGGTGCAGAGCAAACAATGAACTATAGTGTCACTTTCTCTCTCTCTCTCTTTCTCTTTTTATAGGACTCTCCCGATTGCTTCTTCGGCTGACTGTTTCTTACCTGCCCTATACCTAGGGTTGCCAGGTCCTCAGACGCAAAAGCCGGACAGACCTGTGAGTTTGTCCTGACATTTGGGTAAAAAATCCGGACATCTTGTTTTTTTTTTGTCAATTTTTTTATAAAAAGTGTAAAACAAATTTTTTTTTGTCCTAACATTCGGCCGGATGCCGCTTATTTTGGCCGGACAAGCAATCAAAAATCCTACGTATGTCCTGCTTTATCCTAACACCTGGCAACCCTACCTATACCTATCGCTTCAAAAAAGCGGCTTATTTTTTATTGTTTTATTAAATGTTTATTTACATATATATTTAAAGTTGAAAAAAACTTAAAAAACATAAGGTTGACATATGAGGTTAAGCCTTACATAAAAATCTTTCCGAATTTCAATGCTGGTCTGGGAGAAAAAAATAAACATAGAATGTACCAACTCTCTTCCCGCGCAAGCTGTTAAAGTCGACTGAGGGAATCGGTGAAAAGGGAATTATAACATAGGCGATGCGGCTAGCAACCCATCACTATTGATTTTCTGTTTCAACTATCATCATGCTAAACATGGTCTAGGGTCTTATAGCCCTAGCCCGTATAGGATAAAGACGTTATTATATGTATGTATGTCTATTTCTAGGTGGGTCTTAATCCTTTCCGCCTTCACAGTAGTAAAAAAGAATGATATTACATTTTCTGTTCATCCAGTCATAACAGATTAATTAGCAAGCATTGTTTTAATCCCTCTTTGGGGTGCCATCGCACGGAAAATTGATAAAAACGCAAAAAATATCATTCATTTTTATCATAAAATTTTCCGTATCTTGGTTTTCACTTTGATGTATTCCCACGCTTTTACCCGACTCCGGCGAAGCAAAAAAAAAATAGGTTATGTTTCAATCTGTATGTTATATTCTATTATTTCCTCCGTTTCCAATTTTGATAAATTATTTTCAATTTACCAAAAAAAAGCGGATACTTGCCGTTTTCAAAGCCGAAAATCCGCATTTACTGATTATTTTCTCCTATTTTATTTGAGCGTGTCTCAAAATGTGACTATACGAATATTCACAACTTAAGTAAACGTTTTGAGATTTTTTGGGATGTTAGTAGAGGAACAACTGGTAGAATTTGAAAAATTATTTCCGCATTTAATAGCCTATGATTTCTATGAAGATTATAAGCTACAGTAATAAGGTCGCAGGCAGGCGCTGGATGCAGGCCGCTTCCAACCGGTCGTTCTGTAAAATCTTGGGGGACGCCTGCGGCTGAAAGATGACACGTCAGGGGCGAGTAAAACCGTGGAAAACAGCTAGTAAGACATACAAACATACACATACATACATAGTATATAACACATAGTATTCTTAAACAAAGCAACCATATTACTTGTTATTTATTAAACGCAACTGAACTAAAACTAAGTTTTGTTTTTGAAATTTTTCATCTCCAAGTTGCATCGTCGTAGTTTCAACGGTTTCACGTCACAAATAGAAAACAAATTAAACTTTTACAGTATACCGCTTGAGTGCCTGCTTATAACTCAACTTCTTAAAATAGGTAGTATGTTTTTTTTTTATTTAGTCATATCACTATAATATAGGTATCAAAATTATTATTTTCTCCGTACCACATCTTAGTTGACTGATAAAAAAACAAAAATAATGATTTAAATAAATCCCACTAATGATATAATCGCGAAAGTTTGTATGGATGTTTGTTACTCTTTCACAGGATAACGTCTGAACCTGACATGGAGATTACTTACACCTTGAAACAACACATAGCCGGGAAACACGCTCGGACGAAGAATAAAGTTAAATGAATAAAAATTTAGTATTATTTCTGTCAAAACAAAGAGTAACGGATACTAATAAAAAACTCAAAGAAATTCTAAAGGCACTCAAGTGTCCAGTGATGGTCACTCATTTCTCTAGAGACCGTGGGTCAGTAAGAGCCTCGTTGACCGCCTTATTTGAGCTTTAAAAAGGACACTTTATAAAGTACAGAATTTTTTTAAGTAGCTCTTAACATACGTTTCTTGTTGAGTTGTTGTAAAGGTAAAATAAACCTCTTCGTACATTTTAAGGCGAAATATAATATTAAATCAAAGTGAAATTTCTCCTTTAATTACACGACTGACCAAAAAAGCAGTTACGTTATCACAATTCTTGTGTGTTTGTATGTAGATGTATATATGTTTATTCCATGCAAAATATGTTTTGAACGGATTTTCAAATAGGTATAAACGTGTGAAATATCGGAAGATTCCTTGGATATTTTCAAGTGACGCAGAAAATAGCGTGTATGCAAATGATAGACCAGAAAAAGTGACCAACCTAATACAAGGAGTTTCAAAAACTGCATGAGACATAGGTATAAATAAGGTTTAAAGAAAGACGAGACCTTTGTGAACACTAGCGCCACCATCATTTAAAAATCATTATCCACTGAAAACACAAGTTATCAAAAATCCCTGTTATGTAATTAAGGTTCTGGATCTGAAGTTATTTTTAAACATTTTAAATTACAGTTCCCCATAGTTACACACTGCAATATTGCTTATTATAAAATGGCCAGTTTTATCAGTTTTGCATTTTAATTTTAATTAAATGTTCATTTGGACGAAAAATAAAAAAAAAAACAAAGACCTTCGTCATTTGTTCATTTGACAAAAATAAAACGGGTCGAAGGCAGTGCCTGGAAGACGGAAAAATTGACGTGGAAAAACGCTAAGACGTGTTAGAAAACAGGGTGTATATGCTTCATTTCTTGTTGCTTGTTAACGACCCTAGGTTGAAGGCTTTCGCTAACGATCTAAACCTTATGAAGTTTACAAAGCTGACCCCTGAGTGCTTTTGTGTGGAATTCTTTGTGGCGTCAAGGATAGTTCGTACAAGAGAATTATATTGAAGTATCCTTCACAGGGACAGGGAAGTTTGAAAATCATGCTACTTAAAGACACAGTAATGAAATATGTGTAACGACCGACGTTACTAACGACCCGCCCCGGCTTCGCATGGGCATAAAAACCTTCCTCTTGTATCACTCTATCAATTAAAAAACCGCATCAAAACCCCTTGCGTAGTTTACAAGATTTAAGCATACATAGGGATATAGGGACAGAGAAAGCGACTTTGTTTTATACTATATATGTAACGGAAAAGAAAAAGTCCCATTTCGGAGCTGGCTTCGAAACGGGAAGTGAATAGTCTTAGACAGTAGGGATAAATATATGAAAAAAAAATGAATTTTATTTATTTTTTATTAGGTACGAAACGGGAGCAAAACAATACCATTACATTCCGGCTATGAAATAAGAAAAATATGAAACTTTATCTTCATGTATTTCTGATTGTTATTTCTTATCAATATAATAGTGATGTGTCTAAAACGTGGTCATATCTTTATCAAACATGCTTTCAAAATTTCACGAGAACCGTCGGTCCACTGCTGGACATAGGCCAAAGATTTCCAAAATGACCGGTTGGAAGCGGCCTCAGCGGCCTGCACCCAGGGTCTGCTTGCGACCTTCTCCAGGTTATCTGACCATTTGGTCGGTGGGTTTCCGATGCTGTGTTTGCCGGTGCATGGTAGTCATTTAAGAACCTTTCTGCCCCATCCATCGATTCGTAGTGCGTTCTGGAGTGCTATTTTTGAAATGTATATATATTCTTTTTTTTTTTTTTTTTTACTGTACAATCCATATTCCAATACTTTCATATTAAAATAGAATAGAATAGATTTATTTTCATGTAATGAATAATTAATGAAATTATTAAAAATAATTAAAACTAACTTACATATATAAAAAATATTCTAATATAAAAATAAATAAAAATATTCTTTTGTTCACTGAGATTTTTTTGTTTGTGTTTCTTGAATAAAGAAATATCTATATATCTATCTAGTTTTCTATAAAACTTAATAAAAGTTCGACATGTACCGGCTGTATAGTACAGTAATATAAATACGACTGAACATTTATTGAATACGTCTTTCCGACACATATGCCACTCGGATGAACAACGAATATTAAACAGCACAGAACAGAGAAATTATCCGAATAGAAATGTTATGACATGGATTTTTAGTTCCAGGATCAGTGTGGCTAGCGTATTCTCTCTTCTTACTTTCTATACATACATGTAAACCACACCATATATTATTAGAAATGTATTACGTAGTTTACAACAAAGCCTCCTAATATTATCGACCTATCACAGTGGCAATCAAATTCCCCGCCCATTTTTGTGAAACGTTGGCTTGCAAGCCAAACTAGTGACACGCTTTTCGTGCGCTATGCCACTTCTTGGTAATATTTCTAAATTCTGTGTTAAACAGCTAATATGCATCATTATATAAAATCGCGCACAAGAAGGATAAAATTCCAAAACTAGATTTTTATAATTATTTTGAATTTGAATTTGGATAAAAAAAAGTCTGCAATTGTATAATTGCTGCCTAGAATTTCTATTTAAAAAAACTGCATGTTTAAAGGAAATACTGGCCACTTAATATAAAAGAAAGTAATTAAATTTGTACTTATTTAAAAAAAAATAACTGCTATACTGGTATTTTTAAGTTTAAATAGGTATCTATATCTGCTCAATGCTTGCCGTGCTTTCCAAAGAAGGTGATTGGGAATAAAGAGGTAGACATCTGAAGCGTCGATTAAGGCAAATTAAAAGATAAAAGTTTGAATTTTGGTCTACTTTATAAAAAAAAAAAACATAAAATCGCTATCATATTTTTTGGACTAGCCAACCTTAGGTTAGAGAGAAACAGAAAACATTTGAGCGAGAGAATTGAAAAATCAAATTTTGAAATATTTTATTTCTATATTTAAACAGATGGGTGAAAGTTTTCGGAGCACTTCATAAGTTAGGCTTTACGCATTATGTAGATTAAAAAATTTACATAAAATAACTTTTGTTGGGGGAAATTGTGAAATCAAAAAAGGTTAGCCACCTGTGGATGAGAAAACCTTTAAAAAGTGAAGAATAGCTTCTTCTTCATCCGAGCGTGTTTCCTGGTTGCTTCTTTAGCTTGGAGTTCGAGATTAAGGTGCTATATTAATCATGGTCCTGACTTGGCGAAACTGGTTATTACAATGGAGCTACCGTCTGACCTCCGTAACTCTTTTATACAGGGAAACCAGACCAGAAGAAACACGACCCAAGTGTGTTGGCGCCATTTTTAAATTTTTCAGGCTGCCTAAAGAGATAGGAAGGGGATTAGATAGCTTTAAAAGTCTGCACCAGCCAAAACCCACAATAGACCCAGATATTTATTTATTATCACTGAAAATTCTGATAGTGTTGGCCACTAACACACCTGGATCATATTCCTGTTGGTCTGGTTTTCCTGAATAAAATGGTTATGGAGGACAGACGGCAGTCGCTCCATTGTAATAACCAGTACCGCCGAATCAGGACCATGATTAAGAAGCGTACCCTGGGCTCTGCAGCCTAAGCTGAAGATGCAACCGAGAAACACGCTCGGACGAAGAAGAAGAATATAATTTTTCACGTCACTACATAATATAAATCAAAGTCGTTTCCCGCTGTCTGTTCCTATGTATGCTTAGATCTTAGAAACTACGCAACGGAGATTGATGCGGCTTTTTTTAAATAGATAGAATTATTCGTGGTTTATATAGCATTGCACTCGTGCGAAGCCGGGGCGGGTCGCTAGTAATAAACAATAAAGACCCATCTGTGCTTTTCTCATAAGATTTCAAGATCAAGTTGTTTTAAGTAAAACCCTTGCAACCGTACGGAAAAGGGTCCGGGATTCATACATTTTTCCTGGTTACGCTTGGGCGGTAACTCAAAAGGATGGTTTTAGTTATTCTAAGAGATAAAAAGTGATATGTTTACTTAGTTGAGTTCCGGATTCTTCGCCTTTTAGGGTTCTGTAAGTAAAATACAAAAGCGAAACCCGATTACAAAGTCGCCACTGTCTTTTCTCTTCTTCGAGGTCTAAGCAATCTCCATTCCAAATTTCAGCCAAATCGTTTCACCCGTTTTCAAAGAAACCAACATTCATACAAACTTTCGCGTTTATAATAATAGTAGGATAATACATTACGAAATATTTTATTATTATTGAATGATAAAAATTGTTATTTAATTGTTGACGAAACTTGTTGTGAAATAATTATTTATGTAACATTTTTTTTTATTATTTTTAACGATAATACCACTTCAAAACAGTGACGCAATTTTTTTTTTATTCTATGAGTTTATATTTCTTGCTAGTAACGTAGATTCTGAAGGCCTTACCTCCAAAGCCCTTTGATTTTAAAAAGAAAAAAGTACTTACATAAAAAAAGAACTAGCTTTTGCCAGCGGCTCTGCCCGCGTGGGTCTCGGTAATATTGCGTCCAAAATATTGAGAACATGATCGTTGTAAGTAATGTAGAAATGAAAAAAAAAATAGCCTAGTAGTATTTCACTCCTAGTCCTTAACTATATCCCTATCAAATTTCATAAATATCGGTCCAGCATTTTCGCTGTGAAAGCGTAACAGACAGACTTTTGCATTTATAATATTAGTATGGATATAGGTATAATTTATCCTTATGGAAACATAAAAAATATTTGCGCACGTATTACCATATATCTTTTAACAAATCCTTGTTTCATCTCCATTTGAAAGGGATCTTTTATCCCTGAACTTTGTGGCCTCGACCTCCCAAATATTCGGCTTACATATAAACTATTTCCATGTAATCCATTTTTGACTTATTTTTTGTTGTTATACTTAATGAATTTTTTATGAAGCTTGTTATGTAATGACGTGTTACGGCCGCAGCCTGGCAACACTACCGGACATGGCGAGGAGGAGGGGCAGCGACCGACGGACATCCTCCTGCGGCCATTATTCTCGTTCGACCTTCACCTTGCTCTGCTAACCTAATAAATCTGTTTCTCCAAGTCAGCGCCTTATTAAATTACAGTCCACACACATACACCTACATACCGTCTTCAACAAATGGTCCTTCGAGCCGGATTTTACCTCTAGCCCATTTTACCTCTGAGGTTGAGCTTTGTGGTGCATTATTGGGTGCAAGACTCTGCTCTAAAATTACGAGTTTACTTACGATGAATTTTGTTAATATTCGTTTTTGGTGCGATTCAACAATAGTACTCGCATGGCTAAAAACTTCACCCAGCAATCTTAAAACTTTTGTTCGTAACAGAGTAGGTGAAATTCAAGATGCTACTTCCGTTGACAGTTGGAGTTATGTGCCGTCAGCCGAGAACCCTGCCGACCTGGTTTCTCGCGGCATAAGGGCGGATAATGTTGACTCCAATTCTTTGTGGTGGACCGGTCCTAGGTTTTTACACAAAAGAATAATACAATATCCTAAAGTACCAAATTCCAGCTCAGATCCACTTCCAGAAATCTCATTACATACAACAATACAAAATAAAACAGAATCTAATAGTTTATCAAGTTTAATTCAAAAATTATCGAATCCATTAAAATTGATCAGAATAGTTGCTTATATTTACAGATATATACATAATTTAAAAAATAATAACAATAAAATATCTGGCGATTTATCACTTGATGAATTAAAATCGGCTGAATACATAATTATAAACACAGTACAAAAAGAAATGTTTCCTCTCGAATATGACACATTAAAATCAAATAAAAGTTTACACAAAACAAATCGTCTTATTTCTTTATCACCGTTTTTAGACGAAAATAGTGTTATGCGAGTAGGTGGCCGTCTTATTAATTCACATTACTCTTATGATGTAAAGCATGCTATTGTTTTATGTTCAAAACATCATTTTACTAAATCATTATTTCAAAAAGAACACATAAATTTATTTCATGCTGGGCCTCAAATGCTTTTATGTCACTTAAGGCAAAAATATTGGCCTTTGGGGGGGAGGAATCTGGCAAGGCGTATAGTGCATAATTGCATTCGTTGCAGGCGTTTAAAATCCCAACCAGTACAGCCAATTATGGGTCAATTACCAGCAGATAGAACACTTTTAGAATTTCCTTTTCTTAATACAGGAATAGACTACTGTGGGCCAATGATGATTACCGACCGCAAGGGTAGGGGTAGTAGGCTCATAAAATCATATATTTGTGTCTTTGTTTGTTTTGCAGTCAAGGCTATCCATCTTGAATTAGTAACAGATCTCACCAAAGAGGCTTTCTTAGCTGCACTCAATCGGTTTATTGCGAGACGTGGTAAGCCGCAGCGCATTTATTCAGATAATGCAACCACTTTTGTAGGAGCTAGCAATGACGTTGTTAACTTCTTTCAGACTTACTCCAATGATATACAGCTTGATATGGTGAATAGAGGGATAGGTTTTAGACGCATTCCTCCATTAGCCCCCAATTTGGAGGCCTATGGGAGGCCTCTGTCAAGGCTGTCAAGCATCATTTAAGGCGTGTACTCTCTCTAACCCATTTAACTTATGAGGAGATGTTGACTTGCTTGACCCAGGTCGAGGCCATTTTAAATTCGAGACCCTTGACTCCCTTGTCTCATGATCCTTCTGATTTAACCAGCCTCACACCTTCTCACTTCCTTATTGGACGCTCACTGTTATCTGTACCCTATCCGCCGTTGACAGATGCGAATATGACCAGACTTCAGCGCCATGAGAGGATTGAGAAATTAAAACAACATTTTTGGCAGCGATTCTCAAATGA